>CAWUFW010001920.1:0-600000 GCA_963921515.1 Calotriton arnoldi
AGGGTGTCCTCCCCCTCTGTCCAACCCACCTTGCCTGTTCCCCATTCTCCTCCCCTGGAGGTAGGCACTGCAGTGGAGTCCACTACCGCCCTGTCTGACTTGGGCACTGCAGTGGCGGACCTGTCCACCCCATCTGCAGGGTCCACTGCAGTTGTGCCGGCACCCACGACATCTGTGTCATGCCCCCAGTTGTGCCGGCACACACCATGTCAGACACCTCCACTGCAGTTGTCAGTGGCTCTCCAGCACCCACCACCCCTTCCCTGACTCCCCTGGTGAGCCCTGATCCTGTCCCTGCGGTGCCTGGCCTGCCCCCCGGTTGCCCCTCCTAGTGGATTGTCCCTGGTATTGTGCAGGCATGCGTAGGGTGACATCTGCCAGTGTCACCCTGTTTGAACTTTGACAATGGACTGGCCATTGGCCTTTGCTCTTTTTCAGGACTTCGTTTGGCCTCAACACATATGCTGAATAAAGCAACTTTCTTTTCTCTAGTGCTCATGCTTCAGATGTACATGTTGTTGGTGCAGCTAACCATGCCCTTGCTGCAGTGATGGTGATATCTGGTCTCATGATTATGAAGTGTTACTGTGCAGGAACCCATGTGGTCCAGGGGGAATGTGTCCTATCATGTGGTGTATCCATGTCATCAATAGCAGCATCTGAGGGTGTCATGTGTTCAGTATTTGGCAATGGGTTTCCTACTTACATTGGCAATTTCACATCTGTGGCTTCCACCCCTGCACATCTGTTGTGCCTGCCATCGTTGCTTTTGTCTACTTCCCTGACCGTGTTGCCATCTCCAGTGGACATGCAGGTTTGGGCATCAATGGGGAGGGACTCATCCGTGTAGTCAGTGCAACATTGCTATACAAGTGTGTTGGATCTGTGCTGATGATTCCGTTGGCACATCCATGACCAGGCTGATGTGATGGGAGCCCTCATTTGGTGCTAATTGTTGATTGTGTGACCAAGTGCTCAGCTGACATGATGGGGCCCTACTGAGGCAACATATGGCACAGCTTTCCTCACACAGGAGTGGAGTCCCCTCATGGCAGTGTGTACACGTGTGACATTGCCTGCGCCCAAGGTGTGTGTTGTATGTGCATGTCTGTGTGTTCACTTCCATTCATCTGCGCATGCTGTGATCCCTAGTGTTGTACCTGTTTGTGATGCTTGCTGACTTGAGCTATGTTCCCCCAAAGTCTTCTCCCTGTGTTCTCTGTGATGTGGGTGCATGGCACATTACTGGTCATCAGGGTGTCACCCATAGGTGTGTTTGCTGTCAGGGCAGAGTTTGTGTGCTGACGCAGATGGGTCACAGTCAGGTTTCCCTTTGGCACTTGTTGTTTGCCCCTGTCATGTGATTTCCAGTTTGTGTTATCTTTCAGTGATTGTGACACGTTGTGTGTGTGACTGCTGGCACTCCTTAGGGTCCGGGCTGCAATGTTGGTTGTTGTCTATGTGTGTTCTTTGTGGGTGACCTTGGCTTCTTCATTGGTGTGTGACTGTGGCTGGGATCCCATTGGTCGGTGTGGTATTGCCGTCATGTCCATGTACAGCGTAGTGTGCAGTGTGTCAGACATTCAGGAGTCTTGTTGAGTGTCCATGTGTGATGTGTTTCTACACCTTGGTTCCCACCCACCACCCTGGAATAGTAATGGGTGCATGTGCAATGTCACCAGTGCATGTGTACTTCACTCCTGCACATTGTTGGAGGTCGAGGGTGTGGTCTTGAGTGTGTGCAGATGAGAGTTGTTGCCCGGCTAGTCCCCTGCCTCCATGTTGGCCTTGGCTTACTGGCCATGCTGATTGATTTGTGCTTGTGTAGGTGTGATGGTAGTTAGTTGCTCAGGACACCTGACTGTGGTTCACAGTGTGAACGACATTTAGCTTTGTCATCACAGTGGTATTTTTCTTCAGCCCAGGGTCACCACATTGTGGGGGCCCTGGGGGTGGTGCTGTGGTGTGTCTGTGACTTGCTGTGTCAGTTGTTGTTCCTACGTGCCTGTGTGACATGTGTGTTTTGTGCTCCCTCTCACCTGTCAATGCCTGCTTGCCCACATAGGGGATTTGGATCCATGAGTTACCTTAGTGTGGCAGTGTATGCACATCTGTATGATTGGTATTCAGCTCTCCTCATGTGTTGTGTTGTTGCCTGGGGACACTGGCACCCCCACCCCTCACCTGCTGTGTATGATGACAGTGTTGGTCTGCCTGTTAGTGTTTGTGCATCTGCACCACTGCATTGGCATATCTTGGGTGTGCCATTGGCTGTATGTTGTTTGGTGTGTTTCCCCTGCTGTCCCTGGGACTCCTAGGTCATCGGTCAGCACAGTGATCATGGTTTGTGTGTCCCATTGCTGCCATGGTATGGTATCTGTTCACCTCACATCTGCTGTCTCCACAGGGTATCTGCATTTGTGTGCCCATTGGTGCAAATATGTGGTTCTGCATTCTGATGGTCACTTCTGTCATTGTGTCATTGATGACTGTTGACGGTCTCAGCCACCATGGGTGTTGTTTGTCTGCACATGGCCAAAGGAATGTTTCATTTGCACTGCAGTATTTGGCTCCCCCAATTTATGTTGCAATGGGACACATACACTACTTTGCCACAGATGAGTTTTTGGTTCTGTGACCAGGAATGATCCATGCAGTTTGGCAGTTGCAGCTCTTTCTTTGTCAACAATTACCTTTTGGTCACTGTGATGATGAGGGTGTAGACCCCATTGCCACAATGGTCAAAATGTGCTTCAGCTATGGACCCCACACTTGCCTTTTGGTCACTGTGATGATGGGGGTTTAGACCCCATTGCCACAATGGTCAAACTGTGCTTCAGCTATGGACCCCACACTTACCTTTTGGTCACTGTGATGATGGGGGTTTAGACCCCATTGCCACAATGGTCAAAATGTGCTTCAGCTATGGACCCCACACTTACCTTTTGGTCACTGTGATGATGGGGGTTTAGGCCCCATTGCCACAATGGTCAAAATGTGCTTCAGCTATGGACCCCACACTTGCCTTTTGGTTACTGTGATGATGGGGGTTTAGACCCCATTGCCACAATGGTCAAAATGTGCTTCAGCTATGGACCCCACACTTACCTTTTGGTCACTGTGATGATGGGGGTTTAGGCCCCATTGCCACAATGGTCAAAATGTGCTTCAGCTATGGACCCCACACTTGCCTTTTGGTTACTGTGATGATGGGGGTTTAGACCCCATTGCCACAATGGTCAAAATGTGCTTCAGCTATGGACCCCACACTTACCTTTTGGTCACTGTGATGATGGGGGTTTAGGCCCCATTGCCACAATGGTCAAAATGTGCTTCAGCTATGGACCCCACACTTGCCTTTTGGTCACTGTGATGATGGGGGTTTAGGCCCCATTGCCACAATGGTCATGGGCTGCTTGCATTGTGGGTGCCACACACATATATGTGTGGCACATGTGCTAGGGGGTCACATTGTATGTTCAATGTCATGTTCGGTGTTGTAGGCATTTGACACAGCCTGCTCACACGCTTGTCATGGTGGTGGGGGGATGTCTTAATCTTGCATTCCCTAGGTTGTGGTGTGCTTGTTGTGTCATGCATTGTCCATCCTATGAGTGGGGGTGGTAGTAGTGGTAGGCATTCAGCCCCCCTGGCTAAGGGTGGTAGTAGTGGTGGGCATCCTGCCCCCTGGCTAAGGGTGGTGGTAGGCATCCAGCCCCCCTGGCTAAGGGTGGTGGTAGGCATCCAGCCCACCCTGGCTAAGGGTGGTAGTAGTGGTGGGCATCCTGCCCCCTGGCTAAGGGTGGTAGTGGTGGGCATCTGGCACCCCCTGGCTAAGGGTGGTAGTAGTGGTGGGCATCCAGCCCCCCTGGCTAAGGGTGGTGGTAGGCATCCAGCCCCCTGGCTAAGGGTGGTAGTAGTGGTGGGCATCCTGCCCCCCTGGGTGAGGGTGGTAGTAGTGGTAGGCATCCTGCCCCCCTGGTTGAGGGTGGTAGTAGTGGTAGGCATCCTGTCCCCCTGGTTGAGGGTGGTAGTAGTGGTAGGCATCCAGCCCCCTGGCTAAGGGTGGTAGTAGTGGTGGGCATCCTGCCCCCCTGGTTGAGGGTGGTAGTAGTGGTAGGCATCCAGCCCCCTGGCTAAGGGTGGTAGTAGTGGTGGGCATCCAGCCCCCCTGGCTAAGGGTGGTGGTAGGCATCCAGCCCCCCTGGCTAAGGGTGGTAGTAGTGGTGGGCATCCTGCCCCCCTGGGTGAGGGTGGTAGTAGTGGTAGGCATCCTGCCCCCTGGTTGAGGGTGGTAGTAGTGGTAGGCATCCTGCCCCCCTGGGTGAGGGTGGTAGTAGTGGTAGGCATCCTGCCCCCCTGGGTGGGGGTGGTAGTAGTGGTAGGCATCCTGCCCCCTGGCTAAGGGTGGTAGTAGTGGTGGGCATCCAGCCCCCCTGGCTAAGGGTGGTGGTAGGCATCCAGCCCCCCTGGCTAAGGGTGGTAGTAGTGGTGGGCATCCTGCCCCCCTGGGTGAGGGTGGTAGTAGTGGTAGGCATCCTGCCCCCTGGCTAAGGGTGGTAGTAGTGGTGGGCATCCAGCCCCCCTGGCTAAGGGTGGTGGTAGGCATCCAGCCCCCTGGCTAAGGGTGGTAGTAGTGGTGGGCATCCTGCCCCCCTGGGTGAGGGTGGTAGTAGTGGTAGGCATCCTGCCCCCTGGCTAAGGGTGGTAGTAGTGGTGGGCATCCAGCCCCCCTGGCTAAGGGTGGTGGTAGGCATCCAGCCCCCCTGGCTAAGGGTGGTAGTAGTGGTGGGCATCCTGCCCCCCTGGGTGAGGGTGGTGGTAGGCATCCAGCCCCCTGGCTAAGGGTGGTAGTAGTGGTGGGCATCCTGCCCCCCTGGGTGAGGGTGGTAGTAGTGGTAGGCATCCTGCCCCCCTGGTTGAGGGTGGTAGTAGTGGTAGGCATCCTGCCCCCCTGGTTGAGGGTGGTAGTAGTGGTAGGCATCCTGCCCCCCTGGTTGAGGGTGGTTGTGGTGGTTGGCATCCAGCCCCCCTGGGTTGGGGTGGTGGCGCGCATTCAGGCCCCTGTGTGCATATGTGGCATTGGTGATGGGCATCCCGCCCCTATGGTGCTGCTGTTGCTGGTGTAAGTATATTCAGATTCCCAGTGTATGTGTGTGATGTGTCGTGTACGTGTTGTATGTGTTTTGTGGTTGGTGTCTGACTTACCTTCTGCGCCGTACGCGTCCGTGCCTGTTCCGGTAGTAGATGTAGAATATTGGTATGATCGGGACGAAGGGATTCATGGTTGGTTCGTGTCGTTCGTCCTTCTCGTTGCTTCGCGTCGTCCTCGTCGCTTGGCTTCGTCCTCGTCGCTTCGCGTCGTCCTCGTCGGTGCTGTGTTCGTCTCGTAGCCGTGGATCGTGTTGTGGCGCGATTCGGAGCTTATGTGCGCCTCTCCCGGATGCTTTGACGTGCCGTGCGTAGCGACGGGTTCGGCGCGTACGGAAAGCGCATCGTACTTGTTCGGCCGGACGGGGCTGCATTTTCCCTTCCGTGCGACTCGATTCGGCGTTTCCGGATTCGCCTCGGTCGGAGAACAGGACCTGGTTTGGGTGAGTACGGCTCGGCCGGGATTTTTGCTGTTGTGCGCATCGTACTTGCTCGTTCGGTGTACTGTACGGATCGGTCGGGAAACTGGCTTTCGCATGGCTTTTTTCCCGACCGAATAGTATTGGGTGCGCCTCCGACCGAGATCGGAATCGGCCCCTCAGTCACTGGATGATGTCATCAGTGATGTCATCAGTGATGTAATTTGAGATGTCATGAGTGATGTCACTGAGCATGTCATGAGTGATGTAATATGTGACGTCATCATCAGTGCATTGCAGGGTCGCCAGTTATAGTTAGCTATACTAACTATAACAGCCGAATTTCTCTGGTTTTATACGAGTGAAATATCCAACTAACTATAACGTCCCTGCAACCTATGGTTTTTTCAGTGAGTTTCTAAGGTTTTTTAAATGCTAATTTCTAACTATAACGTCCCTAAAACCTATGGTTTTTTCAGTGAATTTCTAAGGTTTTTTAAATGCTAATTTCTAACTATAACATAGCAGTCGCGTTTGCAGAGTGGTGTAGAAAGGTGAGCGTGGCCTCCGAACACCTCTTAGCAATCCCACTGTGTGGGATTTACTGGAGGTAACAGGAGAGGTAGTTAGCCCCCAATGTCAACCTTGGGGGCCAACTACCCCTCCACCTCCAGTAGGGCGCACACAGTAGGATTGCTAACTTCTCATACCAGGCGACGCCCCCTTTCTCCGCCACTCTGCAAACGCGCCCCCTGGCGCATTGTAAGTTGGGTAATTAAGTCCCCTTGAATACTGAGGGTCCCTGGGGGCCAACTAGCCCACCAGGTATCCCCAGTAAGCGCCAGAGAGCTGGATTGCAGAGAGGTGGTCCAAAGCCACGCCCCCTTTTTACACCACTCTGCAAACGCGCCTCCTGGCGCACTGCTGCTCGGGGGATGAAGTTCACTTGTGTTTTGAGGTCCTCAGGACACAAGAGGACCTCATCACCCCACCAGCAGTGCGCCAAGAGGCACGTTTGCAGAGTGGTGTAAAAAGGGGCGTTGCCTAGGACCACCTCCCTTAGGTGGCGGTCCCCGGGGCTCGGGGGTCCACAACGGACCCCCGCATTTAATTAAAGAGTGCCCCGGGGAGGTGGTGGTCCCCGGGGCAGCGTGGGGGGGGCGGGAGCCCCCCCACACTTCATTTGTTTTATTTTAAACCCTGGGGAGGTAGTGGTCCCTGGGGCTTGGGGGGGCCAGTGAGGACCCCGCACATTAATAAGGATTGCCCTGGGGAGGTGGTGGTCCCCGGGGCAGCATGGGGGGGCAGGAGCCCCCCCACACATTTTAAATATAAGCCCCGAGGAGGTGGCGGTCCCTGGGGCTGCGGGGGGCCGCATGCCCCCGCGCATTAACAATTAAGCCCCGGGGAGGTGGCAGTCCCCAGGGCTGCAGGGGCCCCCGCTGGCCCCCGCTACATAAATAAGCATTGCCCCCGGGACCAGGCCCACCCGGGGGCTTCCAAAAACGAAGCGCGGGAGCCCGCGCTTCGTTTTTTTTTTCATTTTTGACCGGGTTCGCGCACCCAGCGCGACTACGGATGAAAATGAAGTCCCCAATGCGATATAAATTATAATCTTTAGTAAGTTCAAATGTGGGTTTGTATTAAAAAAGCTTTATTCTCCTTGGTAGGTAGTGGTACATTCAGGCAAGCTTAATTAGCATATTGAGTGTTGTGCCGATCGTTCTGAAAAGTTCCAAAACTCCAGCCTTCCCAGTTGGTTTTGCAATCCTCTTCCAACTGGCAATGGTGCTCCTCCCCACCAACGAGCCGCCGTGTAGTATTTTGTTTCCCAAAGTGCTCTGTGCAACGGGAGGTCACTCTACAGCGCTCCGTGTGAGATGCAGCATGCCTTCCTGTGCCACCTCACAGTTTTCTTGGTGATTCGTTTCTGGGTAACAACCCCTTCTTCATGGGCAGCAAACTTCACAATTGAAGCACGCATTGTCATTTCCGGCTTTATTCATTTAGTATGACCGCCCCCAGTGGGCGTCTGCGCAGTGCAGGTTGTTCAATTGCCTGATGGGACATGAAGTCCCCAATGCGATATAAATTATAATCTTTAGTAAGTTCAAATGTGGGTTTGTATTAAAAACGCTTTATTCTCCTTGGTAGGTAGTGGTACATTCAGGCAAGCTTAATTAGCATATTGAGCGTTGTGCCGATCGTTCTGAAAAGTTTAAAAACTCCAGCCTTCCCAGTTTTTTTTTCCATTTTTGATCGGGTTCGCGCACCCAGCCCGACTACGGATGAAAATGAAAAAAAAAATGCAGGGACCCCCTGAGCCGGCCTAGGGGGCCAGGGTGTGTTTACCCTGCCCCCTTTTCTTATTTTTAATGTTTTACTCACCTTTTTCCTTCTCCCTCAGTACCGAGTCACAAGATGGCTGCCAACACTTCCTGGTTTGAAGTGTTAGCAGCCAATCAGAGGAAAGCATGTGCTCGGGAGGGCTCAGGCAATCAGATCTCACAATTCTCAAATATTGATATCTGTAAATCTTTAAATATCTCAAAAATTACTGAACAGAATTACACCATTTAACAAAAGGTTGCTTTCTGGACCAAGAGCTATCTCTCTGCCAAATTTGGTGTAATTCCGTTTAGCAGTTCAGGCTGTAGCCGTGTCTAAAGTGTCCTATGGAAATTAACATGGAGAAAACACGTTTTGGGACCCCCCTTTTTTCTCGGCCCCCCCTTGACGAATCACCCCGAAACTTTAAGACAGGAGCTGACCTGAGTGAACAATTAGTTTTGAAAATTTCGTGAAGATTCGTCAAACGGCACCAAAGTTATTGGCAAATCAAAAAACGCTTTTCCTATGGAAACTAGGTTCTAACCAGTAGGTAATATATATATATATATATATATATATATATATATATATATATATATATATATATATATAGATATATAGTTATATGGATATATTAATTACAGCGTGGTAGTAGCCACTCTGTAGTTAGAGTTAGGGTGACCAGACACAGGGATTTTTAAAATTTTTGTCCCGTAATAACTTTGCACCTATTTGACGAATGCCCTCAAAACTTTGCAGACTTACTGCCCCGTTTAATTCTCGGCGCACTGAAAGTTTTGCGGCGTTTGGCCAATGGGGTGCAAAGAAAAAAGGGGAGTCCCAAAACAGTTGTAAAATCCAATGTATTTTACATAGAGTTTGTTTTTCGTGTAGTGCAAAAAACGTCTGTTGGATTTTTATGAAATTTGGCAGGATGATATATTGTGGTATGCAGATGATTCTGTGGGGTACGGCAGGTAAATAGGGTAAGTATTTTTTTTTTACTTTTTAGTGTTTTAAACATAGTTATATTTGTGGTAGTACTGAGGTATATTGCAATGACAAATCGCTAGCTGATTGGCTAATGACTGTCTTTGCAAAAGTTAAAGGCAGTTATGTTGTTTTTAGGTCCACCTTGCCTGTGTTCTGCGTTACACTTTCGGATATAGGTAAGCATTTGGGCTGATATTTCTGCCCTACCTATTAACACTTTACTAAAGTGGAGTTGGTTTGGAAATAGTTCTTGCACACATGCCACAATGTTCAAGCCTTTCACCTCTTCTTTTAAATTTTGATTGGGCACGTTGCCCCTATTCACCCATTCCTGTTCAGCCATTTAAGCTGGTGAGCCTTATGAGAGATGGTAGCCCAAGCGAGCTAATCTGCATCTAATTGCTTTCTTGGGTGCATTTCTGTGGCTTCCAAGTGCTCGTCAAACACTTTAAAATCCTCCCAGATGTCCGCTAGCTCCGTGCACTGTTCAGTGCACAGCACCAGAGTATCTATAAGAGATTTGTCTATTTCTGCTTTTAGTACTGCCAAGCATGCTTTAAGTTCTTCCTTATTCAGAGATGATGAGGATTTTGTGGCCATTATTGCTTCTGGAATGATGACAGTTATTCAGGGGAGGGGGGGCGGGGGCTGCCAGAAAATCAGTAATATTGTGCTTTATCTGTTTAGCTGACATATGTATGTACCTCTCACACACAGGGCCTGCTCAATTGGAGATGTGTCTTGGACCTCCAAAGTAATCTTGAATGGCTCTTCGCCTTCCTCGCAGGCAGAGCACCAACTTTCAAAATGCCGCACTAAGCCCCGCAATATGTTTACCAGTTTTCCCCAGCAGGGAATTGCCACAGTATTCAGGCTTCCTTCACACCCAGTGGAGGAATTTCACATCAGGTCGGGGCTACAAGAACATATAGTCCGTTTCACATGCCTGGGCCACTCTATTAGCAGACCAGCCTAGTAACAACCAGAAATCTTCATTTGCACTTTCAAATGCCACCTAGCATTCAGGGCCTTGCCTCCAACGTTAGTTCTAATGTTTCTCCACATCTCATTGAATCAGTAAGCCCATGGGCTTTTTACTGCCCAAACCTGGCTGCCTGTGTGGGGCGCAACTAGGCCCATTACTACAGTGGCACTGTGGCTGCGGCAGACAGAAGTGCACCAGTGGCCTCGGTTTGCCTGTACATTGGGTCCTCTGGTTTCACGCACATTTGTAAAGAGGCACTACGTCTCTTATGCAGTACCCCAGCAGCATTTGCACTCTACTGGGCCGAGGGAGCTCTGGAGCTCTGATGTGTTAGACCACTCTGGGAGCCATCTTGGAGCAGAGACCTTGAACTACCATTATAAATGATATTTTAAATATGAGTCTTACATATATGTTTTCTGAAAACATCAGCTTATCAGTTCTGAAGAAATTTTGTTTTAAATACATCCTTTTTAATTTTGGAAACATACCTAATTCAACCAAAAAGCTTTTATTTACTGCACATAGGGGAGCTACTCACAAGTAGTTAGAGAGTGACCATCAGCAGCCGAGCTACTCATTGGAGAACTCTGTTCTAAGTGATGTAAGCTGGCATTCAGCATTTGTTGATGCTTCAGAGCTACATGGTTTCTTTCAGCATTCCTATGGCAGTAACTAAACATGGATTTGCAGCGGCTAGAAGCCTCGGCTCCCTAGGAACTATCTTGACAGAATGTCCTGAACCATTGCAAGCCACATGGAACCAGCCCTGAAAGCAGTTCATTGACTTACTGTGGGTGAGAAGAGTTGACGTTCCTCTGAATTTTCCATTAAGGTTACTGGTAGAAAGGACAAAAATATTTGCAGTCTTTAACCCCCACTACTCAACAACCTGGCACTTTTGTTCTAACTGCTGCATACCAAATTATTGAAAAATCCTTTAAACAACAAAAATAAGAGGGCACATGCTTCAGAGTTCAAGACTCTGGACAATGGAGTGCAAAACATTTATTACTTTGCTACAACTAAGCAAATGGAGAATGTTTTAATGATCAGACCCTAATGAGCCATATATATATATATATATATATATATATATATATATATATATATATATATATATATATATATATCTCTCAAAGGTCTCAATGCCCTAAAGTAACTGAAGAAAGAGACTCAATGTTCTATGAAACTTCCAAATAAATACAAAAATAAACAAACTTCATTTATCTATCTCGGATATTTGGTTACTTTTGTGTATGGAGTCAGGGTTGCCATTTGGGGTCTCTGCTGTTTTATTTCTATCAGATATTGCATTTGTGGGGTCAATTGTTGTTGGCCTTGAGCTCTAAGACTGTTACTAAAATAGCTTGTATCACATATGTACTGTCACCAATTGAGAAATTAAGGGCCACGTGTACGGCCAAAGCATTTTGGCAACTTCATAATTGCGACTTTTTGTGACTCGCAATTAGGAAGTCGCAAAATGCGATGTATTAATGTGTCTCAGACACATTTAGCGATTCCCAATAGGGTCACAATTGACCTACCTCATTCATATTCATGAGGTAGGTCACAATTTGCGACCCATTGGGAATTGCTAAAAACACAGGGATGGTGGCCTGCTGGGGACAGCAAACCACCATGTCTGTGTTTACTTTTAAATAAAGTAACTTTTTTTTGTTTTAAATGCAGCCTGTTTTCCTTAATGGAAAACGGGATGCATTTCAAAAAGAAAAATCAACACTGCTGTTTCATTTTTTTAAATTAGGCAGTGGTCCTTGGGACCACTGCCTGCTCTTAAAAACATTTTTGCTACCATTCACAATCTCCAGGGGACCCCTTCCTGTTTGCGACTGGCTTACCACCTACTTGAAGTAGGTAGTAAACAGTGATTGTTTTGCGACCGCATTCCGGTCATAAAATAATCCTACATCCCACTGCGACTCGCTATTAGGAAGGGACGCCCTTGGCACGTCCCTTCCTAATACCGACTCACAAACCCTATTTTGCGAGTTGGTAATAGGTTACAGACTCGCAAAATAGGGTTGGTGCATGCCAAAAAGCGTTTTAGCGGTCGCTAATGGCCTGATTCTCCGTTAGTGCCCGCTAAAACCGGTCATACATGTGCCCCAAAGTGTTTCATCCACTCTGTCTTTGGTTTTAAAAGTTGTTGAGTTATTGAGTTGGTTTGGGTCACGGATCTATTATGATATCATTGTTCACTAATGTTGTGGTCCTTTACAGGTCGGCGATAAGTGTATTAATATGGTCCACATCTATTGAATGCTCTGTGTGTGCATAAGCTCTCTTCTTTGAGGGTCCCATGTGGACTGATGGATTGGAGTATGCCATTAGCCCTTGTAAAACATCCCCGAGAGACATGGTTATTGAGTCTCGGCTAAGTCCTCATTATTTGGCCATAAGTGCTAGAGCATCCTTCCCCCTCTTAATGTCTATGTGATTCAAGTAGGGAGGAAAATTACACTCTTTGTTATTGCTATGGACTTAATCCTCAATATGAGATGCAGCACAGTCATTCTTTTGGTAAAACACAGACAGTAATTGGCACCAAACAGAAGTTACTTAAATATCCATGACACAAGATAGACAGTTACAGTCATCTGAAAGCAATATTAGGCACCATGAAAACTGGCATTAATAACTATCAGGAAGGATTAGTACAAGTGGCCTCAAGACACTGGCTCTCATACACAGACATTTC
The DNA here is from genome assembly GCA_963921515.1 of Calotriton arnoldi. Lineage (NCBI taxonomy): Eukaryota > Metazoa > Chordata > Amphibia > Caudata > Salamandridae > Calotriton > Calotriton arnoldi. The sequence continues at coordinate 12,605 of CAWUFW010001920.1, forward strand.
CATTATCAGCTTACTTCCCCATCCTCACACATGCAGTATCCTACTTCCGTAAACCCACGCAAGCCACCATCACTCCATCGCCACTCTTACCCATTACTTTTATCTCCCTTTTTATTCTCATCTCTTCTGCCACTCAGATATCCACGTTATTGCTCGCACCAGGCATAAGCTCTTGAAATGTCCCCATCAAGTCCACCTCCTCTCATTAATACAACCACCCATCCTCTACATCATCCACTGATGGAGCATAAATCCTCCTTTCTCACACCTCATATGCAAGGCTCACGCCCTACTTACATAGCATCACCAGCCATACACATACCACTTGCAGAACAAAACTCTTGACCCAGTATGCCATCAACCAGAGCACCTTACAGCCAAATGCATACAGACACAGGTAGAGAAATTAGTTTGACAGACAACTAAAAAATGTGATAACTATATCTCAGGTAAGTCAGACCTGTTATCAAAAAAAAGTTGTGACTCGAGCCAAAAGAGTTCTAGAAATGGAATGGGTAATGCTGAAACCTGACCTGGAGATGCCACTCAATTTTTATATTTCTTTCCAATGCTTCAGGGGAAATTATGAAGATAGAATTAATACACCATACACAACAGGTATCCCATGCAGTAAATGCCCTGACAACTGTGAAAAGGGACTCTGCAGTAAGTATATGAAAAGTATTTTTATTTACATTGAAGATTTTAAGTTTCAATGAGTCTACTTCATATCTCCACAATAAACGCAAAATACGAGCAATGATGTAAGCAGAATGTTGTATTATAAAGTCAAGCATATGTTATCTTTTTACCAATTTCATTATTTTGTATTTTAAAATACATCTGTTTCATTTTCTGGTCATTAGTCTTAGACTTGTATAGAATTTATCTATTCCCTCGATGTGGTATTTGAGGATATTGCTTTTATGCCAATGTATTTCAACAGAAATAATCTTTAGGTATGAGTATGTTTATGTCAAATGGTGTAAATGCATGCTTTATTCAAAATACAACTGAAGAATTATTTTAGTACAGAGAAAAAGTCCACAGAAAGCAAGGTGTTAGCTGAATGATTTTTTATGGATTTTTTATGGAGGCAATGCAATATCTATCCTTCATTTGGGACTATCCTTAATTTCTTAACCATGTCTGCTAAAATCTATCAGCCACTGTGGGATATTGGGTGACTGCAGAACTTGATACTCAAAAGTTTGAGAAACCTTTATTTTAGGTGAGAAAGAAAGAAAACGAGGCTTAGTGAAAATTGAACAGCTCTGAATTGTATTAAATATGACTGCAAAGTTTATATCTATGTTGCCGAAATATATCCATAAAAAGTAACAATTGTTGTTAAAGGATCTATGATTACATTTATTAGTGATGAAGCTAAACTTAAACTAAATAGGAATGCTAACCTGGTGAGAGAGAGAACATTCTTGATGAACTATCATTAGTTCCAAATATTCTGGCGCACATTTAAAATGATTCTGTAAGGAATATGTTGGCTCATTCTTGATAGCTTGACCTAAGCAGCATAGTGTCCTCAGAGAAAGAGCGTGAGGTTTGTGTACAACGGCTAGCTACGCAACAGTACTGGTAAGTCAAAGTGTAAACAATTTATCAGCATAGGATAACTCTAACACGAAGGAAAGATGAACAGAAATGAACAAAAAAGAAACAACGGCAAAATAATAAATTCAAATAAAAATAATCCGAAGTCACTAAAAATGGTCTTAAAGTATTGCTCTAAGCCATGGTGGGCCACCAAAAGAAGCAATGTCAAATCATGGCTAATTGGTATGATGGCTCAAAAACACCAACTAGAACCTTAGAGTTTTGGTTATAAAGTCCTACAGCCAACTTGAGGGTGTCAAGTTTCTCGGCGGGAAATGAAAAATAAAGAGAGTTTGATGATGTTGATTAAACCCACACATAAGTGAGTTGTAGACGCGGTGCTCAGGTGATGCTGCATGGCAATTGTTTACTGAATGCAGTATTTACTAAAGCATGGGCCTTATGCCGGTACAACAGACACAGTTTGACTCAAAAACTAACTCAACAGGCGGAGTCCTATTATGTCCAAGATTCAAATTTAGGAAAACATGTAAAATAAATCCTGAATACAAGCTGTAGGTTTCTCAGGACTTGTTCCCATGAACCCAATGCAGTGCCTTGGCTGGGACTCCTTTCTGCAGTTGGCCTTCAAGTTCTTGTGTTACCATGGGAGCATGTTCTACTCTTTTACCTAGGTAATGGGTAAATGTACTCTCGTGTCTCCCTTATTTGGTGCATGATTGCCGGGACCACAGCATCCTGGGCCAGAGTAAACTTTGCGCTCTCCGGCTGTGGGACCCCGCTCAGAATTGGGGCATGCTCTTTCATCCAGCTGATTCTTTCCTTGCTTCAGCGATTGCTTCTCCACCATCGGGAATTGGAAGAATGGCTGGTTTCAGAGTAGTGTGCTTGAGAGACATTTGACCTGAAAGGTTGTAAAGGCAGCAGTCCTTGCTATATAACGCTAGGCACATTCCTACAGGTCTGATCAAAGATGGTGCACATTTTTTACCTGTTAAACTACCCAAAGTAAGATGGGCACTGACCCTCTTCTTGCCAGTATCCTTTCACATGGGGCAGCTGTTGCTTTCTAGAACATGGAAAATGACAGGAGTTAAAAGGTAAACTGCACCGCAGCACAGTTGAAAGTACATTTCATTGGCATCGATGTCCTCCTGCTAATATTTTATACTGTTTCAAGTTGTTTTTTCATGATTCACATTCTCTTTATAATGAACCTTCTCTGGAGTGTCCTGGTCCTTCCCTGTTTTGGTTAAGGCTGATCTATGCCTGGTCTCTCTTCTGTCTCCCATCTGCTCATCAAGTTGCCTTGCCTTTCTTGGATTATTTTTTGCTTTTGAGCCTTTTCCCCTGAAATTGACCCTTTGAAGAAGACTTCTATCACATACTTTATAGTGGTCAGGCAAAAGGGCTACAGAAGTGAGTCACTCCTTCTTCAAGCAGGCTAGTCCAGGATGGTTGGAACACCCACTACATCCTGCACTTACAGATTGTGTTGCCAGCATCTTGCCTGGTCCAGCACTATGGATCCTAATTTGTTGCAACAACAGAGATACAGGAACTCTACTGCACTAAGACAGAACGGTAGCCACCCGAACCTTTGATTTTTTGGTAACAGCAGCCATTTTTCAGCGGAACCTTCAAAGCTGAGGGACTTTTTGCAATCCTTTACTGGAAATTTTAGATTTCGAGTCACATTTTTTCACATCAGCGAGCAAAGGTGGAATTTTTGATTGGTTCCATTTCTGAAGCAGGTCTATCGTGGGCCATAATGCAGGTGCTCTCTGCAGACTCTTGTCTGAATGATTATTGCAAAATTCTTGACCAGATTTTCAAAGATACTTGAATGACCTGATCATGAGTTTTTGGCTGAAGAAGCTCTCTGACATTGAACAAGGCATTTAAACTATATTAAATTATATTTTCTCGTTTAAGTCAGTTAGCAAATGAGATGATCTGAATGGAAAGTGCCCAGATGACTTTAGTTCTCAGAGGTTGTAAGGACAAAATAAGGACGAGTTGATAAACAGTGTGACCATCTATCATGAGGGACACCTGTAAAGATGTACGTATTACTGTACCTCTTTTCTTTTGCACTCTAACGCTTAAGAAACCCCAAGGTACATTTGAGCATATCAGCTCCTTATCAGAGGAACCAATGAAAATACGTCCTGCCAGAGCATCTCTTTCAAATGCTGAAAAGGAAAGAAGACAAAGGGCTGGACTTAATGGGCCTCATTTACAAGAAACTGAGGCATCGCAGCGTTAAAGCAGCAATGCGTCAGTTTTCTTGTGCCTGCGTGAGAAACCCTTGTGCCACCATGGATGCGCCGTATTTACAATACAACGCACTATGGCACAGGAGTTTTTGGCGCAGTACTAGAGTTAGCTTGAAAACCGACGCAACTCCAGCAATGCTTCAAAATAAAGAGGTTACAGTTTTAACCGACCCATCGCCTACTGAATGGGGACCAATGTGTGATCGAGCGTGAGAAGGTGACAAAGTCACCTTGCGATCAAACATATTGGTCCTGGTTGTGACGCATACAAGTGGGCATAGTGCCCTCTTGTATGTGTGACATCAGTACGTAATGTCACAAATTGTGAAATTACGTGCACATACTTACCATATGTGGCCCACTTACCTCGTGACTTGATTGCATATTGCAATCAAGTCACTACAGCTGGTGTTGTGCCTTGGGCACAACCAATGCATCATCCCTACGCCTGGGTTTGGTAGGCATAGGTATTGTGACGCATTGGCAGAGCAGCGGCAGGCAGCTTGACAAAAAAAAGTGGTAAATACACTGCATCAATTTCAAGGTAGTTGTTTCGGACGGAACGCCTACCTTGCATAGATTAAAATCCCAAGAGGCGCAGGCAATTTTCACGCAGGTGAAAACCAACGCAGCCTGTAAAAAAGTGACACATCTGCATCCATGTAAATATGGAGCAGATGCAGCTCTGCCGTTGCATCAAATAAGTGAAGCAATGGCGGTGCAAGGCGACGCAAGGGGCATGTAAATAAGGTCCTATGTGTGTTGTGATAACCCAGTACATATGGGGCCTCATTTAAAATGAGGCTGCACCACCGGAGCATCACTTTTTGCGACGCTGTGGTGGCGCAGGGGTCTGCTCCGTATTTACGATGCAGCACTAAGTCAATTTGCGTGGCTTAATGCGGCCTTGTACATATCGTTCCCCAGTTTTTTGCTTTAAAGGGCCCACAGCAATGGGTGTTGCTGTGGGTGTTTCCAGCAACACCAATGGCTTTTTGACACTGCCCCAGATTTACAAGGAAGCGTAACTCTGAGGCAGTGCCAAAAATACCTTTATTTCTCCTTGTTTTTCCATTTTCTATGTGTGCTGCATTATGCAGCACACATAGACTGAGAAAAAAGCCTCTTGTGATTGCTTTTGTGCAGGAAGGTGGCCCTTTCTGCACAAAAACAATCAGCCCAGCAATGCAGGTACCCTTGCATCATGGCGAAAAGGTGCCTGTGATGGAGCAGGTAATTGTAAAATTTTTAACCTCCTAATATTTTCGTAAAATATTAATAAACATGTTCGTTTAAGTAAATAACCAACAATGTATGTTAAGGGTTAAAGGTAACACGCAATTCTGTGTGCAAATTAACTGACTTTTATTTGTTTATGTGTCTAACATAACATAATATTTGCGTACTAATTAAATAATAAATGCATGATTTGTGCTTTTAAATAAAACGTGTGGTTGCAAAATAAAGCGATGGTAAGTAAGGGACAGCTTTATATGTTGCTTTTTTGCTAGGTAATACCTAATTGGGGTACGTAGAAAGACGGGAGGGAAACGAAAGGGTTTATATTTCCTTGTTTTAATAATATTTTGTTTATCTTTGATAATAGTGCGCTTAGGCCTGTCGAACAGCAATATAAAATGGCCGCGAGTTGCTAGAGTACGCATGAGCGGGGGACCATGTGATAGAGGCGAGAGGCTGTGGAAAAGGGATGATCACGTGCTGATGCCGCGAGGCTAGGATGAAAGTATGGTCAAGGCTGTTGTGACCCTTCTGAGCAGATGTGTGCCAAGATGATCAGCAAGAAGCGTGAGAAGTCCGACCGAATCAATAGACGGAACTGTTTTACACAAAATGTAACAGAAAAAGATACAATTTGGACTGATCGAAACGGATGAGCAAGTGCATGAACTGTGGGAAACGATGCTTGCATAGACATTCCACACAGAACTGGTTAAGACCAGGAAGTTTGATTAAAATGTATATGGACCTGAGCTTTTGACCAATGAGAATGAATCGCGCCATGAAGAAGAAACATTTTATGTTGTAAGCTAGAATTAGGGTATAAGAAGACCTACTCTTGGTGGGAGGGGTTAGAATGCTGTTAGAATGCTGTTCGAATGCTACGGGAGATGCTGGAGAAATTAGATGTTGTAGATGAGTGAAGTTGCGGTTGCTGATGCTGACGAGCTGATGCTGCTGCTGTTATTTCTCTTTTCCAGTTGAGTATTAAGATGCTGCTTTAGGAGAGTCTTTCCTGATAGATTTATTTAAGAATTATTAGTTTTTCCTCAAACAGATAGATAGGGTGATCTTTAGAGTTCGTATCATGATAATCTTATTTTTCCGTCTAATAAATATGCAATGCAATTCCAAAGTATTCGTATATTGATAATAAATGTAATGATCTGAATAATAAGCTAATCTTATTTTCCTGCATTCAAAACTTTATATAAACTTTATTATTCCTTAAACAAATGACTCAGTGATTCTTTAGCTTAATGATTAAAATGAAATGTTGAAGAGTTCATTGTGATTGAGCTGGTCTTAATCACCATCAACTGATTCCTACTAGTTGGTCCATCGACCAATGAGCGGAATACCTTAAAAGCAAATGAGAAATATTATGTCATGATAAAAGAGGTATCCCGTCTCCTTCCAGCGAATCATTTTTCTCCTAGGTTCATTGACGGAGGAAATCCAGGGAATAAATGAGTAAGTGAATGTATATGCGGTGTTATGGGCCCCACCGTCATATGGATATAGTGTGTGTGTTAGAGAAATAATTGCACCTGGATGACCAAAAGCATAATAGGAGAATTATTTTTATTGTTAGCGCTGGAACAGATTTCTTGGTAGCAGAGTTATGGTTACTATAGATTAGTTTGGTGATTATTGATTATTGATTATTGATAAGTTTATGTCTAACACTTTTTGTTGAGTTGTGTTATGTTATATGTAAGTTTTCACGCTTCTGGGAAGTAGGAAGTGGAACACGTGTGGCAAGAGAAGTCACATGGAATTGTACACTGTCTGAGTTCATTTTTGGTAATAACACAGGTTGTGTTATAATAGGGACATTTTTGCGTGTAAAAGGTGTGTAAATGAAATAGTGATCGGTTTTCTTGTGAAACTCTGGCCTTAATTCTCAGGAGCAGTATAGTCTCCACATGTGTTTTATCCCCAGAGAAACGGGTTTACTGATTGCTTGAAAGAAGGGTAAGGTAGAGGGAAGTGCTACTTTATCGGCGAAACTGAAAATTCTGTGGTAGGGTAGAGGTAAGCGCTGCCTACTGGAAAATACAGAATTCTTGTGTAAATGGTCAAAGCTATCTTTTCGGTTTAGCGAATCAGACAATGGAAATGTGGTTAAAATGTCGTAACTAACAAAATTGTTGAAAAAGAAATTGCCGATAAAATTTGTAAAGGAGGGGTCAAGAGCAGAACTGACGTAGACAAGAGTCGCGCTGGGATTGGACAGTGCGATAGTCACATGAGAACAGGAGCAGGACTGACGTAGATAAAAGCCGCGCTGGGATTGGTCAGTGCGCCGTAGACAGAAATCGCTGTGATTGGAGTGTTGGTGTGAGTCGCGCTAGGATTGGTTGAAATAACGCATAGAGAACAGTGTTAAATTGCGGATTGTTTAAGGAGAAAAAAGTTGTGAATCATGTCGTACTATGAGTATGGTAAAGAGAAAACGTCATGGATGTCGAAATTTAAGAACTTCTTTAAGAAGGACAAAAAGGTAGTGACTAGAGAGGGACAAATAATTCCTCCGCCGAAATCACCAGCTTCACATATGATGCTGAAATATGGATATCATACATGCATATGGTTAGAAAATTGGACAAAATACACCAAGAATGATGGAGCATTGGCTTTTCCTGAGAATGGTTCATTTAATGTAGCTGTACTACGGAACTTGAGAGAAAAGATGGTAATGTTAGAACCTAGACCTAGACCGACACAGTTTGAAGCTTTAACGGAATGGGAAGATGAGATGTATGAGCGAGAGAGATCCAGAGGATTAAAGAATCATGAGTTTTTGCCTGGAAGGCTGTGGGGAATAAATCATGAGGACAGAGTAAAGCGTTGGAGATATGCTAACATGACAGGAGGTTTGTTTCCAGCTTTTGCAGTTGAGGAATAAGCAAAGAGAAAGTGTACAGAGAAAAAGAAACATGTAGTGGTAGAAAAGTATGTGTATGGTGGTAGTGAAACAGATGACGAATTGCTGGAAGATATTTTAAACAGAAACCCACCTCCATACAAACAGACTTCTGCGGTGGTGACACCTAATGCACCGCTAATGGAAACTGGGAGGAATAAAAAACCTGAACGAAGAAATGAAACAAATAGGTCACAAGAAACATTTAAAACTTCACAAAATGAAGAGATAGAAAGTGACAATGCAACCGAATTAGCAAAAACGACAAAAGAATTGACTGAGAAAATAAGAGAATTGACAAGGAATATGGAAGCTGTAACTGTACCAGTAACGATAGGTCCAGTAATGCCAATTTTTGAGAATCAGAAAATTAATGAACATGCTTTAGTGATTCCCATGAATTCACATTTGCAAAGAAAAAGAGAAGGGATGAACTGAATAAAGAAGGGGCACACAATTTGGCTAGTACCTATAGACCAAGCCCACCTACAAATTTGACGATAAATGAGAATGAGATTAGGAGAATGCCTATGGTGACAGAGTCCGCATCAGGAACACCAGAAAAGAGTAGCGATTGGATAGAATTAAATAGTACGCCTGTAGGTCCGACTCCAGAAGAGTTGAACGAATGGATGAAAGCGCTAAAAGTAAAAGAACCGGATGAAAAACCATTAGATGTAATTAGGTTAAAAATAGACATGGAAGAATTGATTTTGGGAACAATTGGAACAGAAAAACTAAAGAATTATCAGGATGATGAGATTATGTTTTTGTGCAAGAGTCTTACTTGGAGAGCCAGAAATTTACATGACAAATTGGAAGAGATTGCAAGTGAATTAGGAGTAGAATTTGTGAAAGTGAGGACGTTGCAGAAACCGTACAGAGTAGATTTTTGTGAGAAAGACATAGAGAATTTGAACACATCAGGAAGACTGACCCAAATAAAAGAGCTGATTGTTTTATTGAGAAAATGGGGTGATGTGGATAGATGGAGAAATAGATGGTCGAAAAGGAATGAGAAAACAACAGATAACGCCTCTTTGGCTTTTTCAGTGACAGATAGGGAACCAGTTGCTAGGGAATACCCGATGAGAGAAACACCAGGTGGTAGTTATGTGCATGTTCCATGGACCAGACAGGATATACTGTCATTTACAAATGACTTCCCAAAATTGAGAGAGAAACCAGTGGAATGGTACAGACAAGTGGAAAGATTTGTTAAGGTGTCAAAAGTACTGTGGATAGATCTGGATGGATTGTTTAATATAGTAGTGCCAGCTGATTTGTGGACAGAATGTAAGATTACCATTGATTGGCCAACTGTAGAATATCCAAGGGATGCCAAAACAGGAGCGCCAGGTCCAGAAGTGATGAGGAAGTCCACCAAAAGAAACAGATTGGGTAAAAATAGACAGAACAACGCAGGAGAGCAAAGAGTCAGTGCACGCCTACTATGAGAGATTGTTGTTGGTTTTCAAACAGTATAGTGGTTATGAGACACTGAATGAGAAGGATATGAGTCATTTTGTATATAGGTTTGTGTATGGATTAAAACCAGAGATAAGTGAAATGATTAAGCAGCACTTGATTGGTTGGCAGAATAGCACAGTGGATGAAGTTTTGAGATATGCTAAGTATTGTAGTGACGAAATTGAGAGTAAACAGCGTAAATTGAAAGAAAAGGCCATGTGGGCACAGGTGAAAGTTGCAGAGAAGCAAGAAGCTCAATTGAGTAATTCTGGTAATGAAACAGGACAGTTTAAATCCCGACCTAATATAGGTAAAGGAAAAGGACAAATGAGCATAGATGAGGCAAAGAAAAAGTGGCCATGCCACAACTGCGGGAAGCTAGGACATTGGAGAAACGAGTGTAAATTTCCTCCAAAACCTAATGTGGAAAATCAATCATTAAATTCACAGGTGTAGAGTGAGGTAGTTACTCAACAAGGTCAGGTGCCACAACCACCACTTCCCAAGAGTGTTAACCAACAGAAATACAGTGCAGAAACAGGATTCTACAGAGGAGAACAGGTAACACAGTTGCCGCGTGCAGCTGCCATTTCCCAATATTGGTTACGACAGAATGAGGATGAAACGGATGAAAGTTCCTGACGGTGCCTAAGAGAGAGGGAAGAGTGCGTGCTTGGCGCAACTCTAGAGGTAGATCAGTCTGGTCCATTTGTGGATGGAGAAGTGAATGGTGCAAATGTAACATTCCTTGTTGACACTGGAGCTACCCGTTCTACTGTTAGGTCAGTGGAAATTCCAAACCTTCCTCTCTCAGGTGAACATATCCAAGTGGTTGGAGTTTCCAATCAGCAAATTAAAACGCCTCTTACTAAATTAGTAAAGGTAAGAATTGGTCCATTTAGTGAAATGCACCGATTTGTGGTATGTGATTGTAGTCCCGTGAACCTTTTAGGACGCGATTTATTGTGCAAAATGAACTGCACAATTTATTGTACCCCAGACGGAATTGCATTTCAGACTCCAGATGAGGATGTGCTGTATAAAATGACAATGGTAAATTTAGAACCAGAAGTAAATGGTTTGTTTCCTATATTTGATGATAATTGAATTGAAAAGGACAGTGAAAGAAGAAGTATGGGACTTTACAGGAGAAGATGTAGGATTAATGGAAGGGGTAGATCCCGTTAAAATAACAGTAAAAGGAACGAGTTATCCAAACACGCCCCAGTATAAATTGACTCCAGAAATAATTGAAGGAATAACGCCAGTAATAAATAAAATGATTGAACAAGGGATTCTAAAAGAAATCATGAGCAGTCCATGTAATTCGCCAATAATGGGACTGAAAAAGCCAAACGGAACATATAGAATCGTACAGGATTTAAGGAAGGTAAACAAAATTGTTGTGCCTTGTTGCCCAATAGTACCGAACCCTGCTGTGATTCTATACCAGATTCCACGTGAAGCAGAATGGTACACAGTAATTGATTTATGTCATGCATTTTTCTCTATTCCATTGCATCCAGATAGCCAGCCATTATTTGCATTTAGGTTTGGAGAGCGTATTTTGGCATGGTGCCGAATTCCTCAAGGGTACACAGAAAGTCCCTCAATCTTTAATCAGATCCTAAAGAAATCATTGGAAGATTTAAGAATGCCAGAAAAGTCAGTAATGGTTCAGTATATTGATGACCTACTGGTGGCATCAAAAACGAAAGAAGCATGTGTCATGATACAATTGCTTTGCTGAATCATTTAGCAAAAAGAGGACATAAAGTGTCCCCTTCAAAATTGCAGTTTTGTCAACAAGAAGTCCAGTATTTAGGGCACAAAATTGAGAAAGGAGTGCGAAAGGTAACGACTGAAAGAATAAAAATGATTCAAGGAATGAGAGCTCCAATGACACAAAGAGAGGTAAGAATGTTTTTGGGAATGGTTGAATATTGTCGACAATGGATAAGCGGTTTTTCACTAATTGCTAAACCATTGCAGAAACTGACAAAGAAGGATGTTAAAGATCCTTTTGAAATGAATGATGAAGAAATGAAAGCATTCAGAGAGCTGAAAAAGAAATTATGTGAGGCTCCAGCATTGGGAATGCCTGACTATGAGAAAGATTTTGAACTGTATTGCAGTGAAAGAGATGGATGTGCATTTTCAGTTTTGGTGCAGAGACATGGAACTATGAAAAGACCAATTGCATATTTTTCAGCAGTTTTAGACCCTGTAGCGAAAGCGTTGCCTGGATGTTTGAAGGCAGTTGCTGCTACTTGTGTGAGTCTGGAACAGAGTGAAGGCATAGTGATGGGGTATCCGTTGAGAGTGTATGTTCCCCATTCTGTGGAAATTCTTTTGACAAGAACGAAAACACAATACATGACACATAGTCGGCTGACTAGGTATGAAAAGGTAATTTTGAGTGCAGATAATGTGACCATTGACAGATGTATGAATGTGAATCCTTCGACATCATTGCCAGATGAAGAGAGTGTGATTGAAATGGATGAAGTAGATCACGATTGTCTGAATGTGCTTGAATATTGTACAAAACCAAGGTCTGACATACGAGATGAGCCTTTGAAAGAATCAGATTATATTCTGTTTGTGGATGGCTCATGTTTGAGAATGAGTGATGGAATTCTAAGTGCAGCATATGCAGTTTGCACAGTAGCAACTGTAATGGAAGCATCTTGTCTGAAAGGTGTACGGTCTGCCCAAGTCGCAGAATTAGTAGCTCTGATTCAAGCATGCAAGTTGGGAAGAAATGTACGGGTTACGATTGTGACAGATAGCCAGAACGGCTTTGGGGTTGTGCATGATTTTGATCAGATTTGGTCACAAAGGGGTTTCTTGACGTCTGCAGGAACGCCCATCAGAAATGGAGATTTTGTGAAAAAACTGCTTGAGGCGATACAGCTGCCTAAACAGATCGCTGTAGTGAAGTGCAATGCACATAAAAATGGGGAAGACTACATAACTGTTGGTAATAAATATTTATTTATTTATTTATTTTGAGAGTTTTATATAGCGCTGGCTAGACCCGGAGGTATCAGAGCGCTTTACATTGGGTTACACAATGTTACAGAACACGATAAACAAATTACACTTTACATCAGAAAATAAGCAACATATTGAAAGAGGAAGGAGAGGTGAGACAGAGCGGAGGGGGGAAATGTGAAGGGGGAGGATGGGAGAAAAGATGGCAGGAGAGACGAGAGGAAGTCTGCCCAAAGACCGACTGGGTAGGTGACGACCGAGGAGGGAAACCACAGCCCGTCTCCCCTATAGCTAAACAAGGTAGCTCCATCGGGCATCAGTCAAAATAGCTAGGTCTCAGCTGACGAGGGAAGGTTCACAAAAGAAAGTCAAGTGGATAAGGCAGGGTGGGATCTATGAGCAAGGACGGGTGAGGGCAAGGGTCAGTAGCTATAAAGAGTAGAGCGGAGAGGGGTAGGGTGAAGGGGGAGGAGGGAAATAAAGGTCCAGAGAGACGCAGGAAAGTTTGCCCAAAGACCGGCTGGGTAGGTGATGGTCAAGGAGGGTATCCATAGCCCATCTCCCCTATATCTCGCAAGGTAGATCCACCGGGCATCAGTCAAAATGGCTAAGTCTCCGCTGTCAAGGGAAAGTTCTCAGAGTAAATGTCCTGGTAGGTAAGCAGGAACAGGGTCGGGTGAGGGCAGATCAAGATCAGGACGATGACCATTATTTTAGATCAGGAGAGATAAAGCATCGAGGAGCTTCGAGGAAGGGTCCCACTGAGGCGGCCATCTTGAGGTCAGGCAAGGGGGGGCGAGTCCTTAAGGTTTCAATTCAGTCGGTCCCCATTGCACTCTATAGCCCAGAAGGAACGAGGGTGTAAGCTGAGCAGTGGATCTTCAAGGGGACAGAGCCAGGATTCGCATGTCTTCAGAGGGGGGGCGCGTGATGTCAAGAACGTCAGCCCGTGGAAGAGATAGCCGCCATTAGCAGGTCAGGCAGGGTGCCTCCGGTGTATTACTCGCCCCCGTATTCTCTCAACCGGGAGCATAGCAGCATTAGCCCGGGTATTCACCCGCGCGTCGGGCCCCCGCAGGGCTCCGCCATGCCGGGAATGCGCTTGAAGTTCCATCAGCAACAGCTGACGAATATGCTGACGAAACGGCACAGTATTGTGCAAAGAATGTGGTTTCTTTGAACAAATGTCATGAAAGAGAGCATATTTCTTGTCCTTTGCTTTTTACTAACTCTATTGAAACATGGGATGAGGTGAGACAGTTACAGGAAGCTGCAGAGGATGAGGAAAAAGATACATGGATAAAAGCAGGATGTAGAAAACATGAAGAAACTGATGTTTGGGTTTACAGGGATGAGAGACCAGTAATGCCTGATAGCATGATTTCTGACATGGCACGGATGTACCATGGACAAGCCCATATTGGGAGAGATTCAATGATCAGACTTTTTAGACAAACATGGTACAATCCAAAATTCAGAGCCATAGCTGAGAGTCTTTGTCAGAGATGTCTTATTTGTCAACAGTTAAATCCAGGAAGGAAGACAGTAGTGAGTCTAGGGAGAATAGGACGAGAAGGGGGTCCTTTCACTAGAATGCAAATGGATTTTATTGAAATGCCACCTTGCAACAGACTAAGGTATGTCCTAGTGGTCGTCTGTTTGTTTTCCCGTTGGGTGGAGGCATACCCAACCAGAAGGAATGATAGTATTACGGTAGCAAAACTTATGCTGCGAGAATTCATTCCGAGGTATGGTTTTCCAGTCACGATTGAAACAGATAGAGGAACACAGTTCCAAAATGAATTAGTTAAACTGATTTGTGAAGCACTTAGTATTAAACAGAAACTACACTGTGCATACAGACCAGAGGCTTCTGGAATAGTAGAGCAAGTGAATGGAACAATCAAGAACAGGTTAGGGAAAATGTGTCAAGCTACAGGACTAAAATGGCCAGATGCTTTGCCATTAGTTCTGATGACAATCAGAAGTATTCCGGAAAGGAAAACTGGACTCAGTCCACATGAAATAATCATGGGACGAGCAATGAGACAAGCACAAGTACCTGTCAACAAGCTACTGACTATAACTGATGATCTAGTGCTGGATTATTGCAAAGGATTGGCTGATGTGGTGCGTTCTGTGTTTCATCAGGTTGGACCGGATGCGACCACTCTTGAAAGAAAACCAGCTCACGACTTGAATCCAGGAGATTGGGTTCGAATAAAAGTCCACCGGAGAAGAAACTGTTTGGTTCCTCGCTGGGACGAACCACGACAAGTGATCCTGGTGACAACCACTGCAGTCAAGTGTGCAGGAGTGAAACACTGGGTACATGCCAGTCACACCATCAGAGTTCCAGAACCTAGAGATCGACATGTGAGTCGACATTTGGAAATATCCGATAACAGTTTAGCATCAGAAAGAGAAGAAGAAACAAACAGGGTGCCAGAACCTGAAGATCGACCTGTAAGTCGACATCTGGAAGACCCAACTACAAGTGCAACGATAGAAGAAGAAGAGGAAATAGAAGAAATAGCTGAAGTTCCAGAACCTGAAGATCGACCTGTAAGTCGACATCTGGAAATATCAGACACCAGTTCAGAATCAGAAACAGAGCATTCGGATTGTGAAGAAATTCTAAAAAGAAATTGGAATTTTGAAAGCATAAGAGAAGAAACTGAGCAAGAAGATAGTGACAGTGAGCAACCAAGTACAAGTTATGGTAAAAATCCTTCGGAGGTAATATTAATAGATGAAGAAGGGAGAGTTTCAAACAAAAAGCTAGAAAAATCGGAAGATCCCCGAGGAGCAGTAGGGACAGATAGTCAAACACAAGAACAGGGAAATTTAGAAGCAGATAGAAAGACTGACACAAATTCGGAAGAACCTCGAGGAGGGACAGAAATAGGTGAACGAAGGAAGATAAGAAAAGAACCACAAGTAGAAGAAAATGAAATTATAAGTTTCAAAATAAGAGGAAATAATGAAAGAATTGAAACAGAATCTGAAGAAAGTGGAGAAGAAAGAAATGAAAAACTAGAGACAAGGAAAAGAAATTGGAAAACAGAAAGAGAGGAAAAAGGAAGTGAAGCAAAAAGGCCAAGAAAAGGAGACAATTGGCCCAACGGAGTAAGAAAATTAAGATACAGAATCATAAAATTGGATGGGAAAAGTGCTGAACAAGTGAATGAAATAACAAGTCAAAAAGAGCAAGAAAAACAAGGTGGAAAACACTTGCAGAAAACGAAAAGAATAAAGAAGGTAAATCAGAAGTATAGATCGCCTGAATGGTTGTATCGTGCTTTGACTAGTCACAAAGAAGAAAAGAACACTCACGAAAACCCAGAACAAAGAAACCTGATGGGAGAAAGTGAAGTGCAACAAACCTGAAGAAGTATAGATAGTTTCTACTGGATTTGACAAAACACTGGATCTGACGAATATACCGGATGTGACAAAGAAAGAATTCTGAGAAAGAATTAAAAGAAAGTACCAAGCAAAGACAAAACATTGGAAGTACAGAGTGGCAAGCAAGTCTTTTCTGAAGTGTAGTGACACAATTTCCTAGAAAACAAATAAATAAGATTAGAAAACAAAATGGAGAATACTAGAGATAGAAAATGTAAATGTGAGTTTTTAAGTAGATGGTGCAAAATGTGCTGTTTTTGTACAGGATTATTAATAACAGTATGGGTGGTTCTAGCAATCACTATTCCAATTAGTTTAGCTGTAGTAGAAATGTCTAATAACACTGAGAAAGAAAAAGGAGCTAACACTCAAGAGTCAGTTATTTTAAAGAGTAGTGCAGAATTACACAAGGACAAATCAATAACAGATTTTTCAAAAAATGTTTTTAATAAATTATTATATGAGTATGTAGAAACAATGGATGTAAGAGATTGCTATGTTTGTATGCAGTTGCCTGCATCTGTAGCAGAGGGTGTGACTTATCATCACCTCCCTTTGACATATGGAATAACATGTAGTGTTTTAGCAAGTTTATTCTATAAAACAGGTAGATTAGAATATTATTACACTGACATAAATAAGATTTTTGCAAAAGTTTCTGTAGTTCCCGAGCTTAACAAAATAAAAGAGGGAAAAACGTTTGGTGAATATTTTTTAGAAGATAAGATTTTAACATTAGATAGTATAATTAGGTACAACCTTACCTGTGAGTTAAAGAAGGAAGAAAAGGTATTTTTAGAGATGGTTGAAGAGAGAAGAGTGAAATTCCAAAGAAAAGTGATAGAAGAGACAAAAACACCTCTTTGGGCGTTTGAGGAAGACAATCATGACAAGAAAAAGACAAATGCAGCTATGACTCTGGATTGGCCCCAACAGGGAAGGTTGTGCATTAGAAGAAATAAGACAAGATATGACAATTATTTTGTGGGTTCCAGTAATTGCTATGACAATTACCAAATTTTAGGTGGATGGGGATTCAAAGGGGGAAAAGATCCAATATTTCCAGGGATTTATTATATTTGCGGAAATAGGGCTTATTATAGGTTACCGGACCATTGGTATGGGTCATGTTACTTAGGCCTGGTCTTTCCAAAGATTTTTCATGTGGATAGAAAAGAAAAAGGAACACACAAAATGATAAATACCTTTACACGTAGAAAAAGGGAAAGTTTTTCAGAAATAGTAGGTGATATTTTTGGTGCATTGATACCAGCAGTGGGAATATCAATGAATGCATTCAGAATTCGGAAATTATCAACAGTGGTAGATCGTTTATCTACGGATACTGCTGGAGGGTTCTTGATGGTAAATACCTAGATGGTTGCCATGAGAGCTATGGTGATGCAAAATCGTCTTGCCCTTGACATTCTTTTGGCAAAAGAGGGCAGAGTCTGTGGAATGCTGAAAGTCCAACATTGTTGCACTTACATTCCAGATAACAGCGAAAATATACAAAAGTATATAACAAATATTACAAATTTGCACAAAGAACTTGTTCCACTGGAGGTTGAAAGTGCTTTTGGAAAACTTGGTAAAGGGTTTTCTTCTGTAATAAATTGGTTAACAAGAATGAGTGGATTAATAATAGGGAAAGTTATAATAATAGCAACCATGATAATAATAATAATTTTAATGCTGAAGCTTGCAATAACATGTATAAAGAGAAGAAGAAGGCAGAATAAAATAGAAAAAGAAAACATGATAAACAAGGAGAGAGAGAGAGAAATGAGTGAAATAGAATTAGAAGAAATAAAAGAGAACATGTACAAGAAAACGAAGAGACAAGTTGAAAGGGATACAGTTGTGTAAACTAACAAAAGCAAATGGATAAAAGATATATGCTGTCTGAGAAAATTGTATAACTTGGGTTTTTGTGGTGATATTAAAAATCACCAAAGGGGGGAGTTGATGGAGCAGGGTAATTGTAAAAATGTTAACCTCCTAATATTTTCGTAAAATATTAATAAACATGTTCGTTTAAGTAAATAACCAACAATGTATGTTAAGGGTTAAAGGTAACACGCAATTCTGTGTGCAAATTAACTGACTTTTATTTGTTTATGTGTCTAACATAACATAATATTTGCGTACTAATTAAATAATAAATGCATGATTTGTGCTTTTAAATAAAACGTGTGGTTGCAAAATAAAGCGATGGTAAGTAAGGGACAGCTTTATATGTTGCTTTTTTGCTAGGTAATACCTAATTGGGGTACGTAGAAAGACGGGAGGGAACCGAAAGGGTTTATATTTCCTTGTTTTAATAATATTTTGTTTATCTTTGAAAATAGTGCGCTTAGGCCTGTCGAGCCGCAATATAAAATGGCCGCGAGTTGCTAGAGTACGCATGAGCGGGAGACCATGTGATAGACGAGAGAGGCTGTGGAAAAGGGATGATCACGCGCTGATGCTGAGAGGCTAAGATGAAAGTATGGTCAAGGCTGTTGTGACCCTTCTGAGCAGATGTGTGCCAAGATGATCAGCAAGAAGCGTGAGAAGTCCGACCGAATCAATAGACGGAACTGTTTTACACAAAATGTAACAGAAAAAGATACAATTTGGACTGATCGAAACGGATGAGCAAGTGCATGAACTGTGGGAAACGATGCTTGCATAGACATTCCACACGGAACTGGTTAAGACCAGGAAGTTTGATTAAAATGTACATGGACCTGAGCTTTTGACCAATGAGAATGAATCGCGCCATGAAGAAGAAACATTTTATGTTGTAAGCTAGAATTAGGGTATAAGAAGACCTACTCTTGGTGGGAGGGGTTAGAATGCTGTTCGAATGCTGTGGGAGATGCTGGAGAAATTAGATGTTGTAGATGAGTGAAGTTGCGGTTGCTGATGCTGACGAGCTGATGCTGCTGCTGTTATTTCTCTTTTCCAGTTGAGTATTAAGATGCTGCTTTAGGAGAGTCTTTCCTGATAGATTTATTTAAGAATTATTAGTTTTTCCTCAAACAGATAGATAGGGTGATCTTTAGAGTTCGTATCATGATAATCTTATTTTTCCGTCTAATAAATATGCAATGCAATTCCAAAGTATTCGTATATTGATAATAAATGTAATGATCTGAATAATAAGCTAATCTTATTTTCCTGCATTCAAAACTTTATATAAACTTTATTATTCCTTAAACAAATGACTCAGTGATTCTTTAGCTCAATGATTAAAATGAAATGTTGAAGAGTTCATTGTGATTGAGCTGGTCTTAATCACCATCAACTGATTCCTACTAGTTGGTCCATCGACCAATGAGCGGAATACCTTAAAAGCAAATGAGAAATATTATGTCATGATAAAAGAGGTATCCCGTCTCCTTCCAGCGAATCGTTTTTCTCCTAGGTTCATTGACGGAGGAAATCCAGGGAATAAATGAGTAAGTGAATGTATATGCGGTGTTATGGGCCCCACCGTCATATGGATATAGTGTGTGTGTTAGAGAAATAATTGCACCTGGATGACCAAAAGCATAATAGGAGAATTATTTTTATTGTTAGTGCTGGAACACCTGCAATGGCGCATAACAGCCCATTGTGCACCAGCCCCGGGGAAAAGGACAGGAATCTGATAGATACAGTGCATTCCTGTTCTTTTCTTTTGCCATAGGGCAGCGCAGCACAAAGGCCTCCGGCACTGCCCTACGGCAAAATGTTGTAAATAAGGCCCATGGTGTGAGAATTTCCTGTTAAGCCACAGAGAAAAGGAAAAGAGCAGAGCTGTCCCCTGCAGGACAGAAAGTGATGAGTGTACAGTAACAGAAAAGGCCCAGAGGGACAGAACACACGTTACCCCCTCACTCCCATGCTTCCAGTCACAAGCTCCTCGCCCAGGGACCACCTCACGCAAGGCTCTCTCTCCTCCGCTGCACATCGCTTCAATCCTGGGGAGTACAGATGGCCAGCAGGGCTTCAAAGTCTAATGCGAAAACTCCTAAATGTTTATTTAAATACCAACAACAGGGAAAAAACACAGATATATGGTGCAGTATTGCCCTAACATCAATCATTGCGCACTTTACTGATGACCAGAGGCGCATCTGTCATTGGTGCAGCAGGTGCAGTGAATGGCCCTCCGCACCTCAGTTATGACTGTATTTTACTAACAAACGGGCGGTGGAGGCCCATTTCTGGTGCCTACATACGGGCCCATGATACACTATTAGGTCACTGCTGTTGACAGCATCTACAGACAGCAATCTCAAATACCGCCAACATCAATGTAGGTGCAGGCACAGGTGCACAATATTAATTTGCTTCACACGCTGCAAATGGACATATATTTTGCTGTATAAAAATAATTGTGCTGTTCATCCCACATTCCTCTTGCTAAATGTGTGATTTGTTCTTTCCCTAGCCAATTCATGATCACTCAAGAACAAGGCTGCTAGCTGTGGGGATGTCATGTGCAGGGCATGAAGGCAAACAGATTGATGGAGCGAAAACACCTGCTACAGCATTTATTTATATTCACCACAGGTGTAATGTCCAAAATTCTTCAAACCTGTACTCATTTGAGATGTTCTGTGATATGTAACGGGAATTGTCTAGTTCCTCAAAATATCACATTGCACCTACATTAGTCTCCCAGTTGCCAGGACCCTGATTTGTAGATTTGATTTTCCCGCTAGTTGTCTCAAGTGAAAGGCTTTTAAATCGCAATGTCCTCAGAGGGCCTGGAAGAATTTACTTTTACACTGTAAAGCACATGTAGTGATTTTTTATGTCAAATTCTATTCGTAGTGAATTGTGAAGTTCTACACTTATTTAAAATTTTACCTGTGAATGTGGCAAAAGCATATAAATTTGTTGCAAATACAGACCTAATCTTGAAGAAAAACAATAATAGGTAATCAAATAGTAAAAAAACGAAAGTCTTGGCAAATGCCGAATCAATTTCGACAAAAACTGCTTCCATGGCATATGTGGAGTCAACAGATCTGTAGGATTTCATATTTTTAAACCCTACCCTGTGTGTGTGTAGCTTTGGAAGAAAACATTGTTGGCAATCTTCTCATATTGTTCACGCCAGAAAAAAATGTTTATTGAATGGCTGGATTAAGCATTACACAGATAGAAAATAGGTATTAAAATGTGATATTCGTGACAATCCAGTAGCCCACAATGTACATGTCCATCTCCTGAATAATTTTGATTGCAAACAAAATGCATACATTGTTTGCTTGGCATTACATTTTAGTGAACCGTTCTGAGCAATCACAGATCTAATCATATATCATGATATGAAAATATTATTCTCATTACATTCAGAACTTCTGTATTATCAAAACACGTAGTTATATTGATATTTTAATACAGCCCTTGGTATTGTGGTTTTGCCATTTTATAATGCTGCAAATGACATATGTATTGTTATTACTACACAATTAACAGTACTCCACATGTTAGCTTTGGAAGAACTGTGGTTATCTCAGACTTAATCTGTGCCTTTGGACCCAGCAGAGCTCATTGCAATATATGCTTAAGTTACTTAGCTCTGTCACTGAAATATGCTTTTCAAACTGCACAGATATTTTATGCTATTAATCTGAATATAAATCAATGCTTGTCATATAAGAACATGTAATTATATAGAATGACTCAAGCTACTGAGATTATGGGGCAGATTTACGTTTCCTGGCGCATCCCTGCAAATCAGCAGGGATGCGCCAGGAAAGATGCGTGACGCAAGTTAACGCTTGCGCCACCACAGATGCGCCGCATTTACAATGCGGCGCATCATGGCGCAAGGATAAACAGATGCGTGTTGCATCTGCCGGCGTAAGGTTGGCGCAGTGCTGGAGTTGTGTCGCGGGCGCGACGCAACTCCAGCACTCTTCCAACCTGGCCTATCCTCAACATGGTGCGTCACGCCTACGCCTGCTTCAAGCAGGCGCAAGGTTTTGACGCAGTGGCGTCGGAAAAGTGACTGAGTGAAATCTTGTAGATTTCACTCAGGCACTTTCCAAGGCGTTCCTGCGACGGAACGCCCCCTGCGCCAGAACGCCCACATGAAACCTGACGCAGGTTTCATGTGGCGCAGGGCTTTACAACGTGACGCATCTCCCTAGATGCGTCACGTTGTAAATCCCCCGCAGCATGGCGCTAGCTTTACGCCGCCGCTGCGTCACAGAAGTGACGCAACGGCGGCGCAAATGTGGCGCACGGGGCTCGTAAATCTGCCCCTAAGTGTCCAAACTCAGGGCACTTCTTGTTATTGTGTAGTTCAACCAAAGCTTGATATAAGCTCACTGTGCTGATACACTGCTTAACAAATTAAACATTCTTCTGCTTTTGCTTGATCTGTCATCAGAATGAGATGAAGTCGAAATTATTAGAATTTCGTGGTTTTTATTAATTGGCATATACGTGTCCCCCACTTTAGTTTTCCATCTGTGAATTAATAAACTGAAGCTTATTGTTTTCATTGTTCTGTTTAAAAATGTTTCTCCACTGATTCAGCCAATAAATTGTTCATCATTTTCACCTGATTTTGTGTATTCATTAAAAATATCTGCAAACAGAGGCTTGCTATGTTAACATCACAAAAGTAAAATAAGGAAAGTCATGGATTTTGTTACATGCCCCCTTCTAAACATGGTGGCCATATGCTTAAAATAAAAATAAAAAATTTGAACATGTGACTTTTAGGTCACACAGAGATATTGGCAATGAATGCTTACACACAGAACTTTAATATACCATGTGCTCAGAGTTTCAGCTCTATGTTTTAACAAGTATTGGCAAAGCCAATTGGTCGGTTTCCATTTTCATTTATAAACCAGACCGGCTGGCTTTGACCATGTTTGCAATACTATCATGATCCAAGAACACAGATTCACAAGCAAACTTTTCCAACTTTCCAAGTTCTAATGGATGTCACCTCATAATAAAATAACCGTCAAATTTGAAGTTTTCATTAAATTATGGTGCTCTCAAGGATGATTTAGAAATGATTTGTCCAGAGTAGAAGCATAGCCTGTGGAGTATGAAGCATGTTGGAAAGAGCTAACTAAGGGGGTCATATGATAGCGGCCGGATCGCCACCACCCGTATGGCGGTGGGTATCCGCCCGCTCTCACTCTGCCCGCCTAATATTTTCCCCCCGCCATATTATGATGGCTGGGGGGTCCGCGGCGGACGGAAAGACCGTCCGCCGCTTTCCTCCGGACGACTCGTCGACTGGGCGGAAAACATACATTATATGGTGGCGGTGTCTGCAAGACACCGCCGTCCATATTATGATGATGGCAGAGAGCAGCCTTTCCATGGTGGCGTTGCCGCCATGGAAAGGCATACGGTCCTCGCTGTTGGGGCCCCGTAGTGGGCCCACAGGATGTTGGGGGGGTGGGGGGTGCACATGGGTACCTATGGTACCCCCCTTGTGATGGACAAGGTGGCAGGCACCGCGCGGTGCCTGTCACCTTGTGCATGTGAATGCCCAACATGCATTCCCAGCATTGTGGCGGGCGGTGCTGTGAACACCGCCCGCCACAATGTTGGGAATAGGGGATGCCACCGCCACCGTGGCGGTGGCATCCTAATACTCACGGCGGGACCGCCGCTCCTATGGCGGATGGTCCCATTCACCGTTACGGTGGCGGGCGGACTTTGTCCGCCCGCCATCGTAATGGGCCCCTAAGTGCATCTAAAGTATCAACAGATGAGTGCTTGGAAATCAGTTGTGATGAACAACAGTCTTCACAGTATTTGACAAAGGCTGGGGTTTCTAAGGTTGAGCGCATATTGAGATGTATATTTAAGTCACATAGAATTCCTGGATGGCTATTGTGTACAGTGAAGTGCATCAAGTATTTCAAGTCCAAGTTAATAGAATTTCGTCTACTGCTATGGTGTGTTAGTGAGATTCTAGAGAATTAAAAAGAAGGTATATGTTCATTCTTCAGTGGATGAAACACATCTATGGAGAACATCTTAGAATGTGTTCCTTATATTTGACCAGACCCATTCAAACATGGCCGTTGTGGATGCACATGCATCTACAGCAGCCATCTTTGAAAGAGTTTGCTCAAATATTATATACCCCGTTTACGTTGACCACCATACGTGTGTGCACACACACTTGTGGGTGGCCATCTTAAAAGATGTATAATCCATTTTAAGTGGGACGCCTGCTGAAACTGGCAGGTGAAAAAACATTTAAAAAAGTAAAATGTTGCATAGGGGAAGGGAACAACAAGCAGGTAGGGGCTGGAGAGCAGGGGTGGGGTCCATAAATATATATCTTTGAAAACAAGAAGAATGGGGAGAGCAAAGCAATGGATGAGCTGGGGTGCAGAGGCAACAAAGACAATGAGGGAGAGCTAGGGAGGCGCAGGGGAAGCAACACTTTGTGCGAGTCATTGAGGGGGAAGCAGCAGACTGGGAAGGTAGAAGAGATAAAGCAAAAAAAACACATCCACTCCCATGGAGTGTTAAAGTAAAAAAAATGTGGTTATTGAATGCCCACCACATTAGAAGTGGAATGATATGAATAACCAATCAGAACAATGTGAAGCCTAAATGCTTCTGGGTGGGACAAAAAAGAGGAAAGAACATCAGAGAATCAAGAAGGGGCAAGTGAGACGGTCACTTGAGGTCATCCAGTTGTGTGAAAGGGCTGAATTAAAGCCTACTCTATGCGTAATGGAAACAATAGGTCTGGCTAACAAACAGCTAAAGGTATCTGTAGTTGAGACCTAAAATGATTGCAAGCTGGTCAAATAAATGAGGGTGCCTTTGAAAGATACAACCAAGAAACAATACTGTAAATGCTGGGAGTAGCATGCTACCTCCTTTCACCCTTCCCATAAAAGGTGTGTCTGAACTGCTCTGACTTCATTTGAAGAGCTTCTTTAGGAAGTGTAGTGCCCGCTAGGGGCTGTTTTATGGTTGCATTTTATGTGTCCTGAAAGTATATAAAAAGCACACAAACACATTATGTTAATTTTAAAATGCTTTATTTATATAATAATTTTGACATTTGATTTCATAATGTGATCTAAGGTTTTTCTATCTGCCATATGTACACATTTGTAAATTAATGTGTAGTATTTAGTAGTGTGTGCAATAAATTAACTTTTTCTTTTCTAAAGAAAAAGCACTGACTGGACAATGAAACAACATCAGTGTGGCAAGAAAGATCAACAGTTAATGGCTACCAGTTAAGATAAATTAACATAGACACTTGAAATTCACACTTAAGCAATGTCAGAATCGCGGCTCCAGGGAATTATGCAGGTCCAGAGCTGTAAGATGTCTCCATGTGATGCAAACTCAAGGGCATATTTACAATAAAGTGGCGAAGTCTGTCGTTAAGCCAAGAGGGCTAACTGCACGCTTCGTCACTTTAGAAACGCAGGGCTGCACCATATTTACTAGAATATGGTGCATCCTTGCGTTTCCCCCTGCGCTGGTGCTAACTTTAGCTGCCTAGCGCCAACACAGGCACCCTTGCACCAAAAGGGGGACCTTCCTGCACATAAACAATCATAGGCAAATTTGCTGTTTCTATGTGTGCTGCACAAGGCAGCACACATGGAAACAGCAAAAACGAGGAGAAATAAAGCATTTCTCCTCGTTTCGCCTGTTTAAGACCAGGTTTTTCCTGGTCTTAATTTTGGCGCTGCCTCCTATTTACGCTACACTTGAAAATAGGAGGCAGCGCCAAAATCAATGGGTGTTGCGGTGGAATGCCCACCGCAGCACTCATTGCCCTCCCATTACACGCTAAAAACAGTGTGAAAGAGGGCCTTATTTACAAGGCAGCATTAAGCCACGTTAAGTGGCTTAACGCTGCCTTGTAAATAAGGCGAGGCCCCTATTGCCATCACAACGTCACTGAAAGTGACGTTGTGGTGGCGATAGGGGCTTGTAAATATGCCCCTCAGTGCTTCACAGTTGGTGCAACTGCCAATGACATCGAATTGCTTTGACGAGTGCATAGACATGATAGCATTTTATCTCTAGCTCCTGGAATTTATTTGCCATCTAGCTCTTCAGAACCTAGTTAGTGGTTGAATGTTCCACTAACACTCTGAAGGGTCCTCTCATCCAGCCAGGTATTGGAAACAATACAAATGGTCTACTATGTATGCAAGTTACATACTACTGCTGAATTTTCAATTTAGCAATTGCATAGCTTCTTAATGTTCCTGGAAGTTCATAGTTCTTTGTTTTAGAATATGTGTTACGCCTTGACTACAGAAATTCTAAGTAACAAAATTGGTCTGTGTTATAAAAAATTCAAACTGCGTCCAGTTTCTCTAGCAATCCTGTTTGAAATTCTAGATGAACATTTACACTTAGTGGAAGTCAAGTGGTTGCATAGGTGTTATTCTTGAAAATAATGAGCCGGAAACTGGATTTTTGTCAAACTGAATTTGGAAATGATTATTGGTGTCTATTGATTACCTCCTAGGGCCACTGCCTTGTCCTATTTATTACTACACGAGACATTATGCCACCCTGATGTCGTGTAGTTCCTATAGTACCCATGCAGGACCTGTGCGTTTTGATAACATAAACTGTGGGGTTGGTGGCAGACTGATTCCGTGCACCCCCACCAAGAAATTTTATCCTATTTGCATTTAGCTAGCTCACAGTGCCACTAGTGTCTCCTCTTATCGGGGAGAGAATAGTTTCTGGCAACCTTAGAACATGACAACCCTGATCCCTCAGGATCGTGGAAACAATGTACTACTTTTCGCTCAGTCACTCGTGCTCACTTAGCTTATCTCAGAGCTACACAAAATAAACAGTCTGGGCGTTTCAATAAGGATTTATTGAACAGTTGTTATTCTCGTGTAAAATATATGAGCTGCAACAACCATTAGACAGTAGCAGAGATATATGATTAGCAGTACAGTGAATATAAAAGGATAGTACAGTTCTACCATCTTGCAATAAGCATGAATAAATACATGAATATAAAATACATGATAAAAGTGCGCGTACTCCTACGATGCCTATCTAGATGAACCTAAGTGTACCTAGCATGTGAGTAGGTGTAAAGCCAAGAATCCCTCTAGGATTTTAGTCGAACCCCATTACCTGAAGTATGAGAATGTAGGAGCCCTTCTTGGTCTCGAGTTGGACACCCCGCGAGGGATGTCCAGACCACTGTCAGCTGGAGCGTCTGCATGCAGGAGCCTCAGCGTCTCTGGTCAGTGTGTCGGCTGGAAGTCTCGGTTCCCTCTCACTAACACTAGCAAGAGGTGCTATATTTATACAGAAAGTATCTAGGGCTCATTTGTCCCTTGTTGCTTGTATTAGCCATTGTTGGATTTGAGGATGACGTATGGGATGAACTGTGTACGTAGATATGGGGAGGATGGTGGTGTAGCCCCAGCCTGGTTTCTAAGAACCCTTATGAATATTTATTCGTACTGTGTGAGTCTATTGATGGAGTTATAGGACTCTATTGTTTAGGAGAAACCCTCCTTCTGTACCCAGGAATAGAACTAGGTAAAGGTTCAATCCTAAAAGGCTTGTTACAGTGTAGTGTAGGGAGGTAATGTAGGTGAAGGGGTATGATGTTACCCAGGCCTATATTAGGGTACCTATATGAAACATAACACTGACAAGCCTTCCTGTCATATATATATTGTTAGGAAGTCATCCTATTTGCTCTGATCACCCCAATTTGTTCGACTGATACTGATATTGTGCCCTTGGCTTTGCTAACCAGAAACCAAGGAGAGGGGCTCTTCAGATCCAAAGGGACAGAGCACCAAATTAACTAGGTAGTTATAAAACAAGATTCCCTGCAGAACAATTCCACATATTCCTCTCTAGGAATGATAGCACTCTCAACACTTATATCCGGCTCACAACATCAAACCACAACAATATTCAATATTTAAAAATTTAAAACACTCTGCTCAAGGTGTGGAAGTACTTATGCACAAGTTTTAATACATCAAATATAAAAATTATTCACATCAATTCATGAAGATACATTAAAGTTACAATACATATTATGTAACATCATTCAAAAAACACTAAAAAAAGTATTAAAAACTCCTGACTAACTCAGTGAGTACAGATACAAAAATGAACAAACCCCCTAGTGAGGAAATTATATAAGACAGTGAATTTTGCCTTTGAGTTGTTAATTTGAAACGTATTATGACAGCACCTAGCAGGGTGTAATCTTCCCTGTGTATATTGCCACTGCCACACCTCAAATTTAACAGAAACCAATGCGTCGACGCGTTTCGGTGGTCATAGATGTATAAGGCCACCTTCTTCAGGACTATAATATTCTTTCCTCATCCAAAGTTCAATTATAAACCTAACATAAAACGATAATGAAAAATAAATAAGCATTTATATTAAAAAACATGATCCACTCATTTTATATCAATTAGACTTCTTCTACTTTTTTACTAACCCACTATGTCCACATACATATTGTAAAACATGAATCCAACATTTAAATACCATATTCGTTTTCGCATTTTATTCAAAATTCTTTTTACCCGCCCTCCTTAGCATTGTTAATTTTTCGTATTCATAAGTGCTCACACACTCCTTGAGAGAGTTCAAATAACATAGAAACCATATGTTCAACATCTATTCAGGACAAAAACCAATCACTCATTCACCCTATTTAAAAAGTATTTTATACACTCACCAGTGCCGCTGCACTCAGGTTGGTGAGGCTCCCTCGTGTGTACGATAAAATACACTAATAATAGCTGAAAGATATTTTAAACATCTTAAATTAGACTCCCATCTTGTTCCATAATTACTGGGTTTATCTTATAGTATTTTATACCTATTAAGTTCAATACCTTTATAGGGTTGTTCTATCGTATAAGCAAGAACACATTTTACTTATTTAATCGGTCTTCTGATCAGACACCTCCCTATAATGAAATGAGTCCCTTATTATATCATTCAAGAAATCACTGTAACAATTCAAAGGTGCTATATCGCATTTTTAAATGTCTCACCTCAGATTGATAAAAAATGTAAGCGGATACCATATCACTTCGTCAATCAAGAACCGGAACACATCTCGGTTAATCTAATAAAAACAGATATTATAAAATAAGCTATATCTACACCTATTTCATATATCTGCTGGAAGATTTACAGTCAGTTTTTATAGTTTGTAGTCTAAGCGTCCTGTGTCTCACCTTGTATTTGTTTTGCAGGCTTTAGAATTCAAAAATAGAGGGCAACCGGTATAATCTCTCGTCCTATTTAGCCGGAGCACATCTGGGTAGGCTGTAAGATTACACACAATAGCTGTTTTAATTTACATATATGGGGTATTTCATATCATAAATTGCCCCCTCACTTAGCCCAATAGGATTGTTACTTCTTATTAACCGATCAGTCAATACTGTATCGGGTACACAAATATATTACTTGTACTCATTTATTTTCCATTCCTTTATTATATATGCGTGTTAGTTTAAATTAATAAGCACGCATATCAAGAAAGAGCAAATAAAGTATATCTATCTCCCACACGTTTAGACATTAGGGTAGGGGAAGAAAAAGAAAATGTTTTCCTTTATCCAACTCCTATGTTATAAACGCTAAACGCCCAGTGTCATTATAACTCCCCATAACACTGACTCTCCTTATCTTTATGGCTCTAGTGACCCCGCATATTTCGGCGTTCCCACTACGCAAAGCCAGCATTACTTATACTTATTTATTTTCCATTCCATTATTATATAAACATGTTGGTTTAAAAGAAATTTGAGTACGCATACCGAGAAAGAGCACCTAAAATAATTCAATCTCCACACACTTAGACATTGCGGTAGGGGAAGAAAAGAAACTTTTCCTTTTACCCATATGTTATCAGCGCTAAACGCCCAGTGTCGTTATAACTACCCATACCACTAACTCTCCTTACCTTTATAGCTCTAGTGACCCCGCATACTCCGGCGTAACCGCTTCGTAGAGACAGCAATCATTGTGAGACACCGGCAATGTAAGCTATTTATATCGCTTGTCTCACCTAATTGGATAGACGCTCTTTAATGACGTCACCTGTTAACCGGGTGCCCTCGAAATGGATCGTATTATACAGCCTAATCATATGTAAAAAAGTCCCGCCATATTGGAACTGGGTCCATTATATATCCAGATCAAAATTACGCTATGCGTTACCCCATTGTTTGGCTTATTTAAAATCAAAACTTAAAAAACAAATTGTTCTATTCTTTAACCCCTTCGCTGCTAGGCCTTTTCCCCCCCTGTGCTAAGCCTTTTTTTGGCTATTTGGGGTAGTGCGCGCTTAGGCCCCTGTAACTTTTTGACCACATAAGTTATCCACGCCAAATTTGCGTCCTTTTCTTCCAACATCATGGGGATTCTAAAGGTACCCAGAGTTTGTGGATTCCCCTGGAGGGGTCCCCGAAATTAGCCAAAATACAGCTAAATTTTTTATTTATTTTTTGAAAAATGGGAAAAACGGGCTGCAAATGAAAGCGTCTGGGGTTTTCCCTGCAAATGTTATCAAAAAAGGGTTTGTGGGGCTGAAATAACCATTTTCCCAGCTTTTAGGGAATGACAGACTTTTGTCAGAAAACCAACATTTTTTACACAGTTTTGGCATTTTTCTGGGACATAGCCTATTTTTGCTATTTTTTGTGCTTTCAACCTCCTTCCAGTTAATGGTAGAAATAGGTATGAAACCAATAATGGATCCTAGAAAGCCATACATTTCTGAAAAGTAGACAAAATTATGAATTCAGCAAGGGGTCATTTGTGTAGATCCTTAAAGTTTTCCTTATAGAAACTAACAGTTAAATGAAGGACAAATTGAAAATTAGTTGAAAAAAACAGCCATTTGTGTCAACGTTTTCACCTGTAACTTCTTCTAATTATGACAGCTATTTGAAAGCAATATACCGTTATATCCGCTGGACCTTTCTGGTTGTGGGGATATATAGGACTTGTAGGTTCACCAAGAACCCGACGAACCCAGAGCCAATAACTGAGCAGCATCTTGCAATGGTTTTTTATTATGTGCCGGGTATATAGCAATTATTTTGGGAAAATGTATACATGGAAAAATTGTTATGAAAGACACCTATGTATTTTTGAAATGGGAACAAAATGTAGATTTTAGAAACAGTAGATATTTGCACATTTCCGAAATTGGGAGTACCCATACTAGCATGAGAATGATAGGTCATTTTTCAAAATGACTTATTTTTTACACATTGTCTTTCATTTGGAAGGCAGAAATGCATCGAAAGTCAATAGGTAATAACAGTTGCTCTACAATTCTGTGTTACCCTAAGTCTCCCGATAAAAATGGTACCTCACTTGTGTGGGTAGGCCTTGTGCCCATAACAGGAAATGGCTCAAAATGCAACGTGGACGTACCACATTTTCACAATGAAAAATTACCCTTTTTTTGCAAAGTGCCTAGCTGTAGTTTTTGAACCCTAGCTCTGCGGGCACTTAGGAAACCTAGCAAACCTATACATTTTTGAAAACTAGACACCCAGGGAATTCAGGATGGGGTGACTTGACTGGCTCTCACCAGGTTCTGTTACCCAGAATCCCTTGCAAACCTAAAACATTGGTAAAAATAACACATTTTCCTCACTTTTCTGTGGTGGAAAGTTCTGGAATCTGCGTGGATCCATAAAATTTTACTCACCCCGCGTTCCCCAAGGTCTTCCAAAAAAAATGGTACCTCACTTGTGTGGGTAGGCCTAGTGCCCGCGACAGGAAGCAGCGCAAAACGCAACGTGGACGCACCACATTTTCACAGTGAAAAATGACCCTTTTTTTGCAAAGTGCCTAGCTGTAGTTTTTGAACCCTAGCTCTGCCGGCACCTAGGGAAACCTAGCAAACCTATACATTTTTGGAAACTAGACACCCAGGGGAATCCAGGATGGGGTGACCTGACTGCCTCCCACCAGGTTCTGTTACCCAGAATTCCTTGCAAACCTAAAGAATTGTCCAAAAAAACACATTTTCCCCACATTTCTGTGGTGGAAAGTTCTGTAATCTGCGTGGATCCACAAATTTCCACCCACCCCGCGTTCCCCAAAGTCTTACGAGAAAAATGGTACCTCACTTGTGTGGGTCGGCCTAGTGCCTGCGACAGGAAACGGCGCAAAACGCAACGTGGTCACACCTCAATTTCGCAGTGAAAAATGACCCTTTTTTGGCAAAGTGCCTAGCTGTAGTTTTTGAACCCTAGCTCTGCCGGCACCTAGGAAACCTAGCAAACCTATACATTTTTGAAAACTAGACACCCAGGGGAATCCAGGATGGGGTGACTTGACTGCCTCCCACCAGGTTCTGTTACCCAGAATCCCTCGCAAACCTAAAAAATTGTCCAAAAAAACACATTTTCCCCACATTTCTGTGGTGGAAAGTTCTGGAATCTGTGTGGATCCACAATTTTCCACCCACCCCGCGTTCCCCAAAGTCTTACGAGAAAAATGGTACCTCACTTGTGTGGGTCGGCCTAGTGCCTGCGACAGGAAACAGCGCAAAACGCAACGTGGTCACACCTCAATTTCGCAGTGAAAAATAACCCTTTTTTGGCAAAGTGCCTAGCTGTAGTTTTTGAACCCTAGCTCTGCCGTCACCTAGGGAAACCTAGCAAACCTATACATTTTTGAAAACTATACACCCAGGGAAATCCAGAATGGGGTGACTTGACTGCCTCCCACCAGATTCTGTTACCCAGAATCCCTTGCAAACCTAAAACATTGTCCAAAAAACACATTTTCCCCACATTTCTGTGGTGGAAAGTTCTGGAATCTGCGTGGATCCACAATTTTCCACTCAACCTGCGTTCCCCAAAGTCTTACGAGAAAAATGGTACCTCACTTGTGTGGGTCGGCCTAGTGCCTGCGACAGGAAACGGCGCAAAACGCAACGTGGTCACACCTCAATTTCGCTGTAAAAAATGACCCTTTGTTGGCAAAGTGCCTAGCTGTAGTTTTTGAACCCTAGCTCTGCGTGCACCCAGGGAAACCTATCAAACCTATACATTTTTGAAAACTAGACACCCAGGGAAATCCATATTGGGGTGACTTGACTGCCTCCCACCAGATTCTGTTACCCAGAATCCCTTGCAAACCTAAAACATTGTCCAAAAAACACATTTTCCCCACATTTCTGTGGTGGAAAGTTCTGGAATCTGTGTGGATCCACAATTTTCCACTCAACCTGCGTTCCCCAAAGTCTTACGAGAAAAATGGTACCTCACTTGTGTGGGTCGGCCTAGTGCCTGCGACAGGAAACGGCGCAAAACGCAACGTGGTCACACCTCAATTTCGCTGTAAAAATTGACCCTTTGTTGGCAAAGTGCCTAGCTGTAGTTTTTGAACCCTAGCTCTGCGGGCACCCAGGAAACCTATCAAACCTATACATTTTTGAAAACTAGACATCCAGGGGAATCCAGGATGGGGTGACTTGACTGCCTCCCACCAGGTTCTGTTACCCAGAATCCCTTGCAAACCAAACAAATTGCCAAAAAAAACACATTTTCCCTACATTTCTGTGGTGGAAAGTTCTGGAATGTGCGTGGATCCACAAATTTCCACCCACCCTGTGTTCCCCAAAGTCTTATGAGAAAAATGGTACCTCACTTGTGTGGGTCGGCCTAGTGCCTGCGACAGGAAACGACGCAAAACGCAACGTGGTCACACTTCAATTTCGCAGTGAAAAATTACCCTTTTTGGCAAAGTGCCTAGGTGTAGTTTTTGAACCCTAGCTCTGCCGGCACCTAGGAAACCTACCAAACACACACATTTCTGAAAAGTAGACACCCGGGGGCTTCCAGGGAGGTATGGCTTGCGTGGATCCCCCAACGTTTCCTTACCCAGAATCCCCTGCAAACCTCAATTTTAGCTGAAAAAATCACTTTTTCACACATTTTTGTGGGAAAGTGTGGCATCACTTGCCTCACACAAATTTCCTACCACCCAGCGTTCCCCCAGGTCTCCCAATACAAAATGGTGCCTCACTTGTGTGGGAGGCCCAAGTACCCACGACAGGCAAGGGCCCAAAACGTAGTGAGGCGACATCAAAATTGCCTATCTCAAAATCACCTGGTTTTGCAAGGGGGGTCACCTGGGTTTTTGGCCCCGTGCTCGGCGGTCATCTAGGGAAACCTACCAAACCCACACATTTCTGAAAATTAGACACTCGGGGATTCCAGGGAGGTATGGCTTGCGTGGATCCCCCAATGTTTTCTGACCCAGAATCCCTGCAAACCTGACATTTTGCTGAAAAAAATCCCTTTTCTCACACATTTTTGTGTGGTAAAGTTGTGGCATCACGGGGCTGACACAAATTTCCTACCACCCAGCGTTCCCCAGGTCTCCCGATAAAAATGGTGCCTCACTCGGGTGGGAGGCCCAAGTACCCGCGACAGGCAAGGGCCCACAACGTATTGAGGCGACCTCAAAATGGCCTATCACTAAACGACCTGGTTTTGCAAGGGGGTCCCATGACGTTTTGGCCCGGGGCTCGGCGGCCACCTAGGGAAACCTACCAAACCCACACCTTTCTGAAAAGTAGACACCCCGGGATTCCAGGGAGGTATGGCTTGCGTGGCTCCCCCAACGTTTTCTTACCCAGAATCCCCTGCAAACCTGACATTTTGCTGAAAAAATCCCTTTTTCACACATTTTTGTGTGGTAAAGTTGTAGCATCATGGGGCTGACACACATTTCCTACCACCCAGCGTTCCTCCAGGTCTCCCGATAAAAATGGTGCCTCACTCGGGTGGGAGGTCCAAGTACCCACGACAGGCAAGGGCCCACAACGTATTGAGGCGACCTCAAAATGGCCTATCACAAAACGACCTGCTTTTGCAAGGGGGTCCCATGACGTTTTGGCCCGGGCCCGGCGACCACCTAGGAAACCTACCAAACCCACACATTTCTGAAAAGTAGACACCCCGGGATTCCAGGGAGGTATGGCTTGCGTGGCTCCCCCAACGTTTTCTTACCCAGAATCCCCTGCAAACCTGACATTTTGCTGAAAAATCCCTTTTTCACACATTTTTGTGTGGTAAAGTTGTGGCATCACGGGGCTGACACAAATTTCCTACCACCCAGCGTTCCCCAGGTCTCCCGATAAAAATGGTGCCTCACTCGGGTGGGAGGCCCAAGTACCCGCGACAGGCAAGGGCCCACAACGTATTGAGGCGACCTCAAAATGGCCTATCACAAAACGACCTGGTTTGCAAGGGGGTCCCATGACGTTTTGGCCCGGGGCTCGGCGGCCACCTAGGAAATCTATCAAACCCACACATTTCTGAAAAGTAGACACCCAGGGGATTCCAGGGAGGTATGGCTTGCGTGGATTCCCCAGCGTTTTCTACCCAGAATCCCTGCAAATCCGACATTTTGCTGAAAAATCCCTTTTTCACACATTTTTGTGTGGTAAAGTTGTGGCATCATGGGGCTGACACACATTTCCTACCACCCAGCGTTCTCCAGGTCTCCCGATAAAAATGGTGCCTCACTCGGGTGGGAGGTCCAAGTACCCACGACAGGCAAGGGCCCACAACGTATTGAGGCGACCTCAAAATGGCCTATCACAAAACGACCTGGTTTTGCAAGGGGGTCCCATGACGTTTTGGCCCGGGCTCGGTGGCCACCTAGGGAAACCTACCAAACCCACACATTTCTGAAAAGTAGACACCCGGGGATTCCAGGAGGTATGGCTTGCGTGGATCCCCCAACGTTTTCTTACCCAGAATCCCTGCAAACCTGACATTTTGCTGAAAAATCACTTTTTCACACATTTTTGTGTGGTAAAGTTGTGGCATCACGGGGCTGACACAAATTTCCTACCACCCAGCGTTCCCCCAGGTCTCCCGATAAAAATGGTGCCTCACTCGGGTGGGAGGCCCAATTACCCGCGACAGGCAAGGGCCCACAACGTATTGAGGCGACATCAAAATTGCCTATCACAAAATGTTTTGGGCCCTTGCCTGTCGCGGGTATTTGGGCCTCCCACCCGAGTGAGGCACCATTTTTATCGGGAGACCTGGGGAAACGCTGGGTGGTAGGAAATTTGTGTCAGCCCCGTGATGCCACAACTTTACCACACAAAAATGTGTGAAAAAAGTGATTTGTTCAGCCAAATTTCAGGTTTGCAGGGATTCTGAGTAAGAAAACGTTGGGGGATCCACGCAAGCCATACCTCCCTGGAATCCCCGGTGTCTACTTTTCAGAAATGTGTGGGTTTGGTAGGTTTCCCTAGGTGGCTGCCGAGCCCTGGGCCAAAACGTCATGGGACCCCTTGAAAACCAGGTCATTTTGTGATAGGCCATTTTGAGGTCGCCTCAATACGTTGTGGGCCCTTGCCTGTCGCGGGTACTTGGGCCTCCCACCCGAGTGAGGCACCATTTTCATCGGAGACCTGGGGAACGCTGGTGGTAGGAAATTTGTGTCAGCCCCGTGATGCCACAACTTTACCACACAAAAATGTGTGAAAAAGTGATTTGTTCAGCCAAATTTCAGGTTTGCAGGGGATTCTGGGTAAGAAAACATTGGGGGATCCACGCAAGCCATACCTCCCTGGAATCCCGGGTGTCTACTTTTCAGAAATGTGTGGGTTTGGTAGGTTTCCTAGGTGGCTGCCGAGCCCCGGGCCAAAACGTCATGGGACCCCCTTGAAAACCAGGTCGTTTTGTGATAGGCCATTTTGAGGTCGCCTCAATACGTTGTGGGCCCTTGCCTGTCGCGGTACTTGGGCCTCCCACCCGAGTGAGGCACCATTTTTATCGGGAGACCTGGGGAACGCTGGGTGGTAGGAAATTTGTGTCAGCCCCGTGATGCCACAACTTTACCACACAAAAATGTGTGAAAAAGTGATTTGTTCAGCCAAATTTCAGGTTTGCAGGGGATTCTGGGTAAGAAAACATTGGGGATCCACGCAAGCCATACCTCCCTGGAATCCCCGGGTGTCTACTTTTCAGAAATGTGGAGCTTGGTAGGTTTCCTTGGTAGCCGCCGAGCCCCGGGCTAAAACGTCATGGGACCCCCTTGCAAAACCAGGTCGCTTTGTGATAGGCCATTTTGAGGTCGCCTCAATACGTTGTGGGCCCTTGCCTGTCGCGGGTACTTGGGCCTCCCACCCGAGTGAGGCACCATTTTTATCGGGAGACATGGGGAACGCTGAGTGGTAGGAAATTTGTTTCAGCCCCGTGATGCCACAACTTTACCACACAAAAATGTGTGAAAAAGTGATTTTTTCAGCCAAATTTCAGGTTTGCAGGGGATTCTGGGTAAGAAACGTTGGAGGATCCACGCAAGCCATACCTCCCTGGAATCCCCGGGTGTCTGCTTTTCAGAAATGTGTGGGTTTGGTAGGTTTCCATGTGGCCGCCGAGCCCGGGCCAAAAGTCATGGGCCCCCATTGCAAAACCAGGTCGTTTTGTGATAGGCAATTTTGATGTCGCCTCAATACGTTTTGAGCCCTTGCCTGTCGCGCGCTACTTGGACCTCCAACCCGAGTGATGCACCATTTTTATCAGGAGACCTGGGGGAACGCTGGTGTAGGAAATTTGTGTCAGCCCGGTGATGCCACAACTTTCCCACACAAAAATGTGTGAAAAAGTGAATTTTTCAGCAAAATTTCAGGTTTGCAAGGGATTCTGGGTAGGAAAACGTTGGGGGACCCACGCAAGCCATACCTTGATGGACTCCCGAGTGTCTAGTTTTCAGAAATGTGTGGGTTTGGTAGGTTTCCTTCGTGGCCGCCGAGCCCCGGGCTAAAACGTCATGGGACCCCCTTGCAAAACCAGGTCGTTTTGTGATAGGCCATTTTGAGGTCGCCTCAATACGTTGTGGGCCCTTGACTGTCGCGGGTACTTGGGCCTCCCACCCGAGTGAGGCACCATTTTTATCGGGAGACCTGGGGGAACGCTGGGTGGTAGGAAATTTGTGTCAGCCCCGTGATGCCACAACTTTGCCACACAAAAATGTGTGAAAAAAGTGATTTGTTCAGCCAAATTTCAGGTTTGCAGGGGATTGTGGGTAAGAAAACGTTGGGGGATCCACGCAAGCCATACCTCCCTGGAATCCTCGGGTGTCTAGTTTTCAGAAATGTGTGGGTTGGGTAGGTTTCCCTAGATGGCCGTCGAGCCCGGGGCCAAAAACTCATGGGACCCCCCTTGCAAAACCAGGTTGGTTTGTGATAGGTAATTTTGATGTCGCCTCAATAGGTTTTGGGCCCTTGCCTGTCGCGGGTACTTGACCCATCCACACAAGTGAGGTACCATTTTTCACGGAAGACTTTGGGGGACGCGGGGTGGGTGGAATTTTGTCAATCCACGCAGATTCCAGAACTTTCCACCACAGAAATGTGAGGAAAATATGTTTTTTTGGACATATTATAGGTTTGCAAGGGATTCTGGGTAACAGATCCTGGTGAGAGCCAGTCAAGTCACCCCATCCTGGATTCCCTGGGTGTCTAGTTTTCAAAAATGTATAGGTTTGCTAGGTTTCCCTATGTGCTGGCAGTGTTAGGGTTCAAAATCTACAGCTAGGCACTTTGCAAAAAAAGGTCCGTTTTCACTGTGAAAATGTGGTGTGTCCACGTTGCGTTTGGGCCGTTTCCTGTCGCGAGCACTAGGTCTACCCACACATGTGAGGTGCCATTTTTCTCGGAAGACTTTGGGGAACGCGGGATGGGTGGAAATTTGTGGATCCACGCAGATTCCAGAACTTTCCACCACAGAAATGTGAGGAAAATGTGTTTTTTGGACAAATTTTTAGGTTTGCAAGGGATTCTGGGTAACAGAACCTGGTGAGAGCCAGTCAAGTCAGCCCATCCTAGATTCCCCTGGTTGTCTAGTTTTAAAAAATGTATAGGTTTGCAAGGTTTCCCTTGGTGCCGGCAGAGCTAGGAACCAAATTCAACAGGTAGGCACATTCTGAAAAAATGTCAGTGCCTAGTGGGCTTTCTGCCGCCCTGGGGAGGGGGGAAATTAGGGGCTATTGCCCCTATATGCCCCTGAGGGGGGCAGAAAGACTGTGGCTTTCTTTTGGGGGTCGGGGGCATTGGGATGCCCATTCTGGTCAGCCCCCAACCCTGCGTATAAAAGCCAGCATAATCGCTGGCACATAGTGGGCTTTCTGCCCCCTGGGGGGCAGATCAGGGGCCACTGCCCCCAGCTGCCTCCTGGGAGGGGCAGAAAGACAGTGGCATCTTTTGGGGTGGGTGGGGGCATTGCCATGTCCATTCTTGGCAGCCCCCACCCCAAACTTTGTAAAAAAAAAATCCCTGGTGGCTAGTGGGCTTTCTGCCTCCCCCGGGGGGTGCAGATAAGGTGCTATTGCCCCATCTGCCTCCCAGGGGGGGGGCAGAAAGACTGTAGCATTTTTTTGGGGGTGGGGGCATTAACATGCCCATTCTGGGCAGCCCCCACCCCTACCTATATAAAAAAAAAATCCCTGGGGCTTAGTGGTCTTTCTGCCCCCTCCCGGGGGGGGGGCAGATCAGGGGCTATTGCCTCCATCTGCCTCCTGGGGGGGCAGAAAGTCTTTTTTTTTATGTGGGGGGTAGGGTGGGGGCATTTGCATGCCCATTCTGGGCAGCCCCCACCCCGGGCCTATAAAAAAAATAATCCCTGGCATCTAGGGTGTTTCTGAACCCCCGGGGGGGCAGATTGGTGGTCACTGCCACCATCTGCCCCCCCGGGGGGGCAGAAAGACTGGAATTTTGTGGGGGGCGGGGTGGGAGCATTGGCATGCCCATCTTGGGCAACCCCACCCCTGAATTTATTGAGGGGAAAAAAAACCCTGGTGTCTAGTGGGCTTTTTGCCCCCCGGGGGGGCAGATTGGGGGCTACTTCCCCCATCTGCCCCCCAGGAGGGGCAGAAAGACTGTACCTTTGCGTCGGGGGTGGGGGTATTGGCATGCCCATATTGGGCAGCCCCTACCCCAAATTATAATATTCAAAAAAATCCCTGGTATCTAGTGGGCTTTCTGCCCCCGGGGGGCAGATTGGGGGCTACTGCCCCCATCTGCCCCCCAGGAGGGGCAG
The DNA here is from genome assembly GCA_963921515.1 of Calotriton arnoldi. Taxonomy (NCBI): domain Eukaryota; kingdom Metazoa; phylum Chordata; class Amphibia; order Caudata; family Salamandridae; genus Calotriton; species Calotriton arnoldi. Next base: position 52,579 of record CAWUFW010001920.1, read on the forward strand.
AAAGACTGTACCTTTGTGGCGGGGTGGTGGGGCATTGGCATGCCCATATTGGGCAGCCCCCACCCCTAACTATAATTTAAAAAGATATCACTGGTATCTAGTGGGCTTTCTGCCCTCGGGGGCAGATTGGGGGCTACTGCCCCATCCGCCTCCCAGGGGGCAGAAAGACTAATTTTGTGGCCGGGGGTGGGGCATCGGCATGCCCGTTTTGGGCAGCCCCCACCCCTAATAAATATCGCATTAAAAATCCCTGGCGTCTAGTGGGCTTTCTACCCCCGGGGGGCTAGATTGGCAGCTACTGCCCCCATCTACCCCCAGGGGGGCAGAAAGACTAATCATGCCAATTTATAATGGGGGAGCAAAGACCCTTGCCCAAGGGGCCGCTCCCCCTCCCTGGTGCCTAGTGGGTGGATCCCTGCTTGGGGATCGCCCTCGTGGGGCGATCCCCAAGCAGGGATCCACTAGGGAGGGTACCACTGGAAAGGAGATTCTCCCTTTCCAACGATACCTCTCCTGAGTTTCTACGTGCTCAGGGGGCTGAGATAGCCCCCTGAGCACGTAGGAACTGAAACTGAAATGAGCCTCTTGGCTCATTTCAGTTTCAGTTTCACTGAAATGACATCAGCGCGACGTGCGCGCCGATCGTCATTTCAGGGAAACCAGGGGGGGGGGCCTCGGGAGCTGGGGAAGCTCTTCCCCAGCTCCCGAGGCCTTAGGGAAGAAAAGGGAATCCCTCTGGTGCCCGCACCAGAGGGATTTCCTGTGCAGGGAGTCATTACGAGCTGGACTCGTCATGAGCACACGAGCACTGTGTGCCATGACGAGTCCAGCTCGTCATGAGCACCGAAGGGGTTAACCAATCGGTATATAATAATTTAAAAATTATTTAAAAAAACCTAACTAAATCAAAAATAAATCAAAATAGGGATCGCGGGAGCCCGAGAATGACATCTTAATTTTAAAGGGAATTCTATACTGTAAGGGGGCAAAATGCAAGATAACCATATCTTATCCTAAAATACATCTGCTACCCAGACTTTAGTATGATTATATGTACTCGCAATATCCAAATGTGGTTGAACCAACTTCCACATGAGAACCCATATTTTTATTTATTTATTTTTACACATGCAGCGTTTTTTTCTAAAGGAAGCGTTTTTCTATATATACATAAATTCTAAAGATGATGTATGAGATTCACCTTAATTTTTAAGTTTAGTTCAAATTCGCCCTATTCACTCATCCTGTTTAGTAACTCAATTATGGATTGTAGATTAATGCCCTAGGGTCACGTCCCCTTGATCCATCTCTCCAAGTGCAAATAATATGATGGTTCGGGGACCCTTATACTCATTCATTCACCGCAACATAGTAGCAAGGTAGTGCCAGGCATGATATGGAACACAATCATATATATGTCCCATAGCTCTAACCCAGTCACATATCTACAGGTAGACATTTTTTCATAAAAACCTATTCAGATTACCAATTTCAGCCAGTCTTCCCTGGTATTCAGACCTTTATCAATGGTATCTAAAATCGAGATGTACCACTGCTCCCTATTTTTTCTCTTAACTTCAGTGTTACCACCTCTTTTGTTAGTGGCAATTTTTTCAATCACAAACCATTCAAACTCTGTATGTTTGTGTTTTGCCAAATAATAATGCTCCACTAATGGTGCATTAAGTTTATTGGTCTTCAAAGCTGACCGATGTTCAAGTAACCGAAGTCTAAGTTCTCTTCCGGTTTCACCCACATACGCTAGCCCGCAGGGGCAGCGTAGTAGGTATACCACATTACAACTTCTACAGTTGTTTAGACTTTTGGCGGTCATAGTGTAATTATTGTGAATAAGTGACTTGGTTACCAAACAGTGATCGCAAATACTGCAGGTTCCACATCTGTAATTACCTAGAACTCTGCTCATCTGGAGGGTACTCTGTATCAAGGGGCGTGGAGCTCTATAGGTATTGACCAGACTCTTGCGAATGTTATCATTTCGCTTAAAAGCGAAGAGTGGTTTAGGAAGTATGGTATCATTACCCTCATTTAGAGTACTCCAATTTGAATTGACAACATTTTTCAGCTTATTGCTGATATTGGAGAGCTGGCTCACAAATACAATTCTCTTGTTTGAGGCCATATCTTTTTGTTCTTCTCTTGTGGATACTGTTCTAACATGCTATCACGATTGTAGAACCTAGCTCGTTTAAAAGCATGTCTTATTAGTTTCTTTGGATATCCACGATCTAGGAGTTTACATTTTAAATTATCTGAATGTTTATAAAAATCCTCTAGGGAGGAACAATTCCTCCGTAGGCGGAGAAACTGGCCAAATGATATGTTATCCCTCTGGGCCCGAGGGTGATAACTCCTATAATGTAATAGCGTATTCTTATCCATTGGTTTGGTGAATAATTCAACTGCTAATGTGCCCTGTACATTTTTGATGGTAATATCTAAAAAATTAACTGCACTGTTATTATAGTGGGCCGTAAATCTAAGATTTTGATCTCCCAGGTTAAGCCATTCCAGAAATTGTAACAGAATGGTTTCCTCACCCTCCCAGATGAAGAAAATGTCATCAATGAAGCGGCGCCACAAGAGAATGTTCTCAAAAAATGGCGCCACCTCATTGAAGATATGTCGGTCCTCAAAATTGCCAACATATCGGCATGCCAAGCTGGGAGCACATGTCGCTCCCATACTGGTACCCTTACATTGGAGATACAGATCCTCTTTAAATAAGAACATATTATTCTTGAGCACCAGGGTGATACAATCAATGATAAATTCCTTGTTAGCTCCTCTCAGATCTTCAGGAGTCAAAATCTCACTAATAACTTTGATGGTATCGTCCTGCGGGATATTTGTGTACAAAGCTTCTATGTCGAGGGTCACCAACCATTGTCTATCCTCATTAAAGGTGGTTCCCTCAATCATAGAAATAATGTGAGCTGAATCTCTCACATAGGACTCCTGCTTTAAAACTATAGGCTTCAAAAAGGTATCAGCATATTGGCTAAAGGGTTCCAACAAAGAGCCAATGCCACTGACTATGGGTCGCATGGGGGGGTCTTCTTCATTCTTATGAATTTTGGGTAATACATAAATAGCTGGAATAATAGCATTTTAATTTTTAAGAAACCTTAATTCTGCTTCACAAATCCAGTTGTTGTTGTCAGCTTTAATAAGAATATCAGCTACCTGTTTCTTTAAATTTTCCATTTTGGAATGGGGTACTCTAGTGTAATGGTCCACGACACCAAGGAGAATCAACATCCTTCTGTCGTAATCCTCTGTGTCGAAGACAACCACACCACCCCCTTTATCAGCTGGTTTGATAGTCAAATTGATATCTTCTTTCAAAGACTTCATAGCTATTCTAAGGTTTCTAGACATATTATTAAAATCGGGGTGTGTTTCTCTAACCAATTTCTTGACCTTTGTGTCTACCACCCGTTCAAAAGTTTCTCCATTTTTACACACCTGAGAAATGGCCGGTGTGAAGGGGGATTTTCCTTTTAGGCCAGAAATATTATCTGGAGCTACATAATCCTTATTCTCAAAAAACCTATTTAATCTGATTTTTCTAAAAAATGCCCTCAAATCCTTTTCCAAAGTGAATTTGTGTACATTCGTTGTGGGTGCAAAGGTAAACCCTCTCCCTAGAACCTCAACTTCATCCTGTGTTAAATCCCTTTTTGAAAGATTAATAATAGGGATTTTATTCCTACCTTGGTCTAACGCCAATATCTCTGATTGCGTGTTTTGAGCTATTCATGGGGTGGGTTCCGCTGATATTGACCTCTCCCCTGATTTTGATTTTGATTTGGGTTTATCCTTGATCCCCTCCTCTGGCGGTGATCTAAAAAATCCCCATAGTTATTGCACGGGGCATGTCCACCTTGGTCAGTGCTAGAGGGCCCCTCTTCTTCACTACTTGATCCCGAGGTATCCGAAAAGGTGACCCCCTTCTTGCCCCCTCTAGAATAGATGGCCCTCGGTTCATATTGTCTGTCATACCTTTGTTCTCTTGTTTGCTGAAAATAGTCTTTTGTGGTATATGGATAAACTAATTCAAGACTAAACTTATTTACATCCTTCTTCAGTTTAATGTTTTTTTTAGTTATTAGATATTCCTTATACCCATTTACCTCTTGATTGAGATCATCTAGACGCCTTTTGGCATCTTCTAATGCTGTACTTTCATTAAGGATCCTCTCAATTTCTTCAATATCTTGTTTTTCAATAATGATCATCTCCTGTGCTGTTTCAATAATGAGTAGGATCCAATCGCGACTGCATCTGTTCGCGATATGTGTCCAGGTGTCTAAAAACTTTATATTCTCAACAAATAAGCCGGGTTCATTTCTAACTTGTAATCCAATTGGGATTACCCCTGCTTTTAAATATTCAATAAGGAATTCCGCATGCAACTCTGTGCGCACTAATTTCTTTTTTAAATTGAGGGCTTTCCCCCATTTATCATTATTCCCTGTTATTACCATAATTTTATTTCCTGTTTTAGATGAGGCCCGATGATTTTATTATATTGGTCCTCAGAGAACCCAAACGTTTTGAATGGGTCCATTATCAAATTATATAGGTAAACAGCTGTTAAGTAACAGTCAAAAAGTTGAGCTCTCCAACCAACTGATTGTACTAAAAACCTTGAAACAAAGGAGAGGGGCTCTTCAGATCCAAAGGGACAGAGCACCAAATTAACTAGGTAGTTATAAAACAAGATTCCCTTCAGAACAATTCAACATATTCCTCTCTAGGAATGATAGCACTCTCAACACTTATATCAGGCTCACAACATCAAACCACAACAATATTCAATATTTAAAAATTTAAAACACTCTGCTCAAGGTGTGGAAGTACTTATGCACAAGTTTTAATACATCAAATATAAAAATTATTCACATCAATTCATGAAGATACATTAAAGTTACAATACATATTATGTAACATCATTCAAAAAACACTAAAAAAAGTATTAAAAACTCCTGACTAACTCAGTGAGTACAGATACAAAAATGAACAAACCCCCTAGTGAGGAAAGTATACAAGACAGTGAATTTTGCCTTTGAGTTGTTAATTTGAAACGTATTATGACAGCTCCTAGCAGGGTGTAATCTTCCCTGTGTATATTGCCACTGCCACACCTCAAATTTAACAGAAACCAATGCGTCGACGCGTTTCGGTGGTCATAGATGTATAAGGCCACCTTCTTCAGGACTATAATATTCTTTCCTCATCCAAAGTTCAACTATAAACCTAACATAAAACGATAATGAAAAATAAATAAGAATTTATATTAAAAAACATGATCCACTCATTTTATATCAATTCGACGACTTCTACTTTTTTACTAACCCACTATGTCCACATACATATTGTAAAACATTAATCCAACATTTAAATACCATATTCGTTGTCGCATTTTATTAAAAATTCTTTTTACCCAACCTCCTTAGCATTGTTAATTTTTCGTATTCATAAGTGCTCACACACTCCTTGAGAGAGTTCAAATAACATAGAAACCATATGTTCAACATCTATTCAGGACAAAAACCAATCACTCATTCACCCTATTTAAAAAAGTATTTTATACACTCACCAGTGCCGCTGCACTCAGGTTGGTGAGGCTCCCTCGTGTGTACGATAAAATACACTAATAATAGCTGAAAGATATTTTAAACATCTTAAATTAGACTCCCATCTTGTTCCATAATTACTGGGTTTATCTTATAGTATTTTATACCTATTAAGTTCAATACCTTTATAGGGTTGTTCTATCGTATAAGCAAGAACACATTTTACTTATGTAATCGGGCTTCTGATCAGACACCTCCCTATAATGAAATGAGTCCCTTATTATATCATTCAAGAAATCACTGTAACAATTCAAAGGTGCTATATCGCATTTTTAAATGTCTCACCTCAGATTGATAAAAAATGTAAGCGGATACCATATCACTTCGTCAATCAAGAACCGGAACACATCTCGGTTAATCTAATAAAAACAGATATTAAAAAAGATGCTATATCTACACCTTTTTCATATATCTGCTGGAAGATTTACAGTCAGTTTTTATAGTTTGTAGTCGAAGCGTCCTGTGTCTCACCTTGTATTTGTTTTGCAGGCTTTAGAATTCAAAAATAGAGGGCAACCGGTATAATCTCTCGTCCTATTTAGCCGGAGCACATCTGGGTAGGCTGTAAGATTACACACAATAGCTGTTTTAATTTACATATTTGGGGTATTTCATATCATAAATTGCCCCTCACTTAGCCCAATAGGATTGTTACTCTTATTAACCGATCAGTCAATACTGTATCGGGTACACAAATATATTACTTGTACTCATTTATTTTCCATTCCTTTATTATATATGCGTGTTAGTTTAAATGAATAAGCACGCATATCAAGAAAGAGCAAATAAAGTATATCTATCTCCCACACGTTTAGACATTAGGGTAGGGGAAGAAAAAGATTTTTTTTTCCTTTATCCAACTCCTATGTTATAAACGCTAAACGCCCAGTGTCATTATAACTCCCCATAACACTGACTCTCCTTATCTTTATGGCTCTAGTGACCCCGCATATTTCGGCGTTCCCACTACGCAAAGCCAGCATTACTTATACTCATTTATTTTCCATTCCATTATTATATAAACATGTTGGTTTAAAAGAAATTTGAGTACGCATACCGAGAAAGAGCACCTAAAATAATTCAATCTCCCACACACTTAGACATTGCGGTAGGGGAAGAAAAGAAACTTTTCCTTTTACCCATATGTTATCAGCGCTAAACGCCCAGTGTCGTTATAACTACCCATACCACTAACTCTCCTTACCTTTATAGCTCTAGTGACCCCGCATACTCCGGGGTAACCGCTTCGTAGAGCCAGCAATCATTGTGGACACCGGCAATGTAAGCTATTTATATCGCTTGTCTCACCTAATTGGATAGACGCTCTTTAATGACGTCACCTGGTAACCGGGTGCTCTCAAAATGGATCGTATTATACAGCCTAATCATATGTAAAAAAGTCCCGCCATATTGGAACTGGGTCCATTATATATCCAGATCAAAATTACGCTATGCGTTACCCCATTGTTTGGCTTATTTAAAATCAAAACTTAAAAAACAAATTGTTCTATTCTTTAACCAATCGGTATATAATAATTTAAAAATTATTTTAAAAAACCTAACTAAATCAAAAATAAATCAAAATAGGGATCGCGGGAGCCCGAGAATGACATCTTAATTTTAAAGGGAATTCTATACTGTAAGGGGGTAAAATGCAAGATAACCATATCTTATCCTAAAATACATCTGCTACCCAGACTTTAGTATGATTATATGTACTCGCAATATCCAAATGTGGTTGAACCAACTTCCACATGAGAACCCATATTTTTATTTATTTATTTTTACACATGCAGCGTTTTTTTCTAAAGGAAGCGTTTTTCTATATATACATAAATTCTAAAGATGATGATGTATGAGATTCACCTTAATTTTTAAGTTTAGTTCAAATTCACCCTATTCACTCATCCTGTTTAGTAACTCAATTATGGATTGTAGATTAATGCCCTAGGGTCACGTCCCCTTGATCCATCTCTCCAAGTGCAAATAATATGATGGTTCGGGGACCCTTATACTCATTCATTCACCCCAACATAGTAGCAAGGTAGTGCCAGGCATGATATGGAACACAATCATATATATGTCCCATAGCTCTAACCCAGTCACATATCTACAGGTAGAAATCTTTTCATAAAAACCTATTCAGATTACCAATTTCAGCCAGTCTTCCCTGGTATTCAGACCTTTATCAATGGTATCTAAAATCGAGATGTTCCACTGCTCCCTATTTTTTCTCTTAACTTCAGTGTTACCACCTCTTTTGTTAGTGGCAATTTTTTCAATCACAAACCATTCAAACTCTGTATGTTTGTGTTTTGCCAAATAATAATGCTCCACTAATGGTGCATTAAGTTTATTGGTCTTCAAAGCTGACCGATGTTCAAGTAACCGAAGTCTAAGTTCTCTTCCGGTTTCACCCACATACGCTAGCCCGCAGGGGCAGCGTAGTAGGTATACCACATTACAACTTCTACAGTTGTTTAGACTTTTGGCGGTCATAGTGTAACCATTGTGAATAAGTGTCTTGGTTACCAAACAGTGATTGTAAATACTGCAGGTTCCACATCTGTAATTATCTAGAACTCTGCTCATCTGGAGGGTACTCTGTATCAAGGGGCGTGGAGCTCTATAGGTATTGACCAGACTCTTGCGAATGTTATCATTTCGCTTAAAAGCGAAGAGTGGTTTAGGAAGTATGGTATCATTACCCTAATTTAGAATACTCCAATTTGAATTGACAACATTTTTCAGCTTATTGCTGATATTAGAGAACTGGCTCACAAATACAATTCTCTTGTTTGAGGCCATATCTTTTTTGTTCTTCTCTTGTGGATACTGTTCTAACATGCTATCACGATTGTAGAACCTAGCTCGTTTAAAAGCATGTCTTATTACTTTCTTTGGATATCCACGATCTAGGAGTTTACATTTTAAATTATCTGAATGTTTATAAAAATCCTCTAGGGAGGAACAATTCCTCCGTAGGCGGAGAAAGTGGCCAAATGGTATGTTATCCCTCTGAGGTGGCGCCATTTTTTGAGAACATTCTCTTGTGGCGCCGCTTTATTTATGACATTTTCTTCATCTGGGAGGGTGAGGAAACCATTCTGTTACAATTTCTGGAATGGCTTAACCTGGGAGATCAAAATCTTAGATTTACGGCCCACTATAATAACAGTGCAGTTAATTTTTTAGATATTGCCATCAAAAATGTACAGGGCACATTAGCAGTTGAATTATTCACCAAACCAACGGATAAGAATACGCTATTACATTATAGGAGTTATCACCCTCGGGCCCAGAGGGATAACATACCATTTGGCCAGTTTCTCCGCCTACGGAGGAATTGTTCCTCCCTAGAGGATTTTTATAAACATTCAGATAATTTAAAATGTAAACTCCTAGATCGTGGATATCCAAAGAAACTAATAAGACATGCTTTTAAACGAGCTAGGTTCTACAATCGTGATAGCATGTTAGAACAGTATCCACAAGAGAAGAACAAAGAAGATATGGCCTCAAACAAGAGAATTGTATTTGTGAGCCAGTTCTCCAATATCAGCAATAAGCTGAAAAATGTTGTCAATTCAAATTGGAGTATTCTAAATGAGGGTAATGATACCATACTTCCTAAACCACTCTTCGCTTTTAAGCGAAATGATAACATTCGCAAGAGTCTGGTCAATACCTATAGAGCTCCACGCCCCTTGATACAGAGTACCCTCCAGATGAGCAGAGTTCTAGGTAATTACAGATGTGGAACCTGCAGTATTTGCGATCACTGTTTGGTAACCAAGACACTTATTCACAATGGTTACACTATGACCGCCAAAAGTCTAAACAACTGTAGAAGTTGTAATGTGGTATACCTACTACACTGCCCCTGCGGGCTAGCGTATGTGGGTGAAACCGGAAGAGAACTTAGACTTCGGTTACTTGAACATCGGTCAGCTTTGAAGACCAATAAACTTAATGCACCATTAGTGGAGCATTATTATTTGGCAAAACGCAAACATACAGAGTTTGAATGGTTTGTGATTGAAAAATTGCCACTAACAAAAGAGGTGGTAACACTGAAGTTAAGAGAAAAATAGGAGCAGTGGTACATCTCGATTTTAGATACCATTGATAAAGGTCTGAATACCAGGGAAGACTGGCTGAAATTGGTAATCTGAATAGGTTTTTATGAAAAAATTTCTACCTGTAGATATGTGACTGGGTTAGAGCTATGGGACATATATATGATTGTGTTCCATATCATGCCTGGCACTACCTTGCTACTATGTTGCGGTGAATGAATGAGTATAAGGGTCCCGAACCATCATATTATTTGCACTTGGAGAGATGGATCAAGGGGACGTGACCTAGGGCATTAATCTACAATCCATAATTGAGTTACTAAACAGGATGAGTGAATAGGGTGAATTTGAACTAAACTTAAAAATTAAGGTGAATCTCATACATCATCATCTTTAGAATTTATGTATAAATAGAAAAACGCTTCCTTTAGAAAAAACGCTGCATGTGTAAAAATAAATAAATAAAAATATGGGTTCTCATGTGGAAGTTGGTTCAACCACATTTGGATATTGCGAGTACATATAATCATACTAAAGTCTGGGTAGCAGATGTATTTTAGGATAAGATATGGTTATCTTGCATTTTGCCCCCTTACAGTATAGAATTCCTTTAAAATTAAGATGTCATTCTCGGGCTCTTGCGATCCCTATTTTGATTTATTTTTTATTTAGTTAGGTTTTTTAAAATAATTTTTAAATTATTATATACCGATTGGTTAAAGAATAGAACAATTTGTTTTTTAAGTTTTGATTTTAAATAAGCCAAACAATGGGGTAACGCATAGCGTAATTTTGATCTGGATATATAATGGACCCAGTTCCAATATGGCGGGACTTTTTTACATATGATTAGGCTGTATAATACGATCCATTTCGAGAGCACCCGGTTACCAGGTGACGTCATTAAAGAGCGTCTATCCAATTAGGTGAGACAAGCGATATAAATAGCTTACATTGCCGGTGTCTCACAATGATTGCTGGCTCTACAAAGCGGTTACGCCGGAGTATGCGGGGTCACTAGAGCTATAAAGGTAAGGAGAGTTAGTGGTATGGGTAGTTATAACGACACTGGGCGTTTAGCGCTAATAACATATGGGTAAAAGGAAAAGTTTCTTTTCTTCCCCTACCGCAATGTCTAAGTGTGTGGGAGATTGAATTATTTTAGGTGCTCTTTCTCGGTATGCGTACTCAAATTTCTTTTAAACCAACATGTATATATAATAATGGAATGGAAAATAAATGAGTATAAGTAATGCTGGCTTTGCGTAGTGGGAACGCCTGAAATATGCGGGGTCACTAGAGCCATAAAGATAAGGAGAGTCAGTGTTATGGGGAGTTATAATGACACTGGGCGTTTAGCGTTTATAACATAGGAGTTGGATAAAGGAAAACATTTTCTTTTTCTTCCCCTACCCTAATGTCTAAACGTGTGGGAGATAGATATACTTTATTTGCTCTTTCTTGATATGCGTGCTTATTAATTTAAACTAACACGCATATATAATAAAGGAATGGAAAATAAATGAGTACAAGTAATATATTTGTGTACCCGATACAGTATTGACTGATCGGTTAATAAGAAGTAACAATCCTATTGGGCTAAGTGAGGGGGCAATTTATGATATGAAATACCCCAAATATGTAAATTAAAACAGCTATTGTGTGTAATCTTACAGCCTACCCAGATGTGCTCCGGCTAAATAGGACGAGAGATTATACCGGTTGCCCTCTATTTTTGAATTCTAAAGCCTGCAAAACAAATACAAGGTGAGACACAGGACGCTTAGACTACAAACTATAAAAACTGACTGTAAATCTTCCAGCAGATATATGAAATAGGTGTAGATATAGCTTCTTTTTTAATATCTGTTTTTATTAGATTAACCGAGATGTGTTCCGGTTCTTGATTGACGAAGTGATATGGTATCCGCTTAAATTTTTTATCAATCTGAGGTGAGACATTGAAAAATGCGATATAGCACCTTTGAATTGTTACAGTGATTTCTTGAATGATATAATAAGGGACTCATTTCATTATAGGGAGGTGTCTGATCAGAAGACCGATTACATAAGTAAAATGTGTTCTTGCTTATACGATAGAACAACCCTATAAAGGTATTGAACTTAATAGGTATAAAATACTATAAGATAAACCCAGTAATTATGGAACAAGATGGGAGTCTAATTTAAGATGTTTAAAATATCTTTCAGCTATTATTAGTGTATTTTATCGTACACACGAGGGAGCCTCACCAACCTGAGTGCAGCGGCACTGGTGAGTGTTTAAAATACTTTTTTAAATTGGGTGAATGAGTGATAGGTTTTTGTCCTGAATAGATGTTGAACATATGGTTTCTATGTTATTTGAACTCTCTCAAGGAGTGTGTGAGCACTTATGAATACGAAAAATTAACAATGCTAAGGAGGGTGGGTAAAAAGAATTTTGAATAAAATGCGACAACGAATATGGTATTTAAATGTTGGATTAATGTTTTACAATATGTATGTGGACATAGTGGGTTAGTAAAAAAGTAGAAGAAGTCTAATTGATATAAAATGAGTGGATCATGTTTTTTAATATAAATGCTTATTTATTTTTCATTATCGTTTTATGTTAGGTTTATAATTGAACTTTGGATGAGGAAAGAATATTATAGTCCTGAAGAAGGTGGCCTTATACATCTATGACCACCGAAACGCGTCGACGCATTGGTTTCTGTTAAATTTGAGGTGTGGCAGTGGCAATATACACAGGGAAGATTACACCCTGCTAGGTGCTGTCATAATACGTTTCAAATTAACAACTCAAAGGCAAAATTCACTGTCTTGTATTATTTCCTCACTAGGGGGTTTGTTCATTTTTGTATCTGTACTCACTGAGTTAGTCAGAGTTTTTAATACTTTTGTTAGTGTTTTTTGAATGATGTTACATAATATGTATTGTAACTTTAATGTATCTTCATGAATTGATGTGAATAATTTTTATATTTGATGTATTAAAACTTGTGCATAAGTACTTCCACACCTTGAGCAGAGTGTTTTAAATTTTTAAATATTGAATATTGTTGTGGTTTGATGTTGTGAGCCTGATATAAGTGTTGAGAGTGCTATCATTCCTAGAGAGGAATATGTTGAATTGTTATGAAGGGAATCTTGTTTTATAACTACTTTGCTAACCAGACCCAGGGCTAGTGCTCTGTTTAAAAGGTATATGATCATTAGGTGTGATTACAATTGGCATGACAACCTACTTGTAAGCCCCTAATATATGGTAGGGCATGTAGGTCTAGAGGCCCAGTAGATTTAATGCACTTGATTGTGCACTACTGTGGTGCCTGCTGTCATTTTAAAAGCCAGCCTTGAGTTGCAGACTGCGTTTGAATTTAAATAATATGCAAATTCGACTTTTGAATTAAAGGTACTTCCAAAGTATCAAACTGCCTAATATTTATATATAAATCACCTCTAAGGTCTCCCCTAGGTGCCTCAGGAGTAGGGTGCCTTATAACTAGAAGCAGGGACATTAAAAAGATGTTTTATATGCCATAGTGAGGGAAAAATGTCAATTTCATTTTCCCCCATTGTAGTACAATGGCTCAATATGCTACCATTGGATTACTTTAACTATAATAACTATTGAAAGAAAGAGGCTGAAATTATACTTCAAAGTATCAAAATGATAGAATAAACCCAACAACTTGCCACCGTCAGACTTATTATCACAGAAAAGAAGTTATAGAACTTGCTTTTCTGATGAGCCAAAATTCAGCCTTCCAGCATCCCTGCTCTGATTGGCCAGCCTCTGCCAGGCTGAGCCAAGCTGTCTTAATGAGGTGTGAAGTGGCCTGACCTGAGACAAAGGACGCTTCTGGTGGGAGGATATTTGTAAGCTGCAGAGCAAAAGACAGGAAGGGGGCTGGGTAGCCAAACTGGTCTTCAAAGGGGTAATGACAGTTGGGACTGGCCAGAGGCTCACCCCCACATCCTGCCACCCTAGCCAGCCAGGAGCCCCAGTAATTAGATTAGAACAGGGGCTGGACGGGAAGTGTTAGGGAAACTTAGCCACACCAGTGGGATGGCTTAGCCAGATCTTAACCTCCAGGAGAAAGTTTCTCCATTTTAGATTTTGAAAGAATAGTGCTTTCTTGGACAGGAATGTGCCACACTCTGGAAGAAGTGGTCATACCTGAAGGTGGCCTAGCAACTCAGATCCCTCAGAGTGTCTACTGGGAAATGATCTTGAAGCATCTGAGTGGTCAGGGGTGGAGAGAATTGCCCATGCAAAAATGCTGGCTCTCCCTGAGTGGGTATGCACCGTGACCGATGATGGATTAAACCCAGATCAGTTGACTGGGGGTGAGTGCTTGCAATGTTCAACACTCCGTCCATCATCCCCTTTGGTTTTGCTTTGTTCGCCCTAAGTTGGCAGGGTATGCCCAGACATGGGTCCCTTGCTCACTTTGCCACTGGATTCAAGCTAGCCTGGCTGATGACGGCTGTTAGCCAGAAACCGGTCCCAGGATGCTTGTTTCCGGTCCAGGGAAGACATGGCTTGGCAGTTCGGGCTGGACTGTTCCCATGAGGCACAGGGTCAGACTGATTTGCATATGGCCATGTCTGAACTGGGGTGGCGGAGTGAGCTAAAGAATGATGATGGATTAAACCCAGATCAGTTGACTGGGGGTGAGTGCTTGCAATGTTCAACACTCCGTCCATCATCCCCTTTGGTTTTGCTTTGTTCGCCCTAAGTTGGCAGGGTATGCCCAGACGTGGGTCCCTTGCTCACTTTGCCACTGGATTCAAGCTAGCCTGGCTGATGACAGCTGTTAGCCAGAAACCGGTCCCAGGATGCTTGTTTCCGGTCCAGGGAAGACATGGCTTGGCAGTTCGGGCTGGACTGTTCCCATGAGGCACAGGGTCAGACTGATTTGCATATGGCCGGGTCTGAACTGGGGTGGCGGAGTGAGCTAAAGAATGATGATGGATTAAACCCAGATCAGTTGACTGGGGGTGAGTGCTTGCAATGTTCAACACTCCGTCCATCATCCCCTTTGGTTTTGCTATGCACCGTGACTAGGTCACAGGCTGCCCAGAAGGGAAATGCTGGACACCCTGACCCTGGATCAATGGGCCAAGCAACCAATGACAAGAGAAAGGGCACTGGGTCTGGTAAGCCAGCCCAGAGAACTCCAGAGGTGCAGGAGGAATCTGACCCTGAGGAGGATCTGACCTCTGGGACAAGAATATGCCACACTTTGGAGGAAGTGGTCATACCTGCAGATGGCACCCTGCACCCCATTGGTTAGGGGTACCCCCCTGTTTGTTGCCCGGGAACACTGGATAAAAATGGAAGCTCTGCCTAGCAACTCAGATCCGTGCCTGATACTACAAGGAGAAGGACTGCCTGCTGGAACCCTGGCCTACACACCAAAAGGATTGCACTCTAAATGACTGCACCTGCTGCACACCTGGAGCTACAGCCCTAAGGACTTTGCCTGGCTTCAAGAACTGAAGGAGTGGACTCCCTGAAATAAACAGGTCAAAAGAGTTCCACCTGCATCATCTCCACCAGGAAGGACCCAGCTGGACATAGTCCCAACATCCCAAGGACCATCTCAGAGCTTCTAGACCCTTGAGTGATCTTTTGGATACTTTGAACCGACAAAGGAACCTTCTGGAAGAAGTCCCAGAAGCTTGGAGAAGTTTGGAGAACTTTTTGGATAAAGCTCCATAAGGTGACCGACCCGTCAACAAGTCAAGCCGCCAATGTCAAACCATGATTCAGCCTGATATCCAGGTTTACCCCACGATATCGACGCAAATCCAGCCTGAGAAACTGCCTTGCTCGATGATGAGAGAAAAAGCTTTAGAAAAATGACTTAGTGCGAAGGTACAACTTGACCGAGGCCTACTGCTCAGTGCATCCAACTTGCGCTCCATCACGGTCGGCCTCAAACTTTGACTTTGTCTCGTTCAAGTGCGACCAGATGTCTTAAGGTGATGCTTTTTATTTAAGCACTAGAAAAACTCTGGGAACCTTGGTTAGGCAGCGGTTTGAGCAGTAGCAACCTGTAGGTGGACAGGCAGTGTTAGTACCTTGATGCAAATTTGACTATAGGATGGCACAAGGCGCCAGACATGCATGACCTTTGAACAACCCAGATGTAGGGTATCTTCTACTGTTGGAGCATTGGCCCAGGTGAGAGCATTAGGTCTCAAGAATGCACATGGAACACATGTGTAGTTAAGCAGGGATACATACAAAGCCCTAACGAACGCCCCAGACCCAAAAGGGGACTTGGAGTGGGCCGAAACTGATTGTTACTGTAAAACCAGGGTTAATTGAGTAATTAAACCTCAATCTAAACCATGTAACATATTTTAGTCGTACCCCAAGTAGCCTACAAATAAAGAATCCTTTTGGGTATACTGTGAGGTATTTTTAAACTTTCTTGCTTTTTCATCTGGATCCCTGCATTATCAAATAAGATATTATCTAAGAACTCCCAATCTTTTGATTGAGTCCTCCCAGGGTGTGGATATTCACCGATGATGAAGCATGTCATGATTAAGTGAGTGAGGTGTCTACTCCAATTTCTTTGGCAACCCCAGCGAAAAGCCGATGTTGTGTCTTTATTGGACCTCGCCCCTTCCTCCTTTCCTCCTCCCAATTACCCGTATGTGAGATAGAGATTATTCGGGATAATGCAACTGGGAATGTTATCTCTCCCTTTCTTAGAACTTTTCCTGAAGTTAGGCAGCACCAGTGTGGTGGTGGCAGCATACCATATAGTGATCAGTAGGAGTGACCAGGTACTTTCTAGCCTGTGTCACTGGAGTGAGGCCTACAGGCTCACTCACTTTAAAGTTAAGCTGCTATGTGCTTAACTCGCCCCTTGGTCCACATTGGTTTGGTGAGTAGTGCTGACAGCGCATGAGTGGTGTATCTGCACTGGGTGCATGAATAATGCAGAACTGTGAGGTGCATGCATGTTGAATGCATGTGCTGGGTGTATGTGTGCCTTTGAGTGGTACAGTAGTACCTGAAGGATGTACTGCTGTACAGTGTGTGCCTGTTAAATGTACGCACCTCTGACAAATATTGGCCTTAGGGCTAAGAAGAGAGGTTGGTGAGGGTGGGCCTGTTGCACGTGGCTCTCAATTTACCACCAACTATAAGAAACTCAAATGGTCAGACTCAACAATAGTGAAGATTGCCAACAGCGCCAAGACAGTCTTAGAGGAAATTGAAAGACAAAACCTATCCCAACTAGCAACACAGCAAAAATTCATAACTGACTTACTTGCAAATAGCAACTGCAATAGGAATGACCCACTCAGGATGCACTGTCTAGCACTGCAAGGTCCCTGCCAAAAACTTAAAAAGAGATCAGGAGCCTGATGCCTGGCCAAGAAAAAACTAAACCAGGCATTGAGGCTGACTCAAATGGGTAGTACTAAAACAATCAATATGAATAGTCTAAGGGCCGCAAAGAAATAATACTCTAAGTCGGTCTGGGTTGACATCAGAAAAGACACGGATGACTTTTGGGCCAAACTGTTCTATGACAGTAAGTAATCTATCTCAAGAAACTGCTGGTCAACTGTGATTAACCTAAACCGACAGCAGCAGCTCTTAGAGAACACTCCTATCAGGGAAGAGTGTTGGGTTGCTTTCCTCAAAAAACACTTCTTGGCAGCAAGTGACTCCTCGCCCACACCCCTCTTAGAGGTATTTCCCTCACAACAACTGTTTGACAACCCAGCCCCTCCCTGCAATGACCTCTTATCAGCACTAAATCCCTCTCAAGTGGTCACCTTGGTAGTAGATCATCATGTTAACGGAGGCACACACCTCGGGTAAACTTGGCACGGGGGCCACCGCCCCCAAGTTCAACTGCTCCCAGACACACATCCCCATTTTCTCCTCTATTCAGAAGGGGGTCAACTGTCTGAACAAGAAACAGTTAAAGTTATTATCAAAGGCAGGAGGGACGGTGCCCCGTGGGCTAAATGGAATACCTCAGACCATTTACAAACAAGATCCACAGTACTGGGCCTGAAAGTTAACTCCCCTCTTTTCTAACATAGAACACACGGGCATCATATCCGATTCATGGCGAGGCGCAGTTATCACCCTACTTCACAAAGGAGGAGACAAAACCTCACCAGAAAACTACTGCCTCATCACTCTCTCAGACAACGAAGCAAAATACTTTGCATCTCTTGTCCTAGATGATCTGACTGCCTGGGCCAACAACACAATCTGGCTTTAGGAGGGCTTTCGGCACTATCACTAACATCTTGGCCTTGTCCATTTTACTGGACCAAATGTGGAAGCAGAATTGCGCGATCTACCTCTGCTTTGTTGATTATAGGTTGGCTTTTGATTGTGTAAATCAAGCAAACCTCTAGAGGAAGCTTAGGGCCTGGAACATCCCATTACACATGCTTAGAGCCATCGAGTCACTTTTTCACTCAAACATAGGTGCGGATCAAAATTGGAAATGGCTCCCTACCGTCAAGAAAAAGTTACACTCAACAAGGCCTACAGCAGGGGTGTGTGCTGGCCCCATGCCTTTTCAACCTCTTTATTGCTGACCTCCCACCGGTAGTTGATAAAAACCAACAGCCACGCTATGGGCGTCTTAGCACAGTAGCACTGAACCATTTACTATATGCAGATGATATGGTCCTGTGCAGTTTAACCAAAGTAAGCTTGTAGAGATTGATAAACACACTGCATTTGCATGCTACACAAAATCACTTGGTCATCAATCGAAACAAAACCAAGGTGATGATGGTTAGAAGGGCACGCAAGAAAAACTTAACCTGTCATCTCGGAACACACGGCCTAGAAGCAGTAAAAGAATAAAACTACCACGGGATACTGCTAAATGACAAGGGAACAGCCAAACAACAGCTTCAAGCCATCACAAACAAGAATAATGCCTTAATTGTCTCTTTCAACACCCTGCACGAGAAATTGAAAGGCCCAACACTTGATCCTCTCCTGAAAGTCATGGCAGCAAAAATCCTGCCAACCTTAACTCATGGTAGCGAGGCCCTGTTTGGTCGAGATTCAGCCCTTTCGTACAAACTCCGAACAAACTTTTATCGCTATGTGTTAAACTTAGCCCAGAGTTCTTCTCCAGTTCAAAATTTGGCTAGAGCTTGGCCTAATGAGGCAATCAATTGGATGGCATGGGCCCTTTTTCAAGTTCTGCGTTAAATTAAAACACACAGAGCCCAGCACTCTAAACAACATCCTATGGTCTGCAATCGATAACATGGACTTTTGTAAGAACAGCAGCAGTTTCAAAGAATACCTGGACCAATCTTTAGTAAGCCTGCACCTTTGGAACCTCTGGGCTCTACCACTGTGATACAACACCTTCAAAAATCTAGTTAACTCCACAATGCCCACAATTTCTCTTCTACAAGACAAAGAGGAGCTTGCAAAAAGAGGTCATGCTTGTATAGTCATCAATAATTATGTGAAGCTAGAGCGGGCATTGTATCTAGCCTACACATATCCGCTTCACTTGAAACTAAAACTGCTGCGCTGCCACCTAGGAAGCCCACCCATATTTGTGGAAAAACGCGCTTGGCTGTTCTCTAGCAACAGAGGTTGTTGCTTATGCGGCTCAAATAAAGAGGACCTTTTGCACTTAACCTGCATATGTGCCAAGATGGCTGTGGAGAGGAGGTGCCTCCTCAAGCCTTTATTAAAACATAAAGGGATTTCGCACATGCAGGCAGACTATTATATCTTGTTTGGAGCTCAATTACCCTATTCTGAACTGCCTCTCAATGACATTTTTAAACAAATTTGAACAAAAATGACCCAAACAAGCAATTGAGTACACATTCAATAGAACTGCATTCAGCACCCTCATAAACATTTGATATAGCCATAAGAGTCATCGATATTTGTAAGTATGAATACAATATTCAATCAGCATTGTCAATCCTTGTAAAGGAGCACACAAATACTTTTTTTTCCCTTTCTCATGAACGAAAATAACGAAATCCAATTGTTTCTCCAAGCTTTTCACTGTTTTCAAATTGCTGTGTACGGTTTTGTGTTTGGGACACCTTTGCGTTATTACCGGCGAGGGAGCTTATCATGGACTTACTCTATATTTCTTAAATACTGTGGCCCGTCGTAGCAGCGCATCCATGATTTAAAAATTGACTCATATATTGGATAACAGCTTGTTGCTGTACATACCTTTTGCTTGGATTCAATCCTCGATTTGAATTTGGAATCGAGACTGTCATGCTATATTTATTTTGGAACACTTGGAGTAGCAGAATAGTTCCAGCCGCTATATATGGGCAATCATGACTATTTGCAACAACACATGAAGATCATTAGGATCAGGAATACTGAACTGCCTTGAAAAAGTCTTTAAAAGACGAAACACGTGTTGGCTGATCTGTGCTGGAAGTGTCAGTGTACAGAATAAATCAACAGTGAAAAGCTTGGAGAAACAATTGGATTTCGTTATTTTCGTTCATGAGAGAGAGAAAAAAGTATTTGTGTGTTCCTTTACAAGGATTGACAACGCTGATTGTATTCATGTTTACAAATATCCATGACTCTTATGGCTATATCAAATGTTTATGAGGGTGCTGAATGCAGTTTTATTGAATATTTACTTGTTTGACATTAGTTTCTAATGTACAGGAGTCACCTTTGGTAGTAGGGTGCCAGAACTGCGATAGCACCTCTTTGTGTACAATTCCACTGTGAGTGGTTCTCACCAACTATATTAATTTGTATAAAGTATTTGTGTGAGGTGCGGTAATTCTCCCATTTGGGTCCACACGTACAATTTTTGCAAGCAATTGAGTGCATCGAGGCTCAGCCGGGGCTTGGATTTTAACATAAATCTCCCGGAACAGTCAGACACCTGAGAGGAGACACTTATTCTAAAATCATGTGCTAACATGGTATCCCAATGTCATCTGACAACTTCTAGACAGCACAGAAGCACTTTAAATCTGCTAATTTGACCGTTTGCACCTTAAAAAATATCTCTGGCCCCCAGACTCCTAAAACAGTTGAGATACTTGAGCCAAGACATCAGCAGGCAAACAGATACCAGCGTCAAAACTATTAAAAATGTTTAGATACACTCCAATAAAGGATTGAAAGGAGTGATAATAATAATAACACTCTTTATTGATTGGTTAAAAAAGACCATTTACAATTTAAAACACGACTGGTTCGAACAATAAAAAATGACAATAATAAATGTTAAAAACGGTCGGTTTTAAGTTACTAAAAATTAAGGGGATCATTATGGGCTAATAAAGTTCTGCTGGAGGACCTCGCTCTGGTTTTCTGATAGTGTAGTCTCTAATTCGATTGTTGAGCCTTTTAACTTGGCCGCCATGCTAAGATGAGGAGGGTTTGGTTGTGGATGTGGCTTCCAGTAGTTTTGACGTTTTGCGGACGAATTTCGTAAGCCCAATGTTTAACTTGGTGTTGTCAGGATTTAGAGCGGCCATTATTGCTTGGCGGCAAGATCGAACTCCCAACCTGATCCATTGGCCTCGCAGCAATGACCGTCTGGCCATGAGCAATGCAGGGCATACACAAACGATGTGTTCCATTGTTTCAGAATGATAGCCACACAACCTGCATTCAATACTGCTACCTGGCCGGCGTCATTCGGGAAGGTTCTTCAGAATGAGCAGGCGCCCCCCACACCTAGGGGAGGGGCGCCCTTAGTAGCGCCACGGGGCTGAGCCTCCTCTGGGGCCCTGAGAAGGGGGTGGGCTAGTTATGGGAGGGCTGGCTGAGTGATGTCAGCGGGAGGCGGCACAAAGAAATGAAACGTAGCAGTTATTTAAGGCTGTGCCCGGGGGGTTTCGTTCTCTTTGTCCCCTCGGACCATAGCAGAGCTACAGGAGTATCGTCAATGAGGAGGAAGTGTCCTGTTGGCGGCTGGCGTTGTGTGGCAAGCTGGGTTGGAGGGGGCCGTGGCGTAGTGGGTCGCCCTCTTAAAGGGCGTTTTTTATTATGGTTTTTACCGGGTTATATTAAATAGGGGCGCTGCTCTAGAAGGTGCTGCGCCCGTAGATAGCGCTTTACCATATTGCGCAACATCGCAAACTTGCCTTCATTGAAATGTTTTTTATCATCCGACTTTCGGAGGGACAAAAAGTGATAGATGTTTAATTCACGCAGGCTGTAACTAGCAGTCTGAGCACACTTCGACTCCCTTTTAAGAAGTGTTTACTTGCTCAGCGTTCTTGAACATTTTGTCAGGGCTTCAGTGAGGTTTGTGTTCCCTGCGTTTTCTGCAGCGCATAATGGGCGCTTTAATGAGAGATTGGAGGGCATGGGACCGCACAGAGTTCGGGAAGGTAAATGAGGCGCGGGGGGCGCCTGCCCAACATCGCAACCTTGCCTTCATTGAAAGGTTTTATATCATCCGACTTTCGGAGGGAAAAAAGTGAGAGATGTTTAATTTACCGGAACGAGAGGGTTATTGCATTATGTGAAACATAGTATTTTAAACAGCAGGCTGCAACTAGCAGCCTAAGCACACTTCGATTCTCTTTTGAGAAGTGTTTACTTGCTCAGCGTTCTTGAACATTTTGTCAGGGCTTCAGTGAGGTTTGTGTTCCCTGCGTTTTCCTCAGCGCATAATGAGCGCTTTAATGAGAGATTGGAGGGCATGGGACCGCACAGAGTTCGGGAAGGTAAATGAGGCGCGGGGGGCGCCTGCTCAACATCGCAATCTTACCTTCATTGAAAGGTTTTGTATCATCCGACTTTCGGAGGGAAAAAAGTGAGAGATGTTTAATTTACCGGAACGAGAGGGTTATTGCATTATGTGAAACATAGTATTTTAAACAGCAGGCTGCAACTAGCAGTCTGAGCACACTTCGACTCTCTGTTAAGAAGTGCTTACTTGCTCAGCGTAATTGAACATTTTGTCAGGTTTCCGCAGCGCCATTATTGGCTTTCATCTGTCCCCGCAAGGGCTCGCGTTCGAACTGCAAAAAGTGATGACTTAAACAGCTTTAAAAAAAAAAAAAAAAGGTAGAGAGTGCGCCGCGTGTAGGGGGCGTGGCTTCATGGTCTGGGTTTCGATTTCGGCCAGGGGTCGCGCTTGAACATACGCGCGGAAGGAATTAAATTTCCGCTGTTTGATGCAAATAGTTTAAATTACTGTTTGTTGCGTGGGGAGGTAGCCCGATTCATTTCACACTGCACTGGGAAGTTTTTCAAGCTCTTTGGCCGGAGATCGCCTGATATTTATTTACTGAGCTGGCTTCAGGGAGTTAGGCAATATCTATAAACACACATGCCTTTGAGTTGCGGAATAAAGCATATCCTCGGAGGTATACAAGACTATTATTAGCACTTTATGTCATGAGCGTCGAATAATTTTCTGTGAAAGAAAGACGGATGAATAGTTTATGGATGCAGCTTTTTAGGAACGTCCCCTCGCTGCCGTTTTAAACTCGTCTTTCAACAGCCATGTCAATCAGAGGTCTTTAACAGATGTGAAAAGCACCGCTTCTCCTTGTCATTGAAAAGCATAAAGTTCGCGAGGTACATCTAGAATATTCATTGTGTAGACGAAAGTCTGAGCGTGGAAGGAAACCGCTGACCCGCGCAAACACGTGCAAACTAATATATCTTAATAGAGAAAGTAACCACCAGGTTGGCCGTCTACAGCGGTGACATTGACTCCTGCCACGCCTAATAATAAAAAAAAAAAAAAAAAAAAAAAGTACATTGGTTTTTTAATTGTGAAGTTATTCTATCGTTTCCCGCCGTTTTTGTTCCTTGCTTGCTGTCTTCATTTATTTTAGCCCTTTTGGTCTTGTGGCATCTCTGTACATTGTTGCTGCTAACGTCAAATTGCTGTCTGCCTGAGAGTGACTCCTCGAATCCTCTTCCAGCCATTATCTTGGCAGGCAGGTCATTGGTTCAGTCCTGGCGGCGTCGTGACCGCTGCGCGAACCGCTTCCCCCTACATTGAACTGTGCTCTTCATTACAGACTGCAGGGCATAATAGGAGGTAGGTTGCTGAATATGTTAATCGGGGCAATAGAAAGGGGGAAGTTCTCGGTGTGTCAATTCCTGGCGGGACGGATAATGTATGCATACATAAAGACAAAGTTCAGTTGGGAAGCTTCTCTATCTGTATACAAAGGAGGGACGACAGGGCTTTTTCCTCTATCAGAGTCGAGGGAGGTCCAGCATAGGTGCCCTAATTGAAGCATTAGAAGAAGAAGGTTATGCTGTTCCTCAAGAGTGTACGAGCAAGGGAAATTGACACCACCCTGAACGTTTGGGTTCAGAGTTGGGAGTCCATTTATTGGATTGTAATGCCCTCACACACCCAATCGGGTGTAATGCTTCATCATCTGGGCTGCTCCTCGTCGGGTCGGCGGTGCAATACCCAACGGGCTCCCTGTAGTAGGGGCACTTTGGCGGAGTTCTTTTTCCAATAGCCGTATGGTGAGGTGGGGGTGAGGGGCCAGAACTGTGTAGATGTATGTGTGTGATTTAAAATAAGGTTTGGAGTATCCGTGAAGACAATTTTTAATCAGTGGGTCTCCTACCCTAGTTAAAAATATAAACAATGCGGTGCTTCACTAAGTACTATGTCTTAGGTCTAAGCGTCGCTGTTGGTGCAAATGAGGTCAACATGTTTCTCGCTCACTGTAAAAGTCTACATGCGATTCATCAGGACCTATATTGTGGAAACTATCTACACTTAAAATTGGCGACGTGGCAACATACTCACATCAACCAGGTAACTAGCTAAATTGTGTACCTGTCAGACCTGGTCCTACCTGTGTGGGGAGAGAAGGGTGACATTGGTATTAATGGTACACATTTGAATATATATACAGTATCATTTCCCTTGTGACTCAAATTTAGTTTTCTGTCAGTGAATTGTGAAAGCCAAAGTTCAGAGAATTAAAACCATTGTAAAAACAACTGTGCAACACGGTGAGTGCCCACAGTGAGCTAGTGTGAACTACAACCTTAGTGGCACAAGTGTACTGCAGCAGGTAAATATCGTTTGGACTCACCCATTGTTGTAAGCTAACCAGGCGGCATCAGTACCCGGTAGGTCAAACTAGAGGAGTTCCTCACGAGCTACACGAGGTCAATTAGGAGAGAGCATGGATGGTGCAAAGGTCAGTCATACTGCTTATAAAAATCTAGTTGCCGTGCACACCTCAATTCATAGTCTACATACTCATTCTTAACGGGTTCATGACTTATGCAATTATATTTCAGGGGAGCTTGTTGTATTGAGAACATCTTTTTTTGTCCACATACTCACTCTCATCTGGCTCGTGGTTCACAGAATGTATATCTAAATCACCATCAAGGGGGACAGCCAATAGCTCAGGGTGGTGGTATAGGTGAAAACTAGAGGGATTATCTATTTATAACTATTTATAACTACCATCCTCAGTGTCTGTATGGCAAGGAAACAGCGCGCGCATTGGCAGTACTCACTTTTGTGCTGTTGTCACGTATCGAGTCGACCTACCCACATCTACCGGATCCGGGAGATGAGGTTGTCAGTTGCTGATCTATTTTTATAGTCCGTCGCTGCTTTCTAAAGTGGGACGTCTCTAACCAAAAAGGCGGGAGTCTGTTCCTAGTTGGAAATGGCGGCCATATTGGAGTGGTGTTTCCCATGGTTTTTTGTACTATAATGGGGTGGCCATTTTAAAGTGGTAAATGTTGGCTAGTTTGTTTACTGCATTTATAGTAATTGTGTGCCCCTGATAGTGTATTGTCGTCTCTGTGCACAGTAACCCATTCTCATGTGGTTAGTCTGTTCATGTTAAATCCTCAGAGAATTCCAAGGAATTTCCTCATTGAGTCCTGTAATATGGGAGGATAATCTGTATACCCACCTCTGTTCTTTGACAAGTAGGGCATTCTTTGAGATTTTGGGGAAAGCCTCCAAGATGACCCACTGTAATGATTCTGGTGTATGATGCTTTTCCAAATAGTGGATGCACATTTTGGTGTTGCTTTTGTGGCAACGGAAACTGCTACGATGTTCTGAGATGCATAGTTTTATCGGGCGCGTGGTCATCCCTACGTAGTACAGCCCGCATTGGCATGTGATCAGGTATACGCAATTGTGTGTATTACAATTAGTGTGCAACCTTATTTCCCACGTGAAACCGTTATTGAAGGTGATGGTTTTCTGTATTTTTGTAAAGGCACAGGCCGTGCATGAGCCGCATGGATAATGGCCCATTACAGGCGGTAGTTGCCACAGTGTTCTTTGTTGTCCCCCCGTGGGTGCCTTAGGTCTTGTATGAATCAACATATCTTTGAGATTCCTGGAGCGTCTGAACGCAAAGCGTGGTTGTGCCAGAGTCATCCCGCCAGTGTTAAGTATGTTCCAATGCTTCTTTATAACCTTGGTCAGTTGGTTAGAAGCTGATGTAAACGTTGTAACACAAGTTAGGGTTTCAGTAGGGGTCTTCTCTCTAGGTTCTAACAGGCCCTCGCGGTTGTTATTTCTAGCTCTCTTCCTAGAGAGAGCTATACTGCGTGGTGGGTAGTCGCGTGCTGCCAGATTTTTTGCGAGGATTTCAGATTCAGATTTGAATGCCTCTAATGCGCTGCAATTTCTCCTCAACCGTAGAAATTGTCCGAAGGGGAGGTTTTCTTTCAGAGCCCGTGGGTGGTGGCTGCTATACAGCAATAGGCTATTGCGGTCAGTGCTTTTCCTGAGCATAGTTGTTGAAGTTGCTCAAGTTTGATAGTTAAGTCCAGGAATGCAATTTGGTTGGAAGACACCGTGCTGGTAAATCTGAGATATGGATTCTGGTTGTTGATCCATTCAAAGAATTCAGTGTAGGACTGTGAGTCACCTGTCCAGAAGATGAGGATATCATCTATTAACCTTTTCCACAACCGTTTGTTTGACTGGTATGGGTTGGATTCATGGAAAATCAGCTTACCCTCAAAGGCCGCCATGTATAAACAGGCTAAGCTGGGAGCGAAGGTACTTCCCATGGAAGTACCTTGAGTTTGATGATAGAGCTGGCCTTTAAGCTCGAAAATGTTTTCGGTGAGAGCTAGGGTAGTGCATTCCATAATGAAACTGCGATGTGTAGGAGATTCCCATGTTACTGAACTCAATTCCTCCTCTATCACGTCTAGAGTGGCTCTCTGAGGGATGTTAGTATAGAGCGCTTCCACATCTAGCGTGATGAGGAAGTCAATGTCATTAGTGGGTTGAAACTCGTCTAATAGACGGAGTACGTCCGTGGTGTCCTGGATATAGGAAGGAATCAGCTTTACCAGGGGTTGCAGGAAGTGGTCACAGAATTGCGACAGCGGTTCCAGTATGGAATCGATCCCCGAAACAATTGGTCTACCCGGTACCGGGGTGGTCCCCTTATGGATCTTCAGTGTACATAGAAATAAGGGGTCCGAGGTTCTTGTTTAATTAGGAAGGAGGCTTCCTTTTTACTAACCCACCCTTGGGTCTCTGCGGAGAAGACTAGAGCCGAGATAGTCTTTGTCAACCTTTCCAGTGGACTGCTGGCAATTGGTGTATAGTATTTTCTATTGCTCAGCTGTCTTAGGCATTCAGTCTCGTAATCCAGGGTAGCCATGATGACAGTGGCACCCCCTTTGTCTGCTTGTTTTATAGTTATTGTGGGGTCGTTAGCCAGCGTCTCAACGGCCATCAGTTCACCCCTAGGGATATTGCAAAAATGTCCCAGGTTGGTGGTTGCCTGTGTGTCCTTCAGGACTACGCAAGATAATGGGACCCCCTCTAAACGAAATTATTTTAAGGTCAGGGAGAAGAGGGAAAACAACAATACACTCTAAGAACGCTCCCTCATGACCTATATTTCTTTTATCTAACTGAAAATAAATTCAACAAGGGCTGAAGTAAAGCTAAACAACAACAAAATACAAAAACATAATCATATTTATGAATATTCACATTATTTATTAATTTTCTTTGTTTTATCAAAATTATTTTTGTACTTACTTTTACATATTTTTACATATAAAATCACTATTGTAAACATCTACAAACAGTGTTACATATAGGTAACAAGATATTTTCATCTATAAACATACTTGCATCATAAACCCCGAGTGAAAAAACAATATAAAACATTCATACACACTAACTCACATACATTCCTCATCAAAAACAATCACACCACATTCATTAATGCATATATCTGGGAAATGGGAGACAGAAAGTTGTTTTAATCTCCACGACCAATTAAGGCAACTGCATATAGCAGGATCTGAACAGCATTGGTCGACGCGCGTTTCAGTGGCTTGACGAATGGATAACACCACCTTCCTCAGGACCTTAGCCAGATATCAGACCAATATGAATACACCTTCAGGACTGCCTGTTCAAAGGTCGCCACCTCATGTGGTATCATGCCGCTGGTGGGGGTGAAAGTGGAGGGATTGTGTAGTCCTGAGTCATTTACTTGTAGGTGGGGTTTATTGTCAAAGAAGGCCCTGAGGTGTACTTTGCGGAAGAATTGTTGTAATTCACATAATTGTTGGAATTGGTCCACCTTGGGAGTGGGGACGAAGCCCAGACCCTTTTGTAAGACTCTTTCTTCCAACTCAGTCAATGTCCTAGTGGACAGATTGACTACTAAATTCTCCTTTTCGTGTAACTCCTGGTTTCCATTGTCCGTTGCTGGGGTTCTTCCCACTGTACCCTTTTTACTTGTGGGTTTCCTCTTTTTCGCCCGCGCCCTCTGCCCCAACCTCTGCCTATAAAAGGTTGGCTCATGCCTGGGGGTCCGAATTGCGGTGGGCCCTGCAGGTACATGGGGTATTGCCAGTAAGATGGTCCCTGGTACTGTGGTGGTTGGTACCCAAAGTATCCCTGCCTACCGCCCCTTCTCATTTGGTTAGTGTTCCAGTTCTCTCCGCTGGAGTCACTATTGCTAGATGAGCCCCGTCTGGTGGAATTTGAGCTGGTATCAGAGAGATTATTCGAGTCAGGGGGTGTGAAATCCTGCTTGAGGTATGGATATACCTTCTCTTTGTCAAAACGTCGAATATCTTTCTGAAGTTTGACCACCTGTTGCTTCATAAGGTATTCCTTATGTTCAGCAATCTTGTTATTCAGTTCTGTGAGTTTCGATTTAAAGCTGGGGCCTGGTAGTGCACTTTTAAGGGTACTCTCAGCTATTTGAATCCGTGCTAGTAATTCATCGGCTAGTCTCTTTGCCGTGTTGATTACCAGTATTAGTAGGTCCCTCGTGCATTTCCAGAAGATCTGGGTCCACTCCGTCTTAAACAGGATGTTCTAAAGCTTCTCTATCTATCATTACACAGCACTGCAGAGTGTTAACATTGTAATCCGTGGTTAATAGAATTCAGCATCTAGGAAGGCGTTAGGCATTGTGAAAGTGTCACTATTTGTATACCTTGGGTGCCATAAAATATTTTGGACATTTATTAAACACAGCTGAAAAGGTTCAGTCATAATTTATGTTGCTTTAATACATTGGGGTATTTCTGGATACACCGATAAAAGATCTTCTGTAACAGGCCTGGTTTTCTTTCTTCCAATTCCTAGTGGTGCAATTACATTCAAAGGCTCAGAAGGCTGGACAGATTAGTTTTATGGCCGCTGTCGGCAACGCACGGATAGAGCGGGCTCATAAATGGGAGAGAATTCTTTTTATTTTTGGATTTCTTGCCCACAAAAGGAAAATGGTTCACCTCTCCCTCCCATATGTAGGTGCAGTGCAAATAAGCTTTGCTAGAGCCATAGCATTGACGAATTGCAGTTAGAAGGCACTGAATACTGTACTTCCATTGGTCAGACCGCTTCATGGCTATTTTCCCGAATGAAATGGTTTGGTGCTGTTACGTGGAGGCATTTTCGGATTGCAGTGATCAGAAGGCATGAGCTTCTGTGTAAAAAAATAATAATAAATAAATAAATAAATAATAATTTACAGTTGTGGGGCGATGGGGTGATGTTGCGTGCGGTTATTTTTCGGTACATTCCTGATTTGGGTTGTTTTCCAGCATTACTCAACGGGTATTAAGGTTGCCTTAGGTTAAAATATTTGCAACAACATAGTTCTCCTGATTTGGGTTGTTTTCCAGCATTACTCAATGGGTATTAAGGTTGCCTTAGGTTAAAATATTTGCAACAACATAGTTCTTGTTGGCTACAATTTAATGCCTTGGGAATTTTACATAATCTGGAAAGTGTGCACGTGTTAGTTAATTATGTTCATTAATGGCTGGTTCCGTCATCTGGCCAGGCCGGGTGGGTTCCTGGATCAATACATCCATGGTGGGGCCCCGTGTTTGACCTCTTGGTCACAGGTTCAATTCCCGGCGGGTACATTTAGCCTTTTATCTTGTCGCAGGTAGGCAAATAATCACACTTCAGTTGGAAAATAAGCATCTGTTATTCAGCACCAAGATTCCCCTTTTTGGGGGTAAAAATGCGCGGGGCAAGTGCAAGTCATGCTTTGTGGCAATAATATGGATGGGCTGCTGCGACATGGTAGTGACCCATGGCCAGTTGGGATGGTGGTTTCAACGGTCGCAGCCCTAAGGCACAACATTTCCTTGCTGATATATTCTGGGGTTCTCATCCAAAGGTTGACCGTGGGGTGTAATTCATTTGTGGCAAGTTAAGACAATGATTTTCTATCATCACCAGCAGCTATTGTATTGGTAGGCAATTTGCATATTATACAGTGCAGGTTTTACGCTTTTGGGGTACAATGTGGGGCTATTCACCCTTCACTAAGGCTCCCCTTAGCTCTATCAGAGGTCATTTGCCTTCACATTAGTGACATTCTTAGGTAGTATGGCTATCTATATAAGGGCCCAATTACGTGTGAAGATTTATTGTTGACATGATATGTAGGCCCTGTGGGGAATTGTTAAGAATTCAATGAATGGTAGGATGGCTCTATGCATTGTCAAGTATTTATTTGCAGAATTTCTCTTCCCCTTTCAGGTGTCAGCAACCTGGTGTGAGGCTGATGGCGTACTCTACACTTAACAAGGAGTGGGCATTGGGAAAGAGATGCACTTTAAAAGCTCATCCCAATACCAGGTAGCGATTTCTTTATAACATAATCCACATGCAATGCGGGGATTGTTGTCAGCAGTCCTTAGTAAGGGCTGATGGTGTCAGGCACATTTAACATGGAGTGGACTTTGGAGCAGAAATATATTTCAAATGCTCATCCCAATAATTTGTACACTGGTAGTGGGCGTCGCTTAATTACCAAGTATTTAATTACAAACTTTCTCTTTTCCATTCAAAAGCAGCAGTCCTTTGTAAGGTCTGATGGAGTAGGCTTTAAGAAGGAAAATGCTTAGAGAAAACGCATCCCATTAGCGGGGGCGATTTATTGGTGGCATATTCCACAGGCAATGGTAGTTACTAAAATCACCCATAATTAGAGTGGCTTTCCTAAGTTGTCAAGTATTTATAGGCAGAGTATGGTTTATGGTGGGGTGCAACAAAATTAACATAGAGTGGGTTTTCAGAAGGAAATGCAGGGGGAAACACAAGTAAGGTTTTCCCTTTCTGTCACATATCAGCTATACTTTGGTGGACGGATTGCTGTGTGACACAAGTAACATGTGATGGACCTTGGGGAGGAAATCCAATTTAGGTACTTATCCCAATAACGGGTACTTATACATATATCACTTCAGTTTTTGTGCAACTGTCTAGCTTTGCTGGGGTTGCTGACGCACATACGCTCAGTCCTGAGTGTTGGTATTTGCTTGCACATGTACAGTACAAGCTGGCGATCTTGGGGATTTTACCGGTGACCAGGTATCCCGGTGGCAGTGCTTACTTTGTAAAGGAGTAAGGACATAAAAAATAATAATAATAATAATAATTTATATATATATATATATATATATATATATATATATATATATATATATATTCACTGAAAAACCATAGGTTTTAGGGACAGTTATAGTTAGTTGGACATTTCACTCGTACAAAACCATAGAAATTCCCCCGTTATAGTTAGTTCAGCTAACTATAACTCGCGCCCCGCAATGCACTGCTGATGACGTCACATATTACATCACTCATGACATGGTCAGTGACATCACTGATGACATCACTGATGACATCACTGATGACATCATCCAGTGACTGTGTGTTTCTGTAAAGTTTAAATATGTTTAATATATTTAGGGAAAGGCGTATTGAAGAATGAGTGGGTGTATAAGTGTCTGAATGGATGATTTAGTACGTGAGTGACTGACTCTACAAGTGAGTGATTAAATGTATCTTACTGAATGCATGGGTTAGTGACTAAACTGTGTGAATGTCTGTATCCGTCTGTCTGTTGGTTTGTAAGCGGCTGCATGGCTTTCTGAATAGCTACATGAGTGTCTACATGGGTTATTGATTGATTGACTGAGTATCTGTATGGGTGCCTGAGTGTTTGTGTGGGTGGGGTGTATGTGACTCTGTGCATAGATGTGTGAGTTGGTGATTCACTGGGTGCATGGTTTCAAGAGTGCATCTGTGATGGACTGTATGGGTGGGTGAGTGTATGTATGGGTGTGTTAGTGATTGAATGTATATCTCAGTGGTACATGTGTGAGTAACTACATATGTGCAAGGCAGTATATATGTGTGTTGGAGTATATAAATGGATATAAGTGAGAGTGTGTGATTGTGAGAGTGGCTGTATGGATGAGTGTGTACTTGTATCAGTGATTGTATAAGAGCGTAAGAATGTGCTAGTATTTGTATGAGTAAGTGAGCTGGTGTGTGTATAACTGTATAGTTGAGTAAATGGGTGTGTGATTAAGTTTTTTGCATGACTGACTAGGTGTGTGAGTACCTCTATGGATTAGTGGTGGTGTGTGAGTGTTTATATAGGTGTATGAGTGCATATGATAGTCCTGTACTGAGTGACTAAGTATGAGTGACTGTACGGGTGAGTGAGTGGATGTGTGTGTAGACCTAAGAATCAGTGAGTGGGTATGTAGTTTTTGGTGTTGGAGTGTCTATGGTTTTGAGAATGGCAGTCTGTAATTTAGAGTGGGTGTATCAAAAGTTATATTAGGGTGTGAGAAGATGCATGAAATTATCACATGGATGATGTCATCAGTGATGTCATCAGTGATGTCATTTGAGATGTCATCAGTGATGTCACTGACCATGTCATGAGTGATGTAATATGTGACGTCATCACCAGTGCATTGCGGGCGCGAGTTATAGTTAGCTGAACTAACTATAACGGGGAATTTCTATGGTTTTGTACGAGTGAAATGTCCAACTAACTATAACTGTCCCTAAAACCTATGGTTTTTTCAGTGAATTTCAAAGGTTTTTTAAATGCTAATTTCTAACTATAACGTGTCTGAAACCTATGGTTTTTTCAGTGAATTTCAAAGGTTTTTTAAATGCTAATTTCTAACTATAACGTGCCTGAAACCTATGATTTTTTAAGTGAATTTCAAAGGTTTTTTTAAATGCTAGTTTCTAACTATGCCTACAGAGGTAGGACATGTGAAGAAAGAAGAAAAAACGCACAGAAAGAAGCAAAAGATGTGCAGAAAGAACCAACAGAGGAGCAGAAAGAGGCCTTGTTGCAAAATCATCCTGTGCCCACAACTTTTTCAGACGGGTACTGGTGGTAACTGACTCTGACTAACCAGAGCCAGTGCTATGCTAAAAAACACTTAGAATACAGTGAAAACACCTACATACACTAGGGAACACTATGCGTTGGGGTACCCCTGTGATTAGCATGACCTCCTCTGCAAGTCCCTAGTACATATTAGGGCAGGGGGATTAAAACTACCTCTTAAAACGCGCTACAGGGCGCGTTTACACAGTGGTGAAGGGAGGGGGGGCCTGAGGTGACGTGTGCAAACGCACCCCGTGGCGCGTTTTAAGTTGCGGGATTAAGTCCCCTTGAATTCTGAGGGTCCCTGGGGCCCAACTAGCCCCCAGGTACCTACAGTTAGGACCACAGAGCTGAGTTGCAGAGAGGCGTTCCGAGGCCACGCACCTTTTTCACCTCTCTGCAACGCAACTCTGTTGTGCTTACTGAAGGTACCTGGTGGGCTAGTTGGCCCCCAGGCTCCCTCAGGATTCAAAGGGAATTAATTCCCCAACTTAAAACGCACCACAGGGCGTGTTTGCGCACATGTCACCTGAGGCCCCGCCCCTCCCTTCACCACTGTGCAAACGCGCCCCGTGGTGCGTTTTAAGTTGGGGGATTAGGTCACCTTGAATCCTGAGGGTCTCTGGGGCCCAACTAGCCCACTAGGTACTTCCAGTAAGCACCACAGGCCTGCGTTGCAACGCCTGTAACAAATTGTGCAGTTGTGTTTAGGTAGTGAAGAGGGTCGTGCTGGGGGTAGTGTTTTAGGGTTTAGGGTAGTGCAGTGGTGTTTGTGTAGTGTAGGGGGTCATGCTGTGGGTCGATTTAGGGTTTAGGGTAGTGCAGTGGTGTTTGGGTAGTGTAGGGAGTCGTGCTGGGGGTAGTGATTTAGGGTAGTGCAGTGGTGTTTGGGTAATGTAGGGGGTACTGCTGGGGGTAGTGTTTTAGGGTTTAGGGTAGTGCAGTGGTGTTTGGGTAGTGTAGGGGTACTGCTGGGGGTAGTTTTTAGGGTTTAGGGTAGTGCAGTGGTGTTTGGGTAGTGTAGTGGTTCGTGCTGGGGGTAGTTTTTAGGGTTTAGGGTAGTGCAGTGGTGTTTGTGTAGTGTAGGGGGTAGTGTTTTAGGGTTTAGGGTAGTGCAGTGGTATTTGTGTAGTGTAGGAGGTCGTGTTTTAGGGTTTAGGGTAGTGCAGTGGTCTTTGGGTAGTGTAGGGAGTCGTGCGGGGGTAGTGTTTTAGGGTTTAGGGTAGTGTAGGGAGTCGTGCTGGGGGGGAGTGTTTTAGGGTTTAGGGCAGTGCAGTGGTGTTCGGGTAGTGTAGGGGGTCATGCTGGGGGGAGTGTTTTAGGGTTTAGGGCAGTGCAGTGGTGTTCGGGTAGTGTAGGGGGTCGTGCTGGGGGAGTGTTTTAGGGTTTAGGGCAGTGCAGTGGTGTTCGGGTAGTGTAGGGGGTCGTGCTGGGGGGAGTGTTTGAGGGTTTAGGGCAGTGCAGTCGTGTTCGGGTAGTGTAGGGGGTTGTGCTGGGGGTAGTATTTTAGGGTTTAGGGTAGTGCAGTGGTGTTCGGGTAGTGTAGGGGGTCATGCTGGGGGTAGTGTTCTAGGGTTTAGGGCAGTGCAGTAGTGTTTGGGCAGTATAGGGGGTAATGCTGGGGGTGGTGTTTTAGGGTTTAGGGCAGTGCAGTGGTGTTCGGGCAGTGTAGGGGGTCGTGCAGGGGGTGGTGTTTCAGGGTTTAGGGCAGTGGTGTTTGGGCAGTGTAGGGGGTCGTGCTGGGGTGGTGTTTCAGGGTTTGGGGCAGTGCAGTGGAGTTCGAGCAGTAAAGGGGGTTGTGCTGGGGGTGGTGTTTCAGGGTTTAGGGCAGTGCAGTGGTGTTCGGGCAGTGTAGGGGGCGGTGCAGGGGGTGGTGGTTTAGGGCAGTGCAGTGGTGTTCGGGCAGTGTAGGGGGTGGTGCAGGGGTGGTGTTTCAGGGTTTAGGGCAGTGCAGTGGTGTTCGGGCAGTGTAGGGGGTCATGCAGGGGGTGGTGTTTCAGGGTTTAGGGCAGTGCAGTGGTGTTCGGGCAGTGTAGGGGGTCGTGCAGGGGGTGGTGTTTCAGGGTTTAGGGCAGTGCAGTGGTGTTCGGGCAGTGTAGGGGGTCATGCTGGGGCTGGTGTTTCAGGGTTTAGGGCAGTGCAGTGGTGTTCGGGCAGTGTAGGGGGTTGTGCTGGGGCTGGTGTTTCAGGGTTTAGGGCAGTGCAGTGGTGTTCGGGCAGTGTAGGTGGTCGTGCTGGGGCTGGTGTTTCAGGGTTTAGGGCAGTGCAGTGGTGTTCGGGCAGTGTAGGGGGTCTTGCTGGGGCTGGTGTTCCAGAGTCTAGGGCAGTGCAGTGGTGTTCGGGCAGTGTAGGGGGTCTTGCTGGGACTGGTGTTTCAGGGTCTAGGGCAGTGCAGTGGTGTTCGGGCAGTGTAGGGGGTCATGCTGGGGGTGGTGTTTCAGAGTTTAGGGCAGTGCAGTGGTGTTCGGGCAGTGTAGGGGGTCGTGCTGGGGCTAGTGTTTCAGGATTTAGGGCAGAGCAATGGTGTTCAGGCAGTGTAGGGGGTTTTGCTGGAGGTGGTGTTTCAGGGTTTAGGGCAGTGCAGTGGTGTTCGGTGCAGTGTAGGGGGTGGTGTTTCAGGGTTTAGGGCAGTGGTGTTCAGGCAGTGTAGGGGGTCTTGCTGCGGTTGATGTTTCAGGGTTTAGGGCAGTGCAGTGGTGTTCGGGCAGTGTAGGGGGTCGTGCTGGGCGTGGTGTTTCAGGGTTTAGGGCAGTGCAGTGGTGTTCCGGCAGTGTAGGAGGTCGTGCAGGGGGTGGTGTTTCAGGGTTTAGGGCAGTGCAGTGGTGTTCGGGCAGTGTAGGGGGTCGTGCTGGGGGTGGTGTTTCAGGGTTTAGGGCAGTGCAGTGGTGTTCGGGCAGTGTAGGGTGTCGTGCTGAGGGGTGGTGTTTCAGGGTTTAGGGCAGTGCAGTGGTGTTCGGGCAGTGTAGGGGGTCGTGCAGGGGGTGGTGTTTCAGGGTTTAGTGCAGTGCAGTGGTGTTCGGCCAGTGTAGGTGGTCTTGCTGGGGGTGGTGTTTCAGGCTTTAGTGCAGTGGTGTTTGGGCAGTGTAGGGGTCTTGCTGGGGGTGGTGTTTCAGGGTTTAGGGCAGTGCAGTGTTGTTCGGGCAGTGTAGGGGGTCTTGCTGGGGCTGGCGTTTCAGGGTTTAGGGCAGTGCAGTGGTGTTCTGGCAGTGTAGGGGTCGTGCTGGGGCTGGTGTTTGAGGGTTTAGGGTAGTGCAGTGGTGTTCGGGCAGTGTAGGGGGTCGTGCTGGGGCTGCTGTTTCAGGGTTTAGGGCAGTGCAGTGGTGTTAGGGCAGTGTACGGGGTTGTGCTGGGGCTGGTGTTTCAGGGTTTAGGGCAGTGCAGTGGTGTTCGGGCAGTGTAGGGGGTCATGCTGGGGGTGGTGTTTCAGGGTTTAGGGCAGTGCAGTGGTGTTCGGGCAGTGTAGGGGGTCGTGCTGGGGCTGGTGTTTCATGGTTTAGGGCAGTGCAGTGGTGTTCGGGCAGTGTAGGGGGTCATGCTGGGGGTGGTGTTTCAGGGTTTAGGGCAGTGCAGTGGTGTTCGTGCAGTGTAGGGGGTCATGCTGGGGGTGGTGTTTCAGGGTTTAGGGCAGTGCAGTGGTGTTCGGGCTGTGTAGGGGGTCTTGCTGGGGGTGGTGTTTCAGGGTTTAGGGCAGTGGTGTTCGGGCAGTGTAGGGGGTCTTGCTGGGGGTAGTGTTTAGGGGTTTAGGGCAGTGCAGTGGTGTTCGTGCAGTGTAGGGGGTCGTGCTGGGGGTGGTGTTTCAGGGTTTAGGGCAGTGCAGTAGTGTTCGGGCAGTGTAGGGGATCGTGCAGGGGGTGGTGTTTCAGGGTTTAGGGCAGTGCAGTGGTGTTCGGGCAGTGTAGGGGGTCGTGCTGGGGGTGGTGTTTCAGGGTTTAGGGCAGTGCAGTGGTGTTCGGGCAGTGTAGGGGGTCGTGCAGGGGGTGGTGTTTCAGGGTTTAGGGCAGTGCAGTGGTGTTCGGGCAGTGTAGGGGTTGTGCTGGGGCTGGTGTTTCAGGGTTTAGGGCAGTGCAGTGGTGTTCTGGCAGTGTAGGGGGTCTTGCTGGGGGTGGTGTTTCAGGGTTTAGGGCAGTGGTGTTCGGGCAGTGTAGGGGGTCTTGCTGGGGGTGATGTTTCAGGGTTTAGGGCAGTGCAGTGGTGTTCGGGCAGTGTAGGGGTCTTGCTGGGGGTAGTGTTTCAGGGTTTAGGGCAGTGCAGTGGTGTTCGTGCAGTGTAGGGGGTCGTGCTGGGGATGGTGTTTCAGGGTTTAGGGCAGTGCAGTAGTGTTCGGGCAGTGTAGGGGGTCGTGCAGGGGGTGGTGTTTCAGGGTTTAGGGCAGTGCAGTGCAGTGGTGTTCGGGCATTGTAGGGGGTCGTGCTAGGGGTGGTGTTTCAGGGTTTAGGGCAGTGGTGTTCGGGCAGTGTGGGGGGTCTTGCTGGGGGTGATGTTTCAGGGTTTAGGGCAGTGCAGTGGTGTTCGGGCAGTGTAGGAGGTCTTGCTGGGGGTAGTGTTTCAGGGTTTAGGGCAGTGCAGTGGTGTTCGGGCAGTGTAGGGGGCGTGCTGGGGGTGGTGTTTCAGGGTTTAGGGCTGTGCAGTGGTGTTCGGGCAGTGTAGGGGATCATGAAGGGGGTGGTGTTTCAGGGTTTAGGGCAGTGCAGTGGTGTTTGGGCAGTGTACGGGGTCATGCTAGGGTTGGTGTTTCAGGGTTTAGGGCAGTGCAGTGGTGTTCAGGCAGTGTAGGGGGTCGTGCAGGGGCTGGTGTTTCAGGGTTTAGGGCAGTGCAGTGGTGTTCGGGCAGTGTAGGGGGTCGTGATGGGGGTAGTGTTTTAGGGTTTAGGGTAGTGCAGTGGTGCTTGTGTAGTGTAGGGGGTCGTGCTGGGGGTAGTGTTTTAGGGTTTAGGGTAGTGCAGTGGTGTTTGTGTAGTGTAGGGGTCATGTTTTAGGGTAGTGCAGTGGTGTTTGGGTAGTGTAGGGGGTCGTGCTGGGGTAGTGTTTTAGGATTTAGGTTAGTGCAGTGGTGTTTGGGTAGTGTAGGGGTCTTGCTGGTGGTAGTGTTTTAGGGTTTAAGGTAGTGCAGTGGTGTTTGTGTAGTGTAGGGGGTCGTGCTGGGGGTAGTGTTTTAGGGTTTAGGGTAGTGCAGTGGTGCTTGTGTAGTGTAGGGGGTCATGCTGGGGGTAGTGTTTTAGGGTTTTGGGTAGTGCAGTGGTGTTTGTGTAGTGTAGGGGGTCATGTTTTAGGGTAGTGCAGTGGTGTTTGGGTAGTGTAGGGGGTCTTGCTGGGGGTAGTGTTTTAGGGTTTAAGGTAGTGCAGTGGTGTTTGTGTAGTGTAGGGGGTCGTGCTGGGGGTAGTGTTTTAGGGTTTAGGGTAGTGCAGTGGTGTTTTTGTAGTGTAGGGGGGTCATGTTTTAAGATGCAACGCTCCAATACCTGACCAGCCTGCACTACATAAAACTGCAAAAAAACTAAAAATAAAAAGTGTTTTTCACACTTTTGTCATTGGGCTATATGTGGGCTACATCTGGGTAATATTTGTGCTACATTTGGGCTCTTTTTTCACTGGTGGCCATCTTGGAAGACTTCTTTGTTATGAAGTTTCCTAATTTCCTCATTTACTGCAGTCTCCTCAGTAGGAAATGCTTTCAGTTTTTTACTTTGATTCCATCAAGAAGGCATTCAGATGTGTCACACATTTGCCATAAATTCAGAATGTTAGCACTCTAGTTGTTCATTAGATCACTGTAGTAAAGCTACTGCTCACCAAGGAGTTAACTGGAAGTCTACTGCTGGTATTGAAAGTGATTGTTTCAGTCTGCATGTCAGAATTTTCTAATGAAATAGAAGATGATTTGAGATCTCACTTAAAACATGCACTAAATTTTCTTTTGCAGCACTAACCATAATTTCTATGGCAAAATGAACCCCTCATTGTGTTCCTTTTTAAATTAAATGTTTTAAGTGTTACCAGTTTATTCCAATCAAGATGGCTTCAGGTGTGCCATACTTTTGTCATAAGTAAGGCTGTTAGCACTCTAGTTGTTCTTTAGAACACTCTGGGAAGCTGCAGTAGAACACAAAGGCATCAACTGACAGGCTGCTCCTGTTGAAATATAACAGGAAGATATTTGAGATCTCACTTAAAACATGTCCTAATTTTTCTTTCTACAGCACTAACCATAATTTCTATGGCAAAATGAACCCCCTCATTTTGTTCCTTTTTAAATTAAATGTTTTAAGTGTTACCAGTTTATTCCAATCAAGATGGCTTCAGGTGTGCCATACTTTTGTCATAAGTAAGACTGTTAGCACTCTAGTTGTTCTTTAGAACACTCTGGGAAGCTGCAGTAGAACACAAAGGCATCAACTGACAGGCTGCTCCTGTTGAAATATAACAGGAAGATATTTGAGATCACACTTGAAACATGTCCTAATTTTTCTTTCTACAGCACTAACCATAATTTCTATGACAAAATGAACCCCATCATTTTGTTCCTTTTTAAATTAAATGTTTTAAGTGTTACCAGTTTATTCCAATCAAGATGGCTTCAGGTGTGCCATACTTTTGTCATAAGTAAGGCTGTTAGCACTCTAGTTGTTCTTTAGAACACTCTGGGAAGCTGCAGTAGAACACAAAGGCATCAACTGACATGCTGCTCCTGTTGAAATATAACAGGAAGATATTTGAGATCACACTTGAAACATGTCCTAATTTTTCTTTCCAGAGCACTAACCATAATTTCTATGACAAGATGAACCCCATCATTTTGTTCCTTTTTAAATTAAATGTTTTAAGTGTTACCAGTTTATTCCAATCAAGATGGCTTCAGGTGTGCCATACTTTTGTCATAAGTAAGGCTGTTAGCACTCTAGTTGTTCTTTAGAACACTCTGGGAAGCTGCAGTAGAACACAAAGGAATCAACTGACAGTCTCTGCCCTTGTTGGATGTACATGTTTTACTGAGAATGTCAGACTTCATTCTCACATGACTGAGAAAGATAATGTGAATTTACAGAAAATATGCTCTCATTTTAGCTTCTGGAGCACCTTCCAAAACTGTATGGGACAAGCATGTGAAAATAGTTTTCTCTCAAACATGATTCATGATATCCCAGCAGAAGGTTTTTCACAGGGTAAAATCACCTTAGAACACACCACAATTCCTGAAATTAGTATGGTACCATCAACAAATGAATTCTAATGTAACTAAAGTCTGTTATCACCCTTTATAGGTCTCCTTTTGGTAACCCTCAAAATCTTTGATTCACTACAATGCATTTCAATGGGGTACTATCATTTATATTGGTCCCAAGATGGCTGCCAGCAATTCCAGGATGAAGTGCTGACAGCCAATCAGATCTCACGATGACATGTGTGGTTAGGCTCCGCCCAGATATATATGTGTTTTTACTTTTGATTTTCTCAGCAACTACTGAACGGATTTACACCATTTAACAAAAAGGGTTCTTTCTGAACCAAGAACTACCTCTTTGCCAAATTTTGTGTAATTCCGTTCAGCAGTTCGGGCTGTAGCCGTGTCTAAAGTTTCCTATGGGAAAATGAATGGGGAAAACACGTTTTGGAACCCCCTTTTTCTCGGCCCCGCTTGACGAATCACCCCGAAACTTTCAGGGTAGGAGCGGACCGGAGCGGGCCATAAAGTTTGAAAATTTCGCGAAGATTCGTCAACCGACGCAAGAGCTATTTCAAATAGAATGTCGCGGATTTCCTATGGAAAATAGGTCCTAACTATAACTATCTACTGGCGACCGCCAGTAGATAATATATATATATATATATATATATATATATATATATATATATATATATATATATATATATATATATATATATATATATATATATATAACAAAAGAAATGAGGCCCATTACTGGAAATGTTCGCTTTTATTCAGTATCCTGCAGCACGACATCCTTCCTGTTACCTAACGTTTCAGCCTCAATTGGCCTTGCTCACAGGTGGAAGGTTGGACGTTTTAATTTGCCAGGTGCGCTCGTGCATGCTTTTTAGAGTTCAAGGATCACATGGCTGCATGTTAAAATACAAATCCCACAGTGCACTGCCAGTTATCTTGAAATTACGAACTGGAAGTCCTCGTTATTTTTCAACTTCAAAATAAAAAATTAGTACCTTTGTGGCAGTGGCACTGGTGTTAGTGTGGAATCCTTTACTGAAGACAGCCAGGTGAGTTAGTATCACTCGCACATTTCTTGTATTTCTTCCGATGGTCTGAACAAAGTCTCATTTCACCAGCACGATCAGAAATGGATGTAATCCATCCCGAATCCCTTCCAACACGCGCTCACATTTTCGCCATATTGGCTGAAAAATAACGAGGACTTCCAGTTCGTAATTTCAAGATAAAAGAGATATGTTAAGATTTCATATACCTCCTCTTCCAACTCACCACTTTCTAAATCATTCTGTTTTTGGAGATTTTCTTGTCAGTGTAAGCCCTGTGAGTAAACAGCATAAAAAAACAGAAGATTTATAAGACAAAAAGCTGCATAGCATCAGCCAGCTACAACCCTTCCAGACATCCGACCCAGTTATTGACTTGACTGGAGGGCTCCTATCACCAGGTGAATTGAACCTCTTGAGCAAAGGCCTCTATTTCTGTCCTGTACCGAAGGACCATAATATGGCCAACATGATGAGAGACCTAAAAACCTTCGAGAGAAGATGCAGACTTGCAGAATACTTTTACAATAATTCTAATGTTGGTCTGCCAAGCTACCTTCCAGATCCATTTAAGAAGTTCCGCCATCCCAAATCATGGACTCCTCAATGTGGTAGAAATCCTGTTCTTGATACATACATTTTATCCATCAACAAACTCATCAAGGAATCAACACCTAAGAGGATTTTTGATAACATTACCCGAGAAGAGAGAAAAGCTCTCCACCTCCTTCAACAGAGAATGGATGTCATTATAAAACCGGCAGACAAAGGTGGTGCAGTGGTTGCCTTGAAAGTAAGTGATTATATTGAGGAAGGAATGAGACAACTAATGGATACCAACACTTACAAACCTTTAGAAACTGATCCCACAGAAGACTTAAACAAAGAAATTAAGAACATGGTTGTAAGGTACAAGAGCTTAAACCTCATTGATGAAACAACAGCAGATATACTTGTTCATCCCAAACCAAGACCTGGGAGATTTTATATGCTTCCCAAAATTCACAAAATGAACAATCCTGGCCGTCCCATCATCTCTGGCAATGACACAGCTACTGAGAGACTATCTTTATTTGTCGACCTGCACCTCCAGCCCATTGTACAGGAACTTCCATCATTTGTTAAAGATACCAGTCACTTCCTTCAGATTATTGAAAAATTAAACCAAACCTACACATTTGATGATGATACTCTTCTGGCTACATTTGATGTTACATCATTATACACCAATATACCACATGAGGATGGGCTTATGGCATTATCTGAAGCTCTTAATAAAAGAACTGTGAAAAAGCCATCAACAAATGTGCTTACCAACTTTGCAAGAGTTATCCTTAAATCCAACAATTTTACATTCAATGGTAAACACTATCTGCAGATACAAGGGACTTCCATGGGCACTCGGATGGCTCCATCCTATGCAAATATCTTCATGGGCAAACTAGAGAACTGTATACTTGCTACTTATAGCATCAAACCACTGGTATGGCTAAGATACATTGATGACATATTTATAATATGGAATGCAGGAAGTAGAGCATTGGAACAATTTACAGCTTATATCAACAATATCCATCCTACCATCAAATTTACCAGCAGCAATACTAAACAGAAGCATCATCTCCCTTTTCTGGATGTGCTACTCACCATTCAAGAACAAAAAATTACAACTGATCTGTACCACAAGCCTACAGATGCTCATTTGTATCTAAACTGGACTTCATGTCACCCACACCACACTAAACTGAGCATCATCTACAGCCAAGCACTCAGAATAAGACGCATCTGCAGCAATGAGGAAACCTGTAAAGACCATCTACAGGAGCTTGCTACATTATTTAAAAGACGAGGCTATCCTCTGCATATCATACAGCAACAAATTGACAAGTCTTTGCA
Organism: Calotriton arnoldi; assembly: GCA_963921515.1. NCBI lineage: Eukaryota > Metazoa > Chordata > Amphibia > Caudata > Salamandridae > Calotriton > Calotriton arnoldi. The sequence goes on from CAWUFW010001920.1 coordinate 96,119, forward strand.
GTTACCCAGAGAAGCACTTATTTGGAATACCAACGGCAGAAACAAAAGTGACAGAACTCCATTTGTGGTTGACTATCATCCATCAGCTCCCAACTACAGAAATATAATGCAAAAACATTTCCCTTACTGTCTACTTGTGAAAAATTGCAAAAGGTTTTTCCAAAACCGCCAGTCATTGCTTACCGCAGAGCTCCAAATTTACGATCTCTTATTGTGAGAGCTGAACTCAAGCAAGTTGTAACAAATGCAGGGGTTCATTGCTGTGACTCTAAAAGGTGCATCACGTGTGAATACCTTTTACAAACATCATCAGTAACTAGTTCTGTTACAAGAAGGACCTATGGAATAAGACAGCATCTTACATGTCGCTCAACATGCATTATTTATGTGATTCAGTGCCAACGGCAAAGCTGTAAAAAACAATATGTAGGCCAAACAGTGAATGACCTCCGTACACGATTCAGGAACCACAAATCGGCAATAATTAATAAGAAAATTGACCAGCCTGTAGCCAATCATTTTAACCTTGTGGATCATTTACTATCAGATTTGAAGATTTTCCCCGTGGAACATGTCTCAAAGGAAGAACTACTGGACTCCAGAGAAAACTTCTGGATGTACCGTTTAAAATCACTGCATCCAGATGGACTGAACATTACTGATAATACAACCTGATTACTGCATATCTCAAGAGCTCTCAGGACTGCATTGATTCCACATTCCAAATAGAATCTTCACTCATGATGCTTTTTGAAAATTCAGCTGTGTCATCTGTGCAGCCACTGAGCAAACCATCTTGTACTACCTGAGGAAGGCGGAAGCTGAAACGTTGTAGTTGAAATATATTTTTGTTCTTTGGTGAATCTATCTGTTTGAGTCACTTCTTTCTTGGATATTTTATTTCTTTGTGACTCATTGTATCCTTTGGGATCCAGATTTTTGCCCTGGCTGGCTGTTGTTTTCTTGTGATCCTCCATCTTCAAGTATATATATATATATATATATATATATATATATATATATATTTCTTCTGATTAGAAGCCCACTATAAAATATAGGGGCTGGTCCCTACAGATAACTTAGTGGCCGGCACTGCACAGTGGGCCAATGCGGTATGCAGGGCCCCTCTTTCTGATAATGGAGGAAATGTACAGGTGGTGAGGTTGTCAGATTCATTGTTCGACAAACTCCCCTTTTCGTACGGGCAGGCGCGCATACGCTCTGTCCTAAGTTTTGGTATTAGCTTGCATACATACAGTATAAGCGGGCGATCTTGGGGAGTTTACTGGTGATTAGGTATCCCGGTGGCAGTGTTTACTTTGTAGAAGAGTGAGGATAGGTGTCTGCTTCGATACCCACTATAAAAAATAGGGGCCGGTCCCTACAGATAACTTAGTGGCCGGCATTGCCGAGTGGGCCAATGCGGTATGCAGTTCCCCTCTTCCTCATGATGGAGGAGATGTACGGGTGGGGGAGTTGTAAGTTTCTTTGTTCGGCAAACTCCCCTTTTCGTACGGGCAAGGATGCCTTAGGTGAAATTTGGAAAAATGGTTGTTGCAAGACAGGGCCTGCTGGCACACTCCGTACATTGAATGTCGCAAAAGTAGGTTCTCCCCTGGTGGTGGGAGAAATGGACATGTGTTGATGTTGTCCCCCTTATGTAGGAACGGGCAGGAATGTCCTGATTGGCACCTGGGAACGGCTGTTGCAAAGCGGGGCATACCGGCACATTCTGCACAGTGGCTGCCAAACTCCGCTCGGCGGAGGTCACGTCAATGGGGGCCAGAGGTTCTTGGAATGGGGAGAGGTAATTCACTGGGGTATTCAGCTTCCAACTCAATCAAAAAGGTATTTGACAGGTTACTCAATGAACACAATTGGAACAATTAGCTCCAGCCAGGAATTATGCGTTGTTCTGTTCGAATAAGGTACATCTGTAGGCAAAGGGCAGGATTTGTCATACCGGTAAAGATGGGGACTATTGTGGAGCAAGGTCAGCGCCAGGTGGGGGGAGGGCGAGTGCGCCGGGGAGCTTCTCACCCTGTGGCGGAGCGCTGACAGTTAACAACAAAGGGGGATGCACAATAATGGAGGTGCAGCCATTCGATGGACCCCAGGAGGGGGTATATTCCTCGTGTGCACTGGGTAGGCGGGGAGGAGGGACTGACCTGCCGGTAGTCCTGGACTTTACTGCCTTAACCCACAATGTATGGACTGAGTAGAATCTTGGGGATGCTGCCTGTGTTCAGGTACCCCGGTGGGCCGGTGCGGTATGCAGTGCCCTGGACGTCAAGTAATGCAACTGTTGGCTGTAGCGCGTTGGGGCCTGCCGGCTCAATGTGCGCAGAGCAAACACAGCAGAGTGGGTGATTGGTGAGCCGAGATGGCCAACTTCAAATGTACGGCCAAGTTCTAGTGTACGGCCGATTTAAAAAGCTAAGGTGTAATGTTGTACCCAATTTCCTTACTGTTGGCTGTAGCACGTTGGGGCCTGCCGGCACAATGTGCGTAGCAGAGTGTGAGATTGGTGGGCCGATACAGCCTAGTTCAAATATACGGCCAATTTCTAGTGTACGGGCGAGTTAAAAAGTTAAAGTGTAATGTCGTACCTAATTTATTTACTGCCGTTGACATGTTTATGCAGATAAAAGTGATGCAGTGAATAATTGTTATATATCCAAGAAGGACACTTTTCTCTGGTAATGGTCTGTGGTGAATTACTTGGATTGTTGTGAATAAAAAGGCTACGCCGTGGACAACATACCCCTGATTCTGAAAGTTCTTGGGCGGGGCGGTAAGGTGATGGAATTGGGGAGGAGGGAATGTCACGTTGTGCGCTTACTAAGGGCCAGTCACCCATCCTCAGGGCTAAAAACTTTTGTTTCCAATAAAGTGCGTATGTGCTTGATAGATAGTGCGGCTGAACACCCAGTTTAAAATTGGAGATTACTGCCCAAGCATGTTTCCTTTTGGACAATATTGCCCTGTCTGAGTGAAAGGACCACAGTCTAACAGTTTTTTTAATGGCGATCTTTAACATCAGGTGGGTGGGGTTTGTTTCCCAGAGGTCTTTTACTCCTAATAACTGTAAACTGCGATCCAGGAGTTGCCGATTCTTTTGGCTGGTCTGATTTTTTTGTATTTCCTGCCATAGTCGAGCTTCCAGGGAACCCTCCTGAGCACAGCGCAGTCTATGACACAGTTTTATAAATGCGCCTGACTCTACTCCATGGTGATCTTGTAGTCCCAGTTCTAGTCTCACTTGGGCTGGCGAGGCAGATCTTGACAACCGGAAGGCTTGTTTAAAGATTTTAGTTGTTAGTTTGTTTATTAATGTACTGGTTGTGCCCTTAGTGATCTCGTGCCCATACGTCAAGGAATTAATTACTTTGGCTTTCATCACTTTCAGCATGGGAGTTAGGCTCGGGCCAAGTAGCTTTTTTGATAGTTTTGCGGCAGCAGCTTCTAACGACAAGGCTTTGGTTTTTAATGCTTCTTTATGCTTGGTAAATGTACATCTGGTATCGAGAAAGATGCCCAAATATTTATAACTGGAAGTTGGTTCTAGCTTTGTGTCATTGAAATATCACCTTTCTGTTGACCTCTTTTGCTTCCCGAAAGATATTGTTTTGGTTTTTGACAGGTTCAGTTCTAGGCGATTTCTTGTCGTATAGGGTAGCAGTTCGTCCAGTAACCTCTGGAGACCCACTTTTGTGTGGCTTAACAACACCAAGTCATCGGCATACAGCAAGTTGCTAATGCGGGTTCTGTCTAATTGAGGAGGATGGCAATTTACACTGTCGAGTACTGGAGATAGGTCAGATATGAACAAATTAAAAAGAAGTGGGGCCAACACACAACCTTGTTTGACGCCAGTTTCAGTTCAAATCTTCCTGGAGACGTGAGAGCCTTCACCCAGCTTAATTCTTATCCATGTTTCCGTATGGAGTTGGACTATTGAGTAAAGAAGAGGCAGAGGTATGCCCCATGATTTTAATTTCTGCCATAACAGACCCCTGGGCACGCGGTCGAAGGCCGCTTTAAAGTCTACGAAGCAACAGTGCAGCTGGGTTTGTTGGACTGTCGCTTTCTCCATCAGGACTGTTAACATTAACAGATTGGTTGTGGTACCGGAGTTAGCCACGAAGCATGTCTGATTAAAAGGGAGGTGCGCCGTCATTTCGGCCAAGGCCTGTAGCTCTTCCAATAGAATGTTTGCATAATACTTAGATTCCACATCGAGAAGTGCAATCATTCGGTAATTTTTAGGCTCGTTTCTCTTCCCACTTTTGTAGATTGGGTGAATGATTGCTCCTCGCTAGGACTCTGGCACCGTATTGTTTAGTCTGCAGTAGAGAAACAAGGGGGTCAGGTATTCTGATCATAGGTTGACATCAGATTTAAACATGGCCTGGGGGAGACCATTCGGGCCTCGGGCTCCTTAAGCTCTGGCTTTCGTTATAAAGTGCGAGATCTTGTTTTGTAAATCAACAGGTGTCACCGTGGGCTCTAGCGTTATATCGTTCTTTTTCGCTGATTCCTTATGCGTTGGTTCTTCAGGTGGAATTTTTACGGGGCGAGCTCGGTTCGGGCTCTCTGGTCCCGGGGGTGAGATCATAAAGTTAGCCGGACTGGGGGATTTGGTGCAAGCGTCTTTTATGTTGATGTCCCCAAAATGGAGAGATAAAAACTTACTCCATACGGCTTCACTGATATTTGCACTGCCGTACCCACTTGTACTTTGTGTGCTCCTATTTACGAGGGACCAAAATTGCTTCGAGTTAGGGTTTTTACTTTCATAGATGAGCTTCAGCCAGAATTGGTCTGAGGCCGCTTGTTTTTCCCTTCGTATTGAGTTTCTAAAAGCTGCTTGGGCTTGCTTATAGTTGTTGAAGTTGATTTTATTGCTCGGTTTCTTTCTTGATAATCGAAGTGCTCGGTTTCTGTCAGTTCTTTAATTTCCTTGTGGCTTTTGAGATGCAAAATTGAGGGATTTGTTTTCTCGAGCCCCTACTAAGTGGCAGTTCATTGAGTAGATGGTTTATAAGGGAAGTCCAGCCACTGACGACATGGATATTTGACTCTAGGGATTGATGTAATAAGGCTCTGCTTTTTTCCATCAGAGAAGGGGCCGTGGTGTCCGACCACTTTATCCGCTTTAGGTCCTCTGTGTAGCTGCTTGAGTGTGTATGGGCAAGTTCTTGATGGCATGGGGTGGTGGTGGATAATGTTATTATTTGTGCCCGATGATCACTCTCTCCTTGTGGTGCAATTTGATAGCTCTTGATCAGAGGCAGTGTTTCTCTACTCCCTAGAGTGAAGTCCAGAAACGAGAAGGTTCTACCATCTAACCGGGTCCATGCAGGCGGGATGTCAGTGGGGAGGCGCCCATTCAATAAGGTAAATCCTAAACTGCTGAACTAAAATACCACGTATTCGCCCAATGTCAAAGGTTTGTTTCCAGCAGGAGTTGACTGAGATGCAAAGTGTGGAGGAACTCTTGGGGAGTCCAGTCCTGTGTCTTCGGCAAGATTGCATTAGAGGTTGGTATTAAAATCTCCTGAAATGATGCTGGGTGTGCTGCCGTACTTGCCAAATAAGTTACAGATGGTATTGATCAAGCAATCCATTTTGGGTTTTTTCTTGGTGGTGCAGGGAGAGATATAGACATTGAGGATGAGCAGCTGAGGATCCGTAAGAGAACTTCCCAGAATAATTCACAGAGAGCCAATCCTCCTCAAATTTAATCTGTTCAATACATTGGGATAGTTTTGATGATACGTAGATCGAGAGACCGCCACTTAGTCTACCAAACTTGGACTGCCTGGTAGCGGGTGTCATAAACTCCAGGTAGCCTATTATTGGGATGCTTTCTCCTGCCCATGTTTCCTGTAAAAGGAGGATGTCGTGTTCTTTTAAAAAGTCCAGAGTGGCGGCGGATTGTTTTTCCTTCCCAAATCCGTTGATGTTCCAGGAGCATATTGTTAGACCGTGATTAGTGGTAGTTCAATCGGTCCGGTTTCTGGATAGGGCCCCCGGCAACCATAACCAATCTGCTCCGTCGAAGTTTGGCTGATCGGTTGTAGGCTCTGGGATTACTGTTGGTGAGCTGCTTCTCGCGGACCTCAGTACTGAAAAGGGGGCCAAGGAAAAGCTGAAGGTACTGGCCTGATTGTTTTCCAGTATTGAAGGGTAGCGCAGAGCGCTTGGTATTATGGTTGTTATACCCCAGGATTTATATTGGTCAGTTTTCATCAGAACCAGGTCCCGGGTTGCCGGGGTTGCCAGTGTTACTTGCGTAGCTTCGCCCGTTTGAAATCCAGTAGTTGGGATGAATTCAATAGCGATTATTTCTCTCGATTGTAGGTGACTTAGGTCTGGTAATGATTTAAAGAGTTTTAGTATATTCCCTCGATTGAGGATGTCGTGGGGGCCTCTGGAGGTATATTCTGGAATGAGCAGCAGTTTGGCACTTTGGGTGTTGCTTGGGTGCTCACAGAGCTCATTGGTCATCAACAGCTTTGTTAGCTTTGATTTTTCTACGATTAACTTTTTCGGTGAGCAATATGGTGAGTGATAGAAGGGGTGATTCCCTATGATGGGTGATTAGGGATGGGGTAAGAGGACTTTTGCTTGTGGCCACCAACTTGTGACAGCTTGCTAAATTCGTGGGGTTCTTACGACCAGGTTCTGTGGCTATACGCTGTATACGCAATTTGTTGTCCTCAGCAATAGGGAGAAGGGAGGAACTAGTTTCTGGAGCTGGCATCTGGGAAATTGCAGGACTCTGTTGCCCTGCTTCGAGTGCTGGTCTCTTTTCTGGTGGTTGTTTGAGGTCGGGTTTTGCTTGAGTTGATAGCTGCAGGGGGTGCCCCATAGCTTGATGTAGCCCTGACTGTTGACTGGTCTGATGTGGAGATTCTGTCTGTGGGGCCAACTGATTCGATGTTAATTGCAGGCTCCACTGTTCTCCTTTCGACAGTGGTGTCGAGGGTGCTTTTCCAGGAGGCTCTGTGTTACTCATTGGAGGGTTACTCATATTTAAGGTGTTAACTTCTATTATTTGTTTATTCCGGCTTTTTTGTTGTCTTTTCTTTTCCCGTTTCGACAGCCGATGCGAGTTATAATTGTTGGACGGTTCAATAGGGATTGATTTGCCGTCCGCTGACTCCGTGGAGTGCGGAGAAGGGAGTCAGGTTTGGACTTTCAGGTGAGATAAACCCTGTGCCAGGCTCGGAGCCTGAGGTGAGGGGACCGATGACTCGGGCACTGGGGGCTTCTTTATTTCCGTTAGAACTGCTGAGAGAAATTGAGGCAAAGATGATAAGGAATCGATTATGGGAGAGCAGCAGCATACTGATTGGACCAATTGAGTTTGGGATTGAGCTTTTGTGATAAGAGCGTTAAGCGCCTCCAGTTTTTGGTCGATCCCAGCGGTATACACCGCAAGTGTGTTTAGTAGGTGTACCTGCAGGTCCATTTTGTCCGAGTGGTATGTTAGTGCTGCTGACGTTGTTTGGAAAGTTTGTAATAATTGGGACCATAGGTTGTTAAGGTTGGTCGATGGAGATCTATCCTGCACTGCAGACTTATTGTGCAGTGGTAAAGAACGATAAGTCTAAAGAGTTGTGGATTATGTTGTTATTCGACCCTTCTGGGATAACCGTTGGATCAACTTGGTCCCCTTGATCCACCTTAGCTAGAAAACGTTCCAACTCTGGCTGGTCTGAGATACTGAAGAGAGCTTGCGGGTAGGCCATGACCTGTGGTAGTAAGACTTTAGGACTCTTTATTTGCTGGTCAGGTTTAAATTTGATTAAAGAATTAAATACAGATGGAGAAAACGGACTTGGGTTTGAAAATGGTTGGAAAGTAGATAGGTGGACATCTTTGGGGGTGATTACATTGGGAGAAGCTTGTTCTGGTTGAGCTGTATGCTGAACTAGCGGTTGAAAAGAAGCCTGTTGTGGTTGGCTGTCATCAAGGGTTTCTAAGGCGCCTTTGCAGAGAAATTCTGTTGTTAGTGAGGAGCTAGTTTGTGTCCTCTGGCTGCCCCGTGAATCAGTGGCCGAACCATAATTTGATGTGGTAGTAACTCAGTGGCTGCAGGTGGGGGGTACCTGCGGGGGCGGTACCTGGGATTTGCCCGAAGGGCTGGTTACTTTCTTCCATGCTATCGCCGGTACTGAAGTCCTAAAATAGTCCCTTAATGATGCTTTGATTTTTGTAGGTATTGATAATTCTTTAGAGCCGAATTTTAGCTTTTCAGCAGTTGGTTGGGCATGTACAGGCCCTGGATCAGAGGCTGTTCTTGAATTTGCAAGTGTTTGGAGCGGCGTAGACGCCGTCAGGGATTTTACTAGATGTTTGCAGAGGTCCATTTTCTTTGCACCTTTTTTGGTGGACCTTGATGGAGCTTTCCTTACTCGTCCTGATCTCATCCCGGGGATTTTTTTTTTTCTTCTGACAAGGGACTGCGCGACTTCCTGGTAATTCCTAATGATTGGTTAGACGAGTGACCATGTTGGTTGGTTGGTTAGTTGAATGATGAAATAATAAAGTAAGTAGGGATTGGTTAATAGATTAATTGATTGGATTGATTTGAACCCTTGGTTTTTTTAGTTTTTGCTGTAGTTTTGTTGTTATTGATTGTTTGCTTGTTTTGCTTGTTTTACGGGTTTTTTCCTCCGATGGGTTTGTTAGCAGCTGATTTGTTAGTTTTATTTTTTATTTTTATGGGCCTGCCTGCCTAATGACTCTTGGGTGGCCGGGTTTCTGGAACCCTAAGCAGTCGGGATAGCTGTAAACTCCTTGAAAGGCGGCCTGGCCTGGCCTGGCGTGAGCGACTCCTGCTGCGCCGTATCTAATTTTTCCTTGTCTTTTTCCTTGTCCTTCCTGTGTATTTGTCGCAGTACTAAAACTGGTACTAATGACCGTTGTTGTTTTTTGCAGGTGATCTTTACAGGCGGACCTTGCGGGTGATTAATGAAAGATGGTGGAGGGACTGGGGTGGGCTGGAGGGGCTAACGGGGCACTCAGGGCTGAATTGCAGGCTGCGCTTGTTCTAGACAGACCGCCTCTGCAACCGAGGACCCAGAGGATACACACTGGAGGACCGTCAACTGGACTCACCCCAGATCAGCCGGACTCGCTCCGCCCAAGTTTGCTGGCTCCCACTTACTGTTTCGCCATTGCCCCCCTGGATATCTTGGATCCGCCGCTCCTCTGTGTACCCACGTGTCCCAGGTGTCCACAGTCTCTCACTGTCTTGCCGTCTCGCAGTGTCTCGCAGTCTCTCGCCTCCCGAATCATCTGCCGGGTCACAACTGCAGCACGGCAGCTCCCCTCCCCTCACCTCACCTCACCCCACCTCCACCACCGCCCTGCTCACAGCTTCGCAATTGCTGCAACTGAGGGTAAAGGCAAAGGACTAAGGGTGGAGGGTGGGGGTCAAAGAGAGAGGATGGATGGTCTGACTACCACCGTACTCCCCAGGCCACAAGCCACAGGGGAATCACGGGAGTCACAAGGGAGGGCCGCTGAACACCGCTACCACCGCTACCACCGCAAGCTGCGCAAACACCGCGATCCGGTCTGCAGTCCACGGACCCGCCAACCGCTAATGAAAGCGGGAACCTAAACTGAAGCGGGCTGAGGCAGGAACGATGCTGGTAGCCGCTAGCGGGAGCGGCGAGGAGTCTTCTGCATCTTCCTCGTCTTCGGCTGTTGCTGCTGCTGCCGGTCACTGCGAAAACACGAACTGGACAGTGCTTGATTCCTCCTGTCCCAAGAAAGAGAGGAGTGTTTATTGACAAAAGCAATGATAGCCTCTCAGCCACATCAGCTGTTGATGACATTACCTCAGAACAAAGTCAAGTGACACAATCAACGGTTGATGGAATGTTTGTAAGTACCAACTAAGGGCCGATTACGATGCCATAGTAAACGGCTCAGACCCTCGGTCGGAGCCATTCCTACGGCATCGTAATCTGCTGTTTGGATTAATTTCTGACCTATCCATTTGGATGGAGTCAGGTGGAAAGGAATCCGAACAGGATTTCCAATTGGCTTCCACGCCATTTGGAAAGCCTCCAGTAATCCCAAGGGCGGCTCTTTCCGCCCAAGGGATTACGATGTCAGATTCCGACAGCCTTTCTGTGCCGACCTTTCCGACAGAGAAAGGCTGTCGTAAGTCAACTTTGGGGGCCCCCATGGGTGCACAGCCTCCGGTTGGGGGCCGAGGGGGCACCTATGGTGCCCCCATGTTGATCCCTGCACCTCGTGGCAGGCACCTTGAGGTGCCTGCCATGGGGTGCGGGGATGAACTGCACCTCTTCTCTTTACAATGAGAGCATGCATTCCGGTCAGAATGCATGCTCCCATTGTAAAGAATAGGAGTGCGACTGAACAGTGTTCGGTCGCATTCTAAATGCTGGGTGGGAGCACCGACAGGAGGCCGGTCGGTCCCAGTACCGAAACGATGTCAGACCGACTCAGGTTTGTCAGACATTGAAATCGGGCCCTAAGAGGACAAGGGAAATGTAAGGGAGGAAGGAATAGTACATTAGTATATATTTAAACAGATAGTTTTACATCTCAAATACAAACTAAGAATTTTGACACAATTGTATAATATTAATATGTTAGGCAAGTAAGCTGTGGATAAATTACAACCCTTCTTCTTCCCATTAAATAAAAGAAGATATGACTTTGGTAGCGTAACTCATAATATTAATCCTTTCAGAACTTTAAGGAAAAATGTAACCTTTATGCCAAGCAGGAACTGCAGGAGCTCTGACAGTGAGGCCATGTCCATTACCACTTGGCCCACCTTGGGACCTTACATCGTTACACACAATTTCTTGAGACTGATAATGAGGTGTTAATCTGTCCAGGCTCCATGTTCTACCATCCTCCAAAGTTACTACATTTTTCTTCACGTCTACTATTTACACTGGTTTAGAAAACTTGCTACCACATCTTTGGCAAGTATCAGGCTGTTTGACCATTACTAACCCCCCCCCACACTTTCCAATTATCTGTCTTGGATCCCTGTTTAGGATCAGACCTTTTCCTGTACCCTTCCCGATGCCTTTTGATTTTATCACTCATTTTGTCTCTATGTACCCATCTATGTTCTTCACCATCTAGCCAGTTTGGGGTCAGCTTTGTGCGTGGTATTCCACACTTGAGTGCTAAAAATGGTGCTACATTAGTGACTGAATTCGGCATAGTGTGATAGGATCAAAGCATTTTTTGAAGTGCTGTGTCTGCAGGACTTCCTTTCATGTGTGCAAGTTGAATGCACTCTTTAATCATACGGTTAACACGTTCCACCAATCCATTTGCTCTTGGGCAATGCAAAGCTGTTTTATGGTATTCTATAGGAAAGTTTTTTTTAAATTCTTGAATTTCTTCTAAAGTAAACGCCATTGTGTGTTACAATGGGATTTGGTACACCTTCTTTCATAAAAGCATCAGTTAAGAATTTCACGAGAGCTTGAGTTTTGATGCTACTAACCACTTTGGTGTTAATCCAATGGTAATGATTGTATACTAGTACCATCATAGATTTACCAGCCCACATTGAGAATTTTAATGGACCAATGATATCAAGGCCAAGTTTGTTCCATGGCTTTGATGGCACACTCACAGGAGATAACCATGCACATCTGGTGATCTAGCTTTTAACGCTCAAAGCACAAATAAGACATTACTTGATTTTATTTTCTATAATCCTATCCTTACTGGGAAACCAGTACATAGCTCTGACTTTAGATTTAGTGAGACTCCTACCCAAATGACCTTCATGAGCCAATTGGCTATCCCATACCACAAGTCCTTGGGTGGGACCATCCTGTCCCCTCTCATGAATTTGCTATCAATTATGCTCAATTCATGCCATACAACTCAATAATTCTTGAGGAATTGATTTAAATTACTTGGCTTCAAAGGCCATCCCTGAAAAAAATTCTCCTTAACAGAGGGTTAAATTATTCTCCATGCATGTATCCCACTCCTCTTTTGTGATGTAAGGAATATTAATCCTAAATATAGATTCTACTGTCTTGTTTCCATCTATTTCTTCCCCTTTGCATGGTAACCTGGATAAGCAATCAGCTAAGGAGTTCTTTGTACCTTGGACATACTCTATTTTGAAATTGTATCCCTCCAGTTCAAAAAGCCATTTAGCTATATGAGGAGTAGTATTATCCCTCGCTTTTGTTGACAATATATAAACCTAAGGCTTATGATCTATGCACACAGTAAAGGGATACCCCAAAGAAGAAATCTAAAATGTAAAATAGCCTAAGTACAAGCTAGTGCTTCGCGCTCCATAGTAGAATAGTTGCATTCAGCAGCTTTTAATGCCCTCCAAGCAAACACAATAATTTTTTCTTCACCATCTGCCAATTGTATCAAAGAGGCTCCAATTCCCTTCCCACTAGCATCAATGGCTAGGACAGTTTTATGCCTGGTATCAAAATTTCCCAATAATGGGGCATTGATGATAGATCTCTCGACTGATTCAATCAATCATATCATTTGTAAAGCGCACTACTCACCCGTGAGGGTCTCAAGGCGCTGGGGTGGGGAATGCTGCTACTGCTCAAAAAGCCAGGTCTTGAGGAGTTTTCTGAAGGTCAGCAGGTCTTGGGTCTGCCGTAGGTGGATGGGGAGGGTGTTCCAGGTCTTGGCGGCGAGTTGGGAGAACGATCTGCCACCGGAGGTCGCTCTTCGGAAGCGGGGGACAGTGGCGAGGGCGAGGTCGGCGGAGCGGAGCTGGCGGGTGGGGGTGTAGCAGCTGAGTCATCTGTTGAGGTACGTTGGTCCGGTGTTGTGGAGTGCCTTGTGTGCGTGTGCGAGGAGTTTGAAGGTTATCCTCTTGTTGACCGGGAGCCAGTGCAGGTCTCTCAGGTGGGGTGTGATGTGGCTGCGGCGAGGGATGTTGAGGATCAGGCGTGCAGAGGCGTTCTGGATGCGTTGGAGCCATCTCAGGAGTTTGGCCGAGGCTCCTGCGTAGAGGGCGTTTCCGTAGTCCAACCTGCTGCTGACGAGGGCCTGGGTGACCGTTCTTCTTGTTTCAGTGGGGATCCACTTGTAGATCCTGCGGAGCATGCGGAGGGTGTTGAAGCAGGCGGAGGAGACGGCGTTGACCTGTTTAGTCATGGAGAGGGTGGAGTCGAGGATGACCCCTAGGTTGCGTGCGTGGTCGGTGGGTGTTGGGGCGGTCCCCAGTGCGGTCGGCCACCAGGAGTCGTCCCAGGCCGAAGGGGTGGATCCGAGGATGAGGACCTCCATCTTGTCCGAGTTCAGCTTCAGTCGGCTGTTCCTCATCCATTCAGCGACGGCCTTCATTCCTTCGTGAAGGTTGGTTTTGGCGGTCCTTGGTGAGGGAGAGGATCAGCTGGGTGTCATCGGCGTAGGAGATGATGTTGAGGTCGTGCCGACGGGCGACGTGGGCGAGAGGTGCCATGTAGATGTTAAACAGAGTTGGGCTGAGGGAAGAGCCCTGGGGTACGCCGCAGATGATCTCGATGGCTTCGGAGCGGAAGGGGGGAAGGCGGACGCTCTGTGTTCTGCCGGAGAGGAAGGAGGTGGTCCAGTCCAGGGCCTTCTCTTGGATCCCGGCGTTGTGGAGGCGTGTTCGAAGTGTGTGGTGGCAGACCGTGTCGAAGGCGGCTGACAGGTCCAGGAGGATGAGGGCCGCCGTTTCTCCGTTGTCCAGCAGGGACTTGATGTCATCGGTGGCGGTGATGAGGGCAGTCTCGGTGCTGTGGTTGCTGCGGAACCCGGACTGGGAAGGGTCCAGGATGTTGTTCTCCTCGAGGTAGCGGGTCAGTTGTTTGTTGACGGTCTTCTCGATGACCTTTGCCGGGAATGGGAGCAGGGAGATGGGCCGGAAGTTCTTGAGGTCCTTGGGGTCCGCCTTGGGTTTCTTGAGTAAGGCGTTGATCTCGGCGTGCTTCCAGCTCTCCGGGAAGGTTGCTGTCTCGAAGGAGGTGTTGATGACTTTCCGGAGATGGGGTGCGATGGCTGTGCTGGCTTTGTTGAAGATGTGGTGTGGGCATGGGTCTGACGGAGATCCGGAGTGGATGGTGTTCATGATCTTGATGGTGTCATCGTCGTTGATGTTGGTCCAGGAGAGCAGGCGGTTGGTGCGGATGGTGGTCATGGGGGCGGAGGTCTCAGTGGTTGTCGGGGCGGGCATGGCGTTGAAGCTGTCGTGGATGTCTGCGATCTTGTGGTGGAAGAAGGTGGCCAGCGAGTCGCACAGGTCTTGCGAGGGTGGGACGTCGTTGGTGTTGGAGCTGGGGTTGGAGAGTTCCTTCACGATGTTGAAGAGCTCTTTGCTGTTGTGCGCGTTGTTGTCTAGGCGGTCTTTGAAGGAGGCCCTTTTGGCGGATCTGATGAGGTGATGGTGTCTGCGGGTGGCGTTCTTGTGGGCTGCGTGGCTGTCCGGTGTTCGTTCACAGAGCCAGATCTTCTCCAGCTTTCGGCAGGTTTGCTTGGAGGCCCGGAGGTCTTCAGTGAACCAGCTGGCTTTCTTGTTGGTGTGACTGTTGGAGGGTTTCTTGATCGGGGCGAGGGTGTTGGCACAGTCGTTGATCCACTGTCTGAGGTTGCAGGCGGCGGTGTCGGGGTCGGTGGGGTCGGCGGGTGGGCTCTGGGCGAGGGTGGTGGTTAGCTGGTCTTCGGTGACTTTGCTCCAGCAGCGGCGGGGCATCTGTTGGGTGCGGTGGTGCGTGGTGGGTTTCTTGAAGGTGAAGTGGATGCAGCGATGGTCGGTCCAGTGGAGTTCGGTGGTGTGGTTGAAGGAGACGTGGGGGCTTGCGGAGAAGATGGGGTCAAGCGTGTGACCGGCGGAGTGTGTGGGTGTTGTGACGAGTTGTCTGAGTCCGAGGTTGGCTAGGTTGTCGATCAGGGTGGTGGAGTTGGTGTCGTTGTTGTTCTCGAGGTGGAAGTTCAGGTCCCCGAGGAGGATGTAGTCCATGGAGGCGAGGGCGTGTGTGCTGACGAAGTCGGCGATGGAGTCGCTGAACTGTGGTCGGGGTCCGGGGGTCTGTAGACGAGGGTTCCTCTGAGGGTGGTGTTGGGATCGGTGTGGATCTAGAAGTGCAGGTGTTCGGCGGTGCTGAGGGTGTCATCGGTGTTGGTCGAGACTCTGAGAGTGTTCCTGTGGACGATGGCGATTCCTCCTCCTGCTCCGTTGGTGCGGTCCCTGCGGGTGATCTTGTAGCCTTCCGGGACGGCTATGGCTATGTCGGGTGCCGAGGCGGGGTTCAGCCAGGTCTCCGTCAGGAAGGCAACGTCTGGGGAGGTTGAGTCGAGTAGGTCCCAGAGTTCAACGGCGTGTTTGCGGGCGGAGCGGGTGTTGAGAAGGATGCATCTGAGGTGGTTGGGTTCTTTCCTGGTCGGCAGCATGGTGGGGCGGATGCTTGTGAAGCTGCAGTTCCGGCAGGTGAAAGCTCCGTGGGTGCGCTTCGGGGCGGCCAGGAAGCAGGTGTGTGATCATCCGGTGTTGAGTGCGTGGAGGGATCTGGCATCGTAGCGGTGTCGAGCGTCGTGGCGTTCACGGGGTCCAGGGGTCCTGGCGCTGGGCGCGGTCCAGGCGCGGACGGGCGCAGACGGGCTTGCCTTAGGCGCGCCTTCGGCGCGCCCGCTGCGCGGCCTCCATATGAGGGGATGTGGGAGGGAGGAGCAGCTGGGAGGAGGGAGCGGGGCGGCGAATGGGATTGCAGGGAGGCGGGGACGCAGCGGCGGGAAAAACGGGCGGGGGCCGCGGGAGAACTGGGCACAGGAAGGAAAAACAGGTTTAGGCAAGAAAACAAGTACAACTACTCATAAACAAGGGGACCCCTGAAGGTGGTTAAAGGTAGAGATGCAGGGGAAAAATACAGACTAAATATACAAGCAAAAACTCTACCTAGGTACTATAAGAAAAGCTGTACGTCAACTGTTAATAGACCACTCTGGCTAAACCCAAATGACCAAATTCTTCACCACTAGCAAGTTGAATTAAACATAGTTTTATTTTATTTATTCATTTTAAACACATTGATCTATCACAAATAAATGTCATATCATAGAAAAATCATAAAGAAAACAGACCCCATTTGTCATCCACCACTACCAACATACATACAAAATCATACTCAATCGTCCTCACTCATACCACATATAAAGGCATACCAAATAAATCTGAAAAAATGCTAAAAATTCAAGTTCCCATAAAACATTAATATAAAACAGATTAGCCCAAAACCAGTCTTAATCAAGGATCTCGCAGATTCTGAAAGATTAATTTGTAATTTGATATCAAAGATAAAAAAATGCAACATAGAAAAATAGTATGTAAATATATTGATCAGTGATCCAACATAGTAGGGACAAAATAATCCAAGAAAGGAACTTATTCAAGCGCCGACGCGCGTTTCGGTGAGACAACCCCTTTCTCTGGGTATCACCTTCTTCAGGGCGCATATGGAACTTTAAGAAAAAGTTGGCAATGGGGCCTGTCTACGCTTAAAGAAATGAAAAGCAGTATAACTAAAAATTCCTCTGAGACGGATAGGGCAACTGAACAAATTCAAGAATAATGGCGACCAAAAGCGTGCTGTGTAGCTGAAATAACTCTAGAACGGTAGATTCCAGTATGAGGATAAATGCGACGAGTAGCTCGATGATCTTTTTTGTTAATCTTAAAGAGGTGTATTAAACATCCGAAGCTCACTGGTATAGACAGCTCTCCCGAGATATGGCCGCTAAGATATCCGAGGAGAGAAAATTACAGCATTGCGGCGTGGCGTCCTACTGCTGAATCGCAAATGGTCCGGACTGGATATCTTAGCGGCCATTTCTCGGGAGAGCTGTCTATACCAGTGAGCTTCAACACTGACTGCCGACCGGACGATAATAACAGGACTGTGTCCCCAGAGATACAACCATCAGGCACTTATCATGGTAGCCTTTAAAATTTAAATACTTGTGCGTCGACAGCAGGAATTTGAAATATCTCAGATCAAGGGCTCTTCATTGCCTCTGTGTTCCTGCGTCTTCTTCACATCACCATTTGCCCTGAAGAAGTTCATTTTATGTATGAACGAAACGCGTTGGCTGGAATTTGCACATTTTGATATTGAAAATAAAGGATTGATAAACCATTATACAAAATGAACATTTGGATTTATTGAAGAAAACTCTTTGGTAGTGCACCGCTCCACTATTTTCACACTACTCTTTTTTATGGTTAATCCTGCTTTCTTGAGTGCTGTTAGAACTTCCTTCAAAGAGATATCGTGATTGTCTGCCGAATCACTGGAATCATTGGAAGCATAACACATTTTCAATCCCTTCAAAAACTTGTTACATAACTCTTTGAAATACAGCTGTCACTGAAGCAAGGCAGAATGGCATCCTGCAATACCTGAAGGCTCCAAATGGAGTTATAAATGAAGTTAAGGATTTAGAATCTTGATGCAGCTCTATTTGGTGGTGCGCTGAAGAGAGGTTTGGCCTCTCCAATTACACTGATCATTTCATTTATTCTGGGAAAAGGACTCTTAGGTAAACACAAAGGCGAAGTCCTCTACCTCCTGATTTTTGGTTGAACACAATTGGTGCTAACCTTAAGGAAATTTCCATGGGTTCGATCATTCCCTGATTTACCAAATCATTTACCTCCTCCTGTAGAGGTTCATGCATTAAATGGGGAATTGGTCTCACCTTGTGTATTACTGGTACTGCATTGTTTTTTAATCGAATTTTATGTTGAAAATTCTTAAAATGGCCTAACTCATTGGTAAATACTTCTGGAAATTCTTCGCACAGTTTCACATTCACCTTTCCCTTATCTATGTTTAATACACATTTGTGACTATTAGTATCAATCTTGATCCCCAAGTCTTTCTGATGAGCCCAACCTAATTAACTGACCCCTTCTTTAGTAAGTAAACTCTTCACATAGTAGAATGATCTTTGAAAATTATCTGCATGTTCACCATTCCTACTAATGGTATAGGTGTCCCCAGGTTCAATAGTCGCTTGAAGGATAATATACTTCTTTTCTTTGAATTTCTCTTGGAAAGTATCATAGTCAATCAGGGTGTATGGAGAGCATGAATCAGCTAAACATTTAAAAGTTTCTTCATCTAGTGTTATTTCACATGTAGGATAATTATCCCCATTACCTGTTACTTTGCTTACTACTTGAAAGACATTTATTTGCACCTTCTCCAAATTCTTCAACCACTAGCACATTCTTTCTTTCTTCTTTTAAACTTTTACATCATCTTGCATAGTGCACCTTCTTATTACATTTCCTACATACAACAGAGTGCGCAAGACACCTCGGATTATTAGCTAGATGGTTGTAGTTTCCAGAGCGATAACATTTTAGCCTCTCTTTTTTCATCTTCCGTTTTATTCTTAATTTGAGGGTCAACATTTTTTTCCGTATCCCCAGCTTCCACCACTTGCTCCTCCCCACAGGAGCGGTCTTTTACTACATTGATGTTGTCTGAATTGCCACTCTGCTTTATTTCTCTAGTGCACTCTGCAGTATGTGACATACTTTTAGCTGTTTCCACAGCCTATTTAGGTCTGAATTACCATTCAATAGCTTTTCCTGTATTTTGGGATTGTTCGTGCATGAACCAATTGGTCCCTATTCAGGGAATCACATAACAACCCAAAATCACACAACCAGCCAACCCTCTCAATACTGCAATATAGCTGGATACCTTTTAATTCTTTCCTTGTACTATACAGAAAATCTTCTGTCTTTCTAATACAATATTCACTGTTTGACCACAATGTTTCTCCAGTTTGTGAAACGGTTTATGATATCCATCTTCCTGGCTCTCTTCACCTTCTTCTTCACACTCAGAACCTGGTAAGTTTTCATAAACTTTCCTCCCTTGAATGCCTAAATTGTGTAGCAATATATGCTGTTTTCTTAAGGGAGAGAATTTTTCCCCTCCAATTGCAATAAGATATGAAATCAACAATTTTTCCATTCCTTCCAAGGTATTATTGAGTAACCTGCCTCTTCCAAAAATGGTGGGGACTGAGCCATATTTGCTGTCGCCATGCTCTATGCCAGATAAAACAAAACAGACCAAATATGTGGAAACAACATTAACTAACCAGCTGTGCCCATCAAAGTGACAGGCAAACAAAACTTCTCGTTGTGACAGCACCAACCAAAAAGAAAAAAAAAATATATATATATATATATATATATATATAGGAACTGTAATTAGCAAGACGTGCCCATCAGCGTGACAGGCTTAAGGTAGCATTTAAAAGTGTAGATTTGAATGCAAGCTGTGCCTATCAGAGTGGCAGGCACCTAATGCAGGATACATACCTGCCAACTCACACGGTGCCACAGTGTGACACAAGACCTGGAACGAGCTACCGGCAGACATCAGACGCGGCCCCTCCCTGAACACCTTCAGGAAGACCCTGAAGACCTGGCTCTTTGGCTAAACAGATCTGCGGACCACCCCCCTCAGCGCCTTGAGACCCTCACGGGTGAGTAGCGCGCTTACAATTCCCTGATTGATTGATATCGGCTCCCATCACACGGTCTCCTGGTGAGAAGTCAATATCAAACTTTGGCAGGGAAAACAAGTTGAAATGAGCTCGTTTTCCGAGGCTTTGAACTGCCGACATCCATTAAGGGGTGTGAAAACACCCCAGGACGTCTGCACCAGCCTCAGCAAGCATTTTCTTTTTGGGAGGAGGGGTTTTGGGGTGGAGTGTCTCATAGGTACTTCTCGTCATGAGGCTACGCCACCTTCAAGGCCCGCCTCCTCCTCACACTATGAGATTGCTTGTTAAGTTGGCAGGTACGAGGATACTCTACCTGAACTCAGAAGGAGCAGGAAATTAACAGCAGTGCCTGTCAGCGAGACAGGCTTCGTGGAGCAAGACACCGAAGCCGAGAATAACTCTTCTTGTTCTTTGTGTAGATTCCATGGTGATAAGCTGTGCCTGTCAGAGTGCCAATCGCTGTTATTATAGTTGACACAGTGATGCATGCAGTACAGGCAGAGAACAGTAAGTAGCACTGTTTCTTCAAAAAACTGAAAGAAATCACTTCTGTGGCAATTGCCTCCTTCCTGGAGAAATGCATGTGGAATAACCTTCCTCATTATTTCCCTTAACATGTGCTGGAGATTTTCTGGTCACTATTAAGCGCTAAAGTCCCACTGCTTTAACCACAGACAGTCAGTCCTTAGCACGCTTTATTTGAATAGGGTAATCTTCACTTGCGGGCCTTATAGCATGTAGCACAGCGCTCAATACCAAGCATTTGCAATGCAATTGGTCTCGCCTTTAAGGAACTTATAAGTATATATCCATACAGCACATTATCTTGGGTGCTGCTACACAGACAAGGGGGCTCGTGGAGGGGCAGGGGGTGGGGAAGGTTGACTAGTTTTAAAGCACTGCAGCCATGTAAACGGTTTCTGTGAGCTCACACCTGTCACACCAAAGTAGCCGCTTCTTACACATTGCACTGTGTCGGCAACTAGCCGCGATAGTCAGTCACGTGATGGTGGCATTCGAGAGGCCAATAGGGCATGTCAGGCATAGCTGTGAAAGTGTGCTAGAGCTGGAAGAGAGTCAGTCGAGATATTGCTGTATCGGATATTGCCATCGGTCCATCAAAATGAGCACTAAATGTGTGGGCAAGCACGCCTAAACAGTGCCTGATCATATGTTTTGGGAGACCATTCATATCTCTCACTTTAACATCAGCAACACAGACAGCAGACAGGAAGCTGGTCTGGTCAAACACATTCCACCAGACTGAGGTCATGGGCACCAGTGCAGACAAGGGCAAAGCCATAGCTCTTTGCTGTGTATCTCCGCCATACATACGGGAAGGCTGTGTGGGAGGGAGGCGATGGGGTGGCAACAACACATTGACGATAAAGAAGTTTTGAGTCGAAAAGAACTAAACCAAAATAAATCAAATTGCCACATTATGAGCGCCTTTTTAGGTTTCGCCTGCATAGCGTTTGCACTGTGCTTGAAGAATAAATTGTTTTTATTATAAACTTGAAAGGGACTTACATCCCGCCTCCTCTCTTTCCTGGCTTCTCATTGGTTCCTGTGCGTACTACATACTTTTCCTCCATTTCCATTAGCTGTAGCATATTTTCCGACATTTACCAATGCTTGTTTCCCCTCTGCATCTCTTATCAGTTTCCCGTCACTAAAATGCTGTTAACATCTGCCTTGGTGGAACTACTTTTTCATAAAGTTTTGCCTTTTACTCTTGCATCATATTTATATAACAATTTGTCACCCGGAGAAATTAAGTGATTTGCCCACAGTTACAGGGTGTTTCGCCACCGAGACTCGAACCGGGATCCCGAGCTCTCGAGTCAGCAGCTCTGGCCTCTGTGCCACATCCTCTCCACTCTCATAATATGTGTAAGGGAGCTCTTTCCTTTCGCAGACTGTGATTGATAGAATTCATTCATATTCACTACATAGGCGAAACCGATGAATTCTGGTACAGCGTCTTTATGTGCACTGGGCAGGGTCATCAACTCAGCTGCAGCTCCGCGAACCCGCACTCCTTATCTTGCGAGCAGCTGCAGGAGTTGTCATGGTTATTATACATTTTTTGGTCACAGAAATAGAACTCTGTTGCTGTGCAAGCGAAGCTGCAGGGCAGTTGTAAAGTCATTCGGGAGTAGGTGGCAGATAGCAGCTCAAACCTCTCAAACGTCGGTACAGGCAGGCTTTCCTGCTTCTAATATGGCTGTTGCGTAGGAGGGTTTGCCTAACGCATGGACTAGTGTTTCAAGCCGCCATAGTTCCGGCTTTTGTTGCCATGACACCACTGATAACAGAGTTGGGAGCCTGCATGGGTGTACCTGAAAGAGTGAGTGCGTGCTGCTGGCCCACTTTGCGATGTGTCCACCGGAAGCAGGCAACCATCTAGGGATGTTAGAGTCTTTGCCCCACAACTCTGAGCGAGGGATGCATTCCGGGGCACAGCGTTTTAAAGGGTGACTGTAGTGTACTGAATAATAGAGGAGCAGTAGCATTCATTTATATTAATTGATATAATGTAGATTATAATCCAGGTAATCAGACCCACAAGGGGAACAAATACACATATATATGGATACTCCTCTGGTGCAAGTTTCCATCTGACACCGACATTCTAACCCACCATATATATAGCCCAAACAACATTCTAACTATTCCACTATGACATCATAACCTTCTACTACATGTTGCAACCCAATACAACACCTCTCTCCTTAAGAAATAAATATATAAATAAATAAATAAAAATACCCAGCAAATATTATGGCATTAATGAAGAATATAATCCTTGAGTCTAACAGGTACAACTACTTTTCTCCTTGCTCGAACAGTTGTCTCTGTACCATCATCCTGTAATCCAACCCCACAATCATTATTTTCATTTTCAAAATTGTTTATGCTACTATTTTCTTGTGTGTCTGGTACATTATCTCCTGGAACCTGTAGAACAAAGAAATCATGCAAAGTATTATTGTTATACCTGCTGCTCAGCCAGTGTGTCTGTGATGTGAGAATGTTGATGAGTGGAATGTTGGATGAGTGAGAATGTCAGTTGTGGATGTGCTGAGCAGCAGGAAGGCTGCTCCTGGTGGGGCTCTGCTCAAGATCTTAACTTGGAATAAATACACTTAAAGATACTACATGGAATGGACTTTCTTCTGTTCACAATATTTTGGCGACGATTTATGAAAGAACCTGCGTGTGCTACCTGTAAGGATTGCTACTATCTAGCCTAAAGAAACTTCAAGGTAAAAGAATGTCTTCTGAAACTAAAGCAGTGTATTTAAAGAAAGCTGGCACCTTTGAGCCCCACCAGTGACC
This sequence comes from Calotriton arnoldi, assembly GCA_963921515.1. Taxonomy (NCBI): domain Eukaryota; kingdom Metazoa; phylum Chordata; class Amphibia; order Caudata; family Salamandridae; genus Calotriton; species Calotriton arnoldi. Next base: position 119,021 of record CAWUFW010001920.1, read on the forward strand.
ACTACATTGTTCGCCCACAACCCAAGTGTGCCAGTTCCTGCTGCACTTTCCCTATTCCTGGCTGAAGAGAAGTTTTCCATAGGTGCAACCAGTGTTGTGTGGAGAAGCACCTGCACTCAATCTCTGTTGGACTCTGGAGTTCATTTTGTGTGCCTTTTGGAGGAGCGTCCCTACTCAGGAGTCCCTTGTGAGTAGCATGTGGGGGAGTGTTACTGGCAAAAGTCGTCTGGCATGGCTTCAAGGACGAGTTCCCTTGCTTCACGTAGGAAGGACGTCGTGGGCCGACTTTATTGTGCAGACTGTGCAGTGTTTGGGACAATGTTCCCACATTGGTCTGTCATGTTCTTGACTTCGCTGTCCCTCATGTCTCCATCGCGGTGCCACACTTGTTTAAAAATTTCAACTGCAAACCGTCACCTACCTTCAACGGACTCTTTTCCTTCGTTCGCTGTTGCCAGTGCGAGCCCTGTTTATCCTCGTGCAGCGCCCTGCCAATTTAATTCTGTGCTGCCTGCAAAGACATGCTGTGAGCCATCCGGCTCAACATCACGTACGTGCCGCCATCTTGGGTTTGGCGGCAGCTTTCTCTTGTTGTCTTTACCCGGTGCCAGCCATCCGCAATCAGCATTAACTGTTACTTGATTGGGACGACGCTGATGAACTCCCCGACTACCCATTTCTCACCAGCTCTTCTAGCAACTTACACTCGTGTATTTCCAGGTTTGCCGGCCCTGAAGCAACTGTTCGTCACTTATATATATTGCTTTTGGCTGTGCTCATTTTCTAAATGTTTTATGGAGGCTATGCACCGTGAATCTGTTGTTCTTGCTTATTTGGACACATCGTTTGGATGATCTGCCATACAGCATGAGGATATGGTTTAACATCAGTTGTTATCTTCTGCCCGCCTATCATCGTTTATTTGATGCATTTCACGGTGATAGGCACACCTTGGTAAAGTACTGTGTACCATTAAGGAGTTTATTTTGATGTTCCTCATTTTTGAATGGCAATTGTTCTCAGTGCCATGTTTTTCTAACTGGACACATTTGGCGAGTGTCATATTTTGAAAAGTGTTACATGTGGAAACCGTTTTGTTCATTGGAACGTGGATATTTTCATTTAAATTAATCTGTGGTCCTGTCACTACTGCTTCTTACCTGCTGCGTTTGGGACTGTGCTTTACCTCGTGTGAGAGATCGCTCACCGGAGTTTTCCCTTGCTCAGTTTAGCATCTTTTCCAGTGTTTTTTTTAGTTCAGATGCCTTAATGCCCTATTCTTGATTCATGCTTCCCTAAGGTTCAACGCTTCTTTGTTTGAGTGTGCTTCATATGTGCTGATTCTATTGTGTGCTCGTTTTATGCAAGTATTATCTTCATGACTAACTGTTTATTGGTGTTTACTTCAAGTTGTGTTCCCTGACATGTGTAAATTGTCAGGTGTTTGGATTTTAGTGAAGGGTAGTATTTGATAGTGCCGATTTGATTGTGTCGCTGTTTCCCACTTTTACACGGTTGTGGCTTCCTGTTGGATTACCACTCTTTGTAGTGCACATTTCGTAGAGTGAATGTTGTTTAAATATGATTGCTGTGTTACGTCATAGTTTGCGACGAAGGCGTTTTTTCCCTCGCACGTCAAGGTTTGCTTTGGGAGTGCATAGGTTCCGTGTTTATACATGTCACACCCCATTTTGTGTTGGGGGAAGTTTCTTAAATGTTGAGTGAAGTGTTGTGCACCGCCTTAGGTTCTGTGTAGAGAACCTTCAACACGTCACACCCCTTTTTGCGGTGGGGGAAGCTCTTTAAGTGTTGAGTGAAGTGCTGTGCACTTGCTTAGGTTCTGTGTAGAGTACACTCTACACGTCACACCCCATTTTGCGTTGGGGGAAGTTCTTCATGTTCCGTGTGAAATGCTTATTCACACGTACCACCCTTACTTATGGGTAAGGGTGAAGGGCAATGTTTCTGCCGTTTTTTCCCTGTGCAATGACCTTCCACAGCTTCGAACCTCTTGTCAGTTTGGTTTCCTACCATGCTTTCCTGTTGGTACTCTTTCTACCTCTTGTTGGCCTGGCCAGCCAGCTTGTTTTGGTATTGGGGTTTAGCGTGTGTTTTGTGGCGTGGTAGTGTGTGTTTTGCCTTTATTTAGTTTGCATAGTGGAAAGGGAGATGTGGTGAGTGTGCTTATGTGTTACAGAATTGATGTAATTGCTGGTTTGCATGTGTTTACTTATTCCAATTATTTATCCTTTGTTATCGTTCATACATGTATATTTCCATCATTGCCATCAGCACATGTATTACATTGTAATTGCCTTTATGCCCCTGTGTTGCATGTTAATTATTTTATTGCCATCGTCTGCATGCACCATTCATTTTGTGATTCATTTGAATTTGATTCTCATTTGTGTAAAAAGGGGAGATGTGTTATAACTGCTGCTCAGCCAGTGTGTTTGTGATGTGAGAAAGTTGATGAGTGGAATGTTGGATGAGTGATAATGTCAGTTGTGGATGGGCTTATCAGCAGGAAGGCTGCTCCTGGTGGGGCTCTGCTCAAGATCTTAACTTGGAATAAATACACTTAAAGATACTACATGGAATGGACTTTCTTCTGTTCACAACAATTATCTACTTCAGTTCAATTGAAAACATTTTCTTGCCCTTGTTTAAGCAATACTACTGCACTCTTATTCCACCATCCTTCATTCTTCTTTAGTACTGCACTGTCAGATACTTTAAAAACTTGTTTAGGCGAAGAAAAATTTGATTCACCTTTTTGTACTTTATTTGTTTTTTTCACCAACACCCAGTCCCCTACCAACAATAGTTTTATTCTGTTCTACGCAAATTGTCATGATACTCCTTGTCTTTCTTCAGTTCTGTGTTTTATTTCTAAACTTCCATCCACAATCTCAGTAACACAATTTTGCGTTCCACTCTTAGTTAACATAACATGTGTATTTGTAAAGCACACATTCACCCTTGGGTATCTTGGCGCTGAATAACAGATTTTTATTGTTACCCAACTCAATGGTGCTCATTCTATCAACCTTTGGTGTCAATGACGTTCAACTTACTCGCCCTCTCATCAAAAAGAAAGGAGAATAGCCTATAGCTGAATGAGTAGTATTATTAAAACTAGAAGAAAAAAAAATCTCAAAAACTCTTTCACAGGAAAATTGGAAAACAAAGCCATTTGAATTCCTTCTTTTAAAAACCTAGTAACCCTCTCCACCAAACCATTAGGTGAAGGATTATATTGGGGTGTTTTTTTCTTGTTTAAGACAATATTTATAGAGAAAGTCTGAAAAATGTTTTGACGTTAACTGAGTGCCGTTATCTGATACTAAAATAACAGGAATACCTTCTGTGGCAAAGATTCTTTGTAAAAATGTAATTACAATATCTGTAGTCACACTAAGGCTAAAATCATAATGCACCCACTTAGAATAATAGTTTGTTAAGACTATCAAAAAACGCATTCAAAGAATTAAAAGGGCCAGCAAAATCAATTCCTAATTTCAACCAAGGTCCTTTCGGAATGGCAACCAAATGCCTTTCCTCTTTAAAGGTCTTCCAATGCTTGTCTGATCTCACACTTCTAAACACTTGTCAATGTTTGCATCAACATCCGTATCCATACCTGCCCACCAATAATATCTTCTCAGTAATCTTTTTGTGGCTGTAGCACCTGGGAGTCTATCATATGCCAATTTAATTAATCTTTCTCTCAACGTTTAAGTGGAATAAAAACATTATGGGGCCTATTACGATGGCGGTCGGAAAGCCTCCGGCCATCGGTTGGAAGCTATCCGACTGCCATCGTCGGCTTCAATTCCAACAGGCTGATAAAGATGCAGCTGGTCGGAATTTAAACCGGCCGGTCATTCCAGCTGGCTTCCGACGGGCTCCTTGAGCCCATCAGCCAGGCAGACCCGTCTCGTAATCCCAAAGAGCGGGCCTTTCCGTCCTTGGGATTACGATGCACGGTTTCTGGCATGGTTTCCATGCCGGCCTGTCTGAGATGGAAACCATGTCGGAAAGCGTGTTTTGGGGCCCCCAACAGGGCCCCCTTGTATGTGCGGCCTTAGGTTGGGGGCAGAGGGGGCACCTATGGTGCCTCCTGTTGATCCCTGTACCCCACGCGGTGCAGGGATGAACAGCACCTCCCATTTCCCTATGGCAGTATGTGTTACGTTTGGTTTACGGCTGTAATGCATGCTCACATAGGGAAATGGAGGAATGCGATCGAACAGTGTTCGGTCACATCCTAATTAGGCAGTCAGACCACCGATCTGGTGTCGGTTGGTCGCATGACCGAGTCGGTGTCGGACGGAAGCGATTCCGCCCGACATCGAAATCGGCACCTATGTGTCAAAAGTAACTGATCCTCAAAAGTCAATTCATCTGCAACTTGCCTATAACTTTTTAATGTGTTATCCAAATTCCTTTTTGGTGGCCAACCTTTAATTACATTTTCTTTAACTTTATTGAAAACAACATCCTTCTCCATGGCTTCTATCCATTCATTATCAGAAACGCAACCTTAAGAACCACTATTTGCATCAACAACAAATACCACACATTCCTGATCAGACACATTACAATATTCATCCACTTCTTCAATAGGTATTCTGGACAATCAATCAGCCCTTTTGTTCAAGCCTCCAGATATGTGCCTCACCACAAAATTATATTCTTGTAATCTGGATATTAGTCTAATCAACCTTGATGAAGCTGTTGCTGTTCCTTTAGCACTACCAAACATGAATAAAAGTGGCTTATGATCAGTGACAATTTCAAACTCTTCACCCCATAAATAACTCCCCACACACTTGCTAAGACGTCTCTTTCAATTGTGCTGTATTTCTTTTCTGCTTCAGTTAATCCTCTCATATGAAGGCTACAGTATATTTTTTGCCATCTACCACCTGCCTGAAAAATGCCCCTAAACCTATGCCGCAAGCATCCACTGTGGTAATATTTCTCTCATTGGGATCATAGGACTTAAGGGCCGGTGCAATCAATATAGCCTGTTTAATTTGTTGAAAAGATCGTTCTTGTCACTGTTCCATTCAAATGTTACTTTTTTTTTAACAGTCTTCTTAGATGTTTCACCAAGACGGCATAATCTTGGATAAAATGTGTATAGCACTCACTCATATCAAGGAAAGACCTCAAAGAATCTTTGTTCAGAGGTACAGATGCTTCTCTGATAGCCTTTACCAAATCAATCTTAGGTGTATTCCCTGCAGCAGATACTGTGTGCCCCAAATGCTCAACACTGGTTTTCAAAAATGTACATTTTGATTTTCCGACAGTCATGCCTCTATTCTCCAATATTTTCAAAACTTTATCAAAAATAACATTGTGTTCATTTATGATTTTAGGAAGAACCATGATGTCATCTTGAAAAGCCTGGACACCTGGCAAACCATCAAATAAATGATCCATCAATTTTTGGAATACACTGGCAGCCAACACCAAATCAAAAGGCAGTCGAACATACCGCCATGCTCCAAAAGGTGGAACAAAAGTGGTTAAATCCTTTGAACTGTCAGATAATTTTACCTGATGATACGCAGATTTCAAATTAATTATAGAGAAATATTGAGACCCACTAACTGAATTTAACATTTCTTGTATTCTTGGAAGAGGATGACAATCCACTATGATGTTTTTATTTAATGATCTTAAATCCACACACAGCCTAATCTCACCATTTTTTTTTTTAGTAATAACTACCGCAGAAACCCATTCAGATGAATCATTTGGTTCAGTTACACCATCTTTGCAAAGTGTGCCCAGAAGTTCTTTTAGCTCTTTCCTGACCAATAGTGATACATGCCGAACCTTATGTGTAACAGGTATGCCATTATCCTTCAGTTTAATGTGATGTTCAAACCCCTCAACACAGCCAGTACTTGTGGAGAACACTTTACTATGTGAATCCCAAACTTGCTAAATTGATAAACTTACTTTTTGCTGTTCTACACCAAGTATAGGCATATCACTAAATACTATGGGTTCTTCTGAACCAGGTTGGAGCAAAATCCCAAGTTTTCCCAAGTCCTGCCAGCCTACAATATCTCCTCCCCTCACAGCCACATTTTTGTCTTTATGGATCGACCTTTAAACTCTAAAACATCATTAAGATAGTCTAACATTTTAATGTCGAACTCCCCAAATGCTTTTGGGTTGACATCTGAGTCTATTAATTGCACATTCCTCCATAACCGATTAAAGGTGTGATCCGCCAAAATTTTTATAGGAGACCCTGAATCTGCCATTACCGATAGTTCCACTGTGTCTATATGTACAATTCCTAATGGTCCTTTAAATTGACCTTGTTTAGTATCAACAGTAAGAACAATGTAGCACACATTTCCTCATCTAATTCATCTACAGAACAAACCTTTAGTTTACTAGAAGTTTTAGTATTTCTACAAACAGCCCCCAAATATTCAATTTTCTTACATTTAGTACATTTCCCCCCAACCGCTGGACATCCTGAATGATTTCCCAGGTGATTTTGCGAACCACACCTCTAACAATATACAACTTTCCTCTGGAAATTTCTTTCAAACTTATGTTTTTCCTGTCCCTGCAAAGCTTTAATCCCAGTTCTATCATCTGACTTCTTATCATGGACCATGCAAACTGATTGATTTTGAGTGTTTCCAGCAGACAATATTTTTGCACACATTAAATATCTTTCAATTCCTTTAGCTATATCTGTAACTTCATTAAGAGTAGGATTCCTACAAGGCAAAAGACTCTCTTGTATTTTCTTGGAGTGACAATGAAAAACAAACTGGTCATACAACTAGATATCCATCATGTCTCCAAATTCACATGAAGCTGCCAACATTCGTAGACTTGCAATATACTCTTCAATGCTTTCATGTTCATGTTGCTTTCTCATATCGAAGCCATGCCTTTCCACCATGACATTCTGTGCATCAATAAATTGCTTTTCCATTCTTTGAACAGCCTCCTGGTATTCATCCAAAGGTACAAATTGCCCTGGAACTGCCTCAACTTCAGGTAAATTGTCAAAGATTTCTTGACCAGCAATACCTAATAAACCTTACATACAAGCTTTCTTTATTTCAGGATCACATTTTTTAGCATCTATAGCAATTAAATAATTTTCAAAAGCTTTGTGCCAGTTTTTACATTACATTGTTGGTTTTCCAGGCGTTTGTAAAAAAAAAAGTGGTGAATGATTAAACATATTTGTATTGGCCATAGTGAACAATGCACAAATAATAAAACAATTAAACAGTATGCTAGTTGAGATCCTACGAAACACGTATGATGCAGTGAGATAATGCACCCAGCATGTAATACAATTACCACCCATAAGATGGCAGCATAAACCTATTTATATCAAAATATTATTGGAATAAATGAAAAGGAATAAAATAAAGTTAATGTCAAAGGTGTGTGAATCACTGTGTTATATTTCAGTAACAGTGTCTGCAAATAGAGAATAGGTGTGCGAATCACCATTTCAACTTTATTCATAGAACTAGCCCAAACGATGTAATGAGACACGAAAGGCGTACCTATCGCCGGAGATAGACAAGGAAAATATTGCAAAAGATGGCCGCCAGCGCACAAACGTGTGCTTTCTATGGAGAGTGGATCTTGTAAACCCAACGTGAAACGTGCGCGATGACGAGATCACCGTCAGTGAACTATTAGCGTGCCAGCACAGTTAGATGAAGATCTGACATGTGCGCTCAAGAACAGCGCGCTCAACAATGATGGCCTAGAAACATGCACCATTCGTCAAGGTAAAGCCACATGCTGGCTGCGCGCTGTGGTATCCTAGTGATATCCTAGTCATCGGTTCCTAGGTTACTGGATGCCACTGGTTCCAGAATGTTGGGGGTCGGGGCAGTTACTTAGGTTGGAGCTCGTGTGAAGTTGTACCTGTCTGTTCTCCTACTAATAAACCTTTTGAACTACATCCTGCCTCTGTGGTTCCTACAAATTGGCGACGAGGGTGGGATCTCTATCATTTTGAACTCTATCATTTTGAACTACTTTCCTTTTGTTCAACTCCTTCAAATTGGGTTTATCTAACTTTTTACTCTCCCATTTAGGAACAGTGGAAACTTTCCCAACTACATCCCCTTCTTTCTTAAATGCCGCTTTGGCACACCTTATAATTTGCTTATTATTGTAGCATTTCATTTTGCCAATGTTTCTATTTCAGTACATGTTTCCTTTCCTTGTATTTTGGATTGGAATCATTCTTTTCATCTCAACATGTGGTAATGTTTAAAAGTTCTATTGTTGTATGATTATTGCATTTTATTAAAGAGAGAAGAAGTGGTATCCTAGTGATTTCCTAGTCACCGGTTCCTAGGTGACTGGATGCCACTGGTTCCAGAATGTTGGGGGTTCGTGGGCAGTTACTTAGGTTGTAGCTGGTGTGAAGTTGTACCTGCCTGTTCTCCTACTAATAAACCTTTTTGAACTACATCCTGCCTCTGTGGTTCCTACACGCGCCAATACTGATACTCTGTTTCGTTTTTAGGCCTCACGCTGTACGTTTAAACGCAGCAACAGACTTATCAAGATATGCCCAGTAACGCTAGGTCGGACTTTGTCACCAGTGCACAGAAGCAGAAACGCGAGCTCTTAAAATGGTGAAAGTACATATGAGAAGTTTCCCAAATAACAGAGACAGAAATTTAAAATAAGTTAATTTACAATCAATGTGCTGAAGCCAATTGTACCGATGCCTACACCGCAGCCTTGATCGGTGTTCCCTGTGCCTCCACACAAAGCGGAACATTTTTAAAAATAAACATACATACAGTTTTTAGTTTCCATCAAAAAACGAGCACGTGGAAATGAAACACAAGTCAAGTCTTTCCTCAGTGGACCTGGATGGGTCCGGGTTCTTCCTCAGATCGTCGCCAAATTGTAGTGTACCGCATAATAGAGGATCAGTAGAGTTCATTTATATTGATTGATTCATTGTAGATTATAATCCAGGTAATCAGGCCCACAAGGGGAACAAATACAAATATATATGTATATCCCTCTGGTGCAGGTTTCCATCTGACACCAACATTCTAACCCACCATATAAATAGCACAAACAACATTCTAACTGTTCCACTATGACATCATACCCTTCCACTACATGTTACAACCAATACAACAGTGACCTTATGCACTCTGTGGAGGTGGGTGCTACTGGGGAACTTTCGATGACCCTGATTGACCCAGATTTGGAGGAATGACGGGCTAGTCTTTTAGATTTCCTTGGGATCATCTGAGTGACTTATCTCTTTACCCGTCTGTTCATTCTTTGAAAAATTCCCGTGCTGCAACCAAACCGAGTTCCCTGTCTCACGTTCCCATCCTCTTCTGCCCCGTTCCCTTTGCTGTCCTCCAATGCCCCCTTTTCTATCCTGCCCTAATACCTATCCTTCCCATGCCCTCCCTGTCACCCACCCTCTCCTGTACTGCTCCCAATCGCCTTTTCCTCATTGTTTTCCGCTCTTAAGTTCCCTTTCCCTCATATTTATTCTCCACATTATGCTGTTGCGCTATATCTATCCCTTCCATCGCATACCCTCTTCCTTTTATCACCCTTAGTTCTCTTCTTACATTCTTTACTTATGTATCCATTCTGTCATCCTCTTCCCCGCTATGCCTATCCGTACACGTTGCCTCCTCCAACCCCATTTGCAGATTTAAGGAAAAGTGCCCGATAAACAACATCAAAACAAGGCCTGTTGAGTGTGTGGGAAGGAGGGTGGGGATGGGGATAAAGCTTTCAGTTTGTTTTCCGCTTTAGAACAGGGCTCTGTTGCGCTGTAAGTGCAGCACTTACATGATATCAATTGTACAGGGACTAAAACTATAAATGTTTTAAACTATTTAAATCTGGTTTACGCAGGTCGAGTTTTAAACATTAAGCAACATGTATGTGTTGGTATAAAACAGGCCGCGCTCTTCCAGTAGTTTAAATTCAACACTGTGCTCCTTGAAAACTGAACTGCTGTATAAATGATGCAATTCCAAAATTAAAACTTTCCTTATTATATTGACCTAGGGGGCTACACACAGCAGCAAGAGATGCGTGGATGCATTGACTTTCCTCTCTGAGATTATAGAACGCAATTTACAAGTTTGCAGGTTGGGACTGGGGCAAAAAATAGGCTTCAGCATCAAAATAAAAGTTGCCCACATTTAGAAATTTTGCAATTCTTTACTTTTTAGGTTTCCCTGCACAGCGCTTGAGCTGTGCTTGTGAAATCTATTGTATTTAATATATCTTAAAAGGGACTTACATTACACAATAGAAGGTTGCAAACATGTTTAAAAAGCCCACCAGGCTTATAACACCACCATGCATTGCGCAGCTTCTTCACAGCACAATGTTTTGTATATGCCCCTGCAATCATGGTGAATGCTGGGAGGTTTTCATGTGCTGCATGTTTAACTGGACATTGAATCGTGCAAGGCGTGATTTGTCTCTATAAGCATCAGGTGTACACTGACCTGGCATAAAGATGGCTAATCCTAACGGGATTGCTTTGCAGAAAATGTCCTGGACAAGCAGACAATCTCTGATCAAGGATTTGCTGGAAAGGAGACTGAACTGGGAAACCTTTCTATATGTTACACTTTGCTGTTTCTATTTTCATCTTACTGCCAGTCTGTATTCACATTCAAGCTTTCACCAATGTCAGCTGCTGCAAGTATGTTTACTCAATTCATGCAGTTGATCTGTGCCTGAAATGTGAAAAATGTCTTTATCCTTTAATATTTTAATGATTCCTGCACAAGTCTGCCATGTATTCTTCGGTTCAGCATGCATGGTGGTTGTTATAATGCCTTCGTGTTACGTCAGTGGAGGCTGGAAAAGGGGTGCACAATTGCACATTAATCACAATACACACATACATTTGTAAAAAAAAAAATGTTCCTCAAAGCACTCAATTTTGTAGTACTTTCTAAGTAGCGTTTCCATATGCTTTCGTAGAACTATTTTTTAAGGTTTAGCATTTAAGGGAACAGAAACAGACTCTGCCCCTCCCCTCAAACACACTCTTATCCCATTGGCATAATCTTGTCAAGCTGTTCAAAGCTGCATTCGCAAAATAAGCAGCGCTAATCAATTCTGCAGTGGTGGAAAGCAGGTGGCGCGTGTCGTGCAGCATCAGCAGAATTCACAGGATCTGCAGATGCCGCAAGCCAAAAGCGGTGAGCATTATACTCACTTCTCCGCACTTCAGAAGAGTACGTGTTCCATCGTCTTCATGCCTTGCCTTTGCGCCTTCTTTTTTGGGCTTGCACTCTCCCTGCCCTCTGGCTCCCACGTGCTGCTTTACCCATCCCCCCCGCTTGTGCTCCCTATCACCTCCTCCTGCTGCTCTTGTTCTTTTTTAAAAACAATTTTAAAATGTGCGAACGCAACTCAAAGGTAACGGAGCTCTTTGCATCTGTCATCACCATAAAATTACGGACGTGGCACGGAGGAGGTAACTGTGTTTGGGGGCTGGTGGGAACCATTCTGCGGACACGGTTTGGGGGTCATAAGTTTACTGCACTTCTGCACTTTTTAGTCCCTGTTGTGTGCAGGATACTACTTTCATCTTTTTAAAAAATTGCTTGTGATTTTAGACGCTTGATTTTACTTCTTGGTTACCTGACTAAGGGCCAGATGTAGGTAACTTCAATTTAGCGAGTCCTTAATAGCGATTTTTACCGAATCGCTATTAAGGACTCGCTAAATGGAATGTAGGTAGGAATCGCTAAAATATTAGTGATTCCTTAACATTCCTTAATAACGAATCGGTAATTGAGATTCGTTATTAAGGAATACCTAACCATTCATTCCTATGGGCTAGGAGGCCCATAGGAATGAATGGGAAGATATTCAATATTAGCGATTCGGTATTACCGAATCGCTAATAGCAGGAGGTATTTCAAGGGTGCCAGGGTGTCCAAAGGACACCCTGTTGCACCCCTGAAATGTGCATGTGTGCCACATGGCACATTTGAAAAAGCAAAAAAGTGGTTTTTTAAAGGAAATCGCTACTTACCACCAACTTGAAGTTGGTGGTAATTAGCGATTCCTTAAGACTCAAGTGCACTATTTTTAGTGATACGTACATTGCATTTAAGGAATCGGTATTTCCGATTCCTTAAATGCAAGAGCAAAATAAGGAATCGCTATTTTGCGATTCCTTATTTTGCATGTAGGTATGAACTCACCTACATTGCACCCAGCCAAATACCGGTCGGTAACGCTGAAATTCGCCCTAGGTTTTCCAGAGGCACCATTCTATCGAGGCAGCACTCTAGTGTTTGCATGTGCCCAGCTCATACAATTACAGCGACACCAGCACCATTTACAGTGTCTGGCTGCATGCATTTACAGCATTTTTGCCAGGGCTTTAGCATCACTCAAACGTGCAGAGAGACGTAAAATGTTTACACAAGGGGCCGCTGGCAGCGATAAACCCCTCTCTCCTCTCCTAAACAAGGCTGAGTGGAGACATTTACTGTTAGTTTGCCAAGGCGACTTGCTTGTTACACACCTTAATTGCTTGTTTATTGCTGAAGTCAACGCCCTTCTCCCAGCATCATATATTTAATCAACGTTGCAAAGAAATCACCCTTGTGTCACAGAAGTCTAATTTACCTAATGCATCTAAATTGGGCAATGATATGTTCTGCGCCTATTGTGTCTCTATTTCTGACATAACAGAGGTGTACATTGGTGTTTCCTTCACCAAAACGTTTTTTTTTTGGTAGGTAAAAGAAGTACGCAAGTAAAATGCTATCTCAAAAAAAAAGTCATGCACTTTTAAAGAGTTTCTTTAACTTACATTGCACAACTGCTCACCAACTTAAAACTTTCCAACATTTTTTTAGGTCGAGCTTTCGAGACCTCTTGTATATACTTTATTATATACTTTTATGTGTATGTACTTTGTGGGCTCTGGAGATCAGCCCTAGGACTTGTCTCCTTCCGCTTAGGGACTTTTTTTCTGTTCAACTGCCTCTATTTAACTGCCTTGATTTGAAAATGACCAGTAGAGGTCAGTAAAATACCAGAATTGCTCTCTGCTTGTTCAACTGCCTCTATTTAACTGTCTTGATAGAAAATGACCTGTAGAGGTCAGTAAAATACCAGATTCGCTTTCTGCTGAGGGAATTTCTTTTTTTTATTTTTCTGGCAACTGCCTCTATTTAACTTTCTTGATAGAAAACGACCAGCAGAGGTCAGTAAAATACCAGATTCAGCTTTCTGGTGAGGGAATTTCTTTTTTTATTTTTCTGGCAACTGCCTCTATTTAACTTTCTTGATAGAAAACGACCAGCAGAGGTCAGTAAAATACCAGAATCACTTTAGCATTCTCTAGATTCCAGTCCATAGAAATTGTCTTCCACAAGCACCCGTAAACAATAATATTTTTTTCAAATCTTGTATTTTCAGTGATATGATCACCGAAGGCCCTGATTTTATATTAAAAAAAGAGCTTTGGACTATACCATTTCCCGCTGAAAGGCAATATTTCTCTCCATGTGTTCCCATATCTGGTGTGCCACGCAGTTTGGTGCTTACTTTCCCTCATGTTATAGAACAGTAGATGTTTCAGCACCCAGGCTAATGTGCTGCATAGCTAAATACATATACATTCCCAAAGGCGAGACCGATTGCATTGCAAATGCTTGTTTTATTAATGATCACATAGACGAAACCTAATGCATTTACCAATTGTTTGCACTAAATAAATTTTTAGCTCTCTATGCACTAAGTACTACTAAAAGGCCACTAGCAGAGCAATGCTTAAACAGCGCACTTCTTAACCAACAGGAATTCCTCTGATCAGCATTCCATTCCAGTGGTTTTAATTCATCTCGACCACTGGAGAAAGGGGCGAACCATATGTTAACCAGTTTTGGCCCACTGCATAAAAGCAGTCTACTCTGGATGGCTGTGAGACATCTGCGCCGCACAGATCACAAGTTACACTAAGCACTTTTCTGCCAACTTTAATCTTGCAGCTCAGAGTCCATGTGTGTCTATCACCAAAGCACAAGTGCCACACTGATGTCAACTTTTATCTCTGGTCAAAGCGTGACAGCACATAACCACAAAAAGAATAGCGCTAGGGTGCAGCTTTTACACAGTGTGAGCACACTGTTCATTAAAAGTGTGAGCTGAATACACACTGGTGCAAATCTGCAGTTAGTGGAAAAAAACACTTCTCAAATAAACAGTCTTTAAGGAGACATCTTTAAACAAGAGTTAAAAAGTAAAAATGTTGAGTAGATTTTTCCTGTAGGTTTCATTTATAGTTATATTAACTCTTTTTGTCAATGATGGATATAGCTTCATGCTAAGTAAGGGTCTCCTTCCTACAGTGTAAGTCAATCGTCACATTAAAAAACAAGCATTGGCATAGCCAATAGGTCTCGCCTTTGGGAACTTATAAGTGTTTAGCCATGCAGCACACTAGCCTGGGTGCTGTGCCGCCAGGTATTTAAGAGCTACACAATTACCTAACACGAGGTCATGTAGTCTGATTCAGGAATACATCTCTGTGGACAACTGTAGCTCACCCATGCCTCAAGAACAAAATAGGTATAAAGTTAACAATAGGAGGGTTTCAAACCAAAACAGGGAAAGGGGCTGTAAGAGAGAGTTAAGTGTCTGGTTAAAGACATGTTTTTCTGGTCAGGAGTATGAAGGAGAGACAGACCATGAGATGGTGAGCGCGGCTAGAGTTACTTAAAATGTGTGGTGATTTTGTTCGCTTCTGGCCCTTCGGAAAGATTAACTGGTTATCTTTCAGTTGCTTATTACTGTATTTGGCTGTTAATCTGGTACAAATGAGGTGAAATAATTGCCCGGATGGTGTAAACCCATCGAAGGAGACTGGTTTCTGGAGCAACCACAAATGGCCAAAAGAGACCAGCAGAAAACATTTTTACAAGGGGAAAGGGAGCGCTCGAAATACAAAACGTGATTTTTACTGGGGTCCTGAAATTATTGCATAATGTGGAATGCAGAATAACAAAAACTAAATAATTAATAGAAAGCCGTGGCCAGCCTTGAAAATTTGCGTGCATTTATGCTTGTTACATGTAATGTTTTTAGTAGTAAGAATGAAATCAACCATCGAAAGTGGCCCAACAGATAAAAAAAAGACCCACAAACCTTTAAAAAAATAGCTCACACACTGGCCTTTTAGACCAGCCCTCGGGCACAGTGTGATGGCTCCTATGGCCAGACCGACCCTGGAAGATGTACCATCTATACTGTGAGAGGGTGCGTTCTTATGTTTAGTTTCATTTGTCAGGTTGAACATGTTCTGGGATTTTTTTCTGGGCAACACCGGGGGGGTTCAAATCACTTGAGCATCTTCTTGGATAGTAGACAGGCCTTGCATGTACGTCTGTCTAAGGCAGGGGGTGGGAGGAGCGCTGTTAAGTGCCAATAATGGCCAATTAATGTGTTTTTTTATTATCATTATGGATATATTCCTTAGTTTTTCCTGTTATGCTAGGAATTGGTAGTTATTTTTGTCCGATGTGTGGGTTTCTATAGCGTGGACCTGGCTTCATGGGCGTTGGAGCTAACACAGCAAATTGGCAATTCCGAACGGAGATATTGGCAGCAGATAGATGCATTGCTTCCCTGGTGGAGACGGCTGCAGAAAGCACGGCGATATCCCAGTCTTTATTTTATATGGCCAGGGCCATGTGGTGTGTGTAGATATATGCACAGCACAAGCAGGTGATCCATAACTTCTAAAGGGAGTCTGTCTCTGGTAGTTGAATATTACAAGAACGGAACTGAGCATAGCAAGGACTATATTGTTATTAAACCATCCATGCACAGTGGCATAGCTAGCCCTCTGGCCACCCTTGGCGGTCCATGCGTTTGCCGTCTTGCAGCGGCCGTAGTAAAGAGCGGGGGGCGGGGCGAGCTGGCAAGTATTCTCCATTTGCCACCCTACGGCAAACGCATTGAGGAGGGGGGGGGGGGTGGGAGAGGGGGGTGCTGTTGCTGTCCCGAGCCAAAAGGTAATAGCGGGGGGAGGCCACCGACGGACCGACCCCAAATCTCGTGCCGCTAGTGGGCAGACAACCCCCCCCCAGCTACGCCACTGCCCATGTATCAATTTTGGTCTTCACATGAAACAGGATTCTTCTGGGAATCATAGGCAGGTGTTTGCACAGTTTGTTCAATATATGTGCACGTGTGCTGTGAGGCAGTTTCACATCCATCCTTGAACCTTATCACAGTGAAGGGCAAATAGAAACAGAAGGGCAGTGTGTATTAAAAGATTCTTGAAAATGAATGGCTCGGAACATGGAGCAACTACTTTCCACTTAATTGGATGCGCCTCTCCTGGAATATTCCAAAGCTGCCTTCAGTATAGGGAGAGTGACCAATGCAGAATCGACAGACTTGGTGCCCAGATAATTTTAAAGCAAGCTGTCCAGCAGTCCATGTACCTTGCATACATATAGTATAGTGGGGTATGTGTAGCTCTTGAGTGTCACAAGATTGAGCCAGTTTGTAGACACTCTTGCCAGACGTGAAGTACATTTGACAGTTCGCGGTGACCACAGCAAACCTCTGACTCATTTCACGTGCACTTTGGGGTGAAAGAAGCTTGCATGCGCTTCTTGTTTGTGGCCGAGGGTGTTGCTTTGTCTCATTTAGTTTTCGGCGGTACCTTATGCTGCACTGATATGGGTGGGATTAAAGGAATGATCATGTAATGAAGTAAACTCCAGTTTCAGTGCGACACTGTGACGCGAACTCGTGTTGTCGTGCATGTGTGTACCTGTTTGTGCCAGTTGAAGTATTTCAGTTATGTCATATATCAGAGCACATGTGAATGCTGTTGATTTTGTGGTGCAGGTGTGACACTAACTGCTGGTGCAAGCCCAGAAAGACCTCTGTTACACACAATTCATGTACATACAGTGTATGTTCTGCACTTACACACACATGGTGTTGGCTGTAGCTACATTATGATACGCAGAATATTGGGGACACGAGGGGTACCCAATGCCAGTGCTTCCCAGAGTTGCTTCTTGGGGGTACACACAACTCTTGCTGAAAAACATTCTGTTTCACTGGCTAGTTTGCGGAATTGCGAAGATGAACGACTGACTAAGGTGGTGAAGTAATCTATGGACTCTTTATTTGTAAAATGTTTTAGTTTACATGAGCCTGACCGGTCAGCTAAAGCTAAAAAGATCGCAAATTTCTTTGCACACTCACAAAGATACTCTTCTGTCGGATGGTCAAGATATATAACTACTTTCAGGCACCTTTTCATCCATTCCTGAATCTACCCGAGGCGCTTGGCTTCACAGGAGACGCTATGCTCAGAAATTCACTGATTTGCCCAAGTAAGGGCTCTGCTAAAGGTTCTGTTGAAGCTATCTGGGATAATCATCATTTTGCACAGGTATGAAAATTGGTGTACCTGATAATGTTCATATATTCATAATGCTGTGCGATTGTTGGGGAACCTCTATACATCCGTGTGCATTAAATTGTAAAATGTACAATGTAAACATGTAAAAGACTATTGAAAGTGTGAGCACTAGTGTTATTACATTTATATATTTCTACTGCTGCTAGATGAATATTTCTATGGTTTATCCATGAAGAGCAAACGTGATTAAACATCTCCACAAATGCCGACTACTACATAGGAAACAAGGGCTATTAAGGCACCAGATTTAAATTTTGAATGACAAGTCTTTATTTTCTGTCAAATTAATAATTATTGCATAATTTTTTCATAGATACAGTACCTTATTTTTGTAATGAAGACTACATTAATTTCCGAAGTAATCGATCTGGTTCCACCATTGTATTGATAGGGATAAATACAGCGGCGCACCCGCTGCGCGCGTCCGCTGCGCGTCCGGCGTAGCATGGAATAGAAGTACTCTTCCGGAAGCCAACCATTAGTGCTGTGACCAGCAGTGGCTCACCGGAAGTGAGTAAATGTGCCTCGTTGGGACAGCGTTTCTCCGCTCAAACGGCTCAAATTGCCACGGCGGACCGGAAACGCTGTCCTTCAAAAAGTGCTGCGTGCAAAGTGCAATATTCCAGGTAAACACAATAATACTAAAAGGCCTATAGCCCGCAGGGAGCCGTAATTGGAATAGTATGCTTAACTATCCCGAGCTTCTAATAATGGCCGAAAAGGGTACACCTAACCTTACGGGCATCCCCTCGATTGATAACGACAGATTCAATGAGTGGATGACATCCCTTTCAGACAGCTTAGCCCCAATTGCTTGCCCCAGGAAAGGCCCGATTAATAAAAAACAGGCTTCTTGGTTTACCCCCCGTTTAAAGGAATTACAAGGACAATGTAGGAAATTGGAAAGAATCTGGAGACGAGGCTATGAATCAGTGGACCTTATCTCCTTTAAAGCAGCCCTTAGACTCTACCATCATCATATAAAATTGGAAAAAATGTCATTCTACTCCAACCAAATTAATCAAGCAGCTGAAAATCAAAAAACTATTTTTAACATCGTGCAATCCTATATTAAACCCAAAATATTAGATCAGGAAATCATACCATCACAAGGTTTATGCGATAAAATAGCCGAATACTTTGAGAATAAAATCACTGACTTGAGGAAAGATTTCACTGAGATCATTCCCTTGGCCAATAAGCCTATATCCTTAGGGACTACAGGAGAATTCTCTTGTTTTCAAGAAATTAGCCTTGAACAATCAAGACAAGCCATTCTTGCCTGTAAATCTGGCTCACCTTTTGATCCCTGTCCTCCTAGAGTATTACATGCACTTGTGGACATTATTAATCCAACCATAAATCAAATAATTAACTCATCATTTGAATCCTCCAGTGTACCAGATAATTGGAAGATTGCAGCGGTAAAACCCCTTCAAAAAAAGAAAGTTGTGGACCCTACCACCCTCTCCAATCTTAGGCCAATCTCACTGTTACTATGGCTAAGTAAATTAGTGGAGAAGTTGGCCAATAAGCAACTAAATGATTTTCTGCAGAAGGAAAACATTCTACTTCCTAAACAATCCGGGTTCAGACCTGGCCATTCAACGGAATCAGTGCTGCTTCACACAACGGAAACGTTAAAGCTGGCCCTAGACCAGGGCAAGGATGCAGTACTGATTCTGTTGGATTTATCGGCCGCGTTTGACACGGTCTCCCACGATATTCTGCGAGATAGACTTGCGACCAGTGGCGTTACTAATAAGGCGCTCGCCTGGTTCTCTTCTTTTTTAGAAAACAGACGTAACATAATTACCCTTGGCTGCCATAAGTCTGCAGAAAAACAGCTATTATCAGGGGTGCCACAGGGCTCTTCCTTAAGCTCAACATTATTCAATCTTTATATGATCCCACTGCTTGCCTTGATAGATTCCTTTGATGTCGAAGCCATTACATACGCAGACGACACACAGATCATCCTTACCCTTGACAAAAATTCCACTGCGGCGGAAGAAAAATTCTATCACTGCCTAACGGCAGTCATGAACTGGATGAAACTCAATCATCTGAAATGTAACAGCCAAAAAACGGAAATCATGCTGTTCGGGAAAGCCAATCCCTTCACGCCCAGTCAATGGTGGCCTGCAAATATGGTTCCACCTCCAAATACTGCAGACACAGTACGGAACCTAGGGATTAAGTTTGATTCCACTCTATCTTTCCATAGTCAAGCCCTTTCTGTGGCAGGCATGTGCTTTCATACCATAAAAATTTTGAGAAAGTTCCTGGATCTACTCCCTATGAATGTTAGGAAGACAGTTGCTGTGGCACTGGTTCTATCGCGTTTGGACTACTGCAACAGCCTGTATGCAGGAGTAAGTAAGGCTGTTTTAAAAAGTTACAGGTGGTCCAGAATGCAGCGGCCAGGTTGGTGCTTAGGCTACCCAGAGGATCCCCTTCAGTGGCAGCACTCCAACGACTGCATTGGTTACCAATCCACAAAAGGATCCTGCTTAAAGTTTTAACTATTACCTATAAAGCAATAAAAGCATTAGGGCCGACATATCTCAGGTCCAGAATACGCCCCTATACCACTCAACGCCTTTTGCGGTCATCTTCAGGTAACTTTCTAGCAGTCCCTAGCTATCGTTTGAAAACATAAGGAGGTAAAACCATAGCTGTTCTAGGAACTAGAGCCTGGAACATTTTGCCGCTCCAATTGAGACTGGCTCAATCAGAACGTCCCTTCAGGAAACTATTGAAAACATGGATTTTCGCTGCTCCTGACAATATCGTGTTCTCCCTTATATGATACTCGTTATTAATGCATCTCTTCATAATTAACCTCTCGATTTCTCCCTGCGATTTTCTTGATTACTTTCTGCTAGTGCCAAGAGGCTCCTTGGAGTGAACGTAGCGCTTTATAAATAATTTCATTCATTCATTCATTCATAAGTTTAGGTTATGTGGGACTAATTAGTATTTGGCCATGAAGCTAAAAAAATCGCCCAGTTTTGGGAAAATTAGTTTTGGGATACTTAATTTAGGTTTTAGTAACCTTGCTGTCCATACGTCATGAATCCTCAAGTTTGGTGTCCGTCGGCCCATATGCACTCTATCTGGGTCTATGAGCAACACCTGCTACAATAAAAATGTTCTCTGTGAAATGTTCAGGTGCTCTTAGTAGATTGGTTTCTAGTAGATCAGATATCGAAATCTCGGTGATTACGGAACCGGAGAGACGGAAAACACTGAGGAGAAAGGCAAATTGTAAAACAAATCAAAGGAGAAGAGAGTGCGTGGCCTGTTGTGCAACTAGGAAACAAGCATCAACGATAAAGATTGCCGTGCATGGTAAGTCTGAAGGGTTTCACAACCAAGTGAAACTGAACACTGGGGGTTCGGTAGGTGTTCCAGCACAGCAGGGGGCTGGGCAGGAGGAGCAACGGGTGTAGGCGCATTAACAGAGGTGACGCCACAGCGAGAGCTGGGCTCCAGTAAATATGGTGTCTTACTTCATTAGACAAGCAGTGGCGCTTGCACGCCACCAGGGGTTATGGCAAGATGGTGGTTCTTCTACCCCAGCAGAGGCGGGTCACAATGCCTGGGGTCCTTATCCCTTATGGATGCTACAACCATAGGGCTTGCCTACAGTGACCCGTGAGGTGCAGACAAGTTCACCGCTTCTAGCTTCCTTTTGTTTGTCCTTCCAAGGACTCGTGAACGGCCAGCCCCTAGTCTGTGCCCAAAGGTCTGCGGTCTAAGGCCATAGGCCAGACTCCTTCTGAAGGTTGTTTCGGAGTCTTTGACCGTGAAGATGTGTCTACTCGCTATACCATCTTTCTCCTGAACCTGTCCCTTCGAGCAGCCCCACACAGAACCTTCCTGGCTAATTCTGTTGACTCAGGATGAACACGAGACACCCAACTGACGGAACTTGTTTCTCAAACCCCTGGGAAGCAGGTTTACAAAGATGCACCTACGAGTGCGGAACCCTCAATGGGCCCGGGTGTCATGAAGTAGGCATCTGAGAGCTTGGCACTGGGGCACAGGCCTTAAAAGCCGTGACACCCTTCAATTATTGCCCGTGAGTGTCTCTAGGTATCTGCCATCAGTGCACGTTTCCGTGTATGCGATACACGAGGCCGCCGGTTGTTCTGAAAAACTCATAAATGTGCCTAGCCTTAATATTAGCTTTAAAGCGCTCTCATTCTAGGCAGAAAAGGAACTGCGACACGAGTAGACACAATGACTGTGCACAAAATAACAACATTCATGTCAAATGGAAATATGGAATTAAGTCTTTCTCCAGATTTCACTGCCATTGACCCAGACACAAGCTTACATCTGGGCACCGCTCACAGCAGCATGTGATTCTCTGGTCCACAGATATCAGAGACACAAAAAACAAGCGCACGCGCCTCGCACGGCAGCAGGGGGAGGGGGGAGAGGAGGGGGCAGTTTTCCTGCGATAGCAGCCGCAAAAAACATCGCCACGGATGACACCGGCAACTAACGCTAATGAGATGCAGAGTAGGCGTTCCTGTGCAAAAAGCCGCGAAAACACCGCTTCACAATATTCCCAACGACCAGCCAGATCGGCGATAAGATCCCAAAACATGCGATAAGGCGCGTTAGCAGCAGGGATTTAACACCTGCTCTTACCTGGTGTTAAGTCGGACGAAAACCTGCACCAGAAACGGGAACCCAGCCCACAGCCACACCAGAAGAACAACAGATGCCATGGAGCTACTGATCATGCAGCTCGGACACCCAAGAGGGCCACAACACCCACCGCCACAACCTCCAGGCCCGCCAACACACCCAGGACCCCCCCGGCCCCCCACCGGACTACTACAGAGGCAGTGCAGACAAAGACAGCGGACCTTCAGAAAACGCACAAGCCTCACAGACTTAACACCAGAGGATGTCATTGCCCACTACAGGCTCAAAAGGACAACGATCCTCCACATCCTGACCATCATTGCCCACAGGCTGACGGTACCAACACAGCGGACAACCAACATCCCTCCGCAGACAAAGCTGCTGGCTGTGCTGCACTTGTTGGCCTCTGGTACCTTCCAACCAACAACTGCCAGAGTCGGAGGAGTCTCACAGCCAGCCCTATCCAAGTTCCTCACACCTGTCTTGGATGCCATCATCAGCTTGGTACGCCAACACCTTTACTTCCCACACACTGCGCAGGAACAGCTGGAGACCAAGCAAGGCTTCTACGCCATATCTGGCTTCCCGCACGTGTTGGGGGCAATCGACTGCACACATGTACTCCTCGTGCCCCCTGCCGCCACTGCGCACAATTATCGCAACAGGAAGCACACGCATTCCATCAATGTGCAGGCAATAGTGGACCACCGGGGACTCTTCACCAATGTCGTTGCCAACTACCGAGGCAGTGTGCATGATTCCTTCATCTTCCGACAGCCAATCATCAACCAGCGCTTTGAGGCTGGCACCTATGGATATGCACTGCTCGTCGGTAAGTAACAACTGAACACACCACACACCTCAACTCCACCAACATACAACTCACAACTCTGTGAATGCACACGTTACAAAATCACATACAACATGACAACCAACATGCATACATACCAGACACGACAACACAACTTGCTGTGGCAACCTGGGCTAGCCATGTACACAAGCCATCAACGGCATGGCACCTCAGCCACACAATAGCAGAATGTGGGGGGAGGTTGGAACCAGGCATGTGCGAAGGAGGCAAGTGACCCATGAATGTGAATGTACACAATGCCAAGTGTGGCATGGATGTGCTGGACAGACTTGAGTATGCAGACCACGGACATTTCCATGTCGACATACACTGCTGGTGTTTGGAGTGTACTGGACAGTGGACGCAACCATGTTACCTCAGCCAGTGGGGAAGATCGCGGAAGAGTAGATTGTTAAGTCCCCCCCTGTAAGCGTGAGCGTAGTGGGCTGGCCCGGCATACGCCAGGCCAGCGTAGGAGTGTGAATAAAAAGCCCGTTGCTCTGGGCGTGGTTCGCTTCCGGAATGGCCCACATGTCTGCCAGGACGGCGCCTCTCACCCCACCACGAGGCCGACGCTGTGAGCGGTGGTGGCTGTGATCCTGTGCGCCTGCTGCACCCCAGGCCGCTGGACCTCAGACCCGTCTTGCCCACCCCTGCGCACCCAGGCCTCACTGCTCACCTGCCGACACCGGCGTGTGTCAAAGAGGGCCCACCACGTGCCGGTGCAAGCTCCAAGTCCGAGGCCCGTGACCTTGGCAGCCTCCTCAGACCATCGCTGGCCTCCGCGACACAGGCCCCCAGCACTCCTTTCTCGTTGACATACTCCACCGCTGCATCCGGCCCACACTGCGGTCAAGTAGGTCACACATTTGGAACTGAGTCTTGATTATTCAATGGCAGAGTTTATACGTTTATGGCAGATTTTATATCACTGTACTCCCTTCAAAGTGATGCCACCAACTCAGTGCATAGCATTCCAGCGACACGTGTCTGTGGGCCCCTGCTGACCGCTGCCTCCGGCCTACCCTGCGGTCAAGTAGGTCACACATTTGGAATTAAGTCTTCATTATTCAGTGGCAGAGTACATATGTTTATGGCAGATTTTAGATCACTGTACTCCCTTCGATGTGGTGCCACCAACTCTGTGCAAAGCATTCCAATGACACGTGTCTGTGGGCCCTTGCTGACTACTGCCTTCGGCCTACACTGCGGTCCAGCACAGTGGGGTCACCTGTGTACTGCCTACACTGCGGTCCAGAAGGCCTCACAACAATCCAATCCAGTCCGGACCAGGCAGGACACGGCATCGTCGCAGGCAGCACACACGCTCAGCTCCTGTGCTTCTACCTCCGTGAACCACAAATCGCCACATGCCATTCCAACGTTGTGTGTGAGAGTTCCAGGAGGAGCTGGCTGAACAGCGGTTGGCCCGCGCTGACAGCTGCCTCCGGCCTACACTGCGGTCAAGTAGGTCACACATTTGGAACTGAGCCTTGATTTTTCAATGTCCCAGTTCATATCATTGTACGCAAGGAGAGGAGTAAGAGGAAGACGTGGTTCAGTCCGGAGGAAAAAAGGATCCTTCTTACGGAGGTGATCGAACACTACCAACAACTGCTCTGGTGCCACTAACTCTGTGCATCGCAAGCCAACGACACGTGGCTGTGGGCCCCTGCTGACCCCTGCCTCCGGCCTACACTGCGGTCAAGTAGGTCACACATTATGAACTGAGTCTTGATTATTCAATGGCAGAGTACATATGTTTATGGCAGATTTTAGATCACTGTACTCCCTTCGATGTGGTGCCACCAACTCTGTGCATAGCATTCCAACGACACATGTCTGTGGGCCCTTGCTGACTACTGCCTTCGGCCTACACTGCGGTCCAGCACCGCGGGGTCACCTGTGTACTGCCTACACTGCGGTCCAGCAGGCCTCACAACAATCCAATCCAGTCCGGACCAGGCAGGACACGGCATCATCGCAGGCTGCACACACGCTCAGCTCTGGTGCTTCTACCTCCGTCAACCACAAATCATCGCCACATGCCATTCCAACGTCGTGTGTGAGAGTTCCAGGAGGAGCTGGCTGAACAGCGGTTGGCCCGCGCTGACCGCTGCCTCCTGCCTACACTGCGGTCAAGTAGGTCACACATTTGGAACTGAATCTTGATTTTTCAATGTCCAAGTTCATATCATTGTACGCAAGGAGAGGAGTAAGAGGAAGACGCGGTTCAGTCCGGAGGAAAAAAGGATCCTCGTTACGGAGTTGATCGAATACTACCAACAACTGCTCTGGTGCCACTAACTCTGTGCATCGCAAGCCAACGACACGTGGCTGTGGGCCCCTGCTGACCGCTGCCTCCGGCCTACACTATGGTCAAGTAGGTCACACATTTGGAACAGAGTCTTGATTTGTGTATGGCAGAGTTGATACCATTGTACAGGCCTCATCGCAGACTACATCACCTTTCAGCTCTGGTGCCACTAACTCTGTGCCCCGAAATTCATGGACACTCTCTGGTTGAACTTTGGTGGCGTCTGAGTCTATGGCCTGGGTGTTGTCTTCATCATCATGTAGCTGATACTGACTTGGTGTTAAAAATGAGTCTGTAGCATTCATCTCCTCCATATTGCCTGTGTCTGCTTGGTTCTGCCCTCTGCATCATGCCCTGGAAGAACACCTTCCACTGTCCCCTGAAACACTCCGCGACATTTACCTCAGACATCGACGAGGACCTGCCCAGCTCTCGTGGCCCTACCTCAGTGCACCAGAAGTCACCGTCCTGTGGCGGTGTGCCTGTGCCGGCCGCAGTGCATCCGGGGACACTAACTCTGTGCAGCTCAAGTCATGGACCCTTGCTGTTTGAACTGTGAACTTCTGATTGGCTGATCACTGTTGTAGTTGTTGCCAGCACCAACCACTCCCTGAGGGCTGGCTTACACTCACCCCACACCCATCCAGCACAGGCATCACTGGACATGTGACCCAGCCAATAAAAGGTGCCGGGCGCACGTGCCCGTAGCCAGTTCCACAAACTATCTAAGTGTGTCCGTGTGGTCATTATGTATGCATGAGGGCTCCGGGCCCTACCACGTTTCATTGTGCTGTGTACAGCCGACGCAACCATGTCACCTCAGGCAGTGGGGAAGACCTGGGACATGTAGCTGTGTCGTACCCCCCTGTAAGCGTTAGCGGAGTGGGCTGGCGTACGACAGTCCAGCGTAGGGGTGTGGATAATCACCCCGGGGCTTTGGGCGTGGTTAAGTTTCGGGCTTGCCAACGAAGTAACTAATGCGTGTCTCTCTGTTGTAGTGTCGGCGCCACCTGTCCTGCAATGGACAATGTTGCAATGTAGCATACCCCCGGAGTGTAGGCACGGCCAAAGGGATAAATGAAGGAGCGCAAGCACGCTCGGGGTCCGGGGTCATACATGCCAACTGTTGTGTGTGTATCGCTAGTACCGCAGCATAAGCCAAAGGTCTAGCCTCAACCGCATCGCAAGTTCAGCCTGCCATGAACTCTACATCTGTGTCAGCCCTATCCTTACCATAGGCCTACACACACGTGGCAGCCCACCTTCAACGCACAACATCACAGTGTCGTTGTCAGGCTTGTGGACATGCGCAGACGGACACTCAAACAACGGGGGCCCCTATCTGAGCGGATAAAGGTAGTGGGATCATAGGGGAAACAAAGGGTCAATCAAAGAAGCAAAAATCCCCCTACCTATTTATTTAACAATATGCTAAACGTCATATAATATAAAAGTCTGAACAGTGCTGGAGAATAGAAGAAACAAAGGTATCACAAAATAGATTTATTTTTCCAATAAAGATACAAAATGCTCAAATATGATACAAAAATGATTATTAAATAAATATATATACATATACATAGTCCCACCACTCATTCAAACACATTCACATATGCAAACATACTATCATACCTCATTCGTACAAACAACCAACATACATACAATGACTAAAGCAACGCAACAAAGCAATATACACAAGAATATGAACCCCAGATTACCTTAGAGGCATAGGTCAGAATATTTTGAGAGATACCAGTATATTCAATACATATCATAAATACAATAACACAACATTCAAACAAGCGTAGAAGTATCACATGCGCAGACAGGCATGACAATGGTGTGCCGTAGGAGTGCAAGTGATGCAACCGCACAGCGCACATAAGTAAATAGGCTCGGGGAGGGAGGAGCAGCAGTGAGGCTACGTTATACACATTGATGGTGCTCATTTGCTACAAGCAGTACATGTCAAACAGGAATCACTAAGTCACACATATCACACACCAATAAACTAGTGAGCCTGCCAACACATCATGCAGAACCAACTATTGACTCATGTCTCTCTGCACTGTCATAGGTGATCAAGGATATGCACTCTGCCCTTGGATGATGACACAACCTCGAGCCCCGAACACACAGCCCAGAGGCAGTACAATTGGGCCCACAAACGCACCAGGGGCATCGTGTAACGCACATTTGGCGTGTTGAAGTCACGTTTCAGGTGCCTGGACATCACAGGTGGAAGGCTCCTGTACAGCCCAGACATCGTGTGCAAGATGATCGTTGCATGTTGTGTGTTGCACAACATATGTGTACGCACCAATGCCCCATGGATACAGGTGCCGGATGCACCAGACGATGATGAGGAAGATGAGGCAGGTGGACCACACCCCACTGCAGCTGCAGCAGGAATAGCCCGTAGGAACAACATCATTGACAATTTCTTCACATGAGGACGTCACATTGTGACAGTCCTTAGCAATTATGGGACAGTACAAAATGACCACAGGCACAGCATGTGCAAATAAATTCATTACAACACACATTCCCTGAGTGCATGTCACTCCTCTGTAAAAGCACATCACTCTGACAAGTGTAAGTGGAACATGTAGTGCTAACAATCTCTGAAATGGAAAATAGATGGTGGGTGTGTCACCTCTGTACAGAGAGGCTGTTTAAGGTGTCACGTATTCAAAATGCCATTTCTGTGTGTCAAAGATAGTACGGAATCCCACTCATCAGCATATCACATGTGTCCAATATCATCACATAGAGGCTGTCATTTGTGACCTAAAATTGTCAACAGGGCTTCTTTTGGGGTCAAATATGTGCCACCGTGATGCAGGGATGCACCCTGTGAATCAAGTCCCACAACATGAGCAACATGGACGTAAGGGGGAATCACTGCCCCTACATTTGTCCATGCTTTCATACTTGATTAATCATAGACATGACACATCTGTGTGTATTAGATTGTATTATTCACGTTCAGTGGAGTGTTGAAGCTGTCTTAGTCATGGGCCATGCAAACAACACTTTACAATGTTGCCCCGTGGAGGGCCAGCCAGAGTCCTTTAGGGATTGAAAAGTCACCCGGAAGAGGAAGTGTCCAGTCCGCAGTCTGATTGCTGTGTCATTGTTGAGCAAACAAAATATGGCAGTCCATGTTGAGGTCCAGGGTTATTGTCGCAGAGTGTATCGGGGGACAGTGGAAGGTGTAATTCCAGGGCATGATGCAGAGGGCAGAACCAAGCAGTAACAAGTCATATGGCGGAGATGAATGCTACTGCTTCCTTCTTACCACTAAGGCAGATTCATCCTCATCTCCATCCTCTGACGTTTCATGTGCCTCACATGTGGGTGGTGGTGTTTGGTCTGCAGCACTGTGTGACACTGACACATCAGGGGCCGGAGATGTGGATGTAGAAGTAGCAGCAGCATTTATCTGCGCAATGTCTTGTGCCATCACTCCCATGATGAGGATCTGCAGGGCATGGAAGATCCCATCTACAGCTTGCTCGTGTGCAGCTGTGGTAGCCATTCTTTGCGCCTGCATCCGCTCCATGTTCTCCATGACCCTCCTCATGTTTCCCAACTCACGGATGACATTGCTGCAGCCACTCTGACTAGACAGTTGTTGTTGTCTCCGAGTCATGACTCCAGCGACTCCAGACATGGATTGCTGGAGGGCATAGGGCGGACTGTGGGTGTCTGTTAGGGAGTGTAAGTAGTCCCTGATGGGACTTAGACACCCACGTATGGCATCTAGTTTGGCTGCCATGAGGTGGAACCCCACCCGCACCTGTTCAGCCTGCTCCTTTGGTCAGTCTAACACACGGCGTTGGAACGCCATGGGTTCTTCAGTGAGGTGATGGGAGCCAGACGTGGTGGTGGGTGCTTCCTGCTGTGTGGTCTGTGCAGGGGGTGGGCTCACCTGGATGGTGCTGGGCTGCCCTGCTACTGGAGGTGGGGTGCGGAGGTAGTCCATGATCCGTTGGAGTCCGTCGTAGTCGATGTGCTGGGGGTCGTCTCCATCATCACTGACGTGATGTAGGGTCTGCTCTGCAGGAGGTGTTGATTGTCCCTCTGCAATGTAAAGGGGAGATGCAGTTTCACAGTGTGTTCCATGTATGTTGACGCATTGGCGAAGTTTACATACAGACTGCATGACAATGTACATTGTGACTGTTTGTGAGGAGATGCCTATTTGATGTGGGACAGTGGACATTTGTACTACATCACGGATGTGAGGTTGTACTCGTACATTGTAATCTCACAGTTTCCTGCTATGCCAGATGTGCTTGGCCATTTTGTATACACATGCGGCACCAGTTGGGCCCTGTGTTCAGTTGTGAAAGTGTTGCAGTTTGTACCACATTGTTGTCAATGTTGAGGTGCTCTTATTCTTATGTGTGTGTGCTGCATTGTGGGTGAGTCGCCCCTGAAGCTCTGATTTGGCTGCCCCTTGTCCCTTTCAGGCGGTGTGCCTTTGACTTCTGTGCTTCTACAGTGCTGAGATGTTGCGGACTTGGGTAAATTGGGCTCCCGGTCGAGTTGTGACTCTTGGGCATGGTTTATCCGCAGATGTGTTGTTGACGTCAGGGGTTGTTTGTGCACGTGGATGTGTGACCTGCTCCTTTCCGGATGTGGTCCACACTCAGCCACCTCAGTGTTGTGGCGTGCACAAAGTCATTATGATTGGACTGCAGCCATGCTAATCATCATGTAGTGTCACTTGCATTGTCAGTGTGGCTCACACATACGCATCTTTGCTGTGTTTTAACACGTGTGCATGGGTTGGTTGTGAGATTGGTGCTGTATGGGGAGGGACCCCTTTGTGCCCATAGTGGACTGGGGCCTACTTGCTTTTTGTATGTGTGCTGCAGTGTGTCAAGGGGATCAGGGACATGATCCAGAGTCATTGTGGGTGTGCAGTGTGCTCTACTTAATTGTGCATGTGTGCCATTGTGCCCATCTCCCCCCGTCCTCCTGGTCCCTTGTCAGTACTCACCTGTTGATGTTGTGTCAGGTCATGTTGAGCAGTGTCCGGATCCCCAACTCCTGGCACCGTATCTCGACTGATGACTGTGGCCACCATTTTCTCCATGTCATCCAGCTCCTGGTGTGCCGCTGGACCCCCACCTCCAATCTGCGTTGCTGCTTTCATGTTGGCATCGAGTTTCTTCTTGGTTTTGGCCTTCACATCATTCCAGAGCCTCTTGACCTCTTCCATTGTCCTCCTCAATGCTACAACTGCATTCACATGGTCCAAGATAGTCTGTCATATTTGCGTCTTTGTTGCCAATGACACTTTGGAGGTGACAAACAGTTGTTGGTAGTGTTCTATCACCTCTGTGACGATGATCCTGTTTTCCTGCGGACTGAATCGCGTCTTCCTCTTCTCCTTGGCCTTCCCCGACCCCGAAGATCCTTGCTGGTCGTCTGTGGGGCTTGTGGGGTTCGCGTTGTCCTCTGCACTCGGTCCGGGTGCATCCATGGTGCTATGCAGTCTATTTTTTTTCTTTTTCTTTTTTCTGGTTTTATAGCACATTTTCCCGCATGACGCGTGGGAATTGCCGGCCTGTCGCTGGTTAGCGCTGATTTTTGTATCGCGATTTGGGACATCGCAACTTTTTTCACGTTGGTGTTTCGCATTTTTTCGACGTCGAGTTAATTTTAACGTGGTCATTTGGCGCGTTATCGTGAGATTATCGCATAGTGCCACCGGGTTGAGAATACAACGTTAACACAGCGTTATTTTCCCGCGATAGACTGCGATGTGAGAAGTTGCGTTAAGCTAATTTTGCGATAGTTAACACACGTTCTTGAGAATATCCCCCATAGATGTTAAAAATATAGCTGTATACAATATCGATTTTTGGTGATTTCTTAAGTGTTATTTTGTTAGTTTATGCTATTTGTAATGTTTTTGCTTATTTTTATTTAAAAATGTTATAATTTTTTTAATATTGTAATATATTTTTTAGTAGCATGATGTTGGGTTTATAGGGGCAAAGGGTGGGGAGTAATTTAAAATCTATATGTTATAATTCATAAAATTTGGTATATTAATTTTTTTTATATTATGTTTTGAAATGTATACATTTTATTAGCGGGAAGTTGGGTTTATAGGGGATAAGGGTGGGGAGTAATTTATAAAATATGTTATTATTTAATAATATTTTATTTTAATTATTAATTGTTTATGAATTGTTTTGTAAAATATATATTTTGGGTTGTTTGTTATTTTTATGGTAAGTTTAAAGTAATATTAAAATAGAAATTAAATTGTAAAATTAATTTTTTTAAATATGTTTTGTTTTTAAGTGTTCTTAAAATGTTTATTTTGGAATAATTGAAAAATAAATTAGTATTTGCAAAGTTTATACATGTTTAGTATTTATATGTGATAATTTTATAATTTATTTTTGATTTTGGTATTTCTTTTTAATTAATTGTAAAATTTTCATTTGAAATTGTTTTTTAAATGTATTTAAAATTATTGTAAAATGTGAACACATTTTTTTTTACATTTTTTAAAGACAATTGCTAGATGTTTAAAATGTTTCCATCATATTTTAGAAACATGGTATATTTTTTTTATTATATTTTATAGGAATTTTTTAATTTTACTTAGAATATATTATGAAATAGTTTATATGTTTGTGTATTATTTATTCATTTATTTGTTTGCTTTTGTTAAATTAATTTTGGAGTTATATTTTTGATATTAATATCTGATAATTGTTTAGTATTTATCCTGATTTGTGTTAGGTTGGAGTAAAAATAGTAATTTTCTTTGGTTTAGTGTCCAGCACTTTCCCTGAATTAAGTTAGTTTGGAGTTGGAAATTTGTTTTTTCTGGTTTAGTGTCCAGCACTTTCTCTGAATTCAGTTAGTTTGGCGTAGGCATAGTAATTGTTTTTGCTTTAGTGTCTAGCACTTTCCCTGAATTTAGTTAGTTTGGAGTTGGAATAGTATTGTTTCTGGTTTAGTATCCAGCACTTTCCCTGAGTTTAGTTAGTTTGAAGAACGAATAGCAATTTATTTTTGGTTTAGTGTCCAGAACTTTCCCTGAATTTAGTTAGATTGGTGTTGGACTAGTAAGATTTTTATGGTTTATTATTTTGTGTGGGTTAAAAGTTTTCATAAGTTTAATTTTGTAGTACTGTTTTTAAGTTTTAATATATTTTTTATTTTTTATTTGTGTATGGTTAAATCTAATTATGTAATTATTTCTGTATTTATTTATTTTTAATTAGTTGTTTTAAAGGTACAGTTTGAAATATTTTGTCATAGAAAATAAAGAGGCATACATTTCTTTATTTTTCATATTTTTTATTAAACACAATTTATTTTGTTTGAAGAATAGAACATAATGGGGCCGATTATGATGCAGCCCTTAAAGGATTCGACAGATGGTCAGAACCCTCCTGGGCCGCATCGTAATCAGCCCCTCGGTTTAGTTCCCGACCGCAGCATTACAATGCTGGCGGTCGAAAACTAAACCGGCCGGTCATTCCAGCTGGCTTCCGACGGGCTCAAAGAGCCCGTCTGCCCGTCGGAACTGGCTTGTAATTCCAGAGGGGGGGCCTTTCTTTAAATACATGTAAAATCATTTTATTGAAATTATAAAATTATTCATTATGTATTTTATATTGTAATATATTTTTAAACTAATTACTTTTCAGTTGTTTAGTCTATAAAATAATATTTTTTGTTTAATAATATTATTAAATTTTTGAATTTTTTGAGTATGTAGAAAAATGTAATTTTATTTTACAATTAACAATTATGTACAATTCTTCATTGGTATACATTTTTACATCATGTATTTTTATAACATATTTTTGACATTTTTAACAATGTATTAATTGCATTTTACAAATTATATATAAAACATATTAAATATTATTTTTCATGGTATTATAATATTATATATTTATTTTACAATTTTATTTTTGCAATGTAAAACATTTTACATTTTTTATAACATTTTTATATTTTTTGTAAAACATATCCTAAGTTTTTTTTTTACTATTTTCAATTTTTTCCCTATTGTTTTCTATGGGGAAATAGTCCTATTTCCAGTTTAATTAAGCAGCCATTTTTGTTTTGACTCATATCTTTTTGGTTGGTTGGTTACTTTTGCAGAGGGAGCTGCGTTTCATCGGTTAAGGTAAGTTTGTTTTAAATTCTTTTTAAGCTAATTTTAGGGTAGGGGGAGTTAGTTGATGTGTAGGTAGAGTAAGTAGTGTGTTAATTATAGTTTTGTTTTGTAGCATAATGTAGTTTTGATAGTGTAGTGTTTGGTGTTTTTGTCGTGCTTTACAAGTGTAGGATATTGTATTAGATAGTTAGATGTTTTTGGTTATGTGTTGTGATTTATTGATTTAGTATCCCACGACGCAGGGATCCGAGACAAGGCCCTGGAATGGACCACCTCCTTCCTCGACGGCAGAACCCAGAGAGTCCGCCTCCCACCTTTCCGATCCGAAGCCTCCGAGATCATCTGCGGCGTACCCCAGGGATCGTCCCTCAGCCCAACACTGTTCAACATCTACATGGCCCCGCTCGCACGCATCGCCAGACAACACGACCTCAACATTATCTCCTACGCCGACGACACTCAACTGATCCTCTCCCTCACCAAGGACCCCCTCGCCGCCAAAGCCAAACTCCATGAAGGAATGAAGGCCGTCGCCGATTGGATGAAGATCAGCCGACTAAAGCTGAACACGGACAAAACGGAGGTCCTCATCCTCGGCTCCAACCCCTCAGCCTGGGACGACTCCTGGTGGCCAACGATGCTGGGAGCAGCCCCGACACCCACCGACCACGCACGCAACCTGGGAGTCATCCTCGACTCAACGCTCTCCATGGCCAAGCAAGTCAACGCAGTCTCCTCCTCCTGCTTCAACACCCTCCGCATGCTTCGCAAGATCTACAGGTGGATCCCGACAGACACAAGAAGAACAGTCACCCAGGCCCTCGTCAGTAGCAGACTGGACTATGGGAACGCCCTCACGCGGGAGCCCCGGCCAAGCTCATCAAGCGACTGCAACGCCATACAAAACGCCTCCGCACGACTGATCCTCGACGTACCACGCCACAGCCACATCACCCCCCACTTGAGGAACCTGCACTGGCTCCCCGTCGACAGGAGGATCACCTTCAAACTCCTCACCCACGCACCCAAGGCACTCCACAAAACTGGCCCAGCCTACCTCAACAGACGACTCTTCTTCTACGTCCCCAACCGCCAGCTCCGCTACACCCCGACCTCTCCCTCGCCACCGTCCCCCGCATTCGAAGAACAACCACCGGCGGCAGATCCTTCTCACACCTCGCCGCCAAGACCTGGAACACCCTTCCACTAAGCCTACGAAAGACCCAAGACCTGCTGACCTTCAGGAGGCTACTCAAGACCTGGCTGTTCGACCAGTAGCAGCATCCCCCCCCCCTTCCCTCTCCCCAGCGCCTTGAGACCCTCGCGGGTAAGTAGTGCGCTCTACAAATTCTGTGATGGATTGATTGAGTATTTAATGTATGTGGGTTTGAATGTGTTTTTGTGGGAGGGTGTTGTGTTTTTTTGCAGGTGTCCATTCCCAAGTTTCAGTGAATGTGAAGATGCATTTTTTTTTTTTAAAAGGAAATGTTATATAGTTTCATTGAAACGTTTAATTTTACATACATTTCCTTTTATTTTTCGGTTTTCTTGGAACGTTTCTTTTTTTTAAACCTTTTTTTCAGGTTTTTGAGGATTTGATTATGGAGAGGATTGCGTCGTCAGATCCCTATTTTTACAGTTGTATTTTCTTTTTTTAGGGAGTTTTATTTTTTATATGGAATTGGCTTTGTATCAACTTCGTTTGGGAAAACTACTTGTTTGAGGATGATCTACTGCAACAAAGCTATAAGGGAAATAAATATTTTTGTGATTCATTTTGCTGTTTTATTTTTTTAAAATTTTAATATTTTTATTGTGTCATAATTTATTGTTCAAATATTTTAAAAAATATGACATAATAATATTTATTAAATTTAAAACAAATTAATAGTTTCTGGTTGGTGTATTTGGATTATTGTAGTAGGTGGTGTTTGGATAGCTGTTATGTTTAGAGTATACATTTTGCAATTGTATATAGATATTCCAGTCCTTGGGTGTTTGGATATAATCTAGTTTTGGAGTGTAGGTGTTCGTACATTGTTTTGGTTTGTTTACTTACTTTAGGACCTATTTTAGTTACAGATTGGTCTAGTCTAAGGGGTCCATTACGATGGCGGGCGGAGACCGTAACGGTACACGGGACCGACTGCCAGAGGTGCGGCGGTCCCGCTATGGCAATTAGGATGCGACCGCCACCCTGGCGGTCGCATCCCACATATATTACATTGCGGCAGGCGGTGCTGTAAGCAGCACCTGCCGCAATGCAATATATGCATGTTGTGCATTGGCATGCACAACGTGACAGGCACCGCGCGGTGCCTGCCACCTTGTGTATGCCAAAGAAGGGGGGTACCATAGGTACCCCGCAGTGCAACCACCCACCCCCCCTTGGGGGCCCACCACAGGCCCCCAATGCCCATCTCTGCATGCCTTTCCATGGCGGAGTCTCCGCCATGGAAAGGCAGGCATCAAATTATGGATGGCGGTGCCTGCAAGGCACCGCCACCATATTGTGTCCCTTTTCCGCCCGGCCGGCAATCTGACTGGCAGAAAAGCGGCGGACGGTCTTTCCGTCCGCCGCGGTGCCCCTCGCCATACTAATATGACGAGGGGTGAACCAGGGACATTTGGCGGGGGGACGGTGGCGATCCGCCGGTCATCGTAATGGACCCCTTAGTTCTTAGTAGCTTTGCACTTTTTGATGGGTGGCTTGGGGGCCGATTAC
This sequence comes from Calotriton arnoldi, assembly GCA_963921515.1. Classification (NCBI taxonomy): domain Eukaryota; kingdom Metazoa; phylum Chordata; class Amphibia; order Caudata; family Salamandridae; genus Calotriton; species Calotriton arnoldi. The sequence goes on from CAWUFW010001920.1 coordinate 155,257, forward strand.
GATGTCGTCTGGAAACTCTTCCAACCGAATTGGTTTCGGAATCATTTCTGACCGAATCGGTTTCTGCGAGTCCTACCACATGATTACAATGCTTCCGGACATCGTTCGGTCGGACTCGCATTGACTTCAATGGGAGCATGTGTTCTGAACGAGAACACAGGCTCCCATTGACAAAAGGGGTGGTTGGGGAAAACCTTGCACCCTGTGGCAGGCACCCCGTGGTGCCTGCCACACAGTGCATGCATAGGAAGGCTGGACCCATAATTAGCCCCATGGGCCCGATTCGGAGGGCCCCGGTTGAACGGGGCCTTCTACGGTGCCCCCAAAGTCAAATTCCGACAGTCGATCCATGTCAGCACGACCAATTTGGAAAGGCTGTCCAAATCTGACATCCTAATAACTCGGCTGGAAACGCCGTCCGTAGACCGCTACGATTTGGTTCCGAACGACTCGGTTACTCCTAATGCCTTTCGGAACCGAGTCAGACAGGCCGAATGATTTCCCTGCCATCTTAATTGGTCATTGGAAAACGTGTCAGAGTCAGTCGGAAAGGCGGGTTCCGAATCGGATTCAGACTAATCGAATGCCGTTCGGAGCTTTTCCCGACGACATCGTAATCGACCCCTTGGTTGTGTTCTTCCTAATGCGGCTTGGAAGGCATTCTACCAACATTCCACTTCATTGTTTGTTTTAGCTTTTTGGGCTCACTACTGTCTTACACGTTCCTCCAGGGAATTTGGAATTTGGGTTGCCTTCTATGTCCTGGTCTGTGTATTCTCCCTACCGATGTATCTTCGAAATAGTCTAGTAAGGGAGTTAGTTTTGTTTCATTTGATTGGTAGAAGGGATTTACTATAAGTAGGTTGTAGTAGTTTGCCACTTCAGTTATGGGGATGTAGGCTAGGGCTATGAATTTTCTATTTTGATATGCAAAGTTACTGTTTGTTGCATATTCTACACTCAGGGCCCGATTACGAGGTTGGCGGTTTGTGGATCGCCCAGGCGGTTGTGGTGGCAACAGCGGTTTAGCCGGTGGTTCCGATCGCCCTATTATGAGCTCTGCTGGCACCGCTGGCTATCTCAGATCTCCCGGCTGGCAGTGAGGGCCAATGAGCCTCCGACCGCCAGTCCAACATCCTGCACCATTATGAGCTGCATCACATCCGGCGGAAGCATGACGGTCCCAACTCCAGGCAAGAAGCGGCAGAAAGGGAGGGATATAAGGCCAGAACTCAACGGGTACACACATCCACAGGTCCTGTGCCGACATGGAGGCCATCCTACCTGTTATGCCATTGCTCTACCACATCGATCACCTCCAAAGAAGAGCCCATTGTGACCCATGCAGAATTAATGCATCGCCAGCGAACAAACAATGTACTTTTCATTTACCTGTACTTAACAAGGTCACAGGTCCCCATTTCACATTACACAGATAAAAATTTGTGTTAACGTCACCAACATTTGAACAACACACGCACTCAGTCTACCCAAGATCACGTGTCGGTACCACAAAAGTGAAAGTGATGTCATAATTTTTCTTGATACGCAATACCACGACCTCTAAAAATACGCAGCAATCGAAACATAACACACAGGATACCAATGATACCATCAGTGTAACAAAACAATCCAAGCCAGTGGCCCAACAAAACAACTACCACATGCATAGACAATCAGAGAAGCACTGGCCCAAAGAAATGCCAGATGTGTTTTTAGAAAGGTTACATAGAAATAAACTGAACATGTGTAGGATTTTTAACAGGTCAAAGCAGCCAAACAAATAGCAAACACAGCATCTGTCAGACATCAATTGTAAGTAGCCGAATAGCACACACTGCCCATTCCACACATGTGCATGCAGACCCACACAAACCTAAGCAAAGCTGATGTACTTCATGTCTGGAGGCATACATTGAGTACTCCAAATAACAAAAAATAATCAACATATCTCAATGGGAGCAGAGCAAGCAATTTATTGCTGACCTTCGAAAAAAAGAAATACATACCTCATGCCAAAACACACACTACAAGGGCACAATCAGTCGGTCTACAGGACACTAGCCCAATCGATGAACATGTCCTACGATTCAGTGAAACTCCAAAAACATGTACAATGGTCACATTACAAATACCACTCACAAAGGAATGACAATACCCATCAAAATTACATCAGAGTACAAGTATGTACTCCAGGTACCATATACAGCTAAAATTATGTAAAGGACAGGATGAGAATGTTAACTTTCCTCCCCAAAATTACATTTATTACAATTAACAAACTTTTAAGGCCAGTGGCCAGTCCAATGTTCCAAAGTGCATGAGCACATTGCTGCATCACAGTACTTGCCAAACATAGCACTGCTTGGAAATCTCCGCAGGATGGGGCTTCTAGTGGGCAGGCCAGGCACCTCAAAACAACAAACTAGGGAGAACTGAGGTTGGGACTGGGTGAGGTTGGGGTGCCAAAGGAAGGTGGGGCAGTGGTTGAGCCAGAAAGAACATCACCAGGTACAGGAGGGGCATCCATGGAATCCTGGGCAGGTGGGATGGCAAGGAGTGGGCTTTGGGAGGTTGGGGGACTGTATGTCACTCTTGTGCATGTGTCTGCGGTTGGTGCAAGTGTCTGGGAGTCTGATGTTGTTTGTGTCTGGGTTGTGTCTGTTGGTGCATGCTCAGTCTATATGTGTGGGCTAGCCCTAATGAGGGTGATGAGTGTCTGTTCGGTGGGTGCATGTATGACACTTTTTCTGCATTTGGGGGTGTTGCGGTGCATGTGGACGTTGGACTGCATGTCTGCTTGTGTTTGTGTCTGGATGGGACAGGTATGGGAGCAAGGTGTTGGGTCTGGGAGGTGGGATGGAAGACTTGGCTGAGAGGAAGGCTGCCATCAGTGAATAGGCCAGAGCCTGAAGCGACCTCTGTAGTGAAGACAATCTACTGCAAATTCCCTCCAGGAACTCCATTACAGTGGAATGCCCCTGGAGGGCCTTCAGCAGTGCATCCTGCCCAACCGAGATAAGTCTCAGGAAGTCAATAGCCTCCTCACTCAGGGCAGCTCGAGCCACGGGGGCAGGGGATGAGGTGCCTGGACCAAAGGAGACGTTCCCCACTTTACGGTTGCACAGCCGGACCAATTTGTGGGGACCAGCAGGGAGGGTTAATGAGGGAGTGGAGGTGGTGGGCAAGGTTGATGTGTTGTCCACCACCTCCGCAGAGTGACCACTGGAGGGAGAATCTGATAAAAAGGTCAAAAGTTGCTCCTCCTGAGCACGCTCCTCATTCTCTGTGCCAGTGACTCTGTCACTGTCACTATCCTGACCAGAGCCACTCTGGCCAGCTGTATCCCCAACATCTCCTCTGCCTGCCTACGTCAATGCTGAAAAGACAGTTCAAATAGGTGTAAGGACACTGAAGACATTTTCTTCAGTAACACAACACAGCTGCAACATCCACCAAAGGACACAGTGAACTACATTCATAAATAATATAGTAACAATATGGCCCACCATAACTGGCCAGTAGCAGGTCATATTGACAGGACTACAAATGCCTCCTGCAGCTAGGGACATACCCAATTCACAATGGTCTGGCTGTCAACACCAACCTTGCATTGTATATTTCAAACCAAAGTTAACAGTGGATGCCTAGCTTGGGCTGCTTAAACCCATGTATCCAATATCAGGGGTCACCTGTGGCCATAAGAGGGTGCAGAGCACACAAAACCATATGAATTTGCTCACTACTAAAAATGCTAGATCATTCTAAATACCTCAAGATCTGAGCCCACAAAATTACTCAAACAATACATATACTTTGCTCTCACATGTAATCAGTCAGTGAGAGCACAGACAACAGTGGAGCTATGAACCCCACAAACATTTCACACATTTAAACCAAGAAGGTCCAGTGTCTGAGACACAAAGCTCACAACATCATCATTCTACAACATAGTCATGACATCATGACATTACCATGATGGGAGATCTCTATGACTATGTATCACCAAATATCCAAGATATATCCACACACTTGTCTTTGACTGGAAATCAACATGTCATTCATCTGGAATGTAATTTGCTCATTACACAAAGTACAAGAATTTATCATTTGTAGAACCAAGATCATCCTTTGTGAATAACTGAAACATGCGTTCAATAGCCTATCAGTCTCTTGTAGAATTAGACAATACCCACATGGACAAATGTATGCAGATTTACATCAGATCATCATTCCAATTACGTGTTTTACCTGGATTCCTTTGTGCAATGCATGCAATCTCACATGTCTTAAATATTCTCTGACAACATACACAGTATTGTGAGAGCAAGATGTTTGATGGCAGGATTACACCTGCTGAACTTGCTAAGAGTGTTGAAAACAGTGAGTACAATTTAACGCACATATGAAGATTTTCATAATACTCAGCCTCTAAGACAATGCCATGTGACATGGCAGTCAATATGCATCATGCATAATCAATCCATGCTCAACAAAATACACTTCCTTCACATTAACCAACACATTTACATTATCACAAATGAATATGTGCATTCCGGTAATATGGCACATGTAACACAAATAGGTGTGGGACTAGGAGGTAGACTTTGGAGTTTCACTAACACCATAGATCCAAAACTACAAAAAAAGTTCTTGATATATTTAGTAATATGTATGTGATCAAACCTCATTTGATACTGGTGACCAACGCATGACTAACATACACCATAGACTCTGAAATTCAAACCAACTGACAAGCTTCTTCACCATTTCAGTACACAAGTATGACCATAACCTGCTTCCCCTCGGCCTGTAGGATGTGTGCGCTGGGTACTCATATACACTTTGCAATTGATAAGACACATATACAATCTACACCTGCACGATCTGTATGACTAGTCACTAGCCACATCCAAGTACCACTGTAAAACCATCAAGTACCAATATGTATTTGCTTTTGAACATTTTCCGAAACAACATTTCTATACAACATAGACACTGAGAAAATAAGAATAGAGCAAGAAGACCACTGTAACGCCATCCGTGTTCATCCATGGCAATGTAATGTTACAAGGGCGACACATGGCTCCAAAATCTATTCCTCAGACAAATGCAATGACAGAGTACATCGACCATGTGTACATATGATCAGTAAATTCAAACAGGTTAACATGTATACATGCTAAAACATAGTTCAACAATAAATATTACTACTGGTCAACCCAATCATGCTCACTCATGTCCATGGGTAGGTCAAAAATGGTACGTCTGACAATTCCAACAAAAGATTTCTGTGCTGACTTGTCTGGCCCAAATGCATAGGTCTTTGCGAAGTGTAAGCAACTATAACGAGTTTTATAGCATATTGGCTGTCCTTCAAGAACATGTTGACAATGCATGCACACTCATCATGTCAAACACTTTAACTTGATAGGTACACTCTCAGCACGAGCACACATAAATATGTCACCAGGTGTTTCTCTGCTACATCAATACAGGAAATGTTGCCAATATGCAAACTCAGAAAACATACTCGCAGGATACACATTATGCACAATTGGTCATGTCGAAGCACATATACATATCAGCCCATATATATCATCTTGACTCAAATCATACAACTCTTTGTGAATCCTAGTATCATTGTCTAAGGCTCAGCCACCAAAATCACTATTTTCTAGAACTGAGACGATAAAGGCACATTAAAAGAAACAATTTGCATTTGGTACTACGGGGTCGATTACAATGCCAGTCGGACCTGCTTCCGCCCTCCTGTCGGAATTGAATGGACGGCCTCGCACTCCTTCTGCATGTTTGTGTGTGTCACTAATGTAGGTCCCAGTTATCATGCAGGGACAACTTGATAAGTAGTAGTCACAACACCATGGATGTCAGTAGCAGTACCACCCTGCATGATTTCTGATGTCACTTTCGATAGCCACGTCAGACAACACCCACAGTGACAGCACCCAAAAATGGCATGTCAGGTGAAAAGCTCAGACATTGACAGATGCACATAAAAACTGTCAAACAACATGGTCCCAAATAAATTTGCCACACCACGCTCACACACCCCACAGGTACAATCTACACACTGCAAGGCCTGGGTGGCCTGAGGGACCTTTAAGAAAACACAGAGGGGTCGATTCCGATTCGGGCCGGAAAAAGCACCGACCGACTCGGATCCGGAAAAAATACCGACCGACACGTACCCGTGGCGCCCAACACGCCAAGTACGATGCAAGGCGCGAAAAATCCGACCGACACGTAACGAAACCAAGTCGACCGACCGAGCCGCACGGAAAATAGCAATCCGGCCGGAAAAACACGCGAATCCAACCGACCGACACGCACCCGGAACAAATCCGACCGAAACGTACACGCTAACTCCAAACCGCAAAGTACGATGCAAGGCGCGAAAACCACGACCGAGTCGGACGGAGGACAAGCCGTGCGACCGACACGCATACAAAACAGAGCCGAAGCAACACAATACACCGCGACCGACGCGTACGCAGCATACAAAACTGCACAAACACAGCGTGAACGAAGCGGAAAACACCGTACGAGACCAATGCAGGGTCCGACTCGGTAACAAGAACGTTTCCAACATACACAAACAGCACAAAGGAAAAATCAACCAAAAAAGGCCAAACAAGCAATTACCAAGCCAATAAATACTGGGGGGTGGGGACAGAGAACAAAGACACACCCACAACTCCACCTATATAAAGGACACAAATCACTACCATGAGCCTTTGCAAATGCCATTCCACTGCCAGCACCCAAGAGAAAGCAACCACACACCCACAGCTCATCCCTCACATAAGCCACACACCATCAGCACACCAACAAATACCTACCTCACATACACCCAGCAAAACACACACTCACACACCCTCACCTGCACACCAACACACACATCACTCACCATCACCACCCATCACCATGCCCCCAAGAAGAATCACAAGTTCCTAGATTGTGAATTGGAAGTCCTGGTAGACGAGATCCTCAGGGTAGAGCCACAGCTGTTTGGCACATTGGTCCAACAGACCCCCATGTCGCAGAAAACCAAGATGTGGAGAGGATCATCAACAGGGTGAACGCCCAATCACCATGTCGGCGCACAAAGACCGACATCCAGAACAGGTGGTATGACGTGCGCAGGAGGGTACGGAAACTGCTGAAGCAAGACTACATCAACAGCCAACACACCGGCAGTGGCCCTCCTGCCAAGCCAATATACCTCAGGCCCTGGGAGGAGAAGGTGCGGGCCATCCTACCGCCAGTGAGCATATATGGACTAGAGGACATCCCAGAGCCTGGTGAGTACACAACAAATGTACACAATATACTGCCACAAAACACACACACATCACTGTCAAGGGGAGAGTCAAACCATGCACTCATAGCAATCACACAGCAACCAGAACAGAATCATCCCAAAATGTGTATGTCAGTCAGATAAACACAACACATGCCATCAAAAAAGTCACATCCAACTGTGCCAACACATGTACAAACACAACCACAACTACAGCTAGGCAGTGGCACAAATAGAACTAACAAACACATCCACACATGTAGCCACCACAACAACACCAACACACAGTGAAGACCACTCAAAGGAAGGAATTCTGTGTATGCTGGCCAAGTCAGTGTAGCCAATAGCATCATGGGAGTCGCAGTCACACATATTGCCCACCCCAAAACTGTCCCATCAACACCACCATGAACCATACGCACATCACAGGGAGTGGAGAAGGACTCACAAGATGGCTGACACTGGCTACTGCTGTGGGGAGCACAAGGCCCTGCTGCCAACTGTGCACCAACAAACAGCAGGACACCACTGACTGACATCCTGAGAGACAACTTACACTCCCTGCAATGCAAGCACGTTCCATGGTGGGATATCTGGCTGGCTGGGTGGGAAGGGGGACTTGCAGCACTGACTATAGTCACCAGCACCTCCCCTCACACCCCCCCAACACAAACTCCACAGTACCCACCTGGTAGAATGCAATGCCCTCCATCCTAACACAAGATCCCACAAAGCACCACCACCCTGGGTTATGTTGTGTGAAGCACAGGGACACTCTTGGAACTCTTAGCCAAACAACTGCCAGGACAACACTCCCAGCCATCCTGTCAGCACAGCCAGCCCACCCCACAGGGAAGCAGAGTCAAAAGGAAGGAAGCATGGGCATGCTGGGAAGGGGGTGGAGGCAATAGCATGATGGGAGTCGTAGTCACAGACATTGCTCAGCCTCACAACTGGCCCATCAACACCACCCTGAACCATGCTCACATCACAGGGAGTGGAGAAGGACTCACAAGATGGCTGACACTGGCTACTGCTGTGGGGAGCACAAGGCCCTGCTGCCAACTGTGCACCAACAAACAGCAGGACACCACTGACTGACATCCTGAGAGACAACTTACACTCCCTGCAATGCAAGCACGTTCCATGGTGGGATATCTGGCTGGCTGGGTGGGAAGGGGGACTTGCAGCACTGACTATAGTCACCAGCACCTCCCCTCACACCCCCCCAACACAAACTCCACAGTACCCACCTGGTAGAATGCAATGCCCTCCATCCTAACACAAGATCCCACAAAGCACCACCACCCTGGGTTATGTTGTGTGAAGCACAGGGACACTCTTGGAACTCTTAGCCAAACAACTGCCAGGACAACACTCCCAGCCATCCTGCCAGCACAGCCAGCCCACCCCACAGGGAAGCAGAGTCAAAAGGAAGGAAGCATGGGCATGCTGGGAAGGGGGTGGAGGCAATAGCATGATGGGAGTCGTAGTCACAGACATTGCTCAGCCTCACAACTGGCCCATCAACACCACCCTGAACCATGCTCACATCACAGGGAGTGGAGAAGGACTCACAAGATGGCTGACACTGGCTACTGCTGTGGGGAGCACAAGGCCCTGCTGCCAACTGTGCACCAACAAACAGCAGGACACCACTGACTGACATCCTGAGAGACAACTTACACTCCCTGCAATGCAAGCACGTTCCATGGTGGGATATCTGGCTGGCTGGGTGGGAAGGGGGACTTGCAGCACTGACTATAGTCACCAGCACCTCCCCTCACACCCCCCCAACACAAACTCCACAGTACCCACCTGGAAGAATGCAATGCCCTCCATCCTAACACAAGATCCCACAAAGCACCACCACCCTGGGTTATGTTGTGTGAAGCACAGGGACACTCTTGGAACTCTTAGCCAAACAACTGCCAGGACAACACTCCCAGCCATCCTGTCAGCACAGCCAGCCCACCCCACAGGGAAGCAGAGTCAAAAGGAAGGAAGCATGGGCATGCTGGGAAGGGGGTGGAGGCAATAGCATGATGGGAGTCGTAGTCACAGACATTGCTCAGCCTCACAACTGGCCCATCAACACCACCCTGAACCATGCTCACATCACAGGGAGTGGAGAAGGACTCACAAGATGGCTGACACTGGCTACTGCTGTGGGGAGCACAAGGCCCTGCTGCCAACTGTGCACCAACAAACAGCAGGACACCACTGACTGACATCCTGAGAGACAACTTACACTCCCTGCAATGCAAGCACGTTCCATGGTGGGATAACTGACTGGCTGGCTGGGTGGGAAGGAGGTCTGGCTGTCAACCAAACACAAGCAATGCAGACCATGTTCACACCCCAGAAAATACATAGAAATGCCCAAATAATGCAGGACAATGTGCCACACCAATATCAACCCCTGACTGTGACGACTTAGGACAATGCAATGTACAGGCCCGCACCCAGAGGCACAGTCACAACTGTCATGTGTGTCAACCACTGATGCCTGCAGAAACATGACATACATTGTTTGTGTCTCCCAAAAACAGGTGATGATGGGGACACAGCAGCAGACGCTGAGGAGTCCCAGTCCCAGGCTCAAGAGGATGCCGAGCTCACTGGCGTCGTACAGCCTCTGTCCTCCTCGGACGATGAAGAACAACCTGGCACATCCGGTGCAAGTCAACATGCAGCACCAGCAGGACCACCAGCTGCAGCACCAGCAGGACCACCAGCTGCACTCCCTGCACCCACCCCTACAACGACTGTCACCACGAATACCATCCCTGCCGACATGGACAGAATAAGGAGCAACACCAGCACAGTGACCCTGGACCAACCTGGGGCCATGGACACCACCACCACCACCAACCCCCAAGGTGGACCAGGGTTATCTGTGCGTGCCACTGCACACACTGCAGATGTCAGCAGGGGTGGTGGGAGGGTGGGAGACAGAGGTCGCTGCTTGCAGACGTTGCTGGTGTGCATGACGACCCACAACTGGTACGCATAGCTGATGCGTACCAGTCCAGCACCGGAGAGCTCAGCCAGGTAGTGGGGCTCCTCAGAGACATCAAACAGCAGCAGGCTGCCCATCATGCCCGCTTGGACTCCCACATGTCCCACGTGGAGTCACACATGTCCCGTGTGGACTCACACATGTCCCGCGTGGAGTCCAAGTGGGATGCACTGCATGAGATGACGGCGGTGCACAGGGACATTTTACAATGCCTCCGCCAGATGAACAGCAACCAGTCCACACCTCCCTGTGTGCCAACAACATCTGGTGCCGAACAAACTGCAACTGCCACAGGGAGGGAGGAGGACTCTGGCGGAGAGTCCCCTGCACCGCAGCAGCCTGCACTTGAGGGCCCCCCAAGAAGAGGGGTCGTCCGAGGAGGGAAAAGTGAGAGGCCGATGGCCAAGCGCAACTCCCAGGAAGCCTGAACCTGTTCTGGATGTTCGCCTTTGTGCACAGACTGTTCACCCTGTTGACGGCAACACTACTCCCACACATTGCATGGGGAGTACAAGTTGGACCAATGTGTCAGACAAACTGTGGCCCCGATACTGGGGATCCTGTCTACCCGGACTTTCAATTCACCTAGGAACTTGGGATTGCAAGATTCATGTACAGCACAACCCATCCTATGCACTATTAACACAAATGTATCACAATAAACACACTAATACACCATACTTGCCTCTGTCGTGATTCCAACGTGGGTGCTGTTATGGGGATGATGAACTGCAAAATTACACTGTGTATGCGAACTGCAACAGCAAGGACAACACAGGTATGTGAGTACAGGCAACGTGACACACATGAGGGAGACACACCACCAGGGCTACACGACACATACACACCTAGGCCATCTGACTCATTGCCTACACTGATGTTGCCAGGGAAGACGGTGCAATGCACAGACACCACACCCATTCCCAGTTGTAGTCAAGTAGCCCACAGGTGCAGTAAGCAAATGGCAGTCAAATGTGTGACCACAGACAACGCACATCACTAAGTGAAGCACAGGTTTATTACACAGTAGCAACATGCCGTAACCACTACAGATGCAAGGTAACCCTACCTGGTAGCGGGCACACAGTCAACAACTGTAGACGGAAGGAAGTCCATGGGTGTGGCGCACATCACCTGTAGGGACACAACAGCTACCAGCCTGGATGTGCAATCACGTCGTCGGTGGACACAGTTGACCAAACGAATCTGAAAGTACCCTGTGAAGGACAGAAATGACACACAGTCAAAAGCAATGCAGTACAGGACAGAACAGCAAAACTCATGCACAATACATGTTACAAGATACCCACCCAGAACCAAGTTAGCATGTCAACACTGTTGGGGAGTACAGCCCACCTGTAACCACACATCGCAACACACATCCAGTCAAGTAGCCCATGGACACACTCCAACAGCGCCAGAGCCCCACCCACACATCATGCCAACTCACATCATTGACATGACACCTCAGGATACTCACATTCAGCTAAAGAAGTTGGTGATGAGCTGTGTGCGGACATCACCATCACCATCATCATCATCATCGTCACTGGCATCGTGGTCCAGGCCAGGATCCTCCACAGGTGGCGGATGTTGGTCATCGTCATCCTGGATGAGAGGCAACTCCTTCCGCACTGCCAGGTTGTGGAGCATGCAGCAGACGATGATAATCTTGCACACTTTCGCAGGGGCATATGGGAGGGACCCTCCGGTCTTGTCCAGGCAGCGGAAGCGGCTCTTCAGGAGACCAAAGGTCCGCTCAATCACTCTCCTGGTCCGACCATGTGCCTCATTGTAGCGCATCTGGGCAGGTGTCACAGGGTTCCTGAGGGGTGTCAGCAACCACGGCATGTTGGGGTATCCCGAGTCACCTACGGACAGACAAGTGCACATTAGCTGACTTGGAAAAGTGGGCGGAATACTACAGATCAGATCACACACAATGGCACAAAGTCAGTACACACCGACAAGCCAGGCACGCTGGTTCTGCATCTGTGCCATCATCCTGGGGATGCGACTACTCCTCATCACAAAGGCATCGTGTGCTGAACCAGGGAAACGGGCACACACGTGTGTGATGGTCATGTCTGCAAGACACACCACCAGTGCATTGACCGAGTGGTAGTGCTTGCGGTTCCTGTAGGCCTGCTCCTGGGCCTGTGGTGGTACCAAAGCCACATGTGTCCCATCAATGGAGCCAATGACATGCGGCATCCTCCCCAGGGCATAAAAGTCACTCTTCACGTCAGTGAGTCGTCGCAGTCTAGGGAAATAGATGTACCGGTTCAGGAAGAGCAACATTGCCACCAAAACATCGCGGAGCACACGGCTGAACATGGTCTGTGACATCCCACCAGCAGACGCCACAGTATGTTGGAAGGTACCGGTGGCAAAGAAGTGTAGGGCTGCCATCACCTTCACCTTGGGGGTCAGCGCTGTAGGATACGGCCGGCCAGGCTGCAAATGTGGGGACAACTGCACTGCCAAATCCTCAATCAGCTGCCTGGTGAAGCGGTACCGTCGGATGCTGTCCCGTTCCACCATCGTTGCCAGGTCTGGGAATGGCCGATGGACAGCAGGAGCCCTGCAGTGCAGAGGAGAAGTAAGCAAGATTGTCAGTCACCCCACATATGCGGCATTGAACACACTCAAGATCCCAACATACATCATCATGAGGCACAACTACATGAAGTGTGCAGTACCGGAAGGACATGTATGGTACATACATGGCCAACATCTGTCAACACGGTCCTACAGGTGGCATCAATTTGTCCCAGGTTGGCCCATTGGATATCATGATGCCGTGTCACAGTCACCCCCACAGTGACATGTGAGGACAGATGTGCCCCAGGCACCACAGCTCAACGATAGGTACATTCCCAGGGACCCTGTAATGCCACATGGACACTGGCATCACCTGGAGTATCATGTGTACACCACAGCAAAACAAACATGACCCCCACAGGTAGTGGCCACACTTGCCATGGCAGGACAGACATGGACGTCTGTGACACACACGCACAACATCAGAGTCCATGCACACACAACGTGGATGTGGAGACTGTCTCCCATTGTGCACATGAAATCAGAGACATTGTAAACACTACATGCACAAAGACTGTGGAGGGCCATCACTATTGTGCCACTGGGACACCCTGGCTCAAACATACCGTCCCACATGGGACTCACGGGGTATGTGACATGACATACACAAACACCACTGTGAAATGTGACCATGACACATGCACAGATATGAACAGTTGCACATCACAGTGGTCACGTACACGTAACACCCAGGATCCTGTCCCCATGAACACGTGCACAGCCTGGGGGTGGCTGCCCACAGGTGACACCCACAGGACAACATGTACACCAACATACACACAATAGGAAATGCAGCCTTACATGCCTTATGATAAGGTTTGGACAGGCTGTCGTGATGTAGGTGTGCCCCTCACTCCCTGGGAGCTATCTGTGTCTGGCATATGTCCATCTGAGACAGGCATGCTGACCTATGCCAGTCACATGTACAGTGATGCGTTGTACCGCAATGGACCGATCGGTGCCTCCGGCCGGCCCATTGCCTTCAATGTGTGCGGGTACGCGTTGTACCCCTGTACGCGTTGAACTGCAATGGACCGATCGGTGCCTCCGGCCGGCCCATTGCCTTCAATGTGTGCGGGTACGCGTTGTACCCCTGTGCGCGTTGAACTGCAATGGACCGATCGGTGCCTCCGGCCGGCCCATTGCCTTCAATGTGTGCGGGTACGCATTGTACCCCTGTGCGCGTTGAACTGCAATGGACCGATCGGTGCCTCCGGCCGGCCCATTGCCTTCAATGTGTGCGGGTACGCGTTGTACCCCTGTGCGCGTTGAACTGCAATGGACCGATCGGTGCCTCCGGCCGGCCCATTGCCTTCAATGTGTGCGGGTACGCGTTGTACCCCTGTGCGCGTTGTACTGCAATGGACCGATCGGTGCCTCCGGCCGGCCCATTGCCTTCAATGTGTGCGGGTACGCGTTGTACCCCTGTACGCGTTGTACCGCAATGGACCGATCGGTGCCTCCGGCCGGCCCATTGCCTTCAATGTGTGCGGGTACGCGTTGTACCCCTGTGCGCGTTGTACCGCACTGGACCGATCGGTGCGCACCCATTGACAATGGGCTTGCCTGGCAACGGACGCTTTTTCGAATTTCGAACGAGTCAGTTGCTGGAAATTCAGTTGGTCACCCACAACAATGTTGCAAAATCATGTATGTCATGAAGTTGAAGATTTGAAGGATGCTGTGGGCGTGTTTTGGTGCTGCTATTCCATGGATTGGCCAGATTCAGAAGATGCAAACGACTTGGACCTATCACTTTGGACACAAGGGACAGTATCTGCCTCTCCAGCACATATATATTGCTGGCTGTTCCCCTGAGAGCCCACTTGCCTGCACTACATGCTCCAAGACGACATCTGCCACTGCACTGCTGCTGTCTCTGCCCCTCTGTACCCTGCAATGGCACGTACTGTGGAGAGAGCCCCAGCCTTCAGCCTTGAGGAGAACCAGGCCCTGCTGGACAGCCTACTTCCACAGTACAGCAAGCTGTATGGGACACCAGGGGAGCAGGTGAGTGTCCTGTGCACTGCCTTTCTGAATGTGCATTTTGTCTGACTAGCAAGGCTGAGAGTCTGCACGCCACTGGCTAGCAGGCTCACTGAGTAGTTGTCACCCCCATAGTGTGTAGTGACTTGCACTGGACAGGTATGGTGCAGTGACAGTGCTTCTGAACAGGGTTTTACTCCCCATGCAATGATACCATGTAGTGACTTCTGGAAAACTGTCCATGGGCAGCCGTGCACTGCCTGTGTACACCATGTGCCCCTGTGATTGCGACATGTATATGCAACTGTGTCATGCACGGATATGTTGCATGTGTAGTAAATGCCTTATCACTTTGTCATCCTGACAGGCTTCTGCCCATCGGAAGCAGGAGATATGGAAGGACATCGTCCGGGCTGTCCGGTCCGTGGGGGTCTACAAGCGCCGGATCCGCAACTGCCAAAAGAGGTGGCAGGACCTTCGGGGCTGGACCCGGAGGATTGCACGGGTCCAGCTGAAGCTGTCGCCTCCTCGCAGGAGGGGCGGAACACGGACCCTGACCCCCACATGCTCAGGATCCTGGCGGTGGTCTTTCCAGACCTGGATGGGCAGCTGAAGGCCAGAGAGCAGCAAGGAGGGGGTGAGTCAAAGACTGCACTGTGAACTCTGTCTAACATGCTATGTGCCCTCCTCGGGCCTGGTTAAACTGCCACAGTACAGCAGTCATGTCGTCCAGGAGCCATGTCCCTCTATTGTGCACTGCCCACTCCTCATCTGATACCCAGGTGTGGCCCTTACATGCAGGGAATTCTGTCACGAAGGACTGTGTCCTTGCAGTTTGCTTGACTCAAGGTGGGAGACAGCATCTGTTTCCCTGACTCTGTGGTGGGCATCATGGGTGGGTCCATTGCTTACACAATGCCTGTATTCTGACATGTATTCAGCGTGTTACTTTGATCTGTGGTCCAATTGCTGAGCTGATCCACCACATGTGGCTGGGGTATCTGGCACACACCCATGCTGCGGGTGGGAACAATGTTTGGGCCCCAGGAGTATGTATATGACGTGTGTCACACATACTTAGCCAGCTGCCTACAGTCCAGGGCTCATCCCTCATTCATGTGGGGCTGGACAGTCATGCCTACTCCAGGCCATACAATACACTCTGTACTCCCACTCCCGTGTATCAGCTGACACATTGTGCGCAGTGATTTGACCCCTCAGGTGTCTGCCTCTGTGTCAGTGTGCTGTGGATTAGTCGCCAGGACTGCTGTGGAGTTTCTTGGTAGGGGCTCAGCATGCCACTGGAGATGTGACCATAGGAGACGATACTTGTGTGACACATAGGTGTCTGATCAGCTGCCCATGCAGACTGGGGCATGTGAATGTGAAGTTCAGGCAGCTGTTCCCCATGCACAGCAGAGTGTGAGGGGCTCAGGTTCAGAGGGTAGTGTCACAGGTCTACCATATGTCCAATAGGTATGACCTGGACAGATGAGGGTTAAGAGGATGTGTTGTGGGGGGATGTACATGTGCACTTGTGCAGCTCCAGGACTTGCATTCCCCATGACCTACTATTGTGACACAGTGCAGAGTGTTGTTGTCTGGCTGCAAAGTCATACATCACTGAGACAGTGATGTATGACTTTGCAGTCATGCCTCCGCCATGGCATGTGTCTACTGATTGGTGAGCCTGCAGGGGAGTGACATGTGCTACATGCACACCATAGTGGCGCTGGCTATCAGGACATGGGTGCATCATGGTGTCTGTCGCTGGTATGCATCACATGCATTTCCTATTTGACTCTGGGCATCCCTTTCATCCGGAAACCTGTACTGACTCAGTGGCAAGAGCTGTGATGTGTGCATGTCCACATGCCACACCGTGTCCTCTGCACTGTCCAACTACTGTGTACTTGGTGCATGTGTCAACACTGGGGTGTTGCAATCCAACAGACACCAGACAGATGGGTGCAAGGCCATGTGGGATGTGAGTGCCATGCTTGGCATCAGACTGACAATTGACTTCTCCTGTTCAGTTAGGGCACTTTTAGCAATGTACAACTAATGATGCCAGGGCTTGCTCTGTGATGTGCTGTGCTCACAGTGGTGTGTGCGTTATGTGCAGGTGACTGATGTCTGTCTGTTTCCCCATTGTTTGCAGATACATCCACGGCCACGGAAGGGGACAGCTCCACGGACCAGGAGGAGCCAGAGAGCCAGACTGGGTCAGCAGCCGAGGAGTGGTCGGAGGGACCCAGTGGCACGGAGGGCGAGGGGAGCCACACCGAGGAGTCCTCAGCAGCATCCACCTCAGCTGAGGACCAGAGCAACTCGGGAGGATGACTCCCTTGTGGAGGCGGGTGTCAGCAGCCACCACACCCCAGCTAGTGTTGCTGTCCCCGCCACCACCAGCACCACCACCGCCCTCCCATCGGCTCCCATTCCCCAGGTCCGTGGAGGCTCCCATGTCCGGGAGCGTGTCTCCTTTGGGCCAGGCACCGCACCCCCTGCCCCTGTGTCCCCTGCTGCCCTGAGTGAGGAGTCTGTGTACCTCCTTCGCCAGCTCCATGTAGGGCAGACAGCCATGCTGAGTGTCCTCCATGCGCACACCGCGCTGTTGACTCAGCTGGTGTCGTTCATGGAGGGCATCTCATCGGGCATGTCTGACCTACAGAGGGGCAATAGGTCCATGGACTCCTCCCTGACGGCAGCAGTGTCCCTCCTCAAACGGTCCCTCACCCCTCCTGCCTCTGCTCCATCCACACTCCCCAGCACCTTACCCATCCCAAGCACACACACACCGGCACAGGCACACACCAGCACACACACATCCAGCACACTGACACACACGCCAATGACAAAACGCACACGCACGCACATTCAGGGGACTGAAGCCAGACTCACAGGGGATGGGGCCCTGGAACACACACACGCATCCACATGCACTGCGCAGTCCTCAGTTCCCTCTCCCTCCAAAGCACCCTCCCTTGCCTCACCTGCAACCCCAAAGTCACAGCAGCTCTTCCTCTGTGACCTCGGCCTCTTCCCCACCGATGAAGCTGCTCCAGCATCCCAGGGGAAGAGGAAGCCCACCCACACGGAGCAGAGTGCCCCTCGCACCCGGACACCCTCCCCCAGGCGCAGACGGACTGAGGCCCCCACCCGCAAGTCCCCCGGAGTCCTAAGAGCAAGACCCCGCCACCGCCCTGCAGCTCAGGCACAAGGTCTCCGTCCTCCATCCCTCAGGCCCCCACTGCACAGGTGCCCCCACCACACCCTGCCCCAGGTTCCCCCACCCACAGATATACCATCCCCAAGAGGATCAGGCCTTCTCCCCCTGCCACTTGCTCTCCCAGCACCACACCCCCCGCTGCGCTTGTCTGTGCCACTGATGTGGTGAGGGTGTCCTCCCCCTCTGTCCAACCCACCTTGCCTGTTCCCCATTCTCCTCCCCTGGAGGTAGGCACTGCAGTGGAGTCCACTACCGCCCTGTCTGACTTGGGCACTGCAGTGGCGGACCTGTCCACTCCATCTGCAGGGTCCACTGCAGTTGTGCCGGCACCCACGACATCTGAGTCATGCCCCCAGTTGTGCCGGCACACACCATGTCAGACACCTCCACTGCAGTTGTCAGTGGCTCTCCAGCACCCACCACCCCTTCCCTGACTCCCCTGGTGAGCCCTGATCCTGTCCCTGCGGTGCCTGGCCTGCCCCCCGGTTGCCCCTCCTAGTGGATTGTCCCTGGTTTTGTGCAGGCATGCGTAGGGTGACATCTGCCAGTGTCACCCTGTTTGAACTTTGACAATGGACTGGCCATTGGCCTTTGCTCTATTTTTTCTGGACGTCGTTTTCAATCAACACATATGCTGAATAAAGCAACTTTCTTTTCTCTAGTGCTCATGCTTCAGATGTACATGTTGTTGGTGCTGCTAACCATGCCCTTGCTGCAGTGATGGTGATATCTGGTCTCATGATTATGAAGTGTTACTGTGCAGGAACCCATGTGGTCCAGGGGGAATGTGTCCTATCATGTGGTGTATCCATGTCATCAATAGCAGCATCTGAGGGTGTCATGTGTTCAGTATTTGGCAATGGGATTTCCTACTTACATTAGCAATTTCATATCTGTGGCTTCCACCCCTGCACATCTGTTGTGCCTGCCATCGTTGCATTTGTCTACTTCCCTGACCGTGTTGCCATCTCCACTGGACATGCAGGTTTGGGCATCAATGGGGAAGGACTCATCCGTGTAGTCAGTGCAACATTGCTATACAAGTGTGTTGGATCTGTGCTGATGATTCCGTTGGCACATCCATGACCAGGCTGATGTGATGGGAGCCCTCATTTGGTGCTAATTGTTGATTGTGTGACCAAGTGCTCAGCTGACATGATGGGGCCCTACTGAGGCAACATATGGCACAGCTTTCCTCACACAGGAGTGGAGTCCCCTCATGGCAGTGTGTACACGTGTGACATTGCCTGCGCCCAAGGTGTGTGTTGTATGTGCATGTCTGTGTGTTCACTTCCATTTATCTGCGCATGCTGTGATCCCTAGTGTTGTACCTGTTTGTGATGCTTGCTGACTTGAGCTATGTTCCCCCAAAGTCTTCTCCCTGTGTTCTCTGTGATGTGGGTGCATGGCACATTACTGGTCATCAGGGTGTCACCCATAGGTGTGTTTGCTGTCAGGGCTGAGTTTGTGTGCAGACGCAGATGGGTCACAGTCAGGTTTCCCCTTGGCACTTGTTGTTTGCCCCTGTCATGTGATTTTCAGTTCGTGTTATCTTTCAGTGATTGTGACACGTTGTGTGTGTGACTGCTGGCACTCCTCAGGGTCCGGGCTGCAATGTTGGTTGTTGTCTATGTGTGTTCTTTGTGGGTGACCTTGGCTTCTTCATTGGTGTGTGACTGTGGCTGGGATCCCATTGGTTGGTGTGGTATCGCCGTCATGTCCATGTACAGCGTAGTGTGCAGTGTGTCAGACATTCAGGAGTCTTGTTGAGTGGCCATGTGTGATGTGTTTCTGCACCTTGGTTCCCACCCACCACCCTGGAATAGTCATGGGTGCATGTGCAATGTCACCAGTGCATGTGTACTTCACTGCTGCACATTGTTAGAGGTCGAGGGGTGTGGTCTTGAGTGTGTGCAGATGGGAGTTGTTGCCCAGCTAGTCCCCTGCCTCCATGTTGGCCTTGGCTTACTGGCCATGCTGATTGATTTGTGCTTGTGTAGGTGTGATGGTAGTTTGTTGCTCAGGACACCTGACTGTGGTTCACAGTGTGAACGACATTTAGCTTTGTCATCACAGTGGGATTTTTATTCAGCCCAGGGTCACCACATTGTGGGGGCCCTGGGGGTGGTGCTGTGGTGTGTCTGTGTCTTGCTGTGTCAGTTGTTGTTCCTACGTGCCTGTGTGACATGTGTGTTTTGTGCTCCCTCTCATCTGACAATGCCTGCTTGCCCACATAGGGGATTTGGATCCATGAGTTACCTTAGTGTGGCAGTGTATGCACATCTGTATGATTGGTATTCAGCTCTCCTCATGTGTTGTGTGGTTGCCTGGGGACACTGGCACCCCCACCCCTCACCTGCTGTGTATGATGACAGTGTTGGTCTGCCTGTTTGTGTTTGTGCATCTGCACCACTGCATTGGCATATCTTGGGTGTGCCATTGGCTGTATGTTGTTTGGTGTGTTTCCCCTGCTGTCCCTGGGACTCCTAGGTCATCGGTCAGCACAGTGATCATGGTTTGTGTGTCCCATTGCTGCCATGGTATGGTATCTGTTCACCTCACATCTGCTGTCTCCACAGGATATCTGCATTTGTGTGCCCATTGGTGCAAATATGTGGTTCTGCATTCTGATGGTCACTTCTGTCATTGTGTCATTGATGAATGTTGACGGTCTCAGCCCCCATGGGTGTTGTTTGTCTGCACATGGCCAAAGGAATGTCTCATTTGCACTGCAGTATTTGGCTCACCCAATTTATGTTGCAATGGGACACATACACTACTTTGCCACAGATGAGTTTTTGGTTCTGTGACCAGGAATGATCCATGCAGTTTGGCAGTTGCAGCTCTTTCTTTGTCAACACTTACCTTTTGGTCACTGTGATGATGGGGGTGTAGACCCCATTGCCACAATGGTCAAAATGTGCTTCAGCTATGGACCCCACACTTGCCTTTTGGTCACTGTGATGATGGGGGTTTAGACCCCATTGCCACAATGGTCAAAATGTGCTTCAGCTATGGACCCCACACTTGCCTTTTGGTCACTGTGATGATGGGGGTTTAGACCCCATTGCCACAATGGTCAAAATGTGCTTCAGCTATGGACCCCACACTTGCCTTTTGGTCACTGTGATGATGGGGGTTTAGACCCCATTGCCACAATGGTCAAAATGTGCTTCGGCTATGGACCCCACACTTACCTTTTGGTCACTGTGATGATGGGGGTTTAGACCCCATTGCCACAATGGTCATGGGCTGCTTGCATTGTGGGTGCCACACACATATATGTGTGGCACATGTGCTAGGGGATCACATTGTATGTTCAAAGTCATGTTCGGTGTTGTAGGCATTTGACACAGCCTACACACGCTTGTCATGGTGGTGGGGGGATGTCTTTATCTTGCATTCCCTAGGTTGTGGTGTGCTTGTTGTGTCATGCATTGTCCATCCTATGAGTGGGGGTGGTAGTAGTGGTAGGCATCCAGCCCCCTGGGTGTGGGTGGTAGTAGTGGTAGGCATCCAGCCCCCCTGGCTAAGGGTGGTAGTAGTGGTAGGCATCCAGCCCCCTGGCTAAGGGTGGTAGTAGTGGTAGGCATCCAGCCCCCTGGGTGAGGGTGGTAGTAGTGGTAGGCATCCAGCCCCCCTGGCTAAGGGTGGTAGTAGTGGTAGGCATCCAGCCCCCTGGCTAAGGGTGGTAGTAGTGGTAGGCATCCTGCCCCCTGGCTAAGGGTGGTAGTAGTGGTAGGCATCCAGCCCCCTGGGTAAGGGTGGTAGTAGTGGTAGGCATCCAGCCCCCCTGGCTAAGGGTGGTAGTAGTGGTAGGCATCCAGCCCCCCTGGCTAAGGGTGGTAGTAGTGGTAGGCATCCTGCCCCCCTGGCTAAGGGTGGTAGTAGTGGTAGGCATCCAGCCCCCTGGCTATGGGTGGTAGTAGTGGTAGGCATCCAGCCCCCTGGCTAAGGGTGGTAGTAGTGGTAGGCATCCAGCCCCTGGCTAAGGGTGGTAGTGGTGGTAGGCATCCAGCCCCCTGGGTAAGGGTGGTAGTAGTGGTAGGCATCCAGCCCCCCTGGGTGAGGGTGGTAGTAGTGGTAGTCATCCAGCCCCCTGGCTAAGGGTGGTAGTGGTGGTAGGCATCCAGCCCCCTGGGTGAGGGTGGTAGTAGTGGTAGGCATCCAGCCCCCCTGGCTAAGGGTGGTAGTAGTGGTAGGCATCCAGCCCCCTGGGTGTGGGTGGTAGTAGTGGTAGGCATCCAGCCCCCTGGCTAAGGGTGGTAGTAGTGGTAGGCATCCAGCCCCCTGGCTAAGGGTGGTAGTAGTGGTAGGCATCCAGCCCCCCTGGCTAAGGGTGGTAGTAGTGGTAGGCATCCAGCCCCCTGGCTAAGGGTGGTAGTAGTGGTAGGCATCCAGCCCCCCTGGCTGAGGGTGGTAGTAGTGGTAGGCATCCAGCCCCCTGGGTGAGGGTGGTAGTAGTGGTAGGCATCCAGCCCCCTGGCTAAGGGTGGTAGTAGTGGTAGGCATCCAGCCCCCTGGCTAAGGGTGGTAGTAGTGGTAGGCATCCTGCCCCCCTGGCTAAGGGTGGTAGTAGTGGTAGGCATCCTGCCCCCCTGGCTAAGGGTGGTAGTAGTGGTAGGCATCCAGCCCCCTGGCTAAGGGTGGTAGTGGTGGTAGGCATCCAGCCCCCCCTGGGTAAGGGTGGTAGTAGTGGTAGGCATCCAGCCCCCCCTGGGTGAGGGTGGTAGTAGTGGTAGTCATCCAGCCCCCCCTGGCTAAGGGTGGTAGTGGTGGTAGGCACCAGCCCCCCCTGGGTGAGGGTGGTAGTAGTGGTAGGCATCCAGCCCCCCCTGGCTAAGGGTGGTAGTAGTGGTAGGCATCCAGCCCCCCCTGGGTGTGGGTGGTAGTAGTGTAGGCATCCAGCCCCCCTGGCTAAGGGTGGTAGTAGTGGTAGGCATCCAGCCCCCCTGGCTAAGGGTGGTAGTAGTGGTAGGCATCCAGCCCCCCTGGCTAAGGGTGGTAGTAGTGGTAGGCATCCAGCCCCCCTGGCTAAGGGTGGTAGTAGTGGTAGGCATCCAGCCCCCTGGGTGAGGGTGGTAGTAGTGGTAGGCATCCAGCCCCCTGGCTAAGGGTGGTAGTAGTGGTAGGCATCCAGCCCCCCTGGCTAAGGGTGGTGGTGCGCATTTAGGCCCCTGTGTGCATATGTGGCATTGGTGATGGGCATCCCGCCCCTATGGTGCTGCTGTTGCTGGTGTAAGTATATTCAGCATCCCCGTGGTGTGTGTGTGATGTGTCGTGTACGTGTTGTATGTGTTTTGTGGTTGGTGTCTGGCTTACCTTCTGCGCCGTACGCGTCCGTGCCTGTTCCGGTAGTAGATGTAGAATATTGGTATGATCGGGACGAAGGGATTCATGGTTGGTTCGTGTCGTTCGTCCTTCTCGTTGCTTCGCGTCGTCCTCGTCGCTTCGCCTCGTCCTCGCCGCCTCGCGTCGTCCTCGCCGGTGCCGTGTTCGTCTCGTGAGCCGTGGATCGTGTTGTGGCGCGAATCGGAGCTTATGTGCGCCTCTCCCGGATGCTTTGACGTGCCGTGCGTAGCGACGGGTTCGGCGCGTACGGGAAGCGCATCGTACTTGTCCGGCCGGACGGGGCTGCATTTTCCCTTCCGTGCGACTCGATTCGGCGTTTCCGGATTCGCCTCGGTCGGAGAACAGGACCTGGTTTGGGTGAGTACGGCTCGGCCGGATTTTTGCTGTTGTGCGCATCGTACTTGCTCGTTCGGTGTGCTGTACGGATCGGTCGGGAAACAGGCTTTCGCATGGCTTTTTTCCCGACCGAATGGTATTGGGTGCGCCTCCGACCGAGATCGGAATCGGCCCCAGAGTAGTGTGATATGTGAAGCATGTTTTTAAGTGTCCCTGGGTTTGTCTGTTGTCAGTCCCTGTAGGTAGACTAAACAGATGCTCATATGTTCCCCAACATATGCTTACATAGGTTACACACACTGAAGGTGTGAAAAAGATGCAAATATGCACATGAAACACCTCATATAGCCACAGATGGTACAGCTAAGATAGTGACAACACTCCATCCCCACTGTTGGCAGGACAGAAATCCCGCAAAGTCAATAGCAATAAGTCAGAGTAGGCTCTGTAACAACTGATGCAACTAGCAACTATTGGGAAAAGGCAATACTCCTTCTCAACTTTTGATGCCAAATAAGGCGTAATTTACCAAAGCAATCCAAAGTGCCATGTGACAAGGATCCACAATGTCACAGATTGTGACAAAATTACACTAACTGAGGTACAGGTGATAGGTGTATACGTTAGCTAATCATGTACAGCCGACAGGCTTCTGTGACAGTAAATCCCCACCCAATCTACATCAGAAGTCCTCTTGTTGAGCACAAAAGTAAGAGATAGCAGACATCTGCCACACCAATGTATCCAGCAACAGTACCTCATCCCAGACATGCATCCACTTAACATTGATCCACACCCTCTGTTAATCCAGCAACTCTTCTAAGGGGAGAACCTACTAACTACTGCAAATGAATCACCAAGCATGATGAAACAAACACAACTAAACTCTCACAGCCTTACAGATACACTAACAACAGTCTGATGAATCCAGGACCTCTGACCTCCTGGTCAGTGACCCAGCTCTCTGTCCGTCGCAGCTCAGCTGACTGCGCCTCCGCCGCTGCCATTCCACCCCTCTGCCTGGTAGGGGTTCAAGACAGCCCTGGTGCCCTATTTTCTGTTTGCCTGTTTATTTTTTATTTTTATTTGCCTGCTTGTATTCTTGCATCATTTCTGCTTTAGTTTTATTTTAATTCTCCGCTCTGCCCCTCGGTCCTCTGCTACCTCCTTCCTTCCTGTGTCGCGCCCTCCGTGCCCCCGCAGCCCCTCCCCCTTGCAGGTTTTCCTGCTCCTGCCTCCCAGCTTCACTTCCCTCCCCCTCCCCTATTTAATGGCGGCCGCTGCGCGTACGCCACACTGCGTGCCAAAGGGAAGTCCATCTGCGCCAGTCCGCAACCCACCCGCGACCAGTGCCAGGGACCCTGGTTCTCCGACCACCCACTGGTACGACTCAGCCGCCCTCCTCGCACTCAACCCCGGAAGGAACAACAACTGCCAGCTGTCGACGCCGGACACCACCCACGGCCAGTACTCCTGCTGCCACTGCTGTCGAACCTTCACCACCCTCATCACCACAACGGCTGCCGCCCCCACACCAGATGCCAACACCACCGAAGCCCTGAAGTGCATCCTTCTCAACGTGCGCTCTCTACACAGACACGCAGTAGAGATCTGGGAACTCCTTGGCACCCTCTCGCCAGACGTAGCCTTCTTCATGGAAACCTGGACAAACGCCGCCTCCGCCCCCGACATCGCCACCGCCATTACGGACAGATATGAGATCCAGAGGAAGGACTGCCCCCACCGCCCAGGAGGGGGTCTCGCCATCGCACACAAGAGCTCCCTCTGACTCTCCACCCCAATCACGAGCGTCTCCCTCGCCAACACCGAACACCTCCACTTCCAAATCCAGACCTGCCCCAGGACCACATTTACCGGCACCCTCGCTTACAGACCCCCAGGGCCTCGCACTTCTTTTGCCACCACCATAGCCGACCTCATCGCACACCACGCCATCGCCTCCATGGACTACATACTCATCGGAGACCTGAACTTCCACCTCGACAACTGCAGCCACCCCGACTCCACCGCCCTCCAGGACAACCTCACCAACCTCGGATTGAAGCACCTCATCACCACCCCACACATCCTCGACCCCATTTTCGCAGGAGGGAAAAATGTCTACTTAAGCCACACCTCGCACCCTCTGTGGACAGACCACCACTGCATACACTTCTCCTTCAACAACACCACCACACTCAAACCCACCCCGTGCCCATCATGAAGGAATTGGAGCAAGGTCACAGAGGAGCACCTCAACTCCACCCTCATCCACGACTCCCCCCCTCCGCTATGACCGATGCCAACTCTGCAGCCAAGGAACTACACCGCTGGATCACCAGCTGCGCAGACAAGCTCACACCCCTCCGACACCCTGACAGACAATGCCCCCTGAAGGCCGCCTGGTTCACCTGCCACCTCCAAGAAGCCAGACTCTCCTGCAGACAGCTCAAAAAACGTTGGAGAAACAGCAAAACCACCGAAGACCAGAACACCTACAAGAACACCATGACAGAATACCACCAACGCATGAGAGCCACCAAGAGGACCTTCATCTGAAACAAAATCTTCACCAATGCCAGCAACTCAAAGGAACTCTTCATCATCATCCAGCAGTTCACCAAACCTCCCAGCGAAGCCACAGATGTCACACCGTCCCATGACCTCTGCAACAAGCTCGGCTCCTACTTCCACCTGAAAATCAAGGACCTCTATGACAACTTCAGTGAACAGACTCCAGACATCACCCTCCCCTCCGGCAATGACAGCCAGCCCATCATCACCACCTAGACACCGGTCACCACCGAAGATACCACCACGACCATGAAGAGCACCCACTCAGGAGCGCCCACCGACCCCTGCCCGCCGCACACCTTCCACAGAGCTGCCGCCGCCAGAGCACCCGAACTACGCCGCACCACCAATGCCTCCTTCAAATCTGCCATTTTCCCCGACGACTGGAAGCGGGCAGAGGTCAAACCCCTTCTCAAGAAACCCTCAGCAGACCCGACGGACCTGAAAAACTACCGCCCCATCTCTCTCCTTCCCTTCATAGCCAAAGTCACCGAGAAAATCGTCAACGCCCAGCTGACCTTCATCCAAGAGAACGCCATCTTCGACTCCTCCCAGTCCAGATTCCTCAGGAACCACAGCACTGAGACCTCCCTCCTTGCCGCCACCAACAACATCCAGGTGCTGCTTGACCAGGGCCACACCGCAGCCCTCATCCTGCTAGACCTCTCCGCAGCCTTCGACACAGTCTCCCACCGCACTCTGGCAGCCAGACTCCATGATGCCAGCATACAGGGAACTGCCCTCGACTGGGTCCACTCCTTTCCCGCCAGTAGAACCCAAAGGATCAGACTCCCACCCTTCCTCTCCGAACCCACAGAGATCAAATGCGAAGAACCCCAAGGATCATCACTTAGCCCCACCCTCTTCAACATTTACATGGCCCCCCTCGCCACCATCTTCAGACTGCATGGGCTCAGTATAGTATCCTATGCCGGCGACACCCAGCTCATCCTCTCCCTCACGAAGAACCCCGAAGACACCAGACTCAGCTTCCAGGAAGGAATGAAAGACGTCCCAGCCTGGATGAGCAACAGCTGCCTAAAGGTCAACACGGAGAAGACAGAGGTCCTCGTCCTTGGACCCTCCCCTACTGCTTTGGACAACACCTGGTGGCCCTTGGGAACCCCCCCAACCCGATGGACCATGCCCGGAACTTCGGCATCATTCTAGACTCCTTCGGGACCATGACTCGCCAGATCAACGCCGTTGCCTCCACCTGCTGCTACTCCCTCCGCATCCTCTGCAAGACCTTCAAGTGGATCCCCCCCGAAGCCAGAAAGACCGTCACCCACGCACTCATAACCAGCAGACTGGACTACGGTAATGCCCTCTACGCTGGAATCAACAAATCCCTGCTACACAAACTCCAGACCATCCAGAACACCGCAGCCAGACTCGTCCTCGGCACCCCACGACATGAGCACGTGACCCAGCACCTGCGAGACCTTCACTGGCTCCCCATCGAGAAGAGATTAACATTCAAGCTACTGACCCACGCCTACAAATCCCTCCACAACATCGGACCCAAATACCTCAACGAAAGTGTCTCTTTCCACGTACCCATAAAAAACCTCCACTCCACCGACCTCACCCTAGCAGTGACCCTGTGCATCCGCAGAACCAGAGCAGGCGGAAGTGCCTTCTCCTACGTCACGGCCAAGGCCTGGAACGAGCTCCCAGTCAACATCAGACGCTCCCCTACCCTGCACACCTTCAGGAAGAGCCTCAAGACCTGGCTTTTCGGCTGACCCGGAGCAACACCCCCCCTCCTCAGCACCTTGAGACACACACGGGTGAGTAGCGTGCTTTAAAAGCCCCCTGATTGATCCACAAGGACAGAACACAGGTAAACACAAACAAAAAATAGATTTATTCTACAAAGATAAAGGCCAATGGCAGTCCAAAATCAGAAACATGTGGCCCAGTTGACTGCTGGCCAAATATACTTGCAGCTTAGAACACTGCCAGGGAAACCTCTCCAGGATTGGAGCATCAAATGGGCAGGCCAGGCATCTCATTGTAAAAAGGGGGTGGGGGGCATAATCACTTCTGGTGGGAAGTGAGATCAGGATTGGGAGGGCTGGTTTGGGCTGTGGTAGGTGTGGGATTGGATTTTGGAGGGCTGGTCAGGGTCGTGGGAGGACTGGGTTCGGGATTGGGAGGGCTGGGGTGCACTAATCGATAAATTTTGTATCCCCTAAAGGTACTGGGGGCTATAGATGGGGTTGGACTTTGAGTGGAACTTGAGTTTGGGTGCTTTGATATCTTGGGCTGGGATTAGGGGTTGGTCTTCCTCCTCTTAGCAAGAGGTGATTTTGGGTGGGAAGTGGTAGGGTAGGGAATTGGAAGGAATTCAGCCCTCTTCTGTTTGTAAAGGTGAGGGGCTTCAGTGGCAGGGAAGAGGTCTAGGGCAATCATCGTTAGGTCCGGGGAGATCTTGGAGTGTTGAGTCGAGGTGTTGGGTGTGTAAGGTAGAGGATTGTGAGGTCAGACACGTGGATGGGTGTTTGGTGCGGGCATGTCTCTGTGTGTCTTTACCTTTGGATGTTGAACGTGTGTGTGGCTTAGTCCTGTGTGTAGTGTCTGTGCCTTCTGTCATGAGTGTTGGATCTGTGTGTGTGCTTCCTGTTGTTGAAGATGATGGTATGTATCATGCTGTATGTTGTCTTGTCTGGGTGTTGGTGTTGTGAAGGCAGCAGTGTGTTTGTGTGTGTCTGTGGGAGTGGATGTGGCTGGGACTGTGGGTGTGGGCGTGGTGCCTGTGTGGGAAACAGTGGGGGTTGTGGTGATGGCAGTGAGTGACTGCTGCGTGTCTGTGCTGTGTTTGTGTCTCTTACTTCTGTGTCGGAGTGTGCTGCTTGTGGTTTGTGAAGTGGATGTGTGCTCAGGTGTGCATGTTTGTTGTACAGTTGTGGGGCTACAGATGAATGGAGAAAGGGCAGGAGTTATGGTGGTAGTTTGGAAGGCTTGGAAGGCTGTTGTCAGTGTGGAGGATAGAGCCTGAAATGATCTCTCTAACCTTCCAATGCCAGACTGAATGCCCTGCAGGTAGGCACCAGCCTGGGTCAGCTTGCTGCCCTGCTCCTAGAGGACATTCACCACTGACGTTTTACTGACAGAGATCTCTCTCAAGACATCTATAGTCTCCACACTCAGGGCCGTAGGGGAGACAAGGGTAGGGGCTGAGGTGCCTGGTGGAAAGAGATTCTCCTCTGCTTAGAGATGTGGGCCTGGACAACAGATTTGGGAGCAGCAGGGAGGATGGAGAGGGAAGGGGAGGTGGGGGGACTGAGATGTTGCAGATGGTCTTTTTGCTTGGTCCTCCACCACCAGGTGTTTGCCACCTGAGGCAGACGAAGAAGATGATGTAGATGAATCTTCATCTCTCCCCTCAAGGGCACTCCCCTCATCCTCTGTGCCAGTAGTGTATTTTGAGTCGATGTGACATGAGGAATTACTCTGGGCAGCTGCAACTCCAACAGTCCTGGGCTGGTCTCCTTCTCTGCCCTCTGTAGATGCTTGAAGATGAGGAGACAAAGGTGTTTAACATATGCTTTAGACCAACATGCTAGCATATAACCACAGCACACATTACACAGCGCCATAGACCACTAACAGCACAAGCGTCTGGACATCATTGGTAACATTGGCATGAGACCATGCATTGTAGGTCACATGACCTGAGCAAAAGCAAGCTTCAGGGTGTCAGCACCACTGCCAGCTCCATTTGCACATGTGAGATAGTACAAATGTACCTCACATGTGTGTAGCTACACTTAACATCTCCCTCTTAACCTAGACCTTTGTACTAGGATACTGTCAACTAAAGTCATATCATGGCATGTCTACATGTATAAATATCACAGCTTATCCACACATGACCGGCAACAAGCCAAAGGTCTGGTGTCCAGAACATCCTCCAGGCAAAACTGCAGTGCTTACACTAGGGATGAGTAACATCTCAATCTGATGTCACAATTGGAATGGAAGTTGCCCTTCAACACAGATACCATTTCACACTTCTGTCAAATTCCAGAACGTGCTTTAAACAGTAGACCACATATGTGTCACTTATTGTAGACAACAGTAGTATGAAGACAAATAGGCACCAAGTGGTGTGCCACAACAGCACAAATGACCATTGTACAAAACTTCCCCTAAGTACACCAATATTGAAGCAAAGTGAGTACAAATACATCCCTTCAATATCTGAAATGTCAATGGCAAGATGATACCTGAAGTATCAGAGGCATTGCCAGGGGGCCTACATTAAGCTGGCAGATCACCCTACACAAGGGCAGATGACTCACTGTACATCTTGATGCATGTAGCATTGACTGCTGACACATGTCACACAAACTTGTCAGACTATCCCTCCAACATGCATCTCACTATCCACTGACTATTGATTTAGCCATGCACGTGCACTTCCCCACATACTGCATAGAAGTTCCATGTTTGTCAGAACATCAACATGCTTACCTGCAAGTTGACATCTCTCAAGGTATGTGGGAATGTGTGACTCGTACACTATATTCTCCACAGCATACAGGTCATCCTTCCACACAATACCTGCTGCACATCACTCATTCACAAACCCAATTCCACATTGACAAACGTGATTGTCAGATGCATACACTAGGGGACCCATCTACGACCTCTGTAAATGAATAACACATGTGAACTCCCGACAAAGCCACACATCAAGGTACAACTGCCTACATGTGAGCATACAATAAGATGGCAACTAGTGAAGTGACCAACATCTTGGTATCGCACATGGGGATGTCTTACCCATTCACTTCACCCCGAGTGTAATGAGTGTCACACCACAAGTATGTGGTACAACATCCCATGAGCCACGTTACTGGGGCAGCTGCAATGCAGACACAAAGATGACAAGTGGTCAGTGAAGGAGCACCTACACACATGACATAATATGAAAATGTTAGAAAGAGTTAACAAATCCTTCTGTCATGTGAATCTGCCACAGTGGTATGACATGTGCAAGTGGACCATTCGCATCTGCAGCCAACATGACCTAATGCTCAATCTTCTTCCCTATGCACAAACAACCATACCAACCCATGGGTAAAAATTCCTGGTGTGTGGGACAACAGTCAGCTCCAAATTTCAATCCGTAAAACTATCTGTGTGAAAAGTTACATGCCCATGCTCTGTGTCACACTGAGGCCAATATTCACCTCCTATTTGCTGCTGTTGGGCCCTCAACTGCCCATGAAGGTCTGGCTGGATCACCGCCCATATGCAGACCATGAGGGGGGTCAAGGTCCGATGTGTATCCCTGCCAGTCTTGGGAACCAATCCCAGCTGGATTTCTGCAATCCTTCGCACCCAGCGCCGAGGTCGTCCCACCTTTTCAGACAGTGGACACTGCACCTGTTGCAGACCCCCAGGGCCCACACCTTGCTGGCGATGGACTTCCATAGTACCTTCTTCTGATGGACAGTTGTCTGAATGGATAAAAGGATAGGAGAAACAGTTTGTCATTACCCAAGGGTGTTCCTCTGCATGGTATTAGAAACATAGCTTGACACATAGCACAATCTGAATTCTGTGTACGACATGACCCGTGTGTCAATCTCACATACTCACCACAAATGTTGCAAGTAAAGGCAGCCATTAGGTATTAGGTGGAATGCTGATGGGAGGAACCATGGCAGACAGTATACCTTTTAGGGAATACTAACGGGCTCACAACCTGTGCATTACATTTCGAACACCTTCACTGCCAGGTCCAATGCATACATGAACATGTCACATAGAGGAGAGTCAGACAACATACCATCACTGATGTAAAAATGAAAGGGCAAATCAGTGTGTAAAGTGGCAAACAGACATATCCACAGTGGGTCAATCGCCCTGACTAACAGATGAGGACTAACATCACAATAGCCTTCACCCTTCCCAGCAACATATCATAAATTACAGTAGGTCTGCTCTGCATGAAATGATGCTGTGCATATCAGTGGGGCACCTGGAATGATTTCACATGACTCACTACTCTTACCGCAGTCAGGCCTGCTTCCCTGTTGGGTGCGACCTAATATGTAAAAACTGTTACTACAGTCTCAAAAACTACTATTTGACTGTTATGACTATTCACATTCCATATTTGAACATAGGATCATTTGGCCACAGTAGGTGTCTGGGAGTCGTTGTAAACTCCCAGGCAATTTTTGTGCTCAGTCAGATGTGGCCTTAGTGTACATTGGTACAGTACAATTGACTGAGGTCATAATTTCCTCAATATGGCTGTATGCAAATATTACTGATGGTGTCACACACCAATACAGAAACACCATGATGTGTCTATCCTGCACAACGTAGGTACCTGGAACTAGAGTGATGCAGCTGTATATGCCTGTGACACACTTTGACATGACCTGCTCCACACATGTCAATGCCTGCATCCTCTCCACAAAGCCCTGGAACCAATGGGGCTTTCCATGTGTGCCTCATGTAAGGGCCATGCAATCAATACAAGTGCAATAATAATGAAAGTCTAAGGCATAATGTTGGTAAGATGTACAGTAGGTAAGCAGTCTAGCAGAGTGCAATCTGCGTATTTTGAACTTACCAGTAACTATGGTGTGCCATGTTCCCTGTCATAGAGGGCAAGGACCTCGTCCCCAAGGGTCTGCAGCTCCCCTGGAGTGAAGGGACGGGCCCTCGCCATTTCCACGCGTGACATGACTGCTCCCAGAGGCCACAAACAGCAGCAGGTGATGGGGAACTGTAGAAAGCAGCAGTGTCTGATGGCAAGTGACAAGTGTACAGACACAGAGGGCCTGATTCACAGAACTAACTTACGTGAAATACGTAAAGTTAGTGATTTTCGGTATTCACAGAATACACTTAGCACTACTAACTTTATGTCCGCTCCCGGGCCGGAGATTCCGGCCCTGTGGCGGAATTTCCGCCTCTTGGCCAGAATCTCCGCCTCTGGGCCGGAATCTCCGCCTCCGGACCGGAATACCCTCATTTAGGCCGTTTCAATGCTCAAGCGGCCTAAATGAGGGTATTCCGGCCCGAGGCGGAGATTCCGGCCCGGAGGCAGAGATTCCGGCCCAGAGGCGGAAATTCCGCCACAGGGCCGGAATCTCCGGCCCGGAGCGGACATAAAGTTAGTAGTGCTAAGTGTATTCTGTGAATACCGAAAATCACTAACTTTACGTATTTCACGTAAGTTAGTTCTGTGAATCAGGCCCAGAAGGTATAAGTAGCTCACATAGGCATTCAGTATACACGGCCATTGTACCCCGCTGGCAGCATTTTTCAATGTAAGTCTATGACTGTGACCGCTGTGGCTGAACACACCTACCGTGTGGTTCAAATCGAATGTAGGACGCTGAATAACTCAGTTCCATTTGTGATGGCTGGTATACACCTGTGTGGTCGCCACTGTAGGTGGACACATCTCAGGAACGACTGCTGTAGCATTTTACAATGTCAGCCAATGGGTGTGTGCGGGGTCATACAAACTTTCTGAACGTGTGGTTCAAATTCCCTGATCAGCTACGGTCACAATGCCAATCATCAGGTAATGCCTGTGACTGGCTCAGAGGACCCACTTACCGCGTGGTGTGACACCGCCGTCGGGTGTGGATCCTGTAGGGCACAACAGTCACATGGGGCCTCCATCATGCAAGTCCTCATTACCACTTTGAATGTGGAAGCGACAGTGAACCTCCCAGAGAACATATATGGCTGAACTTGTCACCTTATGTATGGAACATAACATAGGGCTATGACACTATTCACACGTCGGGGTGTACATGAATGTGCCTTAATTCCCGCTTAATGTGGCACAAGGTACCAAGTGTATGAGGCATAGCTGGCAAGGTTGCACATTGCCATGTGTGACATTTTCATAGTTGCTGTGCAATAATGAGAGTAAATCCATGACAACGAGGATCACGTATCTGTGAGCAAATATAACAAGCAATGGAGACGATGGAAACATTATTTACAGATATTACACCCATTTGAGCAACCACTAACTCTAGAAAAGATCTGTAAAGCACCAGAAATGGAAGTGCACTAACCAACATGACACACAGACTGCAATAGATAAACTCAGCAGACTGAGAGTGAGAGGAAAAAATAAAACAATATGCCCACACAACACACAACCCACAGTTGTGATGTGAGAGAATTGGTCAACAACCAGCCACAGCTCACACGCTTTCTTCAGCCCAGAAGGGAGCTAAGGATGTATATATGAAGAGCACCTCATCTGACACGGAAAAAAAATGAGCATCCCCTTACTTTGGCCTCACAACTATTGCAAACATTTTTTTTTAAATGAGTTCATCTGCAGGCCCCTGCAACCCTGTTCTACGTCATGAAACGTCACTCACTCTGTAATATGTAGGTAGCACTTAGTTAGTGTTAATGTCCCAGCACATACAAATTATACTGCTACATATATTCAGCAAATACACGTGACATTTGACAGGGGCACACTGAATGAAACCTGCAAAATGCAGTGTCTGTGCTAAGTTAACATTGCTCCATCGTTTGTCGGTGCACCATGTACATAGACGCCAGTCAGATGGGCTGTTTGTCTGCGGGTGCTAGACCAAACTAATGTTCTGGTGAGAACAAGCGCCCACTTGCGACACTGAGCAAGTTTCTCACTCAAGGGGTGTGTCGAGTGTCTGAAGCACAACATGCACACCATCATGCACTAACCTTCTCTTCTAAGGTGTGCAGCAGTGAGAGATCTCTCACTGTGTCAAGCATGCCAGCTGATCAATGTAACTATCCAGCAAGTCCTGCAGCGACCCCTTCTTTCAATGCACGCACCTTACAGTCACTAGGTTTGCGCTTTCACAAATATCCCCTAGCCTGTGACTGGATTGCACACGATTTATGCATGTAGACTGTTGGTAAAAATGTACAGTTGCTGGAGGTGGCATTGTGCTGGGAGAGGTAAATCTCCAGTGAGAGTCTCAGGGAGGACATCCACAAATGGTGTGAGTGCTTCCCAAAGCATAATGCAGCCTCTGTGGCAGTAGTGCGACTTGTGTTTCATCGAATACCTGCTGTGGAAACGTGTGTCAAATAACGTTGCAAGTCTGGAAAGACCTTTCCATTCAAAGCCCCTCTTCCATAATAGGGATTTCAATGAAGGTCAGGCAGTGGCCTGTTCTACACCAATCATGCTCCACACTGGTGACCACTAACAGGAAGCTAAGAAAACATTCATTGTGAAATGAAATGAGCACACTGGGCAGCTTACAATTCGAGCAGACCAGTGGAGGCCTCTGGCTTGTATGTAACATGTGCTGTCACATCTGAGGAGAGAGCGAACCAGCACATCCCGCTTATGCTTGCACACATTAAATCAATGGATGGCCTTTGGCTCCATAGAAAGCTGAAACACTATGAAACACCCCTTACCGTTTATCTAACAGCCTTTATCATGCTTGTACACGACAGTCCACATTTGTTTTCAATGGGAGTAGGTAGTGATACAGTTAACTGGTTTGAAGTGGCTCAGGGAGTCTTACATGGCAATGGACATCCACCGCACAAGTACAAATGTCAGGGGCAGTCATACATGCCAACATTTGAGTGAGCACTCTGACCACAGTGCACTCACGCTGTGAATGCAGCTCTTCTCATAGTTGTTCAGAGCCACAATGCATGGACGTGTGAGGACTGAGAGCCAGCGGGCAGTCCTGCCACGGCTCTGTACCAGCGCTACCTTCCTGCTGGTGTGCAGACACTCATGGCATGCTCCTGGTTACCGCTGCGCAGGCTCTGGCCTCTGCCAGTCCCTTCCCCCACACTGACTATGTCTCACAGTGAGATTCTCGGGCCATGGTGCAGTGCACTGCACCAGTGGCACCATGGTATTTTCAAACTACAAGCTTTTAGTCCACCAAGGCCAAGTGTGCACAGCCGCTCAAGTTGCTAAAAAAGTGTGAGGATGCTTTTTAATGAGGTGATGTGAAACAGAACATTAAAATGCGTTACTCCAACGCATGATGCGTGGTACCTGGCAGGATTGCTGATGGTGGTAAAACAGATGGCGCACTACAAACAATATTTAGTTTAGCTGATGGCCACTATGCTGTTACTGGACCATATGTTGTCAAGATTGTGTCTGATATTTTGGAACTAGCATGTTGGTGGTGCAACCTATTCATAGATATGTCTGCCACATGTACGTCTTGAATCTGTGTGACGGCTGATGCTGTGTTCAGGCTGTGAGGGGCAGCAACAACAGTGTTCAATTACACTAATGTCATCTGCACAATGGCAGACAACTCTTCCACTTACCTAATGGTACAGTTTGTAATGTATGGTTACTGTCATGCAGAAATGCTGTGCATTAGTCACTAATGCACTGCAGAAAAGTTAACAATATTGTTCGCTGCATCCTGGTAAGAGTGAATCTGTATGTTATTATCAACTTCAATACGTGTTTCCATTCCACATACAGGAACGCTGGCAGAGGCACAGGACGAAGTGCTCTAGTCTCCTGGCCATTTCCAGACCTGTTGACAATGGAAGAAAGAGACGTCATCAAGAAATTCCATCTCAATAGGCAGTCAATTTTGGATCTATGTGGTCAGTTGGAGGTTGACTTGCA
The DNA here is from genome assembly GCA_963921515.1 of Calotriton arnoldi. Lineage (NCBI taxonomy): Eukaryota > Metazoa > Chordata > Amphibia > Caudata > Salamandridae > Calotriton > Calotriton arnoldi. Next base: position 192,314 of record CAWUFW010001920.1, read on the forward strand.
TCCTCATAGAGTCTATCTCACTGCTCTGACACCAACTGTGAACGTGACGGCTACACTGCACTTCCTGGCTACTGGATCTTTTCAATACACAGTGGCAGTATCTGGTGGGATGTCGCAACCCATGTTCAGTTTGGTGCTACGTGATGTACTCGCTGCACTGCAGAGACACATAGACAGCTACATACAGTTCCCCAGACGTCAAGATCTGGCCAATGTGAAGGGAGACTTTTATGATTTAGGACACATCCCACATGTTGTTGGAGCAATAGATGGAACACATATTGGCCTTGTCCCACTGCAAGTACGTGAACAGGTGTAAAGAAACCAGAAAACTTCCATTCCTTGAATGTGCAAGCAACCTGTCTAGCTGATTTAATCATCTCTCACGTCTGCGTCAAATTTTCAGGATCAGCCCATGACTCGTACATCATGCGGAACAGTGCCATACCCCAGTTGATGTCACAACTACAAGCAGAGAGGGCCTGGCTTGTTGGTGAGTAAGATGTCTCTGTTCTTTGTGTGTGATGTCCTGTGGCTTATTGTGTAAATGTCTGATCCCGATATGCATCTCAGTGTGTTTTCAATGTAGGTGACTCAGCATATCCAAACAAACCTTGGCTCTTGGCCCCGCTGAGGAACCCAACACCGCCAGGGGAAGTCCGCTTCAATAAGGCCCATGGTAGGACAAGGCAGGCAGTGGAATAGGCTTTTGTGCTCCTGAAGGCCAGATTCCTATGTCTGGACAAGTTTGGAGGAGCCCTCCTCTACTCACCCAGGAAGGTGAGACAGATCATTGTTGCCTGCTGAATGCTCCACAACCTTGCATTGCGCAAAAACATCCCTCTGATTGAGGAAGATGGCCAGCAGCAGGCCCCCCCAGGTGTGCACTCTGAAATGAGCAATGATGATGACAGTGATGAAGAGGAAGGAGTTGACATGCATCAACAGCTCATCCACAACTTCTTCCTTTGAATGTAAGTATGCTGTGAGATGTCAAGACTGTAATCTTGCAGTTACTGTGATTGTGCAGCTGTGAGTGAGTTGGTACTGCTGGATTTGTTGAGAGTGTAGACTTGTGAGTGACTCTGTGCACGTCTGCCAGTGAAGGGGTTCTTGACAAATGAATACGTTGTGGATGTTGATTGGTGTACTCTGAGTCTCTCCAAGTACCATGCACTACAGATATAGACTGTCATTTTTTGAACATGTTTAATTTGTGCACCTGATATCTGACTTTTTTTTACTATTTCAGGTACTTTTGCCCTTTCATCATCATTAGGACATTTCCTTGTAGTGACTTCAGCAGGGGTGTAATGCTGTTCTACATTGCTAAATGGACTTGGAACATACCTGGGAAATATTGGCATAGAGTTTTGCCGTATGACTACATTAGCACAGCAGAATGAACATCAATAGGATGGTAATTTTCACTTTTACAATGTGGTTTCTGATCTGTTGTGCAGTGGTTCTTTGCCCATATGCGTGGCGTTAGGTCAAAGATAAACAGTGTGTACATTTGTCTAACACATTATCCTCTCTCTTCACACTGGGTTCGTCTACAGTTTTTAAACTGGATGTAGGTGTACGTGTGACATCTTCATATACCACTGATCTTGCTGTACACCACTGCCTATTGTTTGTGAGATTCCACCAAATGCTGCTACCCTTCCTTGATCTGTGTCTGTGGTCAGTAGCTGATGACATTCAATGTTCTGGTACCTAGTGATTTCTCATGTGGGATTCACATTGTGGATCAGTCTATGTGGCTGTAGCTGATTCCCTGACACATTTGTTAACTTGCCATTGGTTTTGGCATTGTCTGATGTATCCTCTCCAAACATGTTTTTTGGGACACAGAACATGACTTTTCTGTACACTAACAGTGGTCAATTTCCTGAGGAATACTCAGACCCAGTGAACTAAGTAATGACTTCCTAAGGTGTCTAGACTGTATTAAATATGTGTCTCTAACAACAACTTGCATGTGTGTGTAATGTTTGAGGTACTTCAGTGTAAAACTCGGGACTTTGTCAATTCCAGGGATGACCAAGGTGACGCAAGGTATAATTTGTGATACACATGATGTTTCATTTGGACATGGAAAAGATTCAACATGGATAACTGAATGGGTGCTAAGTGTATTTATTGTAGTGGTTTCAGTAATTTATTAACAGTACATTAAAGGTGCAATATTAACCACACATGGAACACCTTGTCAGTGTTGGTGGCAGATTTAATTGTTGTAGCAGCCACAGTGGCTGGAGTCCAGAGTGCAACAAAATATTGCCTTCCATGATGCAATGTGGACCGAAAAGTCAACAAAGTCAGTGTGTATCAAACAGATCAGGCATCAGGGACAACTCTTCTTCCTGGGGTGGGTTGGTGCCTTGCCAGCTGATACTCCTGCATCCTGTTTGGGACGTCTCGGCTTGTTTTGGGGAGTATGACCACTGCTGCAGGCTCTTGGTTGTTAGAGTCCTCCTCCTCCTCTGCCAGGGACTCTATTCCTGAAGTAGGCGCTGATGATGATGGGCCAGAAGTAGTTTGCCCACAGGAGTGGGTAGATGTTTGGGGGAAAGCCCTGCAGAGGGTGGTGTTGATTTCCCTCAACACCACAATGTTTTCCCTCAACACACCAATTAGCTGGCCCATATTGTCATTGTGGCTCTCTAGCCACTGGTTTAAAGACCGGTGCACCTCAGTTCAACCAGGACCTCTCCCATCTGTCCATGATTTATTTGTAAGCGCCGATGATTCGACTAATGTTATCCTGGGCTTGAGTGGGACCGGTGGCCCCACTTTCCTGGGCCACAGTTACCCTTACACTATTCGTGGCATGACGACCTCATGGCCTGGGCTCAGGCAGCACCCTCCCACTGGCACCTCCATCCTCATTGTGAGAGGTGTCATTGCTCACTTCCGGAGCTGGGCCTGGGACTCGGGTGCAGGTGGTGCTGGTGCTGGGGGCACAGGTTGTTGTGCCAGTGGCCATATGTGTGGTAAGCATGGTATTGGGCCCTGTAGAACTCACCAATGCTGTCCGGCATGGAAGTCCCAAAGTTCCAGGTTGGTCCTCCACATCCGGGTGTGCAGGAGAATCAGCATCACTAGAGTCTTGATCCTGGGGTTGAGATGGATTCTGGTTATCATCTAGTGTCACTGCAGATGTTGTGCGCGATCCATCTGTTTAAATAAAGTCAATTGTCTATGTTGTAAGTCAGGTAGGTTTATTTATCATCCTTTGTTGTACAGTGATTTGAGAAATAGATGTGATAGATGGATGAGAGCTACACAATATCGACTGTAGCCGTTATTTGTTACATGGTATCTACATTTTGTGAAAGTTTGCTTTACATGGAGGGTGTTTTGCATGACCATTATGTAACATTTTACACCTCCTGTGGACACTAGGGATAGACATGGCATATCACAATTACTTTTTGGAAGATAATTACAGGTGGCACATGGTAATGGATTACATCTTAATCATTGTTGTATCAAGGACGTACCTCTTGCCATCTATATCATAGTTTGCCCTTGCTATTATTTCTGTGTGCATCAACTATGGATCAACAGCCTGATAGGATATGTTTCCTTCAGACCTTGCTGATGTGACTTACAATCTTCTTTGGGTGTCTGTGTTTTACTATTGATGTACTTGCATGGAGCCTTTGGAGGATGACAGTCTGAGGAGGAGGACATGTGCATGAGTAGACATATGTGTGTAATGTGTGAAAACCTTATACAAGGGGATCTGTGGATTGATGGCAGCCATGTGGCTATGGGTGAGGAGAGGTGGAGATGGGAGGAGGTGAAAGAGGGATGATGGTGTTTGGAGCCCTGAGTCCCTCTCCCATGCCATGCTAGTGAAATGGCTACTACCCGTGAACTGCATCTACGTGCAGGAGATGGCTGCCATGTGGCTATGGGGGAGGAGAGGTGGAGATGGGGGGAGGTGCAAAGACCAGAAACAGGGATGATGGTGTTTGGAGTCCTGAGTCCCTCTCCAGGGCAACACTAGTGAAATGGCTACCTACCTGTGAGCGAGCTGCAGGAGGTGGCTTCCATCTGGCTATGGTGAACAAACAATGTTGTCTTTTGTTGGGTGTTGAGTGTACAGGGCATTATGGTAGTTGTGGTCTTGTCAGTTTCCCTTTGGCAAGAAAAGTAAACCTGCATTGTGTTACATACCGGTTGACAAGAGGCTGTTGTTACTACATACACTTGTACGTTTTCCCAGAATGAGTCTCATCTAATGGGATTTTGATGTGCACACACTTGATAACAACATTCCCACCTATTTAATGGTATGGGTGGGAAACATTTGTGATGATGTGCATGACATATGACTTTGCCTGACAATGGCACATCTAAGATACATTAGCTACTGTATATGGGATAATTGGATGCGGGGGACAGCGGCAAAGCTGATTTTAGTACAGACAATCCATTGCAATGTGGGCCCACTTGGGGGGTTAGTACTTACCAGTCTTCAGTCCCCCAGGTACACCAGTTAAGCTCTCAGTGTGTATGATGGGAAGTACATTCTCTTCCCATTCAGTGAGTTGGTATGGTAGCATGGGAGGCCGACCACCAGGCATCTGAGTCTCCTTGTGGTGTCTGTTGACAAGTTCCTTTACCCTGACCTTCAGGCCATGCCACCACTTTCTGATGTCCTCCTTTGTGCGGAGGATGGAACCTACAGCATTGGCCTTGTCAACAACCCTGTCGCATATTTGGGTTTTGAGGGCCACAGAAGCTTGTTGCACTTGCGTTCCAAACAGTTGTGGCTCTACTCAGAGTATTTCGTCCACCATCACTGATAACTCCTTGTCAGAGAATCTCTGTCTTTTTTGTTTGCCATGTTTGATAAGAGGAAGTGAAGTGTGAGTGTGGTTGTGAGGGTGACAGGAAATGTGTTGTGCCTGGATTAGATGAGTAAAGGTGTGTGAACAAATGTGTGTGTGGTGTGTGTGCGTGTGTGCATGATGAGGTGATGTCTGCATTCTCTCTTGCACTCTCTCACAAACTTGAAATGATGTGGTCCTTCACTGCAAAGTAGTAGAAAAGGATCATGGTCAGGGAAGGTGTGACTTTTATACTTAGAAATGTGGGCGTGTTCACCTGTGTGCTGATATCAGCTGTGTCCTTTTTGTTGAGCCTCCATTGGACCATGTGATTTTTCATGGTGGAAGCTGTTGTGCGGCGTTCATGCATAGCGGTGTGACCGCTGAAGCCGAACGCTGGTACATCGCGGTGATCGTAATTTGGCAGTCACTTTGACCGCAGTGTTTTTGGGATCGGGAGACATATTGGTAGTTTTTCTGACCGCCGAGAACCCTTCGGAGAGCGTTCTGACCGCAATGGTCAGAACAGAGCATTGCATGCATCATAATAGGGCAGATGATACTTTGTGGTCTTGGCGGGCAGAAATTATCATCGGTCATGGCGGTCGGACGCCCAGTCCAACAGGCATCGTAATCAGCCCCTATGTCTCTTTCAAAGACCTAAATAGTACCTACATAATGTTAATAAGTTTCACAAATGTTCACATAAAGTTTGACATGATGGGCATATATTATTGCTACAGCTCACTCAAATGGACGACATCAATGAGTAACTGCTAAATAGCATTGTGCCAATGCAAATGCTTACAATTTCCCTTTTAAATCTAGTGCTTGTGTTCAGCCATCTGAACCACAAAACATGGTGAGTGAGTAGGAAAGCAAATAGCAACTAATCATGCCAGATTTTAGCTGATGACGGTCAAGTTGTGTTGCGGTCTCAGCATACTGAAATTAATGTAAACTTAAAAAGCGGTACATATAACATGTGTAGTTAGCTTGTGATTGTTAAAAGTTTCATGAGATCTGCAAACTAGTCTCACCCCCACCACTGAGCCAAATTACAACTCTGGGGCCGATTCCGATCTGGGTCGGAAATCTCTCCCGACCGAGCCGGACCCGGAGAGATTTCCGACCGAATCGGACCTAGCAGTCCGACCGAACAAGTACGATGCATTCGCATGCTATCGGACTCGATTCGGTCGGACTCCCGTGAAGTCAATGGAGCCCGGCGTACAACGCGTGCGCGGGCTCCCATTGACTCCAATGGGTGCGAGGCGAACAAGGGCGCCCCTACAGCGAGTACACGTCGAAGCGGGTCGCGCCGTCACATGCACAGGTAGGGGGACCCATGGGTCCCCCTGTGTGCGCCTCGTGCGGGTACGCGTACAGGGGGGTCCGACGCGGACCCCCAAAGTCCGGCTCTGACAGCTCTTTCGAGCCGGACGGCGCGAGTCGGTCAGACTGCTCGCGGTGCGTATCGTACTTGCCCGGCCGGGAAACGTCTCCATCGCGCGGTGCGAGTTGTGTCCGTGCGAGTCGGTCGGCACGTGTAGAAGCCGCTTACAAGTCGGTCGGCAATTTCGCGGGCGCTCGCATCGTACTCGCTCGGCCGGACCCGCGTACGAATCGGTCGGGAAACAGGGCTCCGAATCGGATCCGGTAAAGCGGAATCCGATTCAGAGCACTACCGACCGAGATCGGAATCGACCCCTCTGTGTGACCAATGGTCGATGCATCATTGATAGTGGCAGCAAATGCTCTAGGAGGTACCAATGGTAAAGGTCCAAGCAATCAATTGACCCGCAGAGGGAAGGATTCCACGCTGATGCATTTCCAATGCCGTAGCACTCAGACCAGATGAATTTCCGCATGCTTCAAGAAAAGCATTTAACAGAAGCGGCATATGCTGGGGACAACTAGGTAAATGGGTGATTCCACGTGTCCGCCGGGTGAGAATGGGCGGCAGCTCTTTACCCTATAAGGCTGCCGTGGCTTGGAACGCACTCCCTTTGGAACTTCGCTGTATCCAAGATGCTAAGCTGTTCAGGAAACGGCTGAAAACACTGCTCTTTGTATAAACTCCTCTGTCTGACTCCCACTCTCTAGCAAGGTACCGCGCCGGGACACTCCTGAGTAGCCGCGTGCGATATAAATGCCTATAACATAACATAACAAGGGAGTCAACAGTACATTCAGGTCAGAAGACACTCCCATTGGCAAATGGAGACACACATTCACTGCCAATTTATATGGGCACAACAGACAGCGTAACATGGGTTGTACGCAATGATGCCACACTGGCCTAAAGAACAGAAACCAATGTTCGTTTAGCTCCAGAAGCCGTGCTGTACCAAAGCACTGAATGATACGTTCATGGCACAGCAGCACCAGTGTCAGTGATTGGTCCATTTCGTCTTGAACTTGGACATCCATAGCTGGTTTACAACAACACAAATGCAGTTCCCTCTGCCAGGCGAATCAAAAGCTGTATGCCTTCACGAAAGTATGTAAGTTCAAAATGGGCAACAGTTGGAATTACACAGACCTGTGTTTCAAAGTAGCCGACTACACCATATACAATGAGTTTAAATAAAGTGCAAGACTACCTTGCTATCACACATGTACAATATGCGAGGAATCAGCTCCCCCACATGCTGTGTCAAGTTTTTAGGACATTTGTATATCTCTTAGATGCAGACCTTCAAAATTGAAGATCAATCAGCTCTCTGGTGTAAGTTGAGGCCATAACCTTTTGGAACAGCATGGCCTTCAGTGTGTTCAGAGTGTCAAAGCATAATGAATGTTATGGCACATACCATTGCTGCAACTTCCTAACATGTCGTGTAGGTGCTGAAATTAACTTGTGCACACCAAGGCTAAATTTATTGAACTCAAACCACATAAGTAAAGGGAACTCACTTACCACAGACAGCCTTGATCGTGGGCCACAACTTCCAAGTCATCTGAAAGTTATTTCACATTAGCACGGGAACATCCCAGTTTTCATTTCATGTTTGTCAGCCACGCATATTGAAAATACTAGCTCAGTGTTCAACAGTACAGACTTTGCTCAGACATCAGGATGATTAAACCTTGTGTATGAATCACTATTGGTCTGTACATACACAAGTCATCAAATGTAGGTGTATGTGCGTGCACATTAGTTTTACAGCCAATGTCTTTCAAATAAATACCTGTTTCATGTTTATACAACAATTGATACAGAACACTTATACATCACCTAAGTCTAAATACTTGTACACATTCAGGGCCTCCTTACGATGTAAGTCGGAAAGCCTCTGACCACAGGTCAGAGACTTTCCTACTTACATCTGAGGTTTAAAGTCTGACTGCCTAATTATAATGTAGGCGGTCAGAGTTTAAACTGGCTGGTCGGACCGACTGGCTTCTGACAGGCTCAAGGAGCCCGTCTTCCAGTCGGAGGCCTCACATAATCCCCTATGGACGGCATTTCTGTAGTGGGGATTATGATGTTGGTTACTGACAGGCTTTTTATATGTCAGGCTTTCAGACAATAAAATCCTGTCGGAAAGCGATTTTCGGGGCCTCTAGCAGGTCCCCCATCAATCAGCGGCCTCCGGTTGGGGTCCTGGGGAGCACCTATGGTGCCTCCTGCTAATCCCTGCACCGCGGTGCCTGCCACGCAGTGCAGGGATTATCAGAAACTCCCATTTCTCTATTACAGCTAATGTTGCGGCCGTTGTCCGACTGCAGCACAAGTTCCCATAGAGAAATGGAAGTTTGCGACCGTACCATGTGCGGTCCATCGTGACTGTGGTGTTGGGTCCGTCGACCAGTGGTCGGTCGGTTCCGGATCCACGGTGATGTCAGTTGGAGGCAACTTCGACGGACATCGTAATCAGCACCTCATTGTACCTTGCAACCTATGCCAAAAGAAGTGTGTAGTGTCAAGGAGATTTAACTGGATCACAAAGGTCATTTTTAAACATACCTTTTTTGATATATAAGATCTCTGTCAAATTGCATGCTTCCATGGCTCCCTTAACATCTCACTTGATACCCAATGGCCACATAAGTACCATTCCAAACAGATCTACATAAAGATGTGCAGAGCAACAGAGTGTTGAAGGAATGTGAGGCACTCACCTACTCGGCTGGTAAGCCGTACAGTTGACTGTAGTGGGGAAAGACCTCTTCCACAAGGGTTTCCAACTCCTCTGGGTAGAAGGCTGGGGTCCTTATACCTTCTACTCAGCTCATGATGGCACACCGAGACGGCTAACAGCAGCTGTAGTTAAGGAGGTGTAGATCACAGCAGTGTCAGGAGGCAAGTGAAGTGTATCGCCAACCGCATTGTATTTGTACACAACATAGGCGGTCTTAGCCATGCGCCGACATCACAATTAGTCCGCGACTTTCAAAAATCGCCAATGTGATACAAAGTTTACAGCTTCCGCATGCAAGCGCACCTTCCTCGTGGCCAAGATCCGGCGGAGTTTATTGTTTTTCGAATGTCTCTGAACCGACACCAGGCTGTGGCCATCGTGTTAGCTTTTATTTTTCAAATTGCAAATGCTAAAGGATTGCAATCCAAGCAATGTAATGTGTAATATTTCTAAAAATTGAGCTGGAAAATTACATGAAAGGGGTGTGGCGGACAGGGTTCAGATCCGGGCTTCCTATCTGACTCCCTTACGTACTCATGAGTGACTAGTATAGTGTGACAACACATTTGTTCATTGCTGAGTGAATTTCCAACATGGTAATTCTTATGGATGCATTTGTGACCATAAGAGTTTGGTAACCACAGTCACTGTAGATGTCAATTGTACAGAAATGTAAAATGCTAAAACATGATCTGGTCCGTTGCGAAAATCGTCATTCGAAAACCACTACTGAAGGCACATAAAAAGATCAGGGTCTGGAATCACTGAGTTCTCGGAGAATACACCACAGAGACTGTGTGCACTAATACCATGGCACATAGGCACCCATGTGTAAGAGGCAGAGTGTGTTAAAACAGACAGATTCGGCTTGAGACCGCTATCCCCTCAGGCATGTCAGTACTCGCTGGCCTGAGTGTCAAGAGGAGCCTGGCCAAATCAATGTACACATACAAGCATGCTCCAACATGGATACTGAGGGGGTACAGCTTGTTAATAGGGGGAGCAATACTGGGTCTGCCACTGAAAAAATCATACATGACACTTCACGTAAACCATTAGTGTCTCGAACCTTGGTTACACTGGCAGCTATTTCTTTGAAAGGGGCCACCATGTGACACGTTGGTGTGTTCATACATTTCTGAGTCAGTATCTAATGTTCTACATACCGATTCACTGAGGAAGAGGCACGATGCTTGTGATATCCAGTCAAAAATTTCATAGGTGTTCCAATACACAATTGTTTAGTATGAAGTGAGTTTTATGGCAGAAAGGGTGCTTTACAAGTGTAGTATTTAAGCTCCGTATTTGTTACACCAGTCCCTGAGGTCTATGTCAAGACAACTGTAATAGACACTTCTGCAAGCATTGAACAGTATGTAGAGAGTACCTAGTACTGTCCAGAATATAAACAATATAGGGGAAAATGTGTCAAACATGACACTTTAGCACAATACTAATGTGAGACATTGATTGTTTCCAGTGAACAAGTTTACAATCAGACCAGCATGTGGGTACGAGTCTGTGCATATAGAGACTGTTGCATATACTATTAACAAATAATGTGTACAGTTGCATTATGAAGCCCATCACATGGTGAGAGCTCTACGCTTACCTATCTGACATGCAAGTCATGTAAATGTAGACAGTGGTCATGACTCATCAAACCATGTGTCGGGCTTGCCGCATTGCGTGTGGCAGCAAGGTATAAAACAGCCTTGCTCCCGACGCTGAACGCTCTGCTTTCTAGTGTTTCAAGGTTACAGCCGCGCCTGCTTCCTGTTGACGCGTCGTTCACTTCCGGTTCACAGCGACGGGATCTTGGTTTCCTTTTTACCGGCGTTGTACTTTACTTACCTGTTCCAGCATCAGTTCCTGGTTCCGGCGGTGGGCCCCTGGCACTCCCGCATCGACTCCTGGTTGCGGCAGTGGCTCCCTGGTGCGCCTGTGTCAACTCCTGGTTGCGGCGGTGGTTTTCTGGTGCTCCTGCATTTGTTCCTGGTTGTGACAGTCGATCCTGGCGTCCCTGTATGGGCTCCTGGTTGTGGCTACGTGTTCCTGGCGTTCCTCGAGATTGAATCTCAACCGTTCCACGCCTCCAAGGTTCTCAGATCTAATCTAAAAGTAAACAAGAAATACAAAAAGCAACCAGTTTCTCTGCCTTATGGTAAAAGCAGGTACACGCTTTCAAAGCCTTGTTTGAGAATAATAGGAGGTGTTTTACTTATCTGAAGTTGTTGCCCTCCTCTGTGGAGATCTGTTTCTTTTTTTGTCCTTAACCCCACTGTTCCTGTAAATGTGAAAGGGACAACATATATTTTCATTATTCTGGGACTTAAGATTAAGTCTATAAGTAGTTTTCAGTTCTATATTCTCAATTAGTTCAAGCAATCTGCTAGGAGGAGGGCCTTTACATTGTGCTGAAGCTCTTCTCATACAAGGGAATATTACCAGAAAGATATAGGTGGGTGTTCTTAATCCCACTATTACCTCCTTTAATTCTCCATAGCATTGAACTGCCTCTAACACTGCTGCTCTATTTCTCCTTTATGGTTTGGTAGGATAAGAATTAGAGTGCACAATGAATTACAGAGAACGGCGGAAGGGGCACAGAGAAAGAAAAAGACCATGAGGCGAAAAGGTTTAAGGAATTGCTTTCCACATATATTTGATTGAACGGTCAAAACATAAATAAATAAACAACCAATCATAAATGCACTGTGTTACATTAAATGTCATGTAACCTGTGATACTGTGCACAAGGGCTCGTGAGAGGTGAACCGTTTAATCAAATATATGTGGGAAGCAATTCCTTAAACCTTTTCGCCTCACTGTCTTTTTGTTTCCCTGTGCCCCTTCCCCCGTTCTCTGCAATTCATTGTGCACTCTAAGGGGCATATTCACAAGGAGCCTTCGCCGAATTAACGGCACTTTATCGCAGCCAAAGTCGTGATAAATTTACCCCCCAATTGCCAAGCCGGTGCTAGCAGCCCACAGCACCAGTTTACCCGTGATAGCAGCCGCAAAAAACATCGCCACAGAGGACCCTCGCAAATATCGCTAATGAGATGCAGAGTAGGCGTTCCCGTGACAAAAGCCGAGACAACAGCACACCTCAACATTCACAACGACCAGCCACATCCGCAATAAAAACACAAAACAGGCGATAAGACGAGTTAGCACCAGGAAATCTACACCTGCTCTGACCTGGTGTAAAGTCGGACGGCAGCCAGCACCACAAAAGGGAGCACAGCCCACGGCCACATCTGAAGGGCAACAGATGCCATGGAGCAACTCATCATGCGGCCCGGACACCCAAGAGGGCCACAACACCCACCGCCACCACCCCAGGACCCATCCCACATCGGAACACCCCCCCCCCCGAAACCACCCCCAACCCCGGACTAAGAAATTGCACACCAACACCACGAATCCCAAAACAAACATCTTCCCTGATGTCGCACAAGCAGGAAAATAAACATACATGCGTGGTCAGAAAATGGAGAATCAGTCATACAGCAATGCAACCACCAACACAAAACACCAGACAAACAAAAGCAGAAACAACCCCTAGGATGAGTCCTAGCTGCTCCCACTGGACAATCCGTAGCACACAGACCGGTAGACCAAATCCAAGAGAAGAAGGTGTGCCATGCGCGCAACAAAGGAAAGAGAGGGAGAGAGCGAGGGAGAGAGACGGAGTGAGATAGCACAAGCAGCGCAAACCCGCACGGGCACCTGGCTCCACATTCCAACATGTGTGTGTGCATCGCCATCCGTACACCATGAGCCCAAGGCTGTGTACCAATCTCAGCGCCAAAGCCACATCACATTCCCAAAACGAAAGTAGTAGTCAGACAAACATCAGGGATGAAAGCACCATTGTCCCAATGCAGAAAGCAGGAGGACACCTTCACCTCTGACCTTGGTCCCGAACGCGCCTGGAACACCCTGATAGAGATGCAATGGCAGATGGGGTTGACTCCCACACCACGCTTTCCGCAAATGAACCATCCGACTCATCCACAGCCCACACATAGAAGCCCCTGCCTGTGGTACCCCCGCATGGGATGCCCTTGACACCCACGGAAACAGCAACCCATGGCCCACAACGTTACACACACATTCGAATCACTGCTCAGAGCTGTGGCATATCCTCCACACAACAGCCGCAGTCCAGAAGAGTGCCTGTTCACGAGACGCACCAACGCAATGGTAGGCCATACCGGGCACATGCACAACCCCCGTCACGTGGAACTGTACCGTGCATGTATGCTGCATTTACTAGGCGCACTGCCACTGGCAGTGCTGCGGATCAGTTACAGGCTCAGCTTCCGCATTGCCCACGTCACCTGCGTCCAGCCCTGGTTCCACTGCACATGCACATTCGAGTGTCCCATGGATGTCTGCCTATCCAACACAACTGTTGATGAATTGGACTATGACTTGTGTCTGCGCCCCCTGTTGGATCATGAACAGGAGTGTAACCGAGACAGCCGTGCATGGGATGCCTTGACATACTGCGTATGTATTGGTAGTTGTGCATGGGAGATGGCACAATTTCTCGTGTGCAGTGACCACATCGAGGCGCTCCCCTATTGGGCTGTGTTGCGGATCGGTGAGACGGCGTGGGCTGAGCACACCTGCCCGGACCACCTAATGGATTGGCTCACCCTGGTGTTCCTTGAACATGAGAACGACGTACTATTGGAACACATTGCACATAAAGCTGCACGGGCATTCATGGACGAGTACCTACGTACCTGCAGCCACATCCTATTGCTACCCACAGCACATAGCCCAACAACTTGTTGCACAGTGGGGATTGCTCACATATCCCACCAAAACAGAGGACACGTCTGCCTTCGGTCGGGCTCTGGATGCATGTGCATGGAATAACGCGTGTGCACACACACCTGTGCAAGGCGACGCAGGTCCATGGTCCGAGCAACACAGCGTCGTCTGGCAACGTTGCCAATTCGGACACACTGATGGGTGAGAGCACGCACATGGTGATGTAGCACGACATGTGAACCTGTCGGACCCTCACACCTGATCACTGTCGGCAGAGCAGACAATCGGCGCACCCCGGAGACAGAGCACCATGCAGACCCCACGTGCAGTGAGTCGTGCCCCCTCACACGCGGCACTGTGCAGGCGCCAAACAACACATGACTCGTCCAGCAAGGCAAGGTGAGCTGTGAGCGTTGCCATCCGTGATGAATGTTGTCCATTTCAGCCCCAACATTATCTACCCCTTGACATGTACCCATGCTTGGTGTAAGTGTCTTAAGCATGTCCCTGCCTGTTGTGGCCGTTGCCTTGTCCGTACTGACACGCACATGCCAATAAAGCCTATGCCACTCCACTGGTGTCTAACTGTGAGGTGTGTTGTTAAGATTGTCCACTCGTGTGCCACAATGAGCCTCGTCCCAACACAGGGAGGAACTGACTGTCGCATGTGCAAGGGGGGTGTGTCCCTTTCGCAAGCTCCGCCTCTGTGAGCCAGACATTGTTTTGGGATAGGTGCTGGACGACATGTGCACTTACATGATTCCAGCCATGTGTGTATGGTGTCCAACCTCTGCCCATGTGGAGCAATTTCATACATCAAAACAGAATGTGTCCACACAGATGTGTGTAAGTCGGTATGCGACGTGAAGTTCTGCTGTCACACATGGCGTGGGATACCACTCCTGGCCTGTCACCGTTTTGGTCACTCTTACACACGGCCCTATTCAACACATGGACGTGTGCCTAAGTTGGGGTGTTGTGAGATTGCTGTTGATGTGCAATGGGGTCACAGCTAGTACTCACCTTCACAGTCATCCAATTGGCCATGTGTCTCAGGGATAGATATGCGCATAGATGTCAGTTAGCAGGGTGTACCTTCATGTGCAATCATCGTCCCCACATCCAACCATACTTCCATACGTGAGTGAACATAGTGATGACACATCTGTGTGATTCAGAATGTTTTATTCACATTCAGGTGATTGACGGAGCTGGAGCTGTAGCTGCCCATTCAAGCCCACAACACATGGAAGCCCAGTGGTGGCCCAACCAGAGTCCTTTGGGGAATGCACAGTGATTGGGAAGAGGGAGAGGGCAGTCCGCAGCAGGATTGCTGTGTGATTGTCCAGCGGTGAAGCAATGGCAGTCCATGTCGGGGTCCGGGTGAATGTCCCAGGGTGTTCCGGAGGTCAGTAGGAGGTATTTCCCAGGGCATGATGCATAGGTCATGACCAGGCAGGGGCAGGCCATATGGCGGTGATGGATGCTACTGCCTCCTTCCTCACACAGTAGTTCCCATCCCCTTCTCACTCCCCTGATACGGGTTCTGTGTCCGGTGTGTGTGGCGGGGTGATGGCTGCATGGCTGTGTGCCCCTGACACATCAGACTGCGTAGGTGATGGGGCAGCATCACGGTGTGCCAGGGGAACATCAGGGTTCGGAGCTGTGTGTGTCGATGTTCCCGCTGCAGTCATCTGGGAAGGGCTCAGGGGCAGTGTTAGAACTGGGGGTCTCTAGTTGGCAATGGTTTGCACCTTTGTCCAAATAGGGACCCTTGCTTCTAGTCAGGATAAGGGGAAACACTCCTGAAATAACCCCTGCTCACCCCCTGGTAGCTTGGCACGAGCAGACAGGCTTATCTCAGAGGCAGTGTGTAAAGCATTTGTGAACACATACAGTAATACAGTGAAAACACTACAGATGGACACCACACAGGTTGTTATGTAAAAATAAGTAATCTTTATATAGACTTATCACAAGACCCAATAGCAAAAATCCACAATACTGTTATCAAAAATAGACTTTAAAAGGTTATAAAATAGTTCAGTTCTCTCAAAGTGGTAAATGCGACACTTTACTCTCAATGTACCTTGAATGCGTAACGCAAAGAAAACAAAAGGGTCGCAGGGAAGGTGAGGCGTCGGTTCCTTACACTCAGGGAAGTGGATGCGTCGGTTCCTTACTGCTGCGCAGGGAGTTGATGCTCGCTTCCTTACTGTGTGGGGAGGTGATGCGTCGGTTTCTTACTGCTTTCCGGTGCGATGCGACAGATGGCACCTCGATGCGATACTCTTCTCCGGTACGATGCGACAAAATGGCGTCTTGTTGCGATGCGACAACGTTGGTGTGATGCGGGCACGCCCGGCGGCCGTGCGGCGACTCGATGATCTTGGGAGCCGCGACAGGCCCTGCGACGCGCTTCTCCGGTGATGCGACGATGACCTCTGTGGCAGCGTCCCGCTTCTCCGGCGATGCGCCGCGCTTCGGCGATGCGATGATGACAGCGGCAGCGGCGTCTCGCTTCCTCGGTGATGCGATGACCGCGGCTGCGGCGGCGACACGCTTCTCGTCGTTGCGTGGCGCTTCCAGCTCCCAGCGACACGCAGTCTCTCAGAAGGCCCAGCACAACAGCAGGCACTTCAATTCCCAGCAAGGGAATGCAGGGGGGGAGCTGGTTGGTGAAGTCTTGTATCCCTGAGACTTCAGGCAGGAGGCCAGCTCTAGTTCAAGCCCTTGGAGATTCTCTTCTTCAAGATGACAAAGCACAGCAAAGTCTTTTCTCCTGTCCTTGGCAGAAAGCAACCACTGCAGGCCAACCCCAATCAGCAAAACAGCACAGGGGCAGTACTCCTCCTTCAGCTTCTCCGGTTCTTCTCCTTGGCAACAGGTTTCTTGATTTCCCAGAAGTGATCTAATTTCCTAGGGGTCTGGGTCCCCTTTTATACACAGTTTTCCTTTGTTCTCTGAAGGCAGAGAGGCCTCTGCCTAGTCCAAAACCAGTTCTGGTCAGTCCTGGAGCACTTTGTTTTTCTGACTCCTTCTGTCCTTTGAGAGTGAGGGGCAGAGCCATCAGACGCCCGGCAGGAGGTGGAGCCAGCATTGTGGAAGGCAGGCACAGCTCTATTCAGACCCAGGTGCAACTCCTCCCACCCATCCTCCTTCAGGCAGACCTATTCAGCCTAGTGCTGACTCACCCTGCCTCCTGGAATCCCCCAGCCCCTGTCACTCACAAACCCAGACATACAATACACAACCTGAGCAGAGGCAGCTGGATGGTTTAGGCAAGAAAATACCTACTTTCTAAAAGTGGTATTTTCAAACAAAGAATGTTAAAACCAACTTCACTAAAAGATGTATTTTATCATTCTGAGTTCAGGCATACTAAATTCGTTTTTCTACCATGTTCCCTGGGTCAGTTAGGATTATAAGGTGTAATAATCAAACTGCCCATTCTGGCCTATGGAGAACAGGTAGCCTTGCAATAGTGAAAAACGAAAATGGCTGTAATTCACTATTAGGACATGCCACACACACCAGGGCATGTCCTACCTTATACTTACAATGCACCCTGCCCTTGGGCCTACCTTAGGGGTGTCTGATATGAAGATAAGGGAAGGGTTAGGGACTGGCAAGTGGGTGCACTTGCCAAGTCGACATGGCAGTCACAGACTGCACACAGGCTCTGCCATGGCAGGCCTGAGACACATTTTACAAGCTGATTCTGTGGGTGGCACAACCAGTGCTGCAAGCCCACCAGCAGCATTGGATTTACAAGCCCTGGGCACACTCAGTGCACTGTACTAGGGACTGACAAGTAAACCAATCATCCAATCATGGAGTCACTAATCCATACATTAATTTATAGTAGGGAGCACTTGCACTGTGGCACTGAACAGCAGTGACACAGTGCCCAAAAGCATCTAAAACCAGCAAAACATAAGAGGCAACAGCAAAAAAATGGAAGGGAGACCCACGCCAATGGTGCCAAGTCTAACACGTGTCCCCTCCAGCTGAAATGTGGGGAGAACTACCCTTCCTCCTGGGAGTTCTCATCACTAAGGCGGAAAAATCTGGACAGACCATCAGCATTGGCGTGTTCTGTACCAGGGCGGTGTTCCACCGTGAAGTCCATCCCCTGTAGGGAAATGGACCATGTTAGAATTGGGGGTCTCTAGTTGGCACAGGTAGGTACTTGTGACAAATAGGGACCCTCGCCTCTAGTCAGGGTAAAGGGGTACACTCCTAAAATAACCCCTGCTCACCCCCTTGGTAGCTTGGCACGAGCAGACAGGCTTATCTCAGAGGCAGTGTGTAAAGCATTTGTGAACACATACAGTAATCTAGTGACACACTACAGATGGACACCACACAAGGTTTTATATCAAAAATAAGTATTCTTTATATAGTTTTAACACAAGACCATAACGACAAAAATCCACAATACTGTACTTAAAATGGTAGTTTTAGCTTAGTTCAGTTCAGTTCTTAAGATGCGACACTTTAAGTCAATGTACCTTACGATGCGGGACGCTTCCACAACAAGCAATGTTGCAGCGATGGAAATGCGACAAAGTTCTGGTGCAAAGAAATAAAGACGTCAAGTTCTTCCTGATGCGGCACGCTTCTCCGAGGTTGCGGAAGTCTCGACTCGATGCGTCAGCTACAGCGGCGACACCCTTGTTCAGCGATGCGACGACAGCGGCTTTGGCGGCGACCCTCTTCTCCGACGTTGCGAGACGCTTCCGCTCGATGCGACAACTGCAGCGGCGACACCCTTGTTTCGTGATGCGGCGGCAGCAGCTCCGACGGCGGCACGCTTCTCCGTGGATGCGAGGCGCTTCTCTTGATGCGGTGCAATGCGACAGCTACAGCGGCGACACCCTCCTTCGGAGTTGCGACGGCAGCGGCTGCGGCGGCGACACGCTTCTTCCTCGATGCGAGACTCTTCTCTGGCTGCGGTGCAATGCGACAGCTACAGCGGCGACACCCTCCTTCGGAGTTGCGACGGCAGCAGCAGCGGCGGCGACACGCTTCCTCTTCGTTGCGGGACGCTTCTCTCGATGCGGTGCAATACGACAGCTACAGCGGCGACACCCTCCTTCGGAGTTGCGACGGCAGCAGCAGCGACGGCGACACGCTTCTTCCTCTTGAGTCGCGCTTCCAGCTCCTTGCGACACGCAGTCCCTTCAGAAGGCCCAAAACAGCAGCAGGCACTTCCAAAGGATTCTTGGGGAGCTGGTGGTTGAAGTCTGTTGTCCCTGAGACTTCAGCAGGAGGCAAGCTCTTTTCTCAAGCCCTTGGAGATACTTTACAAGTTGAATAAAAGTGCACACAAAGTCCTTTCTCCTTCCTTTGGCAGTCAGGCAACCACTGCAGGCAGATCCCTCTAGCTTAGGGATAGTCTTCTCCTCAGTTCCTTCTTGGTTCCGCTCCTCAGCAAAGTTTCTTCTTGTTTTCCCAAAGTGATCTAATTTCCTAGGGGTCTGGGTCCCCTTTTTATACACAGTTTTCCTTTGTTCTCTGAAGGCAGAGAGGCCTCTGCCCAGCCCAAAACCAGTTCTGGTCAGTCCTGGAGCACTTTGTTTTTCTGTCTCCTTCTTTCCTTTCAGAATGTGGGGCAGGGTGCTCAGCCGCCCGGCAGGAGGTGGAGCCAGCATTGTGGAAGGCAGGCACAGCCCTATTCAGACCCAGGTGCAACTCCTCCCTCCACTCTGGATGCAGATCTTTCTATTCAGCCCTGTGCTGACTCACCCTGTCTCCTGTAGCCACCCCCAGCCCCTGTCACTCAATCTCCAGACAAGGAATACACAACCTAGCAGAGGCAGGCTTGGAAGTTTAGGCAAGAAAATACCACTTTCTAAAAGGGGTATTTTCAAACACAGAAATGTTAAAACCAACTTCACTAAAAGATGTATTTTAGCATTCTGAGTTCAGGCATACTACATTCGTTTTTCTACCATGTTCCCTGGGTCAGTTCTGACTATAAGGTGTAATAGTCAGTCTGCCCATTCTGGCCTATGGGGAGCAGGTAGCCTTGCAATAGTGAAAAACGAAAATGGCTGTAATTCACTATTAGGACATGCCACACACACCAGGGCATGTCCTACCTTGTACTTACAATGCACCCTGCCCTAGGGCCTACTTTAGGGGTGACCAACATGCAGTAAAGGGAAGGTTTAGGGACTGGTAAGTGGGTGTACTCACCAAGTCGACATGGCAGCCCTAGGCTGCACACAGGCTCTGCAATGGCAGGCCTGAGACACATTTTACAAGCCGCTTCTGTGGGTGGCACAACCAGTGCTGCAAGCCCACCAGCGGCATTGGATTTACAAGCCCTGGGCACACTCAGTGCACTGTACTAGGGACTGACAAGTAAACCAATCATCCAATCATGGAGTCACTAATCCATAACACAATTTACAATAGGGAGAGCATATGCACTTTAGCACTGATCAGCAGTGGTAAAGTGCCCAGAGTCATAAAACAGCCAACAACAGGTCAGAAAAAATATAGGAGGAAGGCAAAAAGTTTAGGGATGACCCTGCAAAAAGGGCCAAGTCCAACAGACCACCTCAACAGTTTTGGTTTCTCACCCCTCATCTGCATTAACCATCTGAGGGGCCTGTGGTCTGTCTGAACCCGGAAGTGAGTCCCAAACAAGTATGGTCTCAACTTCTTCAGTGCCCAGACCACAGCAAATGCCTCACGTTCAATCGCACTCCACCTCTGTTCCCGTGGGAGTAACCTCCTACTAATAAAGGCTACAGGTTGGTCTAGGCCCTCCTCATTCATCTGTGAAAGCACAGCCCCAACACCATGATCTGAAGCATCTGTCTGCACAATGAATTCCCTTGAGAAGTTGGGCGCCTGAAGCACGAGCGCCGTGCACATGGCAGATTTCAGGGCATCAAAAGCCTTTTGGCAGGCATCAGTCCAGTTCACTTTCCTGGGCTGCTTCCTGGAAGTCAGCTCAGTCAAGGGTGCAACAATGTTGCCATACCCCTTGACAAACCTCCTGTAATACCCGGTGAGTCCTAGGAAGGCTCTCACCTCTGTCTGGGTTTTGGGGGGTTCCCAAGCCAGGATGGTATCTATCTTGGGTTGTAGGAGCGCCACCTGGCCGCTCCCAACCTGGTGTCCCAAGTACACCACAGAACCCTGCCCGATCTGGCACTTACTCGCCTTGATCGTGAGGCCTGCCTTCCGCAGCGCCTTCAACACTTCCCAGAGGTGGTGCAGATGTTCCTCCCAAGTGGCACTGAACACTGCAATGTCATCCAGGTAGGCGGCACTGAAATCCTCCAGCCCAGCCAACACCTGGTTGACCAACCTCTGAAAGGTGGCAGGGGCATTCTTCATCCCAAAGGGCATCACCCGGAATTGGTAGTGCCCATCTGGTGTGGAGAATGCTGACCTCTCTTTGGCCCCATCAGTTAAGGCGAACTGCCAGTATCCAGACGTTAGATCAAACGTGCTGAGGTACCGGGCAGCCCCTAACCGATCAATGAGCTCATCAGCTCTGGGGATGGGGTGCGCGTCAGTCCTGGTGACTGAATTGAGTCCTCGGTAGTCCACACAGAACCGGAGTTCGGGTGTGGCACCAGGTACGGCAGCCTTTGGGACCAAGACCACTGGGCTGGCCCAAGGGCTGTTAGAGGACTCAATCACCCCCAAGGCAAACAGCTTGGAGACCTCCTCCTTGATGCAAGCCCTCACCCTGTCAGTCACTCTGTAAGTTTTGTGCTTCACAGGAGGACTGTCCCCAGTGTCCACATCATGGATGCACCATTCAGTGATACTGAGAGTCAGGGAGAACAGATCAGAAAACTGTCCCAATAGTTGGCGACAGTCATTCTGCTGTTCAGGGGTCAGGGTGGGAGAGAGGCTCACACCATCCACTGACCCATCTTGCTCTTTTGCATACAGGAGGTCAGGAAGAGGTTCAGTCTCCTCTTCCATCCCAGCATCTGTTGCTAAGAGCATGCCCACTTCAGACCTCTCAAAGTGGGGCTTCAGGCGGTTCACATGCAGGACTCGCAAGGGGTTCCTGGGAGACTGCAAGTCCACCAAGTAGGTGACATCACTCTTGCGCTCCACCACCTCAAATGGTCCGGTCCACTTATCCTGGAGCGCACAGGGCTCAACTGGGGCCATGACCCAAACCTTTTGTCCAGGCTGAAACTCGATCAGAGTGGCATTCTGATCATGCCAACGTTTCATCTCTTCCTGGCTGGCTTCCAGATTCGCCTCAGCGAGTTGTCTGAAACGCCGAGTCTGGTTCCTGAAGGCCAGCATGTAACTAAATACATCCTGGGGAGTTTTCCTGGGAGCTTTCTCCCAGCCTTCCTTGACCAGACTCAGAGGTCCTCTTACAGGATGGCCGTACAGCAGTTCAAAGGGACTGAACCCTAAGGACTTCTGGGGCACCTCTCTGTAAGCAAAGAGCAGGCATGGCAAGAGGACGTCCCACTTACGCCTCATGAGTTCCTCAAGACCCATAATCATGCCTTTAAGGGTCCGGTTGAATCTCTCAACCAGCCCATTACCTTGGGGGTGGTAAGGAGTGGTGAACTTATAGGTTACACCACACTCCTGCCACAGGGACTTCATATACTTGGAAATGAAGTTGGTACCACGGTCAGACACCACCTCCTTGGGGAACCCCACACGGGAGAAAATCCCCATCAGTGCACGTCCCACCACGGGGGCCGTCACTGTCCGAAGAGGGATGGCTTCCGGGTACCGGGTGGCATGGTCCACCAAGACCAGGATGAACCTGTTGCCCATGGCTGTCTTGGGATCCAGAGGCCCCACAATGTCAATACCCACCCTCTCAAAGGGGGTGCTGACAACAGGGAAAGGTTGGAGAGGAGCCTTGTGCTTCCTCCCACTCTTACCACTTGCCTGGCAAGTCTGACAGGTCCTGCAATGAGTATCTGAACTCTTGCGCATTTGGGGCCAATGAAAGTGGGTGACAAGCCTTTGAAAGGTCTTGTCTTGCCCCAAATGTCCTGCTAAAGGCACATCATGAGCCAGACCCAGTAGGAAGGCTCTGAAGCGCTGGGGTACCACCAGCACACGGGCTGACCCAGGCTCAGCAACCTTAGGCTCACTATACAGGAGACCATTCTCCCAGTAGATCCAGTGTGATCCAGACTGATCACCTGCTGCCTGGCTTGCAGCCTGTTACCGCAAGCCCTCAAGAGAAGGGCACTTCTTCTGCTCCTCGCAGAACTCTTCCCTGGAGGGGCCTCCTTCCTGCTGCCAATGGGGCAGCTCAGGCAGGTCCCCCAGTTCAGCCACTTGTTCCCCTGTAGGTTCCAGGGCATCCCCCTCAAGGTCTGCCTCCTCCTGGACCGTGGGAACTTCCCGCACCCCCTGCCTCCTCTCTTTAAGGCAGGCACCTGGGCCCTTCTTCCAGGCTCCAGGTCCTCTTGAATACCCTTACCGGCTGCCATTGACCGAGTGGTCACACACGCCCACTCTGGCAGACCCAACATCTCCAAATGAGACCTCCGCTCCACCTTCGCCCAAGGGGAGCTCTCCAAATCATTGCCTAGCAGACAGTCAACAGGCATGGCTGGCCTCACAGCTACTTGAAGGATACCTGAGACCCCCCCACTCAAAGGGAACCTGGGCCACCTTGCAGTGGCTCTCTGAGTTGTCAGCGGCAACTACAGGGTAGAATACGTTGGGGACCACCTGCTCCTCAGACACCAGCCGACAACTGACAGCTGTCACACTGGCCCCGGTGTCTCTCAGAGCCTCCACCCTATGGCCATTGATGGTCACCCACTGCCTGTATTTTTTAGTGTTATCAGGCAGCTGGGTCCTAGGGACCATCTCACTGTCTCCTAAAGAGACCAGGGACATCTCTGCAGGACCCCACCCACCTTGGGCACCCAACTCCTCCCCCAGGGCTACACTAGCCATCTGCCGGGATGGTGCACCAGTGGGTGCAGTGGTCACGGTATTGGGGCACTTGGGACTTCCTACAAAGTGACCCACCTGACCACAACTAAAACATGCTTTGGGCCCCTTCTGAACAGACTTATCTGTTGGGACCCATGGTCTTTTCTCAGTGGGAGGCTGGGAACCCTTACCTTGGTTCCCTTGGGGTTTACTTTGGGGCCCTTTTGGAACTCCTTCTGTTTACCCTTGTCCCCCCACTCTTCTGCTGGGGACCCTGCCCACCTTTGGCGGAGTCTCCCACAAGACCCTTGTGGACCCGGGTACTGACCCAGCGGTCCGCCTCCTCAGCAAGCTTTCTAGGATTAGTCAGCTTACTGTCAACAAGGTGCTGGCGTAGCTCTGGAAAACAACTACTGGACAAGTGCTCCCATGCAATTAAATCATAGAACCCCTGCAAGTCATTTACTTTGCTACCCTTCACCCATCCATCCAATGCTCTGCAAAAATAAGACACATACTCCACCCAGGTACTAGACTCCAGCTTTTTGCAGTTCCTAAACTTCTGCCTATAAAGCTCTGGAGTTAACCCATACCTTGCCACTAAAGCTTCCTTCAGGTGGGCATAGGACATCTGATCCTCTGTGGGCAAGGCTAGCAAGGTTTCCCTTCCCTCACCTGTAAAGCGGCCCCACAACCCCGCTCCCCAATCCTTCTCAGGGACCCGGTGCGATGTCATGGCGATCTCATATGCTTTAAACCATTGCCCAATGTCCTCCCCCTTCATGAAATCCTTAATAACCTCCTTGGGGATGTACACTCTACTTTCTACAGGCACTGGAGGTGTGCTGCCACCAGAGGGAGTGATTTCTAGGCTCCTAGCCTTTAGCTCTAGCTCCCTCACCACTCTCTCATGCTCTAAAAGCATCTTCTTTTCTTCCATGGCCAACCTCTTATTTTCTAACTCCAATTTCTTGTGCTCAAGGCTATCATGGCTTCCCTGTTTCAGTTTGGCCATCTCCATCTCATGCATCCTGCTTTTGTCCCTGTCTTCCAGCTCCTCTGGAGACAGGCCCTTTTGAGAAACACTGCTGCCCTCCCTGGAAGGTGCTCTCCTCCCAGTCAAGCCCAATGGCCCCTCAAGCTGCCCATCTAAATTCTCTGCCTCCTCCACAGGCTCCTCGGACTGCCCACTGGCATACCGTGCTTCCAACCAGGCCCTCAGCGCCTTGTGAAACTCCTCCTTCCTGGAGAGGCCTCTCATAGAGATTTTAAACTTTTTACAAACAGCTTTGAGTTCTGGCACAGTGTAGGTATCAACCCTATCTTCTTCAAATTCAATATCTGCAGGTGCAATGGATCCTTTTTTGCTCATTGTGAAAATTGGGAGTTCTCAACAAAAATAAAGGTTTCCAGAAAAAAAAGTCCTTTTAAAATGTATGTGGTCGCGTATTGGTCTGCACTCACTAGTAGTGTACACCAATCACTGTATATGAATCACAAATGCAAGTCCAAATCCTCACCGCTGACCACCAATGTTAGAACTGGGGGTCTCTAGTTGGCAATGGTTTGCACCTTTGTCCAAATAGGGACCCTTGCTTCTAGTCAGGATAAGGGGGAAACACTCCTAAAATAACCCCTGCTCACCCCCTGGTAGCTTGGCACGAGCAGACAGGCTTATCTCAGAGGCAGTGCGTAAAGCATTTGTGAACACATACAGTAATACAGTGAAAACACTACAGATGGACACCACACAGGTTGTTATGTAAAAATAAGTAATCTTTATATAGACTTATCACAAGACCCAATAGCAAAAATCCACAATACTGTTATCAAAAATAGACTTTAAAAGGTTATAAAATAGTTCAGTTCTCTCAAGTGGTAAATGCGACACTTTACTCTCAATGTACCTTGAATGCGTAACGCAAAGAAAACAAAAGGGTCGCAGGGAAGGTGAGGCGTCGGTTCCTTACACTCAGGGGAGTGGATGCGTCGGTTCCTTACTGCTGCGCAGGGGAGTTGATGCTCGCTTCCTTACTGTGTGGGGAGGTGATGCGTCGGTTTCTTACTGCTTTCCGGTGCGATGCGACAGATGGCACCTCGATGCGATACTCTTCTCCGGTACGATGCGACAAAATATCGTCTTGGTTGCGAAGCGACAACGTTGGTGTGATGCGTGCACGCCCTGCGGCCGTGCGGCGACTCGATGATCTTGGGAGCCGCGACAGGCCCTGCGACGCGCTTCTCCGGTGATGCGACGATGACCTCTGTGGCAGCGTCCCGCTTCTCCGGCGATGCGCCGTGCTTTGGCGATGCGATGATGACAGCGGCAGCGGCGTCTCGCTTCCTCGGTGATGCGATGACCGCGGCTGCGGCGTCGACACGCTTCTCGTTGTTGCGTCGCGCTTCCAGCTCCCAGCGACACGCAGTCTCTCAGAAGGCCCAGCACAACAGCAGGCACTTCAATTCCCAGCAAGGGAATGCAGGGGGAGCTGGTTGGTGAAGTCTTGTATCCCTGAGACTTCAGGCAGGAGGCCAGCTCTAGTTCAAGCCCTTGGAGATTCTCTTCTTCAAGATGACAAAGCACAGCAAAGTCTTTTCTCCTGTCCTTGGCAGAAAGCAACCACTGCAGGCCAACCCCAATCAGCAAAACAGCACAGGGGCAGTACTCCTCCTTCAGCTTCTCCGGTTCTTCTCCTTGGCAACAGGTTTCTTGATTTCCCAGAAGTGATCTAATTTCCTAGGGGTCTGGGTCCCCTTTTTATACACAGTTTTCCTTTGTTCTCTGAAGGCAGAGAGGCCTCTGCCTAGTCCAAAACCAGTTCTGGTCAGTCCTGGAGCACTTTGTTTTTCTGACTCCTTCTGTCCTTTGAGAGTGAGGGGCAGAGCCATCAGACGCCCGGCAGGAGGTGGAGCCAGCATTGTGGAAGGCAGGCACAGCCCTATTCAGACCCAGGTGCAACTCCTCCCACCCATCCTCCTTCAGGCAGACCTATTCAGCCTAGTGCTGACTCACCCTGCCTCCTGGAATCCCCCAGCCCCTGTCACTCACAAACCCAGACATACAATACACAACCTGAGCAGAGGCAGCTGGATGGTTTAGGCAAGAAAATACCTACTTTCTAAAAGTGGTATTTTCAAACAAAGAATGTTAAAACCAACTTCACTAAAAGATGTATTTTATCATTCTGAGTTCAGGCATACTAAATTCGTTTTTCTACCATGTTCCCTGGGTCAGTTAGGATTATAAGGTGTAATAATCAAACTGCCCATTCTGGCCTATGGAGAACAGGTAGCCTTGCAATAGTGAAAAACGAAAATGGCTGTAATTCACTATTAGGACATGCCACACACACCAGGGCATGTCCTACCTTATACTTACAATGCACCCTGCCCTTGGGCCTACCTTAGGGGTGTCTGATATGAAGATAAGGGAAGGTTTAGGGACTGGCAAGTGGGTGCACTTGCCAAGTCGACATGGCAGTCACAGACTGCACACAGGCTCTGCCATGACAGGCCTGAGACACATTTTACAAGCTGCTTCTGTGGGTGGCACAACCAGTGCTGCAAGTCCACCAGCAGCATTGGATTTACAAGCCCTGGGCACACTCAGTGCACTGTACTAGGGACTGACAAGTAAACCAATCATCCAATCATGGAGTCACTAATCCATACATTAATTTACAGTAGGGAGCACTTGCACTGTGGCACTGAACAGCAGTGACACAGTGCCCAAAAGCATCTAAAACCAGCAAAACATAAGAGGCAACAGCAAAAAAATGGAAGGGAGACCCACGCCAATGGTGCCAAGTCTAACAGGCAGCAATGGCAAGTTGGAGTACTGCAGGGCCTTGCTGTTCCCAGCCACTACTCGCTGGTGTCCAGCAGTGGCAGACATACTTCCGGCCTGCATCTGCTCCATGGTGTCCATTGCCCTCCGCATCCGTGCCAACTCTGTACTGTCATGGCTGGTGCCTGTCTGACCAGACAGTGCTTGTATTAGACTCATGGCACTAGCGAGGTTAGCCAAGGTCTGTGGCGGAGCATGGTGCGTACAAGGGGTGTCCAATAGGGACTGCACGTGGTCCCTAATGGGTCTCAGACACCCACGTATGGCATCGAGTTTGGCTGCCACGAGCTCGAAACCCACCCGCAGCTGATGAGCCAACTCCACCTGGCAACCCAACACACGATGTTGGAATTCCATGTATTGGTCGGGGGGGTCCTTGGAGACAGCCGTGGTGGTGTGTGTTTCCTGCGGTGTGGTCTGTGCAGGTGGTGGGGTCACCTCGAGGCAGCTGGCCTGGCCTGCTCCTGGGGGTGGGGTGCAGAGGTTGTCCAGCATCCATTGGAGGGTGTCTTGACATGTGTGCAGGTTGTCCTCTTCATCATCAATGGTGGGATGTGTGGTGTGCTCTGCAGGAGGTGTTGTTTTTCCCTCTGCAATGTAAAGGGGAGATGCAGGTTAACAGAGTTTCACATGTATGGTGATGATTTGCAGATGTTCACATTCAGACTGCATGCCAATGTACATTGTGACTGTTTTGGGGGAGCTGGCTATTTGATGGCAGTCAGTGTGTTTTTCGACTACATGACGGATGTGTGGTAGTACCCGTACATTATCATCACACAGTGTCAGGCAATGCCAGATGTGGGTGGACAGTTACTACGCACGAGAGGAACCTGTTGTGGGCTCTGTCCTGTGGTGCTGGTGTTGCACTTTGTACCACATTGCCTTCATTGCGGATGTCCTGTGATTGCTATGTGTGTGTGCTGCATTGTGGGGGAGTTGCCCCTGCATCTCTGATTTTGTGTAGCCTTCTCCCTTTGAGGCGGGGTGCCTTTGAATTGTGTGCTTTTCGGGGCCTGATTTGCTTTTGACTTGGGTCATGTGTGCTCGCGGACTGTTTTTGTGGCCTGGTGCACTGTTCGTCTGCTGCATGTATTGTAAGGCATGGGTTGTGGGTGCACATGGACACGTCGGAGTGTGACCTGCTCCTTTACGGATGTGATCCGCACTTGGCTACCTCCATGTCGCTTCGTGGGCCATGTCATTTTTTTGGGGCAGCTGCCATGCTATCGGACATGCAGTGTTACTTGCATAGTCAGTGTGGGTCATGGAGCCGCTGCTTTGCTGGATTCAGCACATGTGCACGGGTCGGTTGTGATATTGGTGATCTGTGCACATTGTGGATGGGGGCCTACTTGGCGTTTCTATGTGTGCTGCAGTGTGCCAAGGCATTCAGGGACATGTTCCATGGTCATTGTGGGTGTGCTGTGTGCTGCGCGTAATTGTGCATGTGTGCCATTGTGCCCATCTCCCCCCGTCCCTAGTGGTTACTCACCCTGTTGCTGTTGGGTCAGGTCGTATCGTGCTGTGTCCAGGCCCCCCAATCCTGCCACCGTCTGCTGACTGTGGCCACCATTTGCTCCAGCTCATCCAGCTCCTCCTGTTTCGCAGGACTCCCACCTCCAGTCGCCGTTGCTGCCACCCTGTTGGCGGCAAGCTTATGTTTGGTCTGCCTTTTCAGATCATGCCAGAGCCTCTTGACCTCCTCCAGTGACCTCCTGGACACTCCGATTGCATTGACGTTGGTGACGATGGCCTGCCATATTTCGGTTTGGGTTGCCAGTGCCGCAGTGGAGGTGCCGAACAGTTGTTGATTGTGTTCGGTCACCCCCGTGACGATGATCTGGTCTTCCTGTGTACTGTACCCGGTCTTCCTTTTCCTCTTGTCCTTGCCCTTCCCCTTTCCTGGATGGTCCTCCGTAGGGCTAGTGGTGTTCGGCTTGTCCTCTGCACTTGTTCCGGGTGCATCCATGTTGCTACGCAGTTTGAATTGTTTTTGGGCTTTTTTTTCCGTTCTTTTATGGTGCTTTTTCCCACCTGATGCGTGGGATTTACAGGCCTGTGGCTGGTGTTCGCTGATTTCTGTACCGAGATTGGCCTCATCGCATGATTTCTCGCGTTTCGCATTTTTTAGGCGTGGTGTTGATTTTCACGCTGGCATTTGACGCGTTATCTGGTGATTATCGCATGGTACCGCCTTGTTGTGAATTCCACGTTGACACGGGGTTATTTTCCTGTGATAGGCTGCGTTATTGAAAGTTGCGTTCTTGTGAATATACCCCTAATTCTTTTCCTACCAAACGATACCCCTTGAGACATTGTCTATGCTATTCAATATTTACCCTGGTGTCTATCAGGTTTATGGGTAACCTCCTGTAGTCTGTTACTACATACTATTTCTCCTTTAAACAGTACTATATGTGTCATCACCCACCCAGTTGTGCGAGGGATAATTGGAAGAAGGGAATCTTTGAGGTAGTTAGTAAGAGATAGTTTTACTTGTATAGTTGTACATGCTCACTATCTCTACACTCTCTTTTAGATACTCACACTCTTTCTCTTTCTTTTTAGGGCCTCCTCTT
Organism: Calotriton arnoldi; assembly: GCA_963921515.1. NCBI lineage: Eukaryota > Metazoa > Chordata > Amphibia > Caudata > Salamandridae > Calotriton > Calotriton arnoldi. Next base: position 222,441 of record CAWUFW010001920.1, read on the forward strand.
GCTACTGGGTCCAGTGCTTGAACTGGGAACATTGGTCAACACTCTCCCTCTGTCTTTTTCCCTTCTTCCCCTGATTTACTGCTGGCACTTTGATTGGGTGCTGTGAGTGACTAGAGGGGCATTGGGACTTTTCATCCACATATCGCTCCTGCGGCACTGTAAGTAGCATTGACAGAACGCAAAGCCCACGCTTTATTTTCTGCCCGAGGAAACTCAAGTTTCGCATACTGATTTGGCACACAAGATTGGTAACCTCCAGAAAGAAACTCAAGCTCTGGCCTTCAGAGTAGATTCCTTACAGCAGGGAATGAGAACCGAGTCTGGCTTGGGGAGCATGGCCAATAGTACAGGGGGTCAATTTATGTCTCCTCCCTCCTCCTCTTGTACCAGTGCCCCAGTAATACAGGTGACGGTCCCACCCGCCATTCCATTGGCCCCCCCAGAATGGTTCATGGGAGACCCTTCCAAATTTGCCACCTTTATCAGTCAATCCCAGCTGCATTTCATGTGTAAGCCCTCAAGCTTTCCCTCGAGCAGGCCAAGGTGGCATTTGTGTTGTCTTATTTGGGGGGGAACTGCAGCGAGCTGGTCTTTCCCTTTAATAGAAAGAAATGACCCATTATTTTACAATTACACGGTATTTAAGGAAGAATTGAGGAAACTGTTTGACAGGCACGCCTTCATGCAGTCAGTAGACGCAGAGTTATTACATTTAAAACAAGAAACAAAAAATCTGATGACATACATTACCACCTTTAATAGACTGGTAGCGGAGTCTGGATGCCCAGAGGCAAAACACAGCGCCTTATTTTATAAGGGACTCAAAGACTAATTGAAAGACCTTCTAGCTCAGGTAGGAGATCCCCCTGAGTCATGTAATGCCCTTATTGATTTGGTGGTGAAATTAGATCGTCGGGTCAGCGAGAGAAAAAGAGAGAAGGGTCACCCAGAAGTGTGTACTGTAATATATAAAGAAAGAAAACAGGAAATTGAAAGAGCAGAGGACCCAGAACCTATGCAGATAGTTAGCATAAGAAGTCCCCTCAGTGAAGAACAAAAACAGAGAAGGCATGATCAGAAACTGTGCTTTTATTGTGGAAAGCAAGGACATTTCCTTAGAGACTGTCCTTTGAAACCAAAGAAAAAAAGAGGACCGGTAAACTCCTAAACCCGAAGTCTGAAGAGACAGAGATTTCGGGTGGGTCAGGGTTAATTGTCTCACAACATGCAATGCAAAATAATTCTCTACCTCGTCACTTTTTTCTTGCATCTTAACTAGAGTGGGGACAAACGTCTTTAGATGTGCATGTGATATTAGACTCAGGTGCCACTGGTATCTTCACGGATTTTAACTGGGCAAAGAGTAAGAAAATCCCTTTTGTTAGTAAAACCTCTTGGAAGCATGTTAAAACTATAGATGGCAGCAACCTTATGTCAGGCCCTATAAAGTATGCTACTATTGAGATTGCTCTTGTTGTATAAGAGACCCATTTCAAAATGATCCCTTTTGACCTAATTCAGTCACCCCAATTTCCTGTCCTACTCGGCCTTCCATGGCTTTGTCAGCACAACCCTCTTATTGAGTGGACAGACTTATCGGTATCCTTCACATCGGCATATTGTACAACTTCTTGTCGGCAACCCCAAAAGTATTCCAGGTAAATGGCGGTGATTGCTGCCACTGAAATTCCTGACTTGCCCTCTTGCTATCAAGACTTGAAAAGTGTTTTTGACAAAGAAAAGGTCACCACACTCACACCACATAGATCATATGATTGTAGAATCGATTTGCTAGCAGGAGCCCGTATACCATGCAGCAGAATTTATGCACTAACAGAGAGGGAAAACATATACCTTCATGAGTATCTGGATGAGATGTTACGCATTTGTTTTATTCGACCTTCTTGGTCATCTGCCTCCTCGCCTCTATTCTTTATACCGAAATGAGAAGGGGGTCTCCGATGCTGTATTGACTATAGGGCTTTTAATAACGTGACCATAAAAACAGGTACCCTTTACCATTGATTCCCTCTCTACTTGATCAGGTCAAAAATGCTAAAATCTTTACTGAGTTAGACTTAAGAGGAGCATACCATCTAGTGAGGGTAAAGGAGGGGCATGAGTGAAAACAGTGTTTTGTACTAAGTTTGGTCTCTATGAGTACTTGGTAATGCCCTTTGGCCTGTGTAATTGTCCATCTGCCTTCCAGTTTTTTATAAACAAAGTACGAAAAGACATGCTGGATTACTATGTCATTGCACATATCGATGACATTTTAACTTACTCCTCTTCAGAAAAGGAACACAAGGACATGTTAGTAGTGTGCTTGAGAGACTTCGAGACAACCATTTGTATTGCAAATTAGACAAATGTCAGTTCCATACTTTGCAAGTGTATTTTTTGGGAGTCGTTTTGTCCCCTCAGGGTATTAATATGGATCCTCAGAAAGTGGTGGCCATAACTCGCTGGGAATCTCCACGAACGGTCAGAAAAATACAACGTTTTCTCAGATTCGCCAATTTTTATAGGCGTTTTATTGAAAACTTTTCTGATTTAGCCTCTCCCATCACCCTACTATTGAAAAAAGGAGTTTCATTTGTATGGATCCCAGCAGCTGAGGAAGCTTTCTGTAAGTTAAAAAAGCCTTTACTCAGGCACCTTTATTAAGACACTCTAATTCATCTTATCCTTTTGTTGTAGAGGTAGATGCCTCCCAGATGGCAGTTGGAGGAGTTCTGTCTCAACCAGATCCGAGTTCTGGACAACTGCACCCAGTAGCTTACTATTCACATAAACTGACTCCCACCGAACATAACGATGCTATTGGTGATAAAGAATTATTGGCCATTAAGAAGGCTTTTAAAATTGTGGCGTCAGTATTTATTAGGGGCACTTCACAGAGTTACTGTATTGACAGACCACCGTAATTTGCAATTCGTGAAATCAGCTAAAGCTCTATCAATGAGACAGCTGGGTTGGACACAGTATTTCAGCGAATTTGACTTTATCGAACAATTCCAGGCTGGAAAGAAAAACGGAAAAGCAGATGCCTTATCTCGATTAAGTTATGAGTTTGAGGAATCCGTGAGTGACCCACGTCCTATAATAGCTAGAGAATGTATTATAGGCTCCATTTACTCTGAAGAAGAGTATATGAAGGCAGTTGCAGAAGCACAAAAGACCAGAGGTTGAAGAATTAGCACAAACACATAATGCTACTGTGATTCACAATCTGCTATGCATTCAAGGGGGATTGGTGGTACCTACACAAACTTTATAACAACAAGCATTAGAGCGGTGCCATGCGCATCCCCTCTCTGGGCATCTAGGTAATAAAAAACATTAGAACTCTTACGCAGGCACTTTTGGGGGCCCAATATGGCTAAGAATATAAAGCACTATATTCAGACATGCCATGTATGTGCCCAGGGGAAGGCTTCCCATCAAGCTCCTGTAGGACTACTGAACCCGTTACCCGTTCCTCCTAGTTCTTGGCACACAATTTCTATGGTCTTTATTATTGACTTATCAAGAACCACACGGGAATCCAACCCTCTTTGTAGTCTTGGATTTATTAACCAAGATGGCACATTTTATTCCATTGAAGTCAATCCCTACTTCTAAGCAGCTGGCCTCTTTGTTTGCACAGCACATAGTTAGGTTATATGGCCTTCCCTCTGTTTTGTTGTCTGATAGAGGTTCTCAATGTGTCTCACATTTCTGGAAGGGTTTAGGAACACTATTGCAAATTGATGTCCGGTATTCTTCTGCCCATCACCCTCAACCTGATGGCCAGACTGAAAGGGTGTATCAGTTAATTAGAACAATACCTGCGTTGTCAGCTCCTGCATTCCGCATCAGATTGGGATACATTTATTTGGATGGCTGAGTTTTCATACAATAATAGCTGTAATTCTTCTACTAACTACTCTCCTATCTATTGTAACTATGGTTTCCATCCTTGAGTCTTGTTGTTGCCCCCTTCTTTCTCTAACCCTGTTCCTGCTGTCTTTGTACAAAACTTACAGAACATACAGAAAACAGATATTGCAAATTTAGAGAGAACCAAAGCTATGTACAAGGAAGAGGCTCATCTTCACAGACGGGCAGAACTAAAATACGCCATTGGAGATAAAGTGTGTCTGTCTACCAAAAACATTGTACTAAAGGGGTCTTGTAAGTTTAAATCCCGCTTTATCAGCCCCTACTCAATAAACAGGATTATCAATCCAGTCGCCATGAAATTAGACCTTCCAACTATCTTGAAGATACATCCTGTTTTCCATGTATCCTTATTGAAGTCAGTGACAGTGAGTACCAAATTGCCTGTTCTTCCACCTCCAGAGGTGGTCAGTAATTACCTTGAATATGAAGTGCGGGCTATCATTGACTCCAGAAGAGTGCGAAGACAATTGCAATACCTCATAACCCTGAAGGGTTATGGGGTTGAGGATTTCACTTAGGAGCCAGCAAGTCATGTTCATGCCCCTCAATTGTTGCGACTCTTCCACAGACGCTATCCTAGAAAACCTAAGCCAGTGGGAGGAGCTGTAAGGGGGGTGTACTGTCGGGCTTGCCGCATTGCATGCGGCAGCGAGGTATATAACAGCCTCGCTCCCGACACTGAATTCTTCACGTTCTAGTGTTTCGAGGTAATGGCCGCGTCTGCTTCCTGTTGATGTGTCGTTCACTTCCGGTTCACGGCGTCGGGATCTTGGCTTCCTTCTTACCGGTGTTATACTTTACACTCCACTCTCCTCAGCTTACCTGTTCCAGCGTCGGTTCCTGGTTCCAGCAGTGGGTCCCTGGCGCCCCTGCGTCGACTTCTGGTTGCGGCGGTGTTTTCCTGGCACTCCTGCGTCGAATCCTGGTTGCGGCGGTGGCTTCCTGGCGCTCCTGCATCGGTTCCTGGTTGTGTCAGTAGATCCTGGCATCCCTGTTTCGGCTCTTGGTTGCAGCTATGTGTTCCTGCCATTCCTCGAGATTGCATCTCAACCATTCCATGCCTGCAAGGTTCTCAGATGTAATCTAAAGAAAAACAAGAAATACAAAAAGCAACCAGTTTCTCTGCCTTACAGTAAAAGCGGGTACATGCTTCCAAAGCCTTGTTTGAGAATAATAGGAGGTGTTTTATTTATCTGAAGTTGTTGCCCTCCTCTGTGGAGATCTTTCTTTTTATGTCTTTAACCTCACTGTTCCTGTAAATTTGAAAGGGGCAACATTACATTTTCATTATTCCAGGACTTAGGAAAAGTCTATAAGTAGTTTTCAGTTCTATATTCTCGCTTAGTTCAAGCAATCCGCTAAGAGGAGGGCCTTTACATCGTGCTGAAGCTCTTCTTATATAAAGGAAAATTACCAGAAAAATATAGGCGGGTTTTCTTAATCCCATTACTACCTCCTTTAATTCTTCATAGCATTGTATTGCCTCTAACACTGCTGCTCTATTTCTCCTTTAAACAGTTGTGCGAGGGGTAATTGGAAGAAGGGAATCTCCGAGGTGGTTAGTAAGAGATGGTTTTACTTGTATAGTTGTACATGCTCACTATCTCTACACTCTCTTTTAGCACCTCACACTCTCTTTCTTTTTAGGGCATGCTCTTGCTACTGGGTCCAGTGCTTGAACATGGAACATTAGTCGACAATCTCCTTCTGTCTTCTTCCCTTCTTCCCCTAGTTTACTGCTGGCACTTTGACGTTGATTGGGTGCAGTGAGTGACTAGAGGGGCGTAGGGACTTTTCATCTACATATAGCTTCTGCGGAACTGTAAGTAGCATTGACACCATGCAAATATTGGATCCATGACACAGGCAGATCAGCCATTTGAAAATAGTGTACACCTGTGTGCACATGTGGACTGTTGTACTCTGTCAACATGTATAAGAACAATGTATCCAGCACTTTTAACTGTGATAGTTCTCAACCACTAACATCTGCAAGTTATGACATCCGACAATGAATAGAGTATCAATTTCAAACAAATCCTCATTGACATGATGACCATTACACATGACTAACATCATCCAGAGCAGCCGCATTCCATGTGTGGCAGCATGTCAATCCATGTGAATAGTGGACCTCTCAAACTGTTTCCATTTATTGTTGCCAGTTACGGATTCAGTCCCCTATCTATGTTTTCTGCAGTAAGAACACGCATGTACAAACCTGAGATGCCCAAAAAAATCACAGAGATCCAGACTGTCGAAACTTCTGAAAATAAACAAGACATCACTCTTGACTATTTATACAAATTAAGATATGTTTATAATGACACAACTATATACAATAACACGTCAGGCATGTCATTCTGACATGACAATAAGGCCAGGTGGCAGCTCAACAGGAGGTATGCCACTTCACTTGCCAAACAAACAATGTGAACACACTTCCCTAGAGGGACATCATATGGGTTGGGCAGGCACCTGAGAGAAGAATAGTGACATGTGGGGTAGGGTTTGGAATGGCTGGGGCTTGGGCTTAGTCGGGGTGGATTTGAGTTTGGGGTGAAGTTTGCCCTGGTAGTGTGCTTTCTGCAGGTGAAATGGGTCCTGCCTCTCTTCCTCTTCCTGGGAGTGGATTTTGGATGGGCAGGGAGTGCTGGCATAGGATAGGGGATAGGGATGGAAAAAGTGGTCCAGGGATGGTCGAGGGGCAGGAGTTGTCCAACAGGGCAAAGTCCAAGGGACAAGAAGAAGTGGTCACGGGTAGAGGTTGAGGGTAAATCAAAGCTTGGGTCAGGTTGGGAGAAAGAGGAAATTGAGGTGTCAGCAGCTTGCAAAGGTGATGTGGATGGAGGTGTAGTGTATGTGCTGATAGGTGGTGGTGGTGTTGCTGGCTGTATGTCTGCAGGTGTGTTGTGTGAAGTGATTGCTGGGGATGTTGCAGCAGGTGTGTGTTTAGTTGGGTGCATGCACAGGTATGTGTGTGCTTGGGGCAGGCAGAGGTGTAGGATTTGGGGATGGGGATGGGTATGGGTATGGGCATGGCATTGGGAACGGTGAAGGCTGTTGGATGGAAGACCAAGCACGCAGTCTTTGTCCGCTTGCGGTATTCGCCTATATTTTCCTATTAGTGCAAGTTCAGACAGCTGCCATGTCAGCGGTCGAATGTGATGTGTTAGCAGTGGCCTCAGACCCACTTGTTACTTTTTTTTTTTTACTATTGTCTATGTACCACTACCACTACATGCAATTGTAAGGCTTACTTTTTCACATGCTCGTAATCCTAGTCAAAGTTTTGGACATGGTACTCATTGTCCAATGCATAGATGTACATGGCAGATAGGCAAACTTGGCAACATGTGTGGTGGTATACCAGTTAAAACATGTCAGGCAAGCCAAACTTTTTGACATGTCAGCTACTCTTACTTGATGTAGTGCACGATCAAGGTGTTGGAATGCAAATTGGGACCTTGTAGGTGACTGTTAGCTAAGACAGGCTGGCCAGTAATAAATTCACAGAACCTAGTTTCCTGCATTCAACAACATATGTCATTGACTTGCTTTACATGGAACGAGTTTCATGATGTTGCTAACCGAGTGCAATGATGTTCCACTACTCTGTCACTTAGGTACCCTGGGAGAGGAGGAGGCAGTCATCCTCCAGTGTTCTGTCCATTCACTGACCTCCAGACCAAGCAGGGGAGGCACATCCTACAGAAATACTGATTGGATCGTCTGACCGTCCTGGAGCTGACTAGTCAGTTGGAGCAGGATCTGCAACCAGAGATTGACAATGCCCACAGTATCACCTCTCTTGTAAAGGTTTTGTCTCTTTTGCACTTTTTGGCCACTGGCTCTTTTCAGTTTACTGTTGCAACTTCAGGTGGTATGTCACAAGTGATGTTCAGTCATGTCCTGAATTGCTTGCTGCATTGTTTAAAGGCGTGAGCCGCTACATCCAGTTCCCTGGCCGTGATGATTTGGGTGCATTGAAGGCAGCTTTCTATAGGGTAGGTCATATCCCACATATAATTGGATCCATTGATTGTACACACATTCCCTTAGTAGTACCACACAACCATGAGCAAGTTTACCGGAACCGCAAACTCTACCACTCCATTAACCTGCAAGTTGTCTGTTTGGCAGATCTGTACATCTCCAACGTCTGTGCCCGGTTTCCAGGATCTGCCCATGATAGGTTCATCATGCAGAACAGTAACGTACCAATGCTGATGTCACAGTTCCAACCAGAGAGGGCCTGGCTTGTGGGTAAGTTTGATGTGTGTTAGCTTTGTTATGCATGAATGTCAACAAATGTTTGGCTTAAGGCTAGTTAACGTAAATCTGACTTCACATGGCTTCATTCCTCATTGCTTATGTACATGTGTTATGCCACAGATGTAGGCAACACATGATTGTTAAGTTCCTCCGGTCAAGGACTGTCGTGCAGACATGTTATTGTTGTTGTTATTGTTAATTTATATTTGTAAAGTGCCAAATCACCAACGGTCTCTAAGCGCTAGAAACCATGAACCCAGGGATGCCATAATACTTGCAGATCGAGCAGAATTGGGGTAAACTTATCCAAACGCCTCAGTGAACAGGATGGTCTTAAGTTTCTTCCTAAATGGGAGGAGAGTCGCCTCCCAGCGTAAACTCTCTGGTAGCTTATTCCAAAGCTGGGGTATCACAACCGAGAAGGCATCCCCCTCCTCCCTCCCCCCCCAAGGTGGTTCTGTTAAAGCGCAGACAGGCCAACAGGTGTGTCTCTGATGAACGAAGACAACGACCAGGCACATAAAGCTTCAGATGGTCTTTGATGTAGCTGGGCGCCGCTCCATATTTAGCTTTGTGTGCAATGCACAGGCCCCTAAACCTGACCCTCTGCTTAATAGGGAGCCAGTGTAACTGCTTCAGCAAGGGTGTGGCATGTGTTCTTCTCAGCAGTTTAAGGATCAGTCTTGCTGCATCGTTTAAAACCTTTAAGACATGTGTCTGTGTACTTATTTTATATCTGTTATTTTGATTAAATGATCTTTGAGACAAACCACATGTGCATGTCATATGTTTTTTAATAAATTTGAGTTTGTGACTACTTTGTATTCTGATACACAATTGTAAAATTAGTGCTAGTACAGATTTTAGCGTTTGCAGAAAGTTCTGCTGAGGATGTATAGCTGACCTGACACACATTCAGACAGTCTCCGTATGTACAGATTCAGTGATGTAGATGATGAGACGATGTGTGTCTATCCTCATGTGAGCTACTACTGTACAGAGGGGATAGCACTGTTGTCATGCAGACAGACCTACATTTCCATAGGAGTAATCAATTATTTCTTTACAAACATACAATGTTATTTTACCGTGGACGATTCATCACATGAGACAATGTTTGAAAGAATACGCTGGACAGTATGACTATTGGAGGATATCTAAATTTATTTGAATGAGAATACAAGTACAATAAAATTATGAGTGATTGTGAGGATAACTGTGATAGGAGTGTGGATGAAAAAAAACATTTTAAGTGGAGGATACAATCATGGTTGATGAAAATGCTGACGTAGAGTCCCTAGTTTCTGGCTACCAAAGCCCAAATGACTCCTCACATCAGAGTAGGAAATATGGGGAGGTCGAGTCAACAACATGAAAGTGTGGCACACACAGCAGCGACAACAGTGGCAAGGTGGTTCTCTGCCTGTGGTTCAGGTATTGCCACCCTTCATTCCTGAAGTCTTACAAGGACATCTCCTCGTTCTGGGTGAGGGGGGATCAAGAGCTGCTGAGCCTGGGGTACCTGTGGGTGTAAACTCCTCTGTCAGGGCCTCCCTTCCTGTGGCAGCTGCAGAGGTTGTTGGTGGTGGTATAACTTGGCACACAGGGAGAGGGAGCTGTTGGGGGAATGCCCTGCAGAGGGTGCAGTCTATATCCCTCAGCTCCCCTACCATGGAGGCCACCTCGGAATGTAGGCCGGCCACCTCAGTGTGGACCCCTGCCACCTCAGTGTGTAGGCTCGCTACCTTGTTGTTGAGGCAGGCCATATCACCCCGGATGTCAGAGAGCTCCGGGTATGTGGACTGGTGCAACTCCTTCATTTCCCTGACTTCTGTGACAACCTGGCCCAACACACCTTGCGAGTCCTGGTACAGAGCCAGGAACTGTGTTATGCAGCATGGGCATCTATCTCATCAGTAGACTCACACTGAGGATCCACATTGGCCCTCCTCTGACGTCTTGCCCCACTGCCCTCTGCCCTAGACACAGACTCCACACTCCGACTAGGTCCTGGTTCCTGACTAACTGGGGTGGTGGTGGCTGTCTGAGAAGCCAGGACTGGGGGACAGGAGAGGATACTCCTTGTGCTAGGCACAGTGATTGTATGACAGATGTTGTCAGAGTTGTGGCAGCATTGGTAGGACCTGTGGTCCCAGAGTGGCTAACTGTGGAGGTCTAACCACTTGGTAATAGGGGGACCCCTGAGAGGATAGAGGTAGAGCAATAGGGGAAAATCAAGGTATCAAAAATCTAACAAGCTGCTCTACCCATTTGTTTATAGGGACGCAATTAGGTCGTTGGATTAATATATCACTCAGGCTAAGCCATGTATTTGCACAAAAGAATATATGGATCAATTATTGAAACAGCATTTTATTTTATCTCGCTGTTGTTCAAAGACAACAAATCAATACAAAAATCAATTCTTTACTTAATAAAATATATACAACAATAACACTGGCCCTTCATTATGAAAATTTCCATGGACAATCTTTCATACAACATTCATGCAATCTCACATTCATGTAAACACATTCAGACCGTGAACCCACACTGAACATTCATCAAAGATAGTTATACCTAGTTCTGATACAGCATCCCTAAACATGTGCATAGATAGAACAAATATTTCTTTTATAAAGCAATCCAGTTGCTGATGTACAGTCCACTGCTTAAAGAGTTGAACATCAGGAAGTTACAGTGTATCTTTATGAGAATAATTTGAAAACATCAACTGAATCAACATAGATTTGTTTTACATAAATCAGGCAATAAAAATGCATATGTAAGGGACAAGAAAAATCAAAACACGCCGACACGCCTTTCGGTGTTCCCACCCCCTGTCCGGGGTATCACCTTCTTCAGGGCGTGAAGGTACATTCGTATCAAAAGTCCATGGGGCCCAGCAACGGTTGAAGACCAAAAAAGATGAATTTATCAACGCAGATGATCAAAAACGGGATGATAGGAACAATGAGTCTGAAGACTAATGATAGATGGAATATCCCACGAAATCCGTGTTGGACAATAACCGCAAATGGTGTTCAAAACAGTGCACCCAGCCACTAGGTGGAGTCGTGGGCCTGTCTCATTGGAAACCTCTCCTTCAGCACAGGGGACACAGTCAAAGCAGCAGACAGGTCGACTTTTCTGAGCAGCTTTCCTGAACCCGGGAGGGCAGCTCTCACTGCACACAGACCTTGGAGCCAGGCATCCTCTGCCGTCTGTCGAGCTTGTTAGATTTTTGATACCCTAACTGTGGAGGTCTGCCAAGACTGCCCAGACTTGCTAGGCCAGTTGTCGACGTCCAATGATTCAGAGGATTGTTGGTCCTGAGGGCTTCACCGTCATCGTCTTGGTCTTGGGAGGGACTCTGATGACTTTCCAAAGTCTTCTCGGCAGCACTTGCTGGGTCAGCTATGGATTCAAATGGAGATGAAAGTTTTTTTTATTTTTTTTATTGGCATTTTCATACAGAAACAGTGGCATTTCTTACACAATACTGTGATACAATCTGATCTGTCAAATAACAGTAGGGAAATGGCAGCTTATATGACTTGTTTTAAGCATTTCGTTTTCGGTGTTGTCTTGGTTCGTTTAGGTCTGACCATGATACAGTACAGCAATACTTTGCACATTCGGTCCCATAGTACCTTCAGGTAAAAAGGAGACTGGATAGTCATCATGTGCGTCTATCTCTTACGCATCTTGGCCTGTGGGTTTCCTCGCACCCCCCAGAATCACGTGTGGTGTGGGGCACCGCAAACTGCGGTCCCATCTAAGTGTCCGCTATATCCACAGATCCCAACCAGCTCACAAATGGCTCCCATATGTCTCTTGGGTGGGAACGCATCGGCATTAGCTCCCAGTATTCCGCCAGCTGGGTCTTACAATAAGTTACCTCCCGGACCCACTCCTTCGTGGTCGGAGGATGAGCAGCCCCCCAGCGTATTGCCATCTGTCGTTTGGCCATCAGCAATAAAATAGTTGGAAGCTTCCTTACCTTCGGTGGTATGTGAGGGATGACCCCCAAAAGTGCAACCAGAGGTGTACAAGGCAAGGTTAATCCCGTTATTCTACTAATATAATGTATTATTTTAGACCAGAAATTTGCTATTGGCCTGCTTTGCCACGCCAAGTGTATGAATGTTGCTTGTGGCGCTCCACATTTCCAGCAGTTATCATCTGTGTGCAGCTCCATTCATCGCAGCTGCATGGGAGTTCTGTAATATCGGTCTATGTACTTAAAATGGATTAACCTGAGCCGGTAATTTGGGGTCATCTGTTCCAGCTGCTTGCAGCTGAAAACCCATTGGTCATCTGTAAGGTTCTCTCCCAGGTCCTCCTCCCATGCCGCACGAGACATTGGCGCTGTGATCGGGTGATCTCTTTGTGTGATCGTGTATAGTTGTGTGATCAGCTTACGACCTGTTTCTACCTTAAGTATATTTTCTAATGTGGCCTGCTGCAGGGGCGGCGCTGGGAAGGTTTCGAATTTCTTTCTACATGATGCCCGCAGCTGATAGCACAGCAACGTGTCTGACGCTGAAGGGGCAGTGGGCCCGCACATCTGCTGCAGTGTGAGGAAGGTATCCCCGGGGTAGAGGTCTTGACCTGTCTGCAGATGATGTACCTGGGCTCGCGCCTGCGCTTGTCTCTCCATCAGTGGTGGGATTAACGGATTGTCCGCCAAGGGCATGGAGGGAGCGTATAGTATGTCTATATTGGCGGGTTTGCATAATTCTCCCCACGCCCACCGCAGTGCCTCCACTGAGTCTACCTCATTGCGTGGGCGCTTGAAGGGTTTAAATATAGCTGTCTTAAGTGGAAGGGGAGCAGCCCTATCCAGTTCAATGGCAACGTGGGGCTGGAATGGGGTGCGGTGCACCCAGTAATGCAGAAACTGCGCCTGCGCGCAATACGCATAGAGGGTGAAGTCTGGAGCCGCCAGTCCGCCCTGTGTCTGTGGCAGTGTGAGTGTTTCCCAAGAAACCCTTGGCTGTCATCCCGCCCATACCAGCTCGATCATTGAAGAACAAATTTTGTTGAGAAAGTGTGCTGTGAGGGGGATAGGGACATTGACAAACAAATATAATAGTTTTGGCAGGATGACCATTTTGGCCACTGCTATGCGGCCTATCAGGGACAGGGGGAGAGTCCTCCAACTGCGCACTTTGTCGTCTATCCAGTCCATCACTCTTCCATAGTTATATGTCCAGAGCTCTTGCACGTCATTACTAATCCATATCCCTAAGTAGCGTGTCGGTCCAGTCGCCCAACTTATAGGATACTCAGTGTCAAAGGATTGTGTCCCAGGTATTAATGGGATTATGACCGATTTACTCCAATTTATCTCTATCCCCGACAATTAACCCTGGGCGGTGAACTACGCTACGGAAGCGGAGTTTGCGAAGTTTCGGTAACTTCGCGATTCGCGTAGAACGCGAAGTTACCGTGCACTACGCAATTTGCGGCGTAGCGTAGCTGTTTTTCTCCTTCGCGCGCTCAATATACGTTCTCGCGCGTGCGGTAACGACCTACCGTGATTCTGCGTTCGCCGACGCGACTTCCTATCCGTTCGCGGGCGCCATGAGATTTGGAATCCGGCCGCACGATCCCGCGAGAGTGTGCGAACGCGAACACGTCATTCGGACGCGCGATCTGACTTCCCGCGGCAGTGTTGGTAAGATCGCGATCCCGAACACGAAGAAACTACAATCTGGCGAAGAATATCTCTCGAGCATCATAAAACCTTCTCGAAAATGATGGTTTTGCTCCAAAAACTCCTCAGATTGTGATTTGGCTGTAGTTTTTGTGCAAGGAGTCCTTTTTCTTTTTTACTTTTTTTTCCAAGAGGAAGGAAGTGCCCCTGATTCTCAAACTTCCTGTTCCTGTCCAGCAGGCTCCTCCCAGTGCTTTGTCCATGTGCTGTTCACTTTCATTTGGATTTGGAGCTGGAAGGATCACTTTTTGTGTCTGTCTGCTGCATCATATCATTGGATTGGATTTGAGGAGTCTTGGATTTGAGATTTTACAAGTAAGTTGGAGAATTGATGTTCTTGTTTGTTTGATTGGGGCTTGTTTGTACCACATTTTTTTAGTTTTTAAAATTTATTGTTGTGGCCTGTAGTTTCAGCAGGGGCCTAGTTGATTTTCTTTGATTGGAATTTCAGCCAGTAGGCCCAGACTAGAGCCAGAGGTACCCATGGGTGCATGTTTCTGTGGTGTCTGTTGAATTTAAACATCATGTAGGGCATGCATGGATGGCATTGAATTGAATTGGTAAATGTGGTTTTTGGGGTGTATTTCACTTTTTGTGTGTAATATATACCTTTGTTGGATGTGTGTGTGTGCTTGTTGTGTAACTTTCCAACCTTTCGTAGCCCTGTGGATTTTCGTTTTTGCATTTTTGTATTAAAGCTGTGTTGTTTAGCACTGCAGGCCTCCTTTGTCTGGTCATATTTATTATTATAGGCCTGCTTGAATTCATTGTTTTCCATGGCCTGTTGTGACTGTGAGTGACCACGTGGCTTGGGGCCATTTTGTGGGGGTACTTTAGTGTGTGCTGCTTTTTCCATATAGGCCTGCATGTCTTTTCTTTGTTCCCCTTGGCTTATGCTTGTTGTGAACTTGTGGGTGGCCTGGCCATGTGGTGCTGGCCATTTTGTGGGACCAGCCACTGTGCTTTTGCCATAGGCCTCCAAGCTTGCGGCCTAGTCTGCCAGTAGGCCCAGAGGTAGTCATCCTCATGGGTGCATAAAAACTGTTTCTGTGTTGTCTGTTGAATTGTAACATAATTTAGGCCATGGATGGCATTGGATTGATTTGCAAAATGTGGGTTTTGGGGTGGTATTTCAGTTTTTGGGTGTTTGTTAAATAAATAGGCCTTTTCAGCCAGTAGGTAACCCTGGGCGTTCAGCTCGCGGACTTTGGGCAACTCCGCACTGCGCGACAACGCGGACTTACACTTTTTATCTTCTTCGCGCGCTCAATATACGTTCTCGCGCGCGCGATAACGACTTTTTGTGACGATCCTGATGCCGAACACGCAGCATTTACAATCTGGCGAAGAATATCTCTTGAGCAGCATAAAACCTTCTCGAAAATGATGATTTAGTTCATTTTGCACAAAAAACTCCTCAGGTTGTCATTTAGATGTAGTTTGGTGAACAAGGAGTCACTTTTTTTTTGTTTTACAATTTTTTTCAACAGGAAGGAAGTTGCCCACAGTCTCCAACTGCCTGGTCTGACTCCTGTCCTTTGTCTTCACTTTCTTGTTATTTTGGGTGGCCTGGCCATGTGGGTGGCGGCCATTTTGTAAACCCAGGCATTGTGCTTTTGCCATAGGCCTGCATTGTCTGTCTTGTGTTCCTTTTCTTGTTGTTGTGGGTGGCCTGGCCATGTGGTGGCGGCCATTTTGTGGGACCAGCCACTGTGCTTTTGCCATAGGCCTCCAAGCTTGCGGCCTAGTCTGCCAGTTGGCCCAGAGGTAGTCATCCTCATGGGTGCATAAAAACTGTTTCTGTGTTGTCTGTTGAACTGTAACATAATTTAGGCCATGGATGGCATTGGATTGATTTGCAAAATGTGGGTTTTGGGGTGGTATTTCAGTTTTTGGGTGTTTGTTAAATAAATAGGCCAGTAGGTAACCATGGGCGTTCAGCTCGCGGACTTTGGGCAACTCCGCACTGCGCGACAACGCAGACTTACACTTTTTATCTTCTTCGCACGCTCAATATACGTTTTCGCGCGCGCGATAACAACTTTTTGTGACGATCGCGATGCCGAAGACGCAGAATTTACAATCTGGCGAAGAATATCTCTCGAGCAGCATAAAACCTTCTCGAAAATGATGATTTAGTTCATTTTGCACAAAAAACTCCTCAGGTTGTCATTTAGATGTAGTTTGGTGAGCAAGGAGTCACTTTTTTTTTGTTTTACAATTTTTTTCAACAGGAAGGAAGTTGTTGGGTGGCTTGGCCATGTGGTGGCGGCCATTTTGTGGGACCAGCCACTGTGCTTTTGCCATAGGCCTCCAAGCTTGCGGCCTAGTCTGCCAGTAGGCCCAGAGGTAGTCATCATGGGTGCATAAAAACTGTTTCTGTGTTGTCTGTGGAATTTTGACATCATTTAGGCCATGGATGGCATTGAATTGCAAAATGTTGGTTTTTTTGGAGTGTCTATTTCACTTTTTGGGTGTGTTAAATAAATGCCTTTTTTGTGTGTGTAATTATAATTATGTGTTGTTGTAGTGGTTGTCTAACTTTCAAAAGTGTTTTTAGCCATGTGGATTTTAGTTTTTGCATTAAAGCTGTGTGTGTTTTATAAGGCATCCTCCTTTGTCTGCCCATATATAGGCCTGCTTGAGTTCATTGTTTGCCGTGCCTTGTGCCTGTGAGTCACCATGTTTCTGGGGGCCATTTTGTGGTGGTAGTTAGTAGTGTGCTGTTTTTGCCACATAGGCCAGCGTGTCTTTCCATTGTGCCTCTTGTCTTACTGCTTCCAAATCCATCCCCATTGCCAGCTGCAGCTCCCTGATGCTGCTACATACATCCCACATGATGCCCAAATTTAGGCCAAACATGCTCCACTACATTTTAGTTTTTGTTCTTTACTATTCTTATTCTTCCAGAGTGTACACACTAGCACTACACAGTAGCCAGGAAAGCCCTGGCCTTGTTGTCAATGTCTCATAAATGGCTACACTGTGTGTTGTTGTTCACCGAGTTTCTAAAAATTTAATAATTGAGGCCACCACACACTAAGTTCTATATTATATTTGTTTGATTTGTGCTATGTTTGACTGATGTTCTGGCTTTTTTGCTTTTAGGTGCACAAAGACTGAGGAGGAGGTGTGTCTCTCATCATTGCCCGTTGCACTGCCAGACAGACATCCTGCTGCTGTACACACAACACAACGTGACGTGTGACCACCTGACCAGACATCTCTGCAACTGAGTGCTGCTGACATCTGAAGAAGATGGGCCCAAAGAAAGCAGGTACCAGGTCCTCCAGTACCAAGAAAGTTGCTATTGAGAAGAAGGAACAGAAGAAGGAAGTGACACTTAAGTCTGGTGTGCCGGCCAATACCTTTTTTGGGCAAAAAAAAATTACGCCTGCAGCAGCGGTGTCCGGGGGGCAAGCTGGGGGCAGCACCTCCGCATCAGTGGGCCCAACCCACCAACCCAGGCCCAAACACATGAGTGTGGAAGAGGTAGCCAGCCTAATGGTGGAAAGCAGTGATGCTGAGCCTGAGATAAACTTATCGCTATCTCAAAGTAGTACCCAATCAACACAGGAGGAAACACCGCAGATAAGTGGTCAACAACAACAGCCGCAACCACCGCCCGCAATAGTAGTTAATGTTCTTCCTGAAGTAGGGGCAGTTCAGGAAATTGAGCCTCATGCAGAGGTAGAAGAAGAAGCCACTCATTCAGAAGATCCATTGTCTTCCAAATCGCCAGCAAGGAAAAGGAGGGGTAGTTCATCAAGTTCTTCGCCAAGCCCCCCTTCTGATGATCTAGATGCCACTTGGAAGCCACAAACTGAGTCTGAGAGGGAGCCACGTTCCAAGATCAAGCTAGGGAAAAGGAAGGTTCCAGAAAGCCTTACACTTATGGAGGTCGATGTAGAACAGCAGGATGATGATGATGAGCCAGTCATCACGAACATCACTCCCGGCCCCGAGGAGATGGAGACCAACATTATTACCCTATCCAAAATCGCTGCGAGGGATGTAGCACGCATATCTCCACAGGTAACACCAACACGACCTACAGCTTCCATATTTGCATTAGCAAAGGCCCGGCAGCGACCTACATCCAGCACAACCACCACCTCAGTAGGAGTAGGTAGTGGTACAGCAGCACAGAGTCAAATTCAACACACACCCTCCAGTTCATCCGGTATTGGAAGTGGCACCTCCAGCAGGAGGACAAAGTTAAGCTCCCCAGTTTGGGACTTCTTTACGGTTAGCGAAAAGGAGGAGAACATTGCTATATGCTCCATTTGTAATACCTCTGTTAGTCGTGGTAAGCTTGGTACAAACTATGGTACCGGAGGCCAAATGACCCATCTGAAAAAACACCACTTGATCAGCTGGGAGGACCACCTTCGCGCCCTAAAAACTGCAACCATTGGTGTTGGTGGGGATAAAGGAGTAGAAGATCCGATCACGGTGGAAGAGGAAGGGCAGGGAGAAATTCTCTATGGTAGTGGTACAAAAGGTGTCACTGACCCCAGCAGTGCAGTGTTAACGTCGCCCACATCTTCAGCAACATCTCAGTGGCACAAGAGTAAGAGTCAGCCTGAGACACCAAGGAGTACCAGGTCCGCAACCCCAAAAAGTGCGTTGTTGAGCCTAAGAGAAAGGAAAACCATGCAGCCTACCATTATCAGCATGTTAGGGGGGAGGGGCAGTACGAACGCAACCACCCAATAGCACGTTTGTACAATGCAAAGCTGGCTAAAATGTTAGCACTGGACCTTCTCCCTTTTTCTTTTGTTGAAGGGGTGGGTTTTCAGGAATTTGTGTCAACCATCTGCCCAAAATGGCATGTTCCCAGCCGCTACTATTTTGCCAGAGTTGCTGTTCCAGCACTACATCACGACGTGCTGGAATTGCTTGGAAAAGCCTTGAAGCAGAGTGCTGTTCACAGTATCCACCTGACAACAGACATGTGGACCAGTTGCCAAGCCACAGATTACATGTGCATCACTGCACACTGGATCTCTTTTGCGGGGGTTAGAGAACAGATATCTGCTGGTGTTGACGCTGCTGAGATTTTTCATGCCACTCGCAAACATGCAACTGTAGCCATGTTTGCCATGGAGAAATCTCATACTGCTGCAAACATTTTGGAAGAGTTTAACACCAAGGTCTTTGAGTGGCTGCGCCCAAGAGGGCTTACGATTGGTTTTATTGCCACGGACAACAGCAGTAATGTAGTTAAGGCCATGCTCAATGGTGGCTATTTCAGGGTCCCGAGTTTGGCACACTGCATTAACATTGTTGTTCAAGACTTTTTGAAAAATGAATCCAAAGTCAGCAACTTACTGGCCACCTGCAGAAGAATATGCACACATTTCAGCCATTCTTTTAAAGCCCGGAAGCAGCTGAGGGTCATTCAACGTGAGCATAAAATGCCAGTCAAAGCGCTCATCCAGGAGGTGCCAACACGTTGGAACTCAACTTATTACATGCTTGATCGTCTGTTTGAACTGTACATACCACTCAATGCTTATGTCATGCAAAGATTAGGGGAACCTACTGTGAGAGGCATGACCGTTGAGATGGGTCAATGGGACCTCATTAAATGCCTGACTGAGATGCTACTTCCTTTTGAGATCTTCACACGTGAAGTCAGCAGGGAGGACTGTATTATGGGCCAAGGTATCCCATTGTTGCACATGCTAGAGCAACAGCTGAAGGAGGTGTCTGAAACGTATGCAGGTGTGGATGACAAACAAGACGCATATCATTTGGCGGAGACCTTAGCCGCTCGCTTATCTGAAAATACAAGGATTCAAAATAAGATTTTGTCACAACCACATTACATTAGTGCCACAATTTTGGATCCACGGTACAAAGTATTTCTGAACAGCAAGGCAGTAATTCCTTTTTCGGAAGTGGATGTTGCCAACTACAAAACTTTCATAGCTAAGGAAGCCACTATTTTCGAAAACGAACGGCTGTTAATTATAGGCCCCCCACCCCAGGCCATAACAAGTACTACAGTGCATCCAGAGTCAAGTTCTACCTCGGAGCCTGAGGGCAGTGCGTTTGCCTCCCAGCAGTCACCTACACCAACAATAACATCAACAACAGCAAGAACAGGATCATCCACAGTACAATCTGCAACTGATTGGTTTCTACGGCAGGGGTATGGTAAGTCCAGTGCTGATGCAAAGGCAAAAGAGGCCGAGCACATCGGAGCACCCCTGAACATTGAGCGGATGGTCCAGGCCTATCTGGATGACCCAACAGCGGTCTTCATGGATCGAAACCCATTGGTGTATTGGTATGGGAAAAGAAGCCAATGGACAGTGCTCAGCAGGCTGGCGATAAAGTAACTGGCTTCCCGTGTCGCAAGTGTCTCTTCTGAGCGTGTTTTCAGTGCTGCTGGTGCCATTGTAACTTCGAAAAGGAACAGTCTCTCGCCCAAAAGCGTGGAGAGGTTAACCATGATAAAAATGAATCAGCACTTTATACCACCGGATTACAAATTACGTGAATCACAGCAGGAAGAGGAGAGCGACTTGGATGACGTAAATAGTGCGTTATAGGACCTACTTCTGTCCGAACCACCAGAGTTTGAGGACGAGCTCCTCTTCCCTGACCACTAGGCTTTCAAATTGTTACTTTCTTCCTTCCTTTATGTGTCTGTGTATCTGTCTTTCTGGTTCAAATCAAATCACAACAAATCCATCACCACCGTCTTCTCTTTTTATTTCCCTATTGGAGTTGCACGTCTGTGCATTTAAATGTCCACTCTTCAGAGTCCTGCTTCATCTTCCTGTCTCGCCCTAGTACATTTCCATCAAGCCAGACATTGGAGTCCAAGAAATGTTGCCTTTAACAGTCCCTCCATAAGAAGTGAAACGTGACTATAGCTATCCTCTGTTTTGTTTCCGAGCCGAAACTCATCAGTGTCCGAAGGCTACCGCCTCTGCAGGCGTCCACAACTCTTCACTGTCAGAACTTGGGCAGGCATCCAAAAGTGAACTCATCACTGTCCGAAGGCTACGGCCTCGGAAGGCATCCAAAGCTCCTCACTGTCAGGACAGAAGGTACTTGGCAGAGAAGACAAGACTCTTCGAAGAAACTTGCTGACATTTGTGCAAACTCAAATGACCAGCACTGAGCGCTACCCAGGCCGCGGCCCATCATCACAGTGTACTGCTGTGACCATGTGAAGCAACTTAAATTGTGAGAAAGTGCCACAGATGAATAAGACGAAAACCGAAACAGCGACTAACACTCAAAATGAATGTGGACTGGAGTAATGATGGGGCCACTGCCCCGTAAAAAAACAAAAACACACACCTGTCAGAACTAGGCATCTGATGATCTGACAGCCGAAGAGAAGAGCAAGACAGGTAATGATGGAATGCATTGGATGCTTGCAGACTCTGAGCGATTGCTGTTGTTTGTTGTTGATGTTGTGCATGAAGTCGAACTGTACTCTACTATTTAATCTACAAAGTGACTCAAGTCAAGTCAGTGACAGTCAATGTTTCCCTTCTTGTTGTTTAATAACCAAATTGTACTCCAACTACTGCAGGTGCAGGCCAATATCTGTTGCAATTTTTTAATATGAATATGGACTTAATCGGAGTCACTATAAACTGAGTTGGAGTTGGACAACACGTACCACACCATGATGATGACCATACTATCTTTGCAGTCAGTCAGTTGGATCGGAGATGATTGAAGGAATAACTGCGTTTCACGAAGTGGCATAAGGTAAACATAAACACAACAATTCAACAAGAAAGTAAACACAGCAGACCTACATGTCCATGTAGTGGTGGAGTCGAGTCAAGTCACTCATGACTGACAGCGGCGCATAGATTTTGTCACTTAATTTTGAAAATGCTAAGTTGCTGTGTATATATATGCCTTGTTTTGTCTGGCTCTGTCAAAAATTAAGGTAAATGTAGGTTGGGTCACGGACGGGCTGGTGCTGTGGTGGGCCTGTTCTGTCCTGTTGTTGTTGTAGCTTAATGCTGTAAACAGAATATACACGATATATCCAAGCCGTCTCAGTCTGAAAGTGTTCTCTCTTCTCTTCTTGGACTCCACCGTAATTGATGTTTTTTTTTATTCATTGATTTTTCAATACCCCTTTTGTTTTTCCATCTAGACGTTACAGGCCGGCCTTTACCCTGTGCTATACTGGTTAGACACAACTGACATTTACCTTACCAATCCGCATCAGGAAGGCCACCAACATTGATGTGCGTAGCGTCCATGGAAGATAGGACCAAGAGGAAGGACGAGATTCAACTCCACAATTTGACCCGGATAATAGTAACTTTAGTATCATTCATCATTCATCTTTTAATTAATTGGAATCCTTTTTCTCTTCAATCATTACGACTGTGTGTTGTGTGTTGTTGTTTGTTTGCTAATTGATCCCTACTACTATTTTTTAATTTTCTTTGCTATCTTTAAAAGTAAGCCCAGTACAACATGGAATTTGGGTCTCACTCTCTGAGGGCATATTACAGGCAAGGCAAATTGCGTAGAATATACTGCTGCCCTGTACTGTCTAATTGTCTAGTAGGAGTTAGTAAGTACTACTCATTAACCATCAAGTTATCTTCATCATGCATGCATTTCCTTTTTCTCCCTTTATAGATTTTTGGGAGAAGATCATGGTCGTCTGCCAAGATTTCGCTTTGCTTTTGTTGTCCATGCGTACTGTTTTTCTTTCTCCAACCTTTCCCCAAACCCCCTTCCCATCCATTCATCAAACCCTAACCCTCTTCCCCGGGCTGTGATTTATATTGAGGTGTGATGTGACTACATAAAATGTACACCAATTGATCACACGCTTGCTGGGGCAGATGTGGTGAAAGCAACACTAATTAAATTTCAAGGCAGGGCGAGGAGCTTCTTCTGCTTGCCCACCCATGCTCAGTCTATGTGCAAGCCGTCACCGGCTAATAGTACATCATAATTAATTGCCAGCATTCATTGGATTCATCATCAAACTCCTACCACACAGCAGTAAAGGTTACGAATTACGATTGTGTTAAGTTAAGTGACTCACTCGACACAACTACAGTTTGTAACTTCTTGTACTAGGCTGTCCCACTCCCCGCCACCATTATGTTTTATTTGACTTTAGCAGTTGCAAATGCAATATTGTTTGTTTGGCAGTCTTCTTCTGTACTGTATTTTACTTCGTTCTACTACTCCTCCCACAGTTGCTTTCAGGCAAGTGACTGTCTCTTTTTAATTTTTTTAGCAAATGCTGCTGCCAGTGTCTACTCTACTACTACCACCACAACCATGGCATCTTCTCCATTCTCTTGGGAAACCATGCAGCCATCGCTGTGTTGAACGTAATCATCATCAATCACAGGTAAGATAAGTTTGGTGGGAGGTATAATGGACTAGGAGGAGAGACTGACAGTACTAGTAGGACAAATAACTCTGTGAGGGGTACCGCATCTATCTGTTTGTGTTACATCATCGCCAGATTATTTAAATCAAACACTGGCTGCGGCCCTGCAGCAGGAAGGAAACCATGTGATGTTAATTCGTAAAACAGTAACCCCCCACAAAACATTAACATTGTATGTTTAAGTATAAATATAATTTATTACCCTAACAAAAATAAACTATCCCACACCTGACCCACCCCTCTCCCTAACCCCAACCAATGTCCAAAACGAAAAAAAGTCCAAAGAATGTCCCGAAACCCCAACGCCCAATTCCCACCCACCAACAAAAGGAATAAAAAAGGGGCAATGCAACAGGGTCCTATTAGATTCGGCGGGCTTTAAGGTGTTTGTCCACCAGAATATTTACACGCTCCTCCAGTTGCTCCTCTAGCCGTGCCACCCGGAGGAGAATCTTGCGTCGAAATGCCTTGCAGTGGCATCCAGGGTGGGGGACAACAGCAGTGCTGGCTGCAAGAGAATTGCGGCGGCGGGCGGCTGCCAGACCGCGGCGCCGTACCACTGGAGGTCTGGCCTGGCTGGGGCCCGGGGCATCGGACGAGGCTGCAGCTGCTGCCGCCTCCTCCTCCGCCTGAGCCACCAGCCGCCGGTACTCCTCACAGATGGCCTCCATTTTCCGTTGCCGGGCCCTGGCTGCCAACTCCTTCCGTGATGGTTTCTCTTGGGAAGGAGTATCTATATCAAGAAAGAAAAAGAATATTGTTGTAACCAGTACTCTTAGCAAAACAGTAACACAAAATTAATTCAACACATAATGGCACAGTAGCACTAGCAAGAAGCACAGTACATAACATTTCTGGTAATAATCTATCTATCCTCCCACTTCCTCGGCCTGTAACATTTGTGGGAGTTTCAGGCATTATACTAGCACTATGGACTCCAGTACACAGTACACCAGTCTTCTTCTTATCTCTACTAGTTTAGCGAAATGACATAACCTGGTTGTAGTAGCCGGCATGCCAGCTCGGTCAACTATGCTTGCACCCAAGACAAACATACGAGTCTGACTCATGACGCAGACTCACGTTAGTTTGATTTACTACTGTCTGCATGTGGGGAAGCTCGTATTTTTCTATTATGGCTGGCACTGGCCATACTCTCTCTGTTACATGAAGGGCAATTGGTCAATTTCACTTTGACAGTGCCCTGGCTACTACAAAAGGCAGATTATATAGCTGATCCAATGATCATTGCTTTTATATGGGACTGACGACATAAGGTCAGTAGCGGTCGGTGGTGGGACTCGGGGAGTGCTGCCGGGCGGTGATGTAGGGAGGGGCAGGGTGGGGGTAGTAAACTATGGATTATGGCCAATTACAGGTAAGTAAACATATAAATAAATAAAACTAATTTTGTTGCGCCCACTGCATCGCTTTTGGCGGTGCAGTGCGCACAATTAAATTCGCTTTATTTATTTTTATCTTTACAGTAAAGTTACCTGTATTTGGCCGCGTAATACATTGTTTACTGCTACCCCCACCCTGCCCATCCCCACATCGGCTTTCCTACTGTGGCGCGGTTTCTTTTACATTCCCTTAAAACTAAAACTGTGCATCCCGTGACAGTCTCCACCTATGCTGTCTTGATGAATACATACAGGAATCCATCCATTCTAAGTAAATGTCAATCATTCTTCTTAATCTCTCCACAAACCTTACTTTGTTTCACCAACAACAACCCATGTGTCCACTCACTCCGTTGCTTGCCTTGGCTTAGAGTTTCACCCAAACACCGCTGATGATTCTTGCTATCCACAGTATCCACCCATACTGTGTCGCCCACCCAGGCAGGCATCCATTCTTCTTTCACCTTCCACCCATCCTTCAACAACACATGCATCTGATTCCTATCAGCCACATATCCATGCTTCCAACGTATCCTTCTCTGCCAGTCATCATATTAAATCTCGCCAGTCCTTCCTCCTTCCACCCTTCTTTCCCTTTTTGTTCAACACATCCATCAAGGTCATCTGATCTGACTTTTAGTCTCCTCCATAAAACTTTCAGAGCTGAGTTGGAGTCAGATAGAAGAGGCCATTGGTTAATCAAGTCACGCTGGTAATGCTATTGCTACTGCATTGCTAATGCTAAGTAAAGGGTGTCTTCTCTTCTTCAACCGTTGTATAATGTTCACTACAACAACTTCATACCTAATAAGTCTCAACAACAGTACAGTGAGTGAAGTCAACACACTTCCAGCTAGTGCAATGTCAATAAGTAATGAATATAACTTACCACCGCCCGCCACTGCTGCTGGCTCACCCCCTGTAGCTCCTGCAGGTGCCGCATCTCCTGCCCCCTCCGGAATGGTGGAATCACAGTTGGCCCCGCCGGCACTGGTGGTTGCTACTACGCCTAGATAAAAACATGACACATTTTTAGATGCCTGTGTACACCTCCCCCTATTTATTCTTTTTCACTAGCAAGATTGAAAAAAAGTTAATACATACATATTATACATCACATTCACTAGTCAAAATCGGGTACTAGAGTCAGTAGACACTAGTAGTGTTATGGTCCCTAGGGTCATTATTTATTATACTATACTCTACTCTTTGCAAAGTTAGCCTGAGCCATGCAACCATTTTTCGCTTCATGTCTTTTGCGCATGTTACCTCGCAGCTTGTTGTGCAGTAAGTAACAGTAAGACGCCTTTTTGAGCCCACGTGAGCACATACAGCTACTGTCTGAGCGTTGCGTACAAGAGGTCGAAAAACAAGCCACTTTGTTATGGAGTCCGGTTAGTCCGTATTGCTTAGCATAGCCATAAGTAACATGTTACACTTTTTTGGCAGGACTGAGAAATGCTTGCATTATACTATCTAACGCGCACCATTTTTCTCAGGCAGAAGATTTCCTTCTACGAACCAGAGATTTCCAGAGCTTATTAATGATGCATGAGATGTAACCAGTAATTCTACATTCTACGGTGAGGAGTCTCCCAGAATTCGCACTGATCTTTTGTCTTCTATCATCATGCACTTGTTGTAACAATGTTTATTGTTTTAATCTTATGCATTTTGCTGTTGGAGCTGGCTGGAGTACACTGAATTTTATAGAACAACATACAGAGCTTGTTAGTTGAAAATAAACCTTTTGAACTTACACATAGACTCTGTGGTATTTGGTGTGGTGGTGGTGGTGGACTTACACGAGTGAGTGAGCGAAAGGGTGTTATGTTCTGGGTTGTGTAATCATAATCATTGGGTATTGTTGGAACCGGGTTTACCGAGTCCAGCACGGTAGCATGGCGCAAAGCGGGAAGGCGCGCGAAGGCAATGTGTAAGGCAGTTGTGCAGCACACTCTTACTCTGACTCAGAAATGCGAACGCAATAACATGACACCACACCAGGCTTGTGTATTTAAAATCAAGATCTTTTATATATAAATTAAGTTGGCATCAGATGAGGTAGATTAATTCCGATCTACATTCAAATTCATTGCATTATTCAACTGGTGCACATTTTAAATAAAGCCTAATAGCTCATCAACATTGTAGGCCACTAAGAGGCCGCAGGAATTATCTCTTAACCGTAGCACCTGATAATGATCTCAAGGTGCGTTAAATAAACATGGGCCTAAACATGCAATTCACTTTAAGCATATTCAATTTCTTAAAAGAAGGCTTTTCACGTTACATTTCAATAGGCCTGCATTAATCTAGGCGCACCCACATTCAATACAGTGGGCGTCGCAATTCCAGTACACCTGTAACATAAAACACTTCAACTCTTGGCGGTGTACACTTTAGCTCACTTCAATTAAACCCTTTCCCCCTGTGGTAAAGATTTAGCAGTTAAAAGCATGGCCTAGGCAGTAATTACAATAGGCTTCTGCAATACGTTATTAAACACTGTAGGGAACCCCTCAACATGTCCAGTATCCTGGGGCTTCTATGACCCTTAGGGGTTAACTTCAGGCTAGGCCCACTCCTCTCTGGGGCCTCGCCTCATGGGGAAAGTTTACACACTCGATTATGGGGTTAATGGTGGCCCCCGGCCCCCAGTGGCGTTTTGTGGGCCCTAGGGGCCTCCTGGGCTCACCTGCTGTGTTGGTCGTTGGTCGCGCTTCTTTAGCGACTGGCACTCCCCCAGGGCCGGCCCGTGTTCTGGAGGGCGGGGCCCGGTTGGGGTGCCTCGGCCGTCAGGCCGGTCTGTCGAGACATTGCGGGGGCCGGTATCACCTTACTCCGGCCCCCGGGATCAGGGCGTGACTGCGGGCTTCAGGGACTGGGAGCGGGATGTTGCGGGGGCCGGGATCACCTTCCTCTGGCCCCCGGGATCAGGTAGGGAATGCGCGGGCTCAGGGTCGCAGGGGAAGGGAGCGGGAGCCGGCAGTCCTCTCCGGCCGGCTCCCCGTCTCCCTCTGCACTGCTTGGGCTCTTCCCGGGCTTCCGTCGGCGCTGGGGGCGTGACCGGGGCCGGCGCCCAATCGTTGCGCGGCCTTCCTGGGGTCACGCCCGGCGACCCCGGTTGCTCGGCAACGGCTTCGGCGGGGCCTGGAGGCCTCGCTGGTAATCGCGCTGGCGATTTCTTGGGCCGCGACGGCGGCGGGGGCAATTCTTCGGCCGCGACGGCGGCGGGGGCAATTCTTCGGCCGCGACGGCGGCGATGAGGGCCCAGGGCCCAGGGTCAAGTCTCTGGAGGCTTCGGTGAGGGTGCGGACGGCGCACCTCAGCACACCCACCTCAGCGCTTCCTCCGGTGAGGGCGCGACGGCGCACCTCACCACACAGTGCCTCTCCTCAGGCGGCTGCGGCGGTGATCTCCTCACAAGGTCAGTGACCTGAGGGGCGGCAGAACGCAGGGTGCACCAGCAGCCTGTGGGCAGGGCTGACTGGCAAAGTACTTGGGGCAGCCCAGCAACAGGCAGAAATGAATAGGGGGTGAAGGTCTAGTGCTTCAGGGTACGGCGCTTTACCTGATGATCCCCAGTTGGCAGTTTAGGCTTTAGGCCTTGCTGGACGGTCAGGCCTTCTCAAATTAAGGTATCTGGCGACTGCTCCAGCTTGGTTGCTTCTTGTTGGGAGTTTCTTGTCAGGAGTTCTTTATTATAAGTTTCTTGTCAAAGTGTCTTGTCAGAATTTTCTCTTATGAGGGGGGGGGAATGAGTTGGTGGTCTGGGAGTGCTTGAAGTTCCTCCCCGCACGCTGAAGGTGGTTCCCTGGGTCCCCTCACACTGGGCAAGGTCAGTGGGTGGTGGGCGTTCCTCAGCTATCTTACTACAGCAGGGCCTCAGCCCTGTCAGCAGCAGTAGTGTAGGTCTCCCCCCTAGGCCCTAAAGCCTGTACTCCTGCGGAGGTTCTCCCAGGACAAGTGGTGCCTCATCAACTGACTAGAAAGTTTTCCCTCCAAACCTTTTATACCCCTAGGTCAGGTGACTCTCTCAAAGGCGGCAAAACATAACTCCTCCCACAGCCCGGAAGGTTCTGGAACCTTCTACATGCCTGGCTATGTGGCCCAGAGGCGGGGACGGAATGGATACTGTATCCCTATGTCCCAGCCTGACCCTGGCTACTAGTGTGTATGCGTGTAAGGCCCCTCTGCAGTAGCAGGGGCCTGTGGCAGCCATCTTGAGTGAGAGAGAGCACCTGCACCTCAGCACTGGCTAGCAGTGGTAAGGCGCCCGGAGACCTAGGTCCAGTAAAAATATGGTGGCAAAAATGAGGCGCAAAAGGGAAAAAACAGGGCAAGACCACCCTAGGGCTGACAGATCTAACACGCGTCCCCCCAGCCGAAAGAGGGAGAGCTTCCCAACCTCTAGGGAGTTCTCATCGCTAAGGCGGAAAACCGGGAGAGACCGTCAGCGTTGGCGTGGTCTACACCGGGTCGATGTTCCACCCGAAAGTCCATCCCCTGGAGGGAAATGGACCACCTCAACAATTTGGGGTTTTCGCCTCTCATCTGCATGAGCCAGCGAAGGGGTCTGTGGTCGGTCTGGATCAGGAAGTGACAACCAAAAGGTATGGCCTCAACTTCTTTACAGCCCAAACCACGGCAAAGGCTTCTCGTTCGATGGTACTCCACCGCTGTTCCCTGGGGAGTAGTCTTCGGGAAATGAAGGCCACTGGCTGGTCTTGGCCATCGTCATTCAGCTGCGAGAGCAAAGCTCCTATGCCATGCTCAGAAGCGTCTGTCTGCACGATAAATTCCCGTCCAAAGTCTGGAGTCCTGAGCACCGGTGCGGTGCACATTGCATGTTTGAGGGTCTCAAAGGCTTCTTGGCAGGCAGCCGTCCAGATGACTCTGCGTGGCTGCTTCTTTGAAGTCAATTCCGTCAATGGGCCCACGATGGTTCCATATCCCTTGACGAACCGGCGGTAGTATCCCGTGAGGCCGAGAAAAGCTCGGACCACTGTTTGGGTCTTGGGGGGCTCCCAGGCCAAGATGGTTTCAATCTTGGCTTGGAGGGGTTGCACCTTACCTCCGCCCACCAGATGTCCCAGGTACACGACAGATCCCTGTCCAATCTGGCACTTGCTGGCCTTGATGGTTAGACCAGCCCGTTGCAGAGCCTGTAGCACCTCCTGGAGATGCTCCAGATGGTCCTCCCAGCTGCTACTGAAGACAGCTATGTCATCCAGGTAGGCAGCAGAGAAGGCCTCTAGGCCAGACAGCACCTGGTTCACCAACCGCTGGAAAGTGGCTGGAGCATTTTTCAACCCGAAGGGCATCACCCGGAATTGAAAGTGGCCCTCGGGGGTGGAGAACGCAATCTTCTCCCTTGCTCCTTCCACCATGGCGATCTGCCAATAGCCTGACGTCAAATCAATGGTACTCAGATACCGGGCTGCTCCCAGCCGGTCAATGAGCTCATCCGCCCGAGGTATCGGGTGAGCGTCGGTCTTTGTGACTGAGTTGAGTCCACGGTAATCCACACAGAACCGAAGTTCTGGTGTAGTGCCCGGTGGGGCCGCTTTCGGCACCAACACCACCGGACTAGCCCAAGGGCTACTGGAAGGCTCAATCACCCCCAGTTCTAGCATCTTGGTAACATCACCCTGGATACTAGCCTTGACTTTATCGGACAGCCGGTAAGACTTGGTTTTTACTGGCGGACTGTCCCCTGTGTCCACATCATGGGTACACAGGTGCGTGATCCCAGGCGTGAGGGAGAACAACGCGGCGTACTGTCCCAAGACCTGGCGGCAGTCCCTCTGTTGCTCTGGGGTCAAGGATGGGGCGAGGACCACTCCCTCCACCGAACCATCCTTCTCATGGGCCGCCAGAAGGTCTGGAAGAGGCTCACTCTCCTCCTCCTCACTTCCATCTGTTATCATCAGGAGAGTGAGCTCTGAACGCTCCTGGTGGGGCTTCAGGCGGTTGACGTGGAACACCCTGTGGGGTTGACGTGGGGTCTTCACATCGACGACATATGTGGTCTGGCCTCTCCTTTCCAAGATCTCAAACGGCCCCGTCCACCGGTCCTGGAGGGCGCTAAGCTCTCCTGGCTCCATGACCCACACCTTCTGTCCAGCGTCTAACTCTACCGTCCGCGCGTTCCGGTCATACCATTTCTTCATGACGGCTTGACTTGCCTCTAGGTTGTCCGAGGCCTCCTTCCACAGCTTGGCCACTTGGCTGCGGAATGCCAGCATATAGCTGACCACATCACGGGGAAGCTTCGAGGAAGACTTCTCCCACCCCTCCTTTACAAGACTGAGGGGCCCCCGAACGGGGTGGCCATAGAGCAGCTCAAAGGGGCTGAAACCGACCCCCTTCTGCGGCACCTCTCGGTAGGAGAAGAGCAGACAGGGTAAGAGGACGTCCCACTTTCTTCTCAAGTCCTCGGGTAGGCTCCTGATCATCCCCTTCAAGGTTTTGTTAAAGCGCTCCACGAGCCCGTTCGTCTGGGGGTGGTAAGGAGTGGAGAACCGGTAGGTCACTCCACACTCCTTCCACATGGCCTGCATGTAGGCCGACATGAAATTCGTGCCCCTATCTGACACCACGACCTTGGGGAATCCCACTCGGGTAAAAATTCCCATCAGGGCCTGCGCCACCACCGGTGCAGTGATGGTCCTCAGAGGGATTGCCTCTGGGTACCGGGTGGCGTGGTCTACCAGCACCAAAATGAACCTATGTCCCGCAGAAGTCGGCGGGTCCAATGGCCCGACAATGTCAATCCCTACCCGCTCAAAAGGGGTATCGACAACTGGGAGAGGTTCTAGAGGGACCTTCACTTTAGTCCCTGTCTTGCCGCTCGCTTGGCAAGTGGTGCAAGTCTTGCAAAAAGTGTCAGAAGTGACGCGCATCCTGGGCCAGTAAAAATGTGGGACCAGACGCGCAAACGTCTTGTCCTGGCCCAGGTGTCCTGCTAGTGGTATTTCGTGTGCCAACTCTAGCAGAAAGGCTCGGTAGCATTGGGGGACCACCACGGCTCGTGATGACCCATGCACCGGAGCCTTAGGCTCACTGTAGAGGAGACCATCCTCCCAGTAGACATGGTAATTACAAGTCTCTGTTCCAGCTGCTTGGGCTTCGGCCTGTTGCCGCATGCCTTCAAGCGTAGGGCACTCCTTCTGCGCCCGGCAAAATTCCTCCCGGGTAGGCCCTCCTTCCACCTGCCACTCTGCAGGGGTCGGCAGGTCCCCCACGGGAACACCAACCACCTCAGCGGACTCCGGGGTCACCTCCGCGGGCTCCCCATCCATCTCACCGGGTGTTTCCTCCTGGACATCTCCTCGTCCAGCAGTGGGCTGGGCCATTATTTCAGGCTCCAACCCGAGCTGAGTTCCTTGTCGGGCAGCCATGGACCGCGTGACAACGCAAGTCCATCCTGGTAATCCCAACATCTCAGCATGGTCATTGAACTCTACCTCCCTCCAGGCAGTATGTTCCAAGTCGTTACCCAGCAGACAGTCAACTGGCATGGCAGGGCTCACCGCAACCTTCAACAGACCTGATACTCCTCCCCACTCAAAGGGAACTTGGGCCACGGGGTAATGACCCAGACTATTATCAGCCATAACAACCGGGTGGAATTCCTCAGGAATCACCTGCTCTGGGGACACCAGCTGACGTCTCACCATCGTCATGCTGGCACCTGTGTCCCTCAGAGCCTCCACCTCCTCCCTGTTCACCAGGACCCTCTGCCGATACTTGGCAGTGTTCGCGGGTACCTGAACCCGTGGGATGATCTCTCTATCCCCCAGGGAAACTAAGGTCAAGCCTGTCCACTCACCTCCCCTACCTAGGGACAACTCCTCCCCAAGCGCTACACTGGCCACCCGGGGCTCTTACCTCCTGTGGGGGCTGGGGTTCTCTTGCGACACTGGGGATCCCCCTTGTAGTGTCCAACCTCCCCGCACTCGTAGCACCGGACAGTTCTGGGCTGCTGACTCCTGTCAGAATAAGTGGGTTTCTGGAATCCAGATTGGGATGGGGAACCTACCCCTCTCCCAGGCGGTCTATTTTGGGGGCCTTTAAAGAACTCCCTCTTTTTATCTCCCCCCTCTTTCTTCTGGGTGAGACCCTGTCCACCTTTCGGGGGGTCCGCCCGACTCCCTTGTGGGACACCCGAGTGCTGACCCACGTGTCTGCCTCCTCTGCAAGCTCCCTAGGATTGGTCAGCTTGCGGTCCACCCAGTACTGGCGCAGCTCCAGAAAACATTTCTCTAGTAGGTGCTCTCTCAAGAACAGGTCGTACAGCCCTTTGTAATTGTCAACGTTGCTGCCACGCACCCAACCCTCCAATGCCTTCCGGGCATAATCAAAAAAATCCACCCAGTTTTGTGTGTGAAGCTTGTGACTGTTGCGGAACTTTTGGCGGTACTTCTCTGGGGTGAGGCCAAACTTCTTGAGCAGGGCCTCCTTCATGATAGGGTAGTTAGTCTGCTCCCCCTTATCCAAAGTTAAAAGTGTGTTCCTTACTAGTGGAGGTATGTACCTGTAAAGTCCTCCTCCCCAGTAGTTCTCAGGAACTCTATGGGCCACCAAAGCTACCTCATACGCCGCCAACCACTTATCGATGTCATCACCTACACTAAAACTGGCTATCACCTCTCTTGGTAAATAGAACTTGGGCTCCTGTGGAACCCCAGCAGGTACGCTGCCACCATTCACTTTGCCCTGCATCTCCATCTGCAAGGCTCGGAGCTCTAGTTCCTTCAGGCTAAGCTCATGTGCAAGCTTCCTTTCCTCCATGGCTAGCCTTGCCTGTTCTCCTTCTCTTTCCATCCTAGCAAGTTCTAATGTTAATTGCCTCTCCTCCCTCCTGTCCTCAAATTCCTCTGCCGACAAACTCCCCCTGACGCACTACTGCCTGCCCTGGAACGTCTTCCTGGCAACACATTCTCGCTAACATCAATGTGCAGTAGGTCCAGTTCTTCTGGGTTGTCTGTCTCCCCCTGCTCCTCGTCCCCTCTTCCCTCCGGGTGGGCCATTACCCATGCCCTCAAAGCTTTCTGAAGCACCCCCTTCCTGGCACCTCGCTTGACGGCCACCCCCCTCTCTAGGCAGAACTCCTTGAGCTGTGTCACCGTATACCTTTCTAGGTTGGCTAACTCCAACTCCATCCTCCTAGGTGGGGTCCCAGACAATTTAAGGAAAGGGTTCTAGACTGTAGGTAACAGGTCTAACGCAGGAATGTACACAATTGGCAATCATAAAAGAATTCCTAGCACTTGCATTACAATAGGTGTCTAATTGCGGCGCACACTGAGTCACTGTAGGGTGCTGCACAAACACCAGTCCTTATCCCACCGCTGAACACCAAATGTTGGAACCGGGTTTACCGAGTCCAGCACGGTAGCATGGCGCAAAGCGGGGAAGGCGCGCGAAGGCAATGTGTAAGGCAGTTGTGCAGCACACTCTTACTCTGACTCAGAAATGCGAACGCAATAACATGACACCACACCAGGCTTGTGTATTTAAAATCAAGATCTTTTATATATAAATTAAGTTGGCATCAGATGAGGTAGATTAATTCCGATCTACATTCAAATTCATTCCATTATTCAACTGGTGCACATTTTAAATAAAGCCTAATAGCTCATCAACATTGTAGGCCACTAATAGGCCGCAGGAATTATCTCTTAACCGTAGCACCTGATAATGATCTCAAGGTGCGTTAAATAAACATGGGCCTAAACATGCAATTCACTTTAAGCATATTCAATTTCTTAAAAGAAGGCTTTTCACGTTACATTTCAATAGGCCTGCATTAATCTAGGCGCACCCACATTCAATACAGTGGGCGTCGCAATTCCAGTACACCTGTAACATAAAACACTTCAACTCTTGGCGGTGTACACTTTAGCTCACTTCAATTAAACACTTTCCCCCTGTGGTAAAGATTTAGCAGTTAAAAGCATGGCCTAGGCAGTAATTACAATAGGCTTCTGCAATACGTTATTAAACACTGTAGGGAACCCCTCAACATGTCCAGTATCCTGGGGCTTCTATGACCCTTAGGGGTTAACTCCAGGCTAGGCCCACTCCTCTCTGGGGCCTCGCCTCATGGGGAAAGTTTACACACTCGATTATGGGGTTAATGGTGGCCCCCGGCCCCCAGTGGCGTTTTGTGGGCCCTAGGGGCCTCCTGGGCTCACCTGCTGTGTTGGTCGCGCTTCTT
Organism: Calotriton arnoldi; assembly: GCA_963921515.1. Classification (NCBI taxonomy): domain Eukaryota; kingdom Metazoa; phylum Chordata; class Amphibia; order Caudata; family Salamandridae; genus Calotriton; species Calotriton arnoldi. The sequence continues at coordinate 257,426 of CAWUFW010001920.1, forward strand.
TAGCGACTGGCACTCCCCCAGGCCCGGCCCGTGTTCTGGAAGGTGGGGCCCGGTCAGGGTGCCTCGGCCGTCATGCCGGTCTGTCGAGACGTTGCGGGGGCCGGTATCACCTTACTCCGGCCCCCGGGATCAGGGCGTGACTGCGGGCTTCAGGGACTGGGAGCGGGACGTTGCGGGGGCCGGGATCACCATCCTCCGGCCCCCGGGATCAGGTAGGGAATGCGCGGGCTCAGGGTTGCGGGGGAAGGGAGCCGGAGCCGGCAGTCCTCTCCGGCCGGCTCCCCGTCTCCCTCTGCACTGCCTGGGCTCTTCCCGGGCTTCCGTCGGCGCTGGGGGCGTGACCGGGGCCGGCGCCCAATCGTTGCGCGGCCTTCCTGGGGTCACGCCCGGCGACCCCGGTTGCTCGGCAACGGCGTCGGCGGGGCCTGGAGGCCTCGCTGGTGATCGCGCTGGCGATTTCTTGGGCCGCGACGGCGGCGGAGGCAATTCTTTGGCCGCGACGGCGGCGGGGGCAATTCATCGGCCGCGACGGCGGCGATGAGGGCCCAGGGCCCAGGGTCAAGTCTCTGGAGGCTTCGGTGAGGGCGCGGACGGCGCACCTCACCACACCCACCTCAGCGCTTCCTCCGGTGAGGGCGCGACAGCGCACCTCACCACACAGTGCCTCTCCTCAGGCGGCCGCGGCGGTGATCTCCTCACAAGGTCAGTGACCTGAGGGGCGGCAGAACGCAGGGTGCACCAGCAGCCTGTGGGCAGGGCTGACTGGCAAAGTACTTGGGGGCAGCCGAGCAACAGGCAGAAATGAATAGGGGGTGAAGGTCTAGCGCTTCAGGGTACGGCGCTTTACCTGATGATCCCCAGTTGGCAGTTTAGGCTTTAGGCCTTGCTGGACGGTCAGGCCTTCTCAAGTTAAGGTATCTGGCGACTGCTCCAGCTTGGTTGCTTCTTAGGCGCTTCTTGTTGGGAGTTTCTTGTCAGGAGTTCTTTATTATAAGTTTCTTGTCAAAGTGTCTTGTCAGAATTTTCTCTTATGGGGGGGGGGGGAATGAGTTGGTGGTCTGGGAGTGCTTGAAGTTCCTCCCCGCATGCTGAAGGTGGTTCCCTGGGTCCCCTCACACTGGGCAAGGTCAGTGGGTGGTGGGCGTTCCTCAGCTATCTTACTACAGCAGGGCCTCAGCCCTGTCAGCAGCAGTAGTGTAGGTCTCCCCCCTAGGCCCTAAAGCCTGTACTCCTGCGGAGGTTCTCCCAGGTTCAGTGGTGCCTCATCAACTGACTAGAAAGTTTTCCCTCCAAACCTTTTATACCCCTAGGTCAGGTGACTCTCCCAAAGGCGGCAAAACATAACTCCTCCCACAGCCCGGAAGGTTCTGGAACCTTCTACATGCCTGGCTATGTGGCCCAGAGGCGGGGACGGAATGGATACTGTATCCCTATGTCCCAGCCTGACCCTGGCTACTAGTGTGTATGCGTGTAAGGCCCCTCTGCAGTAGCAGGGGCCTGTGGCAGCCATCTTGAGTGAGAGAGAGCACCTGCACCTCAGCACTGGCTAGCAGTAGTAAGGCGCCCGGAGACCTAGGTCCAGTAAAAATATGGTGGCAAAAATGAGGCGCAAAAGGGAAAAAAACAGGGCAAGACCACCCTAGGGCTGACAGGTCTAACAGGTATCTTCGGGTGGGGGTTTGGGGACCTAATGAGACACTATAGCTAGTCGTTCAGGGGATTGTGGGTTCACTTCTGACCGAGGTGTGAGGAACGTCCAAGTTCCAAACTCCCATCACCAACATCCTATTTCATTGTGCATAGTTCTGCATGGGGCTGTGCAGAATCCACACATCAGTAGTAGTATGTACTATATCCTATCAAAAATAGTCAAATATCTGGTTGGGCATTTTGTTTCTGGTAATTGTCAAACCCTCAAGATTAAGAAGCCTAGAAGAGGACAACCGAAAAGGACTGGACTCAGTGGCTAGAGCTATTAGTATTGGTCAATCTGAGTTTTATTCAAAACCGTACAATAAAGAGTGGCAACGCAAACTGGGCAAGCTTAGCGACAGACTAATAGTAGTAGTACAGAGTACATTCATAGCAGAGGCAGTTCAACTTAGAGGCAGGGATAACCAGAATTTAGAAACAGATAGTCAAGATCAAAGAATCTTTTGTAAAAAATAAAATTAGGGAGAGGAACCAAAATTAATAGTTCAGAAAAAATAAGGTGCAGTAAAAGTTAGGGCAATATAATTGTTAATATTAACCACTGGAGGACTTACTGGGACCAGCAGCAGGGCCCTCGGTAGAGGAGAGGTCCTCTGGTGGTTGTCCCGCCGACTCGGACCCCGTCTTCTTGCCCCTGGGTGCTGCAGATCAGTGATCATGTAAGATATAATAAAGAAAGACACAAACATTAATGATTGCTGTGAAACAAATAAATTATCTAAAAAAACGCTCAAAACCCGTTTTAGGAAACAAACATTGCAATAAAATTGACCTATCTAATCCGATCGACTACTGGCTTGCGGGATTCACGGACAGTCTACTTATTTGGGGACATTAATTCAGTGTTCCATTCTGATTGATTCAAATAAAATCCAGAACACTAACTAAGCCGAAGTACCACCTGACCTAGCCCACCTATTCCAGGCGGGCCAATTGTTCATTAAGTCTGCATTTCCATTTTTTTCAGCCATCAAAAATGCATAGATGAGAAGGAGGACACATGCATAAAGTGCATAATGCATACACCAAATTGTTGGTTGGTTGCGTCTGATGTTCTGCAGCTGACTGACACTGCTAAGCTTACCAGTACCACTCACTAACCAAACTACAAAAGGTTCTACTAAGGACTGGGGTAAGCAGCACTCAGTGACAGAGGATGCGTCATGCAGACCGCTCAAAAAGTATCAACTAACTAAACCTAGTATCAATCCATCCACCACTATTTGACAGGAGGACAAAGGAAGGACTACAGTCAATAGCATTACCTAACTGAAGTTCTCTAAAGTAAACTCTTACATAATAATGACAAGCGAGCGCAAAGTTGCAAACAAGTAAGAATAGCGCCCAGCACCTGTGTCCTACAATCACAGAAGATTTTGAAACGTAATTTACCTGCAATGTAAGCAGCAGTATTCTTGTTATTTGTAAAAATGTATACACAAATCACAATACTTATACTACTATATATATTAGCTACTCACCAAGCCCCACGACCTCGACACCTAGCAGGTCCAACAGGTCCTGCTCCCGGTCGAGGATGTCTGACCACCGGTGGGCCAGCTGGTTATGGGTGCGCCGGACCCATGAGTAGCGAAACACTGCCCGGCGCACCTTCGCCCACCGGCGGTGACGCTCCTGGGTCGGGTACCCGGAGCCTGGCCTGCCGCCTGCTGCCAAGGTCAAGGGGAGGTGGCGCTCAACAAAAAAAACAAGGGCAGCCACCTCCGCCTCACTAAAGAGCTGGCGGGCTTGCACCCCTGCAGGGCGCAGTCTGCCGCAAGGCAGGCGGCTCTTGGGCGCACGCGCCTTGCCCTTCGAGCCGCTGCTGCTACCCTTCGCCATGGTTCTGGGGTGGGAGGAGGCGGAAAAGAAAAGTTAGAAGGGAAAAATAAAGTTAGGGGAAGAAGTAGGAGCTTAAAGAAGAAAGTTATATAAAACTGTCAAAAAGTAAAAAACACAGTAAAAAGTAGAAAAAAATGCAAAATATAGACTTAGGCAGAGAGAGAGATAGATAAGAAATAAAGAAAAATTGAAAAACAGTGTAAAAAACTAAGGATTGCAAAGATTGAGGGAGGATAGAAAAGCAGGCCCAGAACCATAGCATAGAGTGGAAAAACAAGATGGCCGCACCCATCGCGACCGCGTGGGTAAGTTTGCGCGATATTTCTCCCCGAGCACGCAAAAAACGTCGCGAACACGTACAACGCGTTCCCGAACATGGAATGCGCATCGCGAGCACGCTATATGCGACCCGGAACAGGAAATAAGGGATCGCGAACGGGTGGGACAAGTGAAAAACAAAATGGCCGCGCCCATAGGCGACCGCATGGGTAAGTTCGCGCCCCCGAGCACGCAAACAGCATCCCGAACACGCACAACGCATCCCCGAGCAAGAAAAACGCATCGCGAACGGGCGCGACAAGCAGCTACGCACGCTCGCGTAGCTACGTGAAGTTCGCGAAGCGCTCCGACGTCTTCGCATAGCTTTGCATAGCGCGACTACGTGAACTACGCCCAGGGTTACCGACAATCCCCCGTAGCGCACGAGCTCACGCGTCATGGGAGAGAAGTTATCTCCTGGGTTTACCATGTATAAGGTGATATCGTCTGCGTACATTGACACAGTGAGTCCCCGCGTGGTAAACCCGATGCCCCTGTCTGTGTGGTGCTGTCTAACCCGAGCCGCCAGAGGCTCGGTAGCGATGGCGAATAATAATGGCGACAAGGGGCAGCCTTGCCGCGTGCCCCTTGTGATTGATATCGGATTGGAGACCAGTCCGTTTACCCGGAGACGCGCCGTGGGTCTGGTATAGAGCAGCTGGATCTGTTTTCTAAACAATGGGCTCATGCCCAGTCTGTGCAAGAGTGGGAACAGGAATCCCCACTCCAAAGAGTCAAACGCCTTGGTGGCGTCCAATAGCGCAGCCACTGCAGGCTTATGGGAGGCGAGGTAGTGCATAAGTGCGAATAATGTTCTCAAATTGTGGGAGGTGGATCTCCCCGGTATAAAACCGGATTGATCCGGTCTGACTATCAGGGGCAATAATGGCTGAAGGCGAGTAGCAAGGAGGGGAGACAGCCTTTACAACAAAACTATTACAATGCATGCCATTACATCGTATGTCGTTGCAGTGGGTTGAAGGTGTTGGATTTAACTCCAACACCTTCCCTACTGTTGCACACACTGGAGTTGGAATAGAACATTAATCTATTCCAACTTCCAGCCCCCCCGACAGAAAGACGGAGTAAAGGTTTGCGTTGCAACGGCATGCGATGTAATGGCATGCGTTGTAACGTCACCTATTCAGCAAGGAGCTTAGCAAAAATCTTTGCATCCAGATTGATGAGTGAAAGTGGCGTATAGGAATCGCACTGCGTGGGATCTTTTTCGGGTTTCAATATGGTGATAATTATGGCCTCTCGCATGGATTCAGGCAAGATGCCCGACTCAGCAGCTTCTTGATAGACAGCTAGTAACCGTGGGGCCAGGATGTCAGAGTATTCTTTATAAAATGTGGCCGTTAGGCCGTCCGCCCCAGGCGCTTTATTGGCTGGCAGGCTGCCTATGGCTTTTCTCACGTCCTCTATGGTGAATGGGAAGTCCATGTATTCTCTGTGGATTCTGCTGAACCACAGCAGTTCCACTGAGTCAAAGTATTCTTGTAGCGTCTCTGTCGGTGGGTGGGACCTAGAGGTGTATAATGTTTTATAAAATTCTGTCATGGTTCCAAGAATTTCTGGCGGTGTGTGCACTGCAGTGTTCACTGAGGTTTTGAGTTCTGTGATGTACGTAGAGCAACGAGGTTTTCGGAGTATATTTGCGAGTGTCTTGCCCAGTCTGTCCCCTTCCCCATAGCAGCGCACCTTGGTGTGTTTGTGTAGGAACTTGGTTTCTCGGTCAGCTTCCTTTTGGTACTCAGTCAGTTTCGCTCGAATGTCAGCTAAGATCCCAGGGGTTGACGCATGATAGGACTGTATCTCCAGCGCGGCAGTTCTGTTTCCAGTCTAGTTAATCGTCCCCTGATGTCCCGGAGCACTCCTGACTGACCTGCTATACAGTGCCCACATATCACCACTTTGAACGCCTCCCACAGAGTTCCCATCGTGTCCACGGAGCCCGTGTTCTGCTCAAAGTAGTCTGTGATTTGTGTTCGGAGCGTTTCCCTGAATGCTGTATCTAAAAGGGCATTGGGGGGAAGTCGCTACGTGAACGGTTGTATGTACGGCTGCGGCACTGCGAGGGTCAGCTCCACCGTGGAGTGGTCGGAAAGCGTGCGGGCATGATTTCGTACACCTACCACCCATGTGTGCATGTCTTTGGTCGCCAGCCAGAAATCTAACCTGGACCACGCTTTATATTGCTGTGTAACACATGTGCCCTCCCGAGTTGTGGGGTGTAGCGTGTGCCACGGGTCCACCAAGTAGTGCTCCAGTAGTATGCCCTGCAGTACCGCAGTGGCACGGGGGTGATGTGTGCGGGACACTCCCTCCCTGTCCCTTTCAAGCGACAGCACGATGTTGAAATCCCCTCCCCACAGAAGCGCAGCATTTCCCTGTGCCTGTATCTTGTGCCATAGTTGTTGAAAAAAGGTGGGGTCATCTGTATTGGGCCCATATGTGTTCGTTATAATTACCGGTTGGTTGTATAGTGATCCCGTAAGTATTAGGTACCGGCCTTCTGTGTCACTTACGGTTGTATGTGTCTGCCAGGGCACACCCTTCCTGATCAGTATAGCTACCCCGCGAGAGTAGCTTGAATAGCCCGAAACATGCACCTCCCCCCATCTGCTATTAGACAATCGCTTCTTAGCGCTTTCGTTCAACTGTGTTTCCTGTAGGAGACATATGTCCGAATTGTGCCTGGCAAGATACGTCTGTACCTGCCTCACCTTCCGGTGGTCATTAAGGCAACGGACATTCCAAGTGATACATTTTAGTTTAGACAGTGGACAACAGCGCACCGCAGTGCCGCGCGTAACCCAAGACCCCGATTACAGGGTGTCCACGCGCTAAGTCCCACTTGTGTACTGTAATGTATCCCAGCGAAATGCCTTTTGGTGACTCCATGGCTGTGAATTGATTCTCAGCCTGGCAGTTGTGGCTGACGGATCTGAAGTGTAATGAAGTAGCCAACACAGAACATAAACAACCCCTTCCCTCCCTCCTCCCACACCAACCCCCCAATCAGGTTGTGTAATCCACGGAGCCCCTCCCGCTTCATATTTCGGCCAATATAACAGAACTCCTGGGAATCCTCCCGTGGGGGCATGGCATCGCCGGCATCCCGCCCTGTCTACATGACAACAGGGTGGCCGAGCATTGTACCTGCTTAACAGAAAAGTTCAAAGAAAAGTTCCGGAGTAACACACAGGCAGTGTGTTACTCCGGAAGTCCCACCTTCCTGCCCACCAGGTCATTCTCCTGCCAATACTCAGTCGGTGTTGCTCAGATGACTACTTGGGGACCCTGCAGCCTCCGGGGCCTTGCTTTGTTGTTGTCGTGCCATCTGCTTAGCATACTTCATCGCTGCGTTGGCTTCGGTGAAGATCATGTGTTTACCACCCGTTTGCATTCTTAGTTTGGCTGGGTACAGCATCGCATATTTCGTGCCAACTCTTTGGAATAGCTTCTTGGCTGGGATGAACTCTCGTCGCGCAGCCTGCACCGCCTGGGTGAAATCAGGATAGAAAGCAACGCTGTTTCCTTGGTGTCTCAGATCTCCTTTCTCCCTAGCCAGTCTAAGGATAGTATCCCTATCCCTATAGTTGAGTAGACGGGCAAGGATCGTTCTGGGTTGAGCGCCAGGGGGGCCTAGGTCCCAGCGTGCAATGTGCTCACTCCACCAGGAACATTGGCGACAGGTCAGGGCCAAATAAATCTTTCAGGATGTCCACCACAAATTTTTCCATGTTTGCAATATTTGTTGACTCTGGTACCCCCGTTATTCGAACATTGTTTCTGCGGGATCTCGCTTCAAGGTCTTCGTTGCGGGCCTTGATGACGTCTAACACTTTATCCATGCAGAGTAGTTGTTCCTGTGTTTCCACTTGCCGATCGTCCGAGTCCGAGACTCTGGTCTCCAGAGTGTCCAGTCTGGCTTCATGTTTGTCCACTTTTTGCGTGACATGGCCCATCCGCTGCGCCAGGGAGTCCAGATTGGCGTCTATGGCTCTGAGACTGACTTTCACCTCCCGGAACATACTTTTGATATCGTCCTCCTGTTCCGGCTCCATCTGTGTTTCTGGCACCACTGTGATCGGTGTTGAGTCAACATCCTGCAGCCTGGAGGGCCGTTTCTCAAAAGTGATTTTGGCTTGCCTGTTGTCGGATTTCCCCAATGCCGCTTTTCTTCTGTATCGCCTGTCTGCAGCGTGTATCGTCACTAGGCCCAGGCTCTCCAGGTCCGCGGGTAACAATATCCTCTTTCAATGGTATCGGTCGCCTCAAGGAAGATTCGCCAGTCCCGTGGAGCCTCCGCACGTCGCCAGGGACTTGCTCTGCCGCCTAAGTCTGGTTGTCCCACCCCTCGTGGTTCAAGTGCCCGCTGATTGAGGCTTTTTTGGCAGCAGTTCCCTTTTCCTCCCAACCCTGCGCAAGCCACGGGAGGGAGTTCACCCAGTTGTAAAGGCTGTTTGTCCACTTGTGGCTTCCTAAGTGTACCGGGTATGTGACCTTTGGACCGCACTCTTAGGCAGCGCGCTTAATCCTGTGCCTAGGCAGGAGTCTTCCGCTTTCTCACTGAGCCACGTCTCTGTGGAGCGTTGTATTTGTGGCCTATTCACTGCAGTCCCCTCCGTACTCAATTTACACTGATCACACCAAGCATTCGCCGCTGTAACTCACCAGGCCCCCGCGGGACCCCCAGGCCGGTCTGCAGCTCTCTCGGTGGTCGTATCAACTCTCGTGTTCACTGGAGGGTGTGTGCGCTGCTTACGCACTTCTTCTAGTTCCCCTACAGGCCACCGCAGGCCTCACAATGAATGCCTGGGCCCCCAGTGTTGGTACCGCGGCAGGCACTCAGTCTCCCGGCTGTCCGCCCCTTCATCTGGCGCCAGCCTCGGATCGCCATCGGTTCGCCGACCTCTGTCAGCCGGCCTCACCGCCGCGTTCACCTCACGGCACAACTGAGGGCACACTGCTGTTTCTCACCGGGCCCCCGCGGGGTTGCACAGCCAACACTTGGCTCCTTTGGGAGTCCCCCCTCCGCAGAGTCTCACGCAAGGCGGATTGTGCACACGCCGCCCACTTTCTTCGCCGCGCACTGCTCCAGGCCACCACAGCTCTTCCAGCGATCACCGGGACTCTGCAGGCATACGCCGCTGCCAGCTCTCACTCACCCGGTTGGCCTCGTCTTGGTCCCCGTTGGCTTCGGATGTCTGCCAGTGCACTGTCAGCTCCGCTCGGCCCGGTGAGTACGCTTTTATTTCCTCTTATGCAGCCGGCGCCATCTTGTCTGTCGCGGCCGAGTGCACACCCGGCAGCTCCACTCTGATTTCTTCTGCAAAATTGGGCACTCTGCTGTTGTAATTGCTGTCAGGTGCACAGCTGCTGTTATCACAACGCCTTGGCTACTTTTGGGCTGCAGATTCGTGCTTAAGCCCAGGATACTTTACGGATTTTGCGCTTGGCCGGCAGAGCCACCCTAAGAAGCGGCCATCTTGCAGCTTGGCTCGGCCACGCCCCCAATGGAGATGAAAGTTAATGGCAACATTAAAGTGTGTGCATCTAGGACATTTGTGTCCAGTCCATTGCTGAGCAGAAGAACTGATATCTGTAACTAGTGACATAAATCATCTTCAACACTAATGATGTAAATCTGCTAATATCAATCAATCAGGGGAATTGTAAGCGCGCTACTCACCCATGAGGGTCTCAAGGCGCTGGGGGGGGGGGTCCGCAGAGCTGTTAGCCGAAGAGCCAGGTCTTGACGGTCTTCCTGAAGGTGTTCAGGGAGGGGGCGCATCTGATGTCTGCCGGTAGCTAGTTCCAGGTCTTGTCTGCAATGTGAGAGAAGGATCTACCACCTGCCCTGGCTCTGTGGATGCGCGGGGTTTCGGCCAGGGCGAGGTTGGACGATCTGAGGTTTCTTTTGGGTACGTGGAAGTTGACTCTGTCGTTGAGGTATTTGGGTCCGATGTTGTGTAGGCATTTGTAGGCATGAGTGAGGATTTTGAAGGTGACTCTTTTCTCCACGGGGTGCCAGTGGAGGCTACGTAGGTGTTGGGTGATGTGTTCATGCCAGGGGATGCCGAGGACGAGTCTGGCGGCGGTGTTCTGTATTGGCTGGAGTTTTCGGAGTAGGGACTTGTTGATGCCAGCGTAGAGTGCGTTTTTCATAGTCCAGTACGTGGGTGACTGTCTTCCTTGACTCAGGGGGGATCCATTTGAAGGTCTTGCGGAGGATGCAGAGGGTGTTGAAGTAGCTGGAGGTCTCGGCATTGACTTGTCAGTTCATGGTGAGTGATGAGTCGAGTACGATGCTGAGGTTTTTGGCGTGGTCTGAGGGGGTAGGTGGGCTTCGAAAGGCGGTCGGCCACCAGGTGCTGTCCCATGCTGAAGGGGTGGTTCCGAGGACGAGGACTTCTGTCTTCTCGGCGTTAAGCTTCAGGCAGCTGTTGGTCATCCAAACTGCAACGTCTTGCATTCCTTTCTGGAAGTTCAGTTTGGCATGGTGGGGTCTTTGATGAGGGAGAGGATGAGCTGGGTGTCGTCTGCGTAGGATACGATGTTGAGGCCGTGCTGTCGGACGATGGCTGTGAGGGGGGCCATGTAGATGTTGAAGATGGTCGGGCTCAGTGATGACCCCTGTGAGACTCCGCAGGTGATTTTCGTGGGTTCGGAGAGGAAGGGTGGTAGTCTGATCCTTTGGCTTCTTCTGGTGAGGAATGATCGGATCCAGTCCAGGGCTGTTCCTTGTAGTCCGGCGTCGTGTAGTCTGGTGACTAGTGTGCGGTGGGAGACGGTGTTGAAGGACGCTGATAGGCCAAGTAGGATGAGGGCTGCGGAGTGGCCCTGGTCTAGGAGGGTGCGGATGTCATCTGTGGCGGCGAGTAGGGCGGTCTCGGTGCTGTGGTTGCTTCGAAATCCGGATTGGGACAGGTCGAGGATGGCGTTCTCTTCGATGAATCGAGTCAGTTCCCTGTTGACTGTTTTCTCTGCGCCTTTGGCCGTGAAGGGGAGGAGTGAGATGGGCCGGTAGTTCTTGAGGTTGGTGGGGTCAGCTATGGGCTTCTTGAGCAGGGGCCTGACTTCAGCGCGCTTCCAGTTGTCTGGGAAGGTACCTGTTTTGAAGGTGGCATTGATGGTGCGTTGTAGTTCGGGTGAGATGACAGCCGGAGCTCTGTGGTAGATGTGGGGAGGGCAGGGGTCGGTTGGGGCCCCCGAGTGGATGCCTTTCATGGTTGAGGCGGTGTCTTCGGTCGTGATCAGTATCCAGTAAGAGATGGTGGGCTGGCTGGTGTCTCTGGGGGGCGGGGGGCCGGCTGTGGCGTCTGGTGGATGGTCAACAAAGTTGTTGTAGAGGTTTTCGATTTTGAGGTGGAAGTAGGTTCCAAGCTTGTCGCAGAGGTCCTGGGACAGGGTGATGTCTGTGGCTTCGCTGCGTGGGTTGCTGAATTCCTGGATGACACTGAAGAGTTCCTTGGAGTTGGTGAAGTTGGCGAGGATTTTGTTGTGGATGAAGTTCCTCTTGGTGGTTCTGATTTGGTTGTGGTAGTCCGTCATGGCGTCCTTGTAGGTGGAGTAGTTTTCGTTAGTCTTGGTGTTTCTCCAGTTCTTCTCCAGGCGTCTGCAGGTGTGCCTGGCTTCTTGGAGGTCGGTGGTGAACCAGGCGGCATTTCTGGGGCGTTGTTTGTCGGGGTTGCATAGTGGGGCGAGCTCGTCAGGGCAGTTGGAGATCCAAGTGTGGAGTCCTCTGGCTGCGATGTTTGCGTCGGATGCCTAGGTGTGTTTGTTTCGGGTGAGGGTGGAGTTAAGTTGCTCATCGGTAACCTTGCTCCAGTTCCTTCGTGGTGGGCGTGGGGCCGGTTTGGGTGCCTTGGGTTTGTCGACGGTGAAGTGTACGCAGTGGTGGTCGGTCCATGGTGGTTGCGTTGTGTGGCTGAAGTGAACACTGTTTCCTGCAGCGAAGATGGGGTCGAGACCGTGTCCTGCTCTGTGGGTCGGTGTGGTGATGAGTTGTTTGAGTCCAATGTTGGCGAGGTTGTCACAAAGGATGGTGGAGTTGGGGTCGTTGGGGTTGTCTAGGTGGAAGTTCAGGTCTCCAGTGAGTATGTAGTTCATTGAGGCGATGACGTGGGGCGCGATGGGTGTTCGGGGCCGGGGGGTCTGTAGTTGAGCGTTCCTCGGAGTGTGGCGTTGGGGCTGGTCTGGATCTGGAAATGCAGGAGTGAAAGGTTTTGCTGGAGGTGGTGAGGCAGAGGGTGCTCTTGTAGGCGATGGCGAGGCCCCCACCTGGGTGGTTGGGGCAGTCCTTCCTCTGGATCTTGTATCTGTCCGGGATGGCAGTGTTGATGTCAGGGGCGGAAGAGGCGTTGGTCCTGGTCTCCGTGAAGAAGGCGATGTCGTGCGAGAGAGAGTCGAGTAGGTTCCGGATTTCCATGGCGTGTTTGTGTACGGAGCACACGTTGAGGAGGATGCACCTTAGGGTGTCGTCGGTGCTGGCGAAGGTGGTGTTGGAGGCCGGGGTGGTGGAGAGGGTCTGGCGGCAGTGGAGGCAGGAGAACTGGCCGTGGGTCATGTTTGGTGAGGCTTGTTGGCAGTCCCTGAGTCTTCCGGGGTTGAGCGAGAGGAGGGTGGTAGTGTCGTAGCGATGGAAGGTCGGAGATCCAGCGGCCGCCATTAAGAAGGAGAGGTGGCAGGAACGATCAGCTGGGAGGCGGGAACAGGTGGTAGCAGGGAGGAGGGGCCGCAGGGGCAGCAGCGGCGGGAGTGGGAAGCGGGAGAGGAAAACGGGCGCAGGAGAAAGAATAAGATGCAAGATACAAGGAATACAATACAAAACAATACAATTACCTATATGGCCACTAAAGCGCAATACAGGCAGGAGGCAGCAACAGGAGACACACGGGCCTGCAGCGGCCTAGAACACCTCGCAGGAGGGGCCGGAGGGCTCAGTGGCAGTGAAAGTCGAGTGGAGCTGCCGGGGAGAGAGCAGGCCAGTGACCGGAGGTCAGTGGTCTTACTCGCGCTTCCCCACAGCGGCCGCCATATAGCATATAATTTTTTAAAAGGTGGAAATCTTGTTCTCTTAATGTTGCAATTTCCTCAGTAACCCTTCAAGAATTACTTACACTGACAGGGTATGGTTCCAATGTATATCTGTATATGCAAAAGGGCATATGTTTTTCTAGGTTGTCAACAACGAGCTTTGATTACTTACTTTGTCCTCAATTAAAATTTAGAGTTGTGAGCATGGGCTCAGTTGGCATTGTAGATTACCTGAGTGTCTTGTAAGGCACACATTTCTTAGTTGTTTAGTTGGGTTGTTCTGTAACTCAGGACAACATAGCTCTGGGTTTGTTTGCATGACAACAACAACCTAAGAACTCAGCTTAAATTTCTGTACATTTCTCAATGTGACGCATTTCATGTTGGATATTTTAGTAGCAAGGTGGCTGGCAGGTGAGAAGAGGGGTGAGGAGTATAGCATGCTGTGTGGTGGTAAAGAAACAAGGCCTCATGGTAGATGTGTTGAAGGGGATGTACCTTTAGCTGAGGCAGGGAAGAGTTGTGCTCTTTGAGTGGAGTTAGTTCAGTAGCAGGATGGCTGCCAGGTGAGAAGGGGGGTGAGGAGTGTGGCATGCTAGGTGGGGGTGAAGAGACAGGGCCTCATGGTAGATGTAGTTAATCATAGCTTTTGTGATGAGTATTGTACCATGACTGTATATTATACCGATCTTTGATCGAATACACATTTACAAGATCACACATTACATGCTTCAATTCTTGTAGTATTTAATGGAGCACTTACAGACAGCATTTGAATATGATACCACTTTTGCAATGAATATCTGTATTGTAATTTGCAACAATATTCTTTGCCACATACAAACCAACATTTGAGATAGATTCTACGTGCCATGCTCATGGAGTAGATGTTAATGAGGACAGAAAAGGCCTATTTGATTGCAGACAGGACATTGTGATATTGTGTCAGTTCTTGTAGCATGGCTCACCAGAGTACATTCCTCCCTGCATTCCTTCCAAGCCCTCAGGGTGTAGGATGGCCAAGACCTTTTCTTCCCAGGGCATGCGTCATAATGGCATGCTGGGAGGACCACCACCAGTTCTCCGTGCCTAGAGGAGGTACTTCTTACTTCTTAGGAACCTTCTTTCGGAGGTCATTCCACCTCTTCCTGATGTCTTATTGTGTGTGCAGGGTGTTTCCAACAGCATTCACACTGTTGACTATCCTCTCTCACATTTTCGATCTCGTGCTGTGAGGAGAATGCTGGACTAGGGTACCGAAAATTTGGGGCTCTACTTTAATGAGCTCATAATTCCCTTTCACTGACGCCTGGTTTTTGTGAGGGGAGAAACAAAATATGTGAGGGTGGTGAGTTGAAAAGAAAATTTAAGAAGGGAATAACAGCTTGGGTTGTACAAGTGGACTTAAAGGGTGATGGTATTAGTTAATGAGTGAAACTTTGAAAATGATTGATGAAAGAAAATGTATGATTGTGATGAATATGGCTGCTAGATCTGGAATGGCAAAGGATGTAGTTCAAGTTAGGAGTGTGTTTTATAGCTTGTTTTGCAGGCGTGGCCACTTGTGACGAGATTTCTGAGGTTTGGTATCTGGGTCCAGCCAATAGCATTTTTCAGGATCTATTTTTGAAATGTTTTGGTCCTTTGCAGATCGGCTATGGACCCCCTTTGGCTAACAGCCCTTGGCTGTCTACCGCCATGGGACCACCAATGTCACTTTGTATTCATAATACACTCAGTGGTAGAGTCGCTATCCTGGCGGTGTCTGCTGTCTCACCGCCTACAAATCAGCCCACCGCAGAACTGCTGACAGGATCTCCAGGCCAGCGTTGTGTGTTTGGGACAGCTCGACTTTTAATACGAGGGGCGGTTGCCCACCGGCGTAGCGGGGTCATGGAGTAGACAGCTGCAGTTCTCTGGCGGTTGAACTGCCTAACTTGGAATTAGGCCCTTAGAATAGATTTTTGTAGATGCCTCCAAATACTCTGATTGAAGTGGTAATAGCATCCTTGTATTGCTGTATGTGGGTAAACTTTTAAAATTGCTTGTATCATTGCTTGTTTAAATTCAATGATTATTTTGGGGGGAAGCAATTTTATGTCTGTTGTTTTATTTCTGTTAGGAGTTCTATGTAGGTTGTAGAATGTTTATTGGGTACTAGTGTATATATTAAAGGAATGTTTGTTTCTTGGTATTCTTCATGGATAGTGTATAATTGGTAGAATGGATGTCCCATCCATCATCCAGATTTTGCATTGTTTTTGTTTTTGGATATTAGTAGGGGTGGCAAAGATGATAATCAATGCAAAGGCTCGTGATTGGCTGCTTCTATCACGGTGGACCCGCTGCATCCCATTGTCTGCCTGGAAGCGATCTGGAGAAGCAGAGGCCACGTGGAGATATGTACGGAGCACCGGCCATGCAGTGGAGTCACGATTAGAGACTAAACGGACAACGTGAATTCAGAGAAGTGTGTCTGTTGAATATTGCCGCTGCTGGAAAGAGGGAGGTGGGTCCACCCTCCTAGCTGGCTGCTGCCTAAAAGCCCATCACCCTGAGGGCTGTGAGTCAGGCCCCAGGGAAGTGAAACCCATGATGAGACAACCAGTGGAAGGCAATGTAAAATTGGCAGCTCTTGAGGAAAGGCAGACGAAACACCCGGCCTGGACCGCGCTGAGGACAGGGCAAAGAGACAGTGACCCGGGCAGTTCTGTAGGCCTGGTAGATGGACCAGGGGTTGAGTTGCAGGTGATCCGGCAGTGGACTGTCTCTCTTACCTCCCACCCTGCGGTGGGCAGCAGATTGGTGGTCGGGATCCCACAGACTTGGTGTCAGATTAGGAGGGATGCCTGTTCGTTGCAGGGGTGTAAGGAGCAGTCACATGCTCAGTGGCGCCCGTCAGGTACTCATGTGGGAGACCTTGCAACCCAGCAAAGAGTCTTTTGCTCACCTGGGGGCAGAGCGTAACCCCTCTGCTATTTTCTTGCTGGGGCTGTTGAATGTGGCTGAGAGAAACAAAACTGTTGCGGTGGTGGTGCAGAGGTGCCTGTGGACTATGAGGAGTGCAACTCTGCCCTCTTCCCTTCTCCGACTTGTTTGAGGGGCAGGTAACATGACACCCCACATCTGAACAACTGGAAAGATAATGGAGAAAGACAAGAATCATGGGGCCCAGTCCTCAAGTTCCACTCACCTATAGGGTACCAGGCTGCCTTCATGCTGCAGGCCATCCAAGACTCCTGATCATCCCTGGTGGTAAAGACTGACAAGCTTCAAGTTGACCTTTCGCTACTAAGACTGGTTATCGAGGCTAAGTGGTAGATTTCAGAAACTGAAGATACTCTTTGCAGATATACTAGCTGGATATAAGGGCACTACTACTGCAACAACATCAGAATAGTGAGTGTCCCGGTGGGGTGGTAGGGACCGTGTCCCACTCAGTTCATCACACAGTGTATAAAATCTTGGGTTCCTAAAGAAAATGTGTCCTTCTGTTTCGTGGTGGAGCAAATCCAATGGTTTCTGGCCACCCCGTCCCACCAGAGGCTCTGCCACAGCCCATCTACTCCCGCATATTCAACTTTACAGACAGAGATGCCATTCTCAAGGCCTCTCAGAAAACAGTTATTGTATTCTGAGACCATGCTTTAAGGGTGCAGCAGTAGAGACGTACCATTTTAGAGGAAAAGCAAAAACTTTTGCTGATGCAAATATAATACATGTTACTTTTCTTAGCTCATCTGAAGGGGATTTTCAATGACAAAACACTCTTTTTCAATACACTGAAAGCCTCATGGGCGTGGGTGGAGGAGAGACCGGATTTCCGTTGAGATCGAGTTCAATCACCAGACATCAGAGAGGAGGGAGGTGGGGACCAGGGCTGGAGAAAGCTTCCCTGGCCGGCTCGAAGGGCCAGGAGAAGACATCATTCTTCAGACAGCCTCTATGGATAACTCGAAACTCCAACGATCAGCATCTGTGGGCGTGGATGCGGAGGGACTGAAATGTCCGGTAAAACTCAACAGCTGCTGGACGTGGTGTTCAGACACCCCAGACATTAGATTATGCTTGTGTGCCTTATGGCAGAGAGAATTCTAGCAGGTGCAGCCTGCCATACACGTTTCAATTTTTGGGTCCAGAGTTGAATTATGGGGGTTTGCGGAAGAATTCAGATATACAGGAACAGAGTTGGTGTTTTTATGCCCAATCAGTAATCACTCCTAGTTTATTCCTCAACAGGTACTTCAAGTTTTTAAAGTATAGGGTGGGGAATATGTTTATGTTTAGTAAATCTGTAATCACAACAGTAATATCCACAGAAGAACAGTACATGAAACCAGCCACTACACATATTCCTCTTGAGTCCATTGCTGACATGTATGTCCCCCTTCATAGCTAACCCAGATGAAACATTAACACAGGGTTGTATTTGCATTCTTACCTGGAACATAAATGATCTCTTACATAGGATCAGGAGAGAAGGGAGTGATACCAAAAGTGGCAAAATGTTTAGGTGCATACATCCTCCGAGCGATAGCCAGTGGCTGAGATTAATTCAAGCATCCCATCCATCATCTTGCTGTTGCTGCATTTGATGCTCTGAGTGTGATGGGTATGCCCAGCAGTGAATCATGTGCACACTGTGTCACGGGAACCAAGCTGTACCCGGCTGATGAGCCCATAACTAGGGCAAAACCAGTCCTGGGTTGCTTGTGTTCCGGTTCAAGAAGGACCTGGCTTGTCTGTTCGGGTTGGACTGTTCCTTTTGGAGCAGGGTCTATTGGAGCAGGGTCAAGACTGATTTGCATATAGCTGGGTCCAAACAGGTAGCATAGTGTGCAAAATAATGATGGATTGGGATACCGCCGAGTTATTACCAGTGGCTGAGACAATTCAAGAATTCCATCCATCACTGTTTTGTATACTTATCTTATTGATTAGTAGTCTTTTATCTCCGAAGGTCATGCAAGTATGACATGATACCCAGGGCAGATATTTGGTGATATCAGGGCTCCCATATGGATGACCTATATCCCTGCTCTGTGTCTAAGTCCCTCTATCCCATACAATGGACTTCCTTAAAGTTATCGGGAATTGGTGGCAAAATTTCAGGAAGGGCCTTGGATGCTAAGAGAGGATCTTAGTGGGTGGTGGATTCGAGTAGGTGGAAGGGCCTGCGGCTTCGTTCCTGTCCAGAATTCTAAAGGTGCTGCGTCTGTCAGACATAAGGAGGGCGTTGCTCCACCAGGAACAATGCTATACGTTTTATTCTGGGGCACATGGAGTTTTCTTTTGTCTAAAATATTTCCTTCTACCGTGTTCTTAGACTCACCAAGTTGTGGAAATGAGCACCCTTCCTAGAGGCCTGCATGACCATTCACTGGTGGGAATGATGATGTGTCTTGACCCAGAATGACCAATATTGAGATGTCGCTTTAGGGCATAGTGGTTGCTCGACAATAAGAAACATATTTTAGAGGCAATTGATCAACACTTTGAAGTAAAGAAAGACTCAGTTGACTCCTCAAAGACACTATGAGATGCACCTAAAACCATCCTGAAAGGGGATATCATTAGCCACCAGACAGGCAGACGCAGACAAGGGCAACAAGAGGTTACGAACCTGGAAGCTCACATTTTAGAATTGTAGAGAGAACTTGTGGCGTTGTATTCATCCTAAATTCTCAGATACTCTTTGCATACATAAGCAGTTCTCCAACAAACGCTATTGAAAGAGGTGAGATTGGCATGGATTGCCACGCAGAGTTTGATCTATTAATAGGGGGATAAGGCACATAAAACTCTTCATTGGCTATGTACCAACACTGGCTCACAAGAATCAATTGCTCATGTTTTAGATGTCAAGGGAAATATGATAAGCAGCGAAAGTGGCACTGCTCACTCCTTTGCATCCTACTAAATAGCTCTGTACCTCCAGTTGAACACATCTGACTTGACAGCATTGGGGACGTTTGTGGCAGACCTACCCATGTATACATTGATGGCAGAGTATGGGCACCTTCTTGAAGGGGACATAACCACAGAGGAACTTGGGGAAGTCCCTGCCGTACATCTATCTGGTAAGACACTGGGTTCCCGCCAGAGTTCTTCAAAGCCTACTGAGCTCATGTTCGGAGCCCTTAATTTGAGGTTTTTGCTGTGGATCTGAAAATGGGAATGCTTCCCTCCTGATTGGCCGAGTTCGTAGTCATAGCTAAACCAGGACATCCTCTTGATCTCTATCCCTCATTCCTCCTTATCTTCCTTCTTAATATTGAGATAAAAATTGGGCTAAAGAGCTTCCAAATTGCTTGGTATGGGCCATAGACACCCTGGTTCATCCAGAACAAATTTTGCTTCATGTGCTACTGTGCCATTAGGCATAACATCCACCGTGTCCACAATACTTTGGCCTTAGTTGGGAGAATACTGGAGCTCACACAATCTTTGTGCCAGATTTTCATAAGACTTTTGATTCTGTAAGCTGGGATTTTCTGTTTTCCTATAGGTAAAGCTGAACTTTGGCCCCAGGTTTATCAGCCATGTCAACCTGTTATACACCAACTTGACGGCACAGGGCAGAGTGAGAGGCTAAATCTCTGATACCTTCTTGGTGCAGAGGGGATCGAGGCAAGGGTGCCCTCTGTCACCCTCTTTATTCTCCATTGAACATCCTGCAGGATGGCTGTGAATGGATGCTCTGATCAGGAGGCTGGACTGGGTTCCAGGAGTCTCTGAAAGAGTGGCGTTATACGTCGACGATGTGCGTATATTTCTGGAGGATCCTCAGGAATCAGGAACTTGTGTTCTTAAGGTCCTTTAAATATTAGTGTACCGTATTGGCTGTCCCATTTCAATTTTAGATTGGGCCAGAGACCTACAGGTCTTGGTGGACTGCTTTAAATATCTTGGGTTTTACGAGACAGAAAATCCACAGAGGGCATGGAACAGGCAAATTCAGCCCCAACTAGACCGCTTGACTCAAAACCTTGTGTTTTAGTCGTCGCTTCCTCTGTTCATTATGGGGCATTACTCATTCTACAAGATGACTGTCCTGACATGTCTACTGTATCAATTACAAAATCGCCCATTCGCAATATCACAATCCTTCTTTAGGCAAGTTGAAATATTATATAGGGAATTCCTGTCGAACCGCTGGCTCCCTAGATTTGCCCTATCAAAATACTATAAGTCCTCATAACAAGGAGGCATGGTTCTCTTGACATTATGTCATACTAAAGGGCGGCCTATATAATTAGTATCAAAGAATGGTGGTTTGACAGTCAAAGAGAACCAGGTTTCTGGTTGAAGTGGTGGGCAATGAAAGATACGCAACTCCTGCACATGCTTTATGGTGGAGCTTCCCACCCCGGTGTCTTCTTTTGGCCACAAGAGTAGTACTTCAGGTGCAGAAGGATGCTAACAGGGCTCTGGGGTAGTCCAAGGAGACTCCCTCTGGACTGGTTGCAGGCTGGGACATGTGTCTGGTCTACAGCAATTCAAGTCATAGAATGCCAATGCCATCTCTAGGCTGGAAACTGTCATGTCCAGTGTAGTGCTAAAATCTTTTGTTGATTTACAGGGGTGTACGACCTGCATCACTGTCAATTTTTCACGTATCTACAGCTCCTGAATGCTCTTATACCCTATATAGCAGACCTAGAAGAGCTACCAGACTACAGCTCAACGGAGACCAAGTCCTAATAGACGTGCTGGCTGTCTGAAAGACATCACAAATGTATTGTTCTCTAGTAGTCAACTCAAGTGATACTTTTGACAAGTTAAAAATGGCATGGACAGGAGATCGGGGACAGTTGATGGACGATGACTGGAGAGAGGCTTGGGCATACCCCAGAAACCATGATTGCTTTACAGTTTAGAATTATCTAACTGAAGTATCTGAATAGAGTATATTACATATAGGGGAGGCTATGAAGACGGGGATCATATCCTCGCCAAATTGTCTGATATGTGGTGCATAGGTGAGGTGAACTGGTGTACACCGTCTGGGCATGTGAAAGATTATTCCCTTTTGGAAGTGGACGCTTGCATGCTCAGGTAGGGTGCTAAGATCGAGACTCCCCACGTATCCAAAATTCACACTTCTCCACAACACAACTGCCACTAATAGTAACAGATATCATGAGCCTTGATGTGGTTTGGATGGTATACTGATAGAATATCAATGCTAAAAACATCAATGTAAAAAATATCAGAAAAAAATATAAAATGCAAAAATATCGACTCCCTATACTTAAACAGGTAAGTACAAAAATATCGAATCAAAAATATCGAAGTTAAAAATATAGGGGCCCATTAGGATGGCGGGCGGAAGCAATACCGCCGTGCTGGCGGATGCAAAAACCACCAGTTACCGTCCGCCCGCCACAGCCCACACGCCCGCCCAATTAGGATGTGAAAAGTCAGCCAAACTCCGCCCGCAATCCAGCAACGCCGCCCGCCATCAAAGTGCGCCCGCTCACGTAGCGGCGCGGCCCAATGGAGACACACCGACCGACTAAATCACGTACCGCCCGCCCTACAAATTACGATGCCGCAAACAAACAGCTCCCACGGCTAAGAGACACCGCACGCGTAAGCAAGGCGGAAACTCGACCGCTGAGTACGGACACCAAAGAGGCGGCCCCCCCGAGCATGAATCCAGCACTCCAGGCCCTCCCCATCCTCTACCTGATGCACCACCTAGGAGTCAACGCACTGCGGCGACGCAGGTAGGCACACACACAACAAGGGCACGCAAACCCCGCACACAGTGCAAGGGCAGAAAAAGAGGACATGGCCCCCCCCGACACCCCTGCGTGGACACGACACATCCACCACTGCACCCACAAATGTCACACGGGGCAAATTGTAACAACTCGTAACAACCGGGCACACACTACCCGGGACCAGGAACTAACGTCCCCGTCACGGCACCGCAGCGCAGCAGCGATGACGCAGCCACACATGCGCACAACGCAGCGGCCAACTGCAGCGTCATGTATGCGCCACACACAAACAACACAGGGTCACAACAAACACCACACACCAGCCCCACCCAGAACGCACATGTCACGTGACAGGCAAGCCACAGTCATGTCGCCAACCGGCAATTCACAGTTGCCATCCAACGTCACACAACCGACCCGAACATGTCAGTGATGTCACGCCAAATTTGGACACACCCCTGGGTGAAAAACATGGCGAAGCACACAGCGGCGGCAACATCACCCAGCAGAATATGGACCCCGTCGGCCAGTACCACACAGAAACACCGATACCACCCTGCACCCAATATCAAGACATACAAAACGTAACACCAAAGAGCCCGGGGACCGACAACTGGTGGTCCCAATAATAACACCCGCACACAAGGCCCAACGTATAGCGGAAACGCAGCCTGCCGCCCACACACGGGAGAGGAGACAGCACTGAATGACCTTCCATTCCAACTCCGAAACCACATCCCGACTAAACAAGCCGGAGAATACAGTCATTGTCCCAAAAAAAGCCCAACACAGGCATGCAGAGGAAACCGACCACAGGGCAGATAGCGCATATCACCAAAGAACATTCCGAACGGAAAAAAGAAATGAAAACACTCCCCCATGTGGTTCACATGCAAGTTATCTGGAAGGAGTCACACACCACTGACCTTGACCATTCAGAGAAGCATGTGGGATGAGGGCCCGTGTCCTCCGCACAAGCTAACATAACACAAGTCCTGCCTCCCTACAACCATCACAGACTTCCCAGCAACTTCGGAGGTTGCACTCTGAAGACTGCACAGACAGCCGGAGCACGCCATCATATCTCCCTGCAGCAAAATGGCACTGCCACCACACCTACCCAACTACGCCGGACAGATCAAGCTGTACAAACATAACCTGATACAGATATTGGGATGTGAACCCCTGTCCTTGCTGAACGTAAGTTACCGACTAACTTACCGCATCGCATTGTTCAGCTGCGTCATCCCCGTCTTCTACTGTCGGAGGTGTCCCTTCCACTATCCTGTGGAGTTATGTCTCTCCAACCCGGCATGTCCAAGGGCGGACCTGCTACAACTATTCCACCCTCTGGACGCCCACGACAGGGTCTGTTCAGCCTATGGGGGCATGGCGTATGTGGCTACCATCGGACCCACACTGCAATGGGACCACTGTGCCTCCACACGACGGATTATGGATCACAGCTACATCGAATGTCATCCAACATGTCCCATCAGGCTCCTACAAGGGACAACTTACGAACAACACCTTGACAGCCACCATCCGCTACATTGGATGGCATCCATGTATACCACCAATGACATGGAAGCCCTGCTGGAAGGCATCGCATACCTGACAACCTGTCAATTCGTCGGACCCCGACGCAATTCCCCCAATTGAACAATGATGTCCGACACCGTACCGTACTCATGCTTGGCTTCCTCACGGACTGGGCAGTTACCAGTACAACAGCCATACCAAACAACCTGCAACTGACACCACACCATCAACTACACTGCCATGACATCGGATATTTCCGGAACATGCACTCTGTTCCCCATCACATCCAGGAACTCCGCATGAACAGGGGGAGGCAGAGGCATGGGATTTGTGTATTGCAACCACATGGACAGAACTGCACTTACAATTATGCCATGACATGGATCCTGCGCCCATGAACATATGCACCGGTCAGTGGACAGTAATCGGTCGGCTGTAGTATGTGAGAGCTGCCACCTCACCTCCCCCGGAAATTCCGTCCCAGGACCTTTGCATGGACAACAAGTGCATCCACCAACAACACGACCCCAGTGACTGTGACATGTCCAGTAGCCACCACATCGCAACAACAAGTGGGACGCCGTTGCATGCACGTAAGCCCATGCCCTGATGTCATCTCTCACGCACGTGTGCATGAGTAACAACAGCAGCAAACCTGTAACATGGACCTGAGATGGACTGTGCCCATGATGTCAAGCGGTCTGGTAGGCAAAATGTATACCGTCTGTGTCAGTCAGCAGCTCCTCAGCAATTAGCAAATGTACATTAGCACAGCAACGGCTAAGCAGTTGTAACTCTGAAGCCCACATCCCACAGTCAACAACTAATCTCATGTACCCCTACACCCTAATCTATGTGTAATCATGCTGAGTATATCCTCCACATGCATTTCGCTGCCAGTAGTGTCCACTATACTGCATCACAGAGGACATAAGTCCCAATGCATGGTTTGAAGCAAAAATGTGTCTCTGCTGATTCATTTCACAAGTACGAATGAGAGAGGATGAGAGTGTGTGAAGTACACGGCAGTCGTGAGATGACCATGTAGTCCACTGTCATTGGATGTCAACGCAAATGAGTAGCCGCTACAGTGGACACAGGGAAATACCACAGCTCGTGGAGTAGGACATGTCACACTCTGAAGTTGCCCGAAAGATCATCACATTAACACTGACAGCCTGGTCACTACAAACCACAGTCCTACACATGTTTACAATGACCCACACAGTCTGACCACACACTCAGCAACCAAAAGTGGGAGCCACGCAAAAGCATGCCACAGCGATGCCTGACAAAATACACACACGACAACAGTGTGGGTGGGCAGCACTGCACAGTGAGTAAGAACTGCTGAAATGCTGACATGCACAATTGGACTAGACACAATCTTGCAGGTCACACACCCTGCACACACACAACGTCTGAACCATAACAAGTAGGAGTCAGCCTGAACTGCAAGGACACACCCACACACCGCATACTGTGCAACATACAACACACACATCTCATCATATTCAAAGACCCCAACACGGTTACAAACATCCACCATGTTCCGGGGTGAA
The DNA here is from genome assembly GCA_963921515.1 of Calotriton arnoldi. Classification (NCBI taxonomy): domain Eukaryota; kingdom Metazoa; phylum Chordata; class Amphibia; order Caudata; family Salamandridae; genus Calotriton; species Calotriton arnoldi. The sequence continues at coordinate 282,180 of CAWUFW010001920.1, forward strand.
CAATGTGTGCAGTCGACATGGACACGACACACACATACACACCAACGCTACCACAAACACACACCACGCACACCACACACCACCACCTCCCAAATGCACACATTGAAAGTAAGACATGTGCCCAGCCACAATGCACATCACATTACTAACATACACCTACACCGCTGGCCACACAGCAAGTAAGCTCACACATGCCCGCATACTCCGCGCATGCTGCCAGTCCACCTGTGGCTACACTCAAACCCTGTGCAATGCATGCACGCAAACATGACACGGATACATGAACACAGGAAGAACAACAATCACATGCAGTCAATACGTTGCACCGGGAGGCAGATACATCACACACACAAGTAGCAGGGTCTGAGAGAAGGGAAGTCCCTGCCACGTGTACAACACATTAGAATGTGAGACCGGACATTGCAATTGCTGAGGTCACATACACGGCATCTGCCCCACTTAACCAACCACACACTGCAACAACTCCGATCATCAACTACACAGATACAACCGACTACAGGAGCAACAGCATACAGTCACAGTTCACATCGACAGGCGCCATTACTCATCAACCCCAGGGACAGTGCCCAGTCCCATGTGCCGAGTAGTGACACGAAGTGCCGCGGATGCAATGTGTGTGAGTGTGCCCTGCCATGGCCAGCCAACACCGCCATGGCAGTCACAATATCCATCACAGCCACCACTGTCTCAGAAGGAGATGGGTTAGTGTGCCTACCAATCTAACAGGATGCCAGTACGACTCGGTGCTGTGTGTGTGCGCCACGGGACAGTCGCAGGTCCACCCCTGAGAGAGTAGCACAACTGTGGAAGACACACATGTGTCGTGTGAAGCGGGATTGACGCATAGCTCAGGTGGGTGGGTGTGACGGGTAGATGCACACATGCAATGTTGAAACACGCTGTGTTGGGAGGGTTCCGGAACAGTACATTACCGCTTTCCTGGGCATTTGTAAAGACCACCTGTCTGGGGGTGAATGTGAACTCGTGTGTGCACAACAGGCGGGCACACGAACAATGCTGCATCAGGCGAACACATCAGCCCACCCTCTGTGGACATGCTGGATACTGCTGTGCGTCCGCCAGGCCCTTGCCAAGGCACACACATCCCCTGTCGACCAGGCGTATCCCCAACATTGTCCACCTGCACAGGCAATCCAGGGCACGGGATGGCAGTGGAGCATGGTGGGTGAGAGGTCATGGCGCGCTCCTCCTGGTCACATCACGCAGGCAACACATCCTCAATGTATAGTATGGCACAAGTCAAATGGAAGTAGTGGGGGGACGCACACATCACGAGCAGGAGTGACATCACGGAAGGTGGCTCGCACCATCTCACTCATTGCCTATAACCCCACACACGTTACATGCCATTGCAACAGAGGAGCCAGCGTGTGCATGAGCAGCTCCAAGCTCGCCCCAGAGAGGCCAAAGAGTGAATGTGTGGGTCCATGAGCTCCAGTTGGACGCGGCCTGGGCCGCAAGGGAAGCTACAGCCTCTGTGTGTTGCAGGTGGTGTACCCGGACTGCGGAGCCTGTCATGCATTGTCAATGTTGCCCGGGTCCCAAGTCGGGGCACCACGCAGGTGGACGGCGTCCCGCTACTTCTTATGCCGCGAGACAGACCACTTGTTCAACTGGACCCACACATACACTCCTTGGCCTCTCTGGGGCAAACTTGGAGCTGCTTGTGCATGCGCTGGCTTCTCAGATGCAAACGCATATATTGGTGAGTGAGGGGAGGCCATGAGGACAGTGTAAAATATGACTGTTTGACTTCCAGTTGGTTTCAGGGATGAGCCAGATGTGGTCATGAAAAGACGTGTCTCGTGTGTATTGCAACTAGTAGATAAGCTGATGAACTACCCATGTCTTGCATGTAGCCCTGCACCTAGCCCCGCCCACTCGACACATTCAAATGAGTACCAGCACCACATTCTTCCCATTCGAAGCACTGACTGGGGATGATAACCATTGGACAGTCTTGTGTAGTCCACCCACGTGTACATGTCGGCCCTCCATGATCCATGTCACCTGCGGCAAAGTGATGTCATGGGCAATGACGGAAGTGAGGAGAGCTGTCTGCCCCACGCACAGATGGCGCGTCAGCACAACAGACCCAGCACTGAGGGCAGCAGGGGTAACATGTGCAGGGGCAGCTGTGCCTGGTGTGTAGGCACATGCATATAGACAGCAAATCGACCAATGTGTGGTCTGCCCACATCCACTGTCCATTGTCAGGCGGACCTAGCATAAGATCACAAGGCAGCACATCTGTGTGGGTGTACCCACTGTGACCAACACTGCGCAACAACCAACGTACTCGCCCTGTGCATGGCCCACACCGCAACAGTGGTCACATTCAGTGCCACTATCTCACACACACATCCCTATCACGAGGCATGGTGTGACCAATGGACAGGGCTGAGTTTGCGCACATCCGGAGAGTCCTGAACAGGTGACACATGTAACCCACTAGTCATTCTGTGTTGTCACCTACTGGCCTTGTGCAGTCAATGTGCAGGCCAGGCCTGCTAGGACTGTGAAGGGCAGCATGGCCCCAGCCTGACATTCACACGAGCAACAAGTGCACTGAGACCTGCATTGCCAATTGTCTGTGTCACTGGATGTCTGACATGAAGTTGCCATGTACCACCACTCGGGAGAGACAGACAGGTCAAAGTGCCCGAGAGCCCACATACCCCTGCCACCTGCAGTCGGCATGGTGAGCAGTGCATGTTTCAACCCCACAGGCTCTGACTCATAGTGCTGCGGATCTACGACATGTGTGTCCCCCACATGCACTCCCACACACACTGCAGTTGTCTCTCACACACAACTCTCGCAAGGAATAGCCATGTGCAGTGTGCGTGGAGCTCAGAATCCAGGAACTCCAGCTCCTCGCTGGTGAGTGGACCTGGACATGTCCTCAGTGTCATCGACGTGTAGGTGGAGAGGTGGCAGCAGCAGGTGTTGTTGAGGGGTGCCAGGCTGCAGTCCCAGGTAGCTGTGGTACTGCCCGTCTCACTCCCACACCCATATAGGCCTTTGGGCAGTTTCAGTGGGTCCAAGCTGCTGCAATTTGTGTACCATGTCTGCCAGCTTCAATTGCAGACAATGGCCTGCTCCCAGCTGGCCCGGGACGCTTACCTCCATAGTGGAACACGCAGGGTGCAACCGCGAGGGTCATTGGAGTTGGCCGTAAGGGCCTGGCCCATGGCGGGTACAGTCCGCTGATGCCATGTGCACCACACAGTATAATGTGCGCAATGCAACTGCAGGTGTGGCCATGATTAGTGTGTGGGAGCAGGTCCACAATGGACAGAGCCAAAACATGCTGCGTGCATAGGCAGGGACGGCCAGTGGCCAGCCTCCACATGTCTGTTGGCATATCACCATGTACACATTGGCATGGGAGCATGGGAGATGCATATGCACACACATGCCATCTTGCACTAAGTACATCTCCCACTTGGCACGTGCAACGTTACGTGTCACTTGTGATGTGTATTTGCAATCACACAGTCGTGTTGGCATGGAGCTGTCAATGTGTACACCTGTCAATGTATCTGGAGGTGTTATCCGTACAGTGCTGTACATAGGGTGCAGTAGGGACATCAATGACTGTCTCATGTCCCCTCGTGCCCCAGGTACCACTTGTTTTTGCCGCTCAGCCTGTGCCCATAGCGTTGTTGGTGTGTGCCATACTCACCCAGCCTCGGAAGCAGTGTCATGCACAGCAGCTAGTTATGTTGTCGTGGTGTTGCCGCTTGCCAAATATGCTGTCTGATACCATCAGCATGCCTTACGAGTTATTGAGGCCCAAATCCCCATGTGCATGCTCATAGCAACGGTGTGTGTCACTGCCCATTGCTATTGGTATGGGACCTGTGTAAGTGTATTGTGGCTGTGCTGTCCCTACTTGTCAGCTGTTCTGTGATCCAATTGCTTGTTCAATCATTTATGTTTGTGTATGTGGAAATGCCATGTTGTGTGTTGCTTTGACATGTGTCCACTTCCATCTTTCCTAGGAGGAGACCAAACATACATCGCCCCTACCAATTGCTGGCAGACATGGAGGATGTGGAGTTAATCCGGAAATTTCGTCTGGACCGACCCACCCTGCATCGCCTATGTGCCTTGTTGGAACCCCACCTCCGTCCTCGCAGGGTGTATCCAACTGCATTTACCCCCACGGCTAAGGTGATGGCTGCACTGCATTTCTTTGCCACTGGGTCATTCCAACACACAGTGGGCAGTGGAGGTGGAGGTGGGATGTCCCAGCCCATGTTCAGCATGGTGCTACGGGATGTACTGTCAGCTATGATGCTGTACAGGAACAGGTACATCCGATTCCCCAGGGCCCGTGATTTGGCGGCAGTGAAGGGTGCCTTCTATGCCCTTGGATGGATCCCCCACATTGTTGGTGCAATTGACTGCACCCATGTTGGCCTTGTTGCACCACAGGCCACGGAACATATGTACCGCAACCGGAAGCACACCCACTCCCTGAATGTGCAAGTGGTGTCCCTTGCGGACATGGTAATTTCACACGTGTGTGCGAAGTTTCCAGGATCGGCCCATGACGCGCACATCATGCGCAACAGCATCCTACCACGTCTGATGACCAATCTGCAACCGGACCGTGCCTGGATTGTTGGTGAGTATGTGGAGTCATGCAGCCTGCTGGGTGTGCGATGCTGTCTTGTGTCCAGTTGGAATTGCAACGATTCTTCATCTCCCTCACACCCAGGTGACTCTGCTTACCCGAATGGGCCCTGGCTGCTCAGCCCATTACGAAATCCTCGGATCCCAGCTGATGACCGCTACAATGAGGCGCATGGGAGGACCAGACGTGTGGTTGAGCGGACCTTTGGCCTCCTCAAGTCCAGGTTCAGATGCCTGGACCGCACCGGGGGTGCACTGGCGTACTCCCCACAGAAGGTGTGCCAGATAGTAGTGGCTTGCTGCATGCTGCACAATCTGGCTATTCGCAAGCAGATCCCCCTAATAGTGGATGACGGTGATCAGCCAGGGCCCCCGCCTGCAGACCAGGACGGGTCCAGTGACGAGGACAGCGGAGAGGAGGAAGCTGGGAATGTGCGCCAGCAGCTCATCGCCCGCTACTTCACTTGACGGTGAGTGTCCATGTACGACGGCTGTTGTAGCTGTATTTGTGCAGGTGTATGTGTGCTCTGTCACGGAGGCCTTTTGTTCACTGAGTGCTGTGTGTCAATGCTCCATGTCCAGGTTAGAATGCCACTGACAGTGGCTGTGGCATTGTGCCCTGTTGCTCTATGCGATGTGTGTACATTGCTTGTAGTTGGTGACATGTACTGTGTGATGAGTGTGTGACACACTCATTGAATGTACTCCTGTTCTGTCTTTCACCCCTAGGTCCCTACAGCCTCTCCTGTCCCATCGACATACCACTCAGCAGACGCATTTCTGCTCATGCTGGCAGTTGCACATCGTTGAATAAACACAGGGCACAGACAGCAGATTGTGATCAAGGTGCATTTATTTTCATCGGTGACATGTGATTGTGTGCAAGGTGATGACATGAGTGATGCGTGCAGTGACAATGAGCTGACGGTCATGGCTGCGTGATGCTCAAGGTGTACCCATTTAGTTCTATGTCCATAGTCCAACAGACACATGCCATTCAGATGGCTGTGTGGGGTAGGATCGTAGTCCAAGTCAATGCAGTAGGTGGTCAAGGATGGCAGGCTGACTCACTGGTGTTTGGAGCGTGTGAAGTCCTCTCTGGACACCTGTTTCCTCTTCGGACGGCCCCTTCCACGTTTGGGGGGGGGTGTGGTGGTGACCTGCTGGTGGTGGCTGAGGTGTGCTCACTGGCTGTGGACGCAGGGGAACTCGATGCTGCTCGACCCTGTGCCACAGCAGGTGGTGGCGGAGGTGGTGTTGCTGGCCTTGCTTGGGACCTCACCGCCACCACCAGCTGGCCCATGAGGTCCACGAGTTGGTCCATACGGGTCACGAATTGGCCCATATGGGCGTCCATGGACCTCAACACCCCTAGGACCTCCCGCGTGTCGGAAGCCGACCTGACCCATTGTCCTTGGGCCTCTTCATAGGCCCCAAGGACTCTGTCCATTTGCGGCAGGGCATGGCTCCCAGGCACGGATGGCGTTGGCCTGACCCTGCTCCTCCTACCAGTACTGCTGCCACCGACCTGCCCACTAGCCACATTGCTCACCACGGTCCTCGGTCTGGCTCCCAGGGTGGACCCAGTCGGCCGGACCAGCCCTTGGGCTGGGGCCAGTGATGACGTGGTGGTGGTCGCGGCGGTGGTGGTGGTTGCGGCGGTGGCCGCAACGACCGTGGGAGTGGCCGCAACGACCGTGGGAGTGGCCGCAACGACCGTCGGAGTGGCTGCTACGACCGTGGGAGTGGCCGCAATGACAGTGGCAGCCGGGGGCTGTGAGTGGTCAGCAGCCCTGGATGATGGGTTGGTGGGTAGGAGGGCTCCTGGGGAGCGGTTGGGCCCTGACACACCAGATGGGCCTGCTGGGTGGTCCATGTCCGAAGAGGAGTCCAGATCCTCTACATCCGTGAGTCCATGTCGGGGGCTTGCAGGCTGGCTGTGCTGGCTGCTGTCTTCCTCTCCAGCATCCAGCAGTTCGGCACCTGTGGGGAGAATGAGATATGTTATTGTGTTGCACCTAGCAAAGTATGTATTGGTTGTCTGACATTCACAGTTCGTGCACAGGTTTCCCAGAGGCGTGTGTGTGGCTGTACGATTTGTGTATGCGTGGGCTAGGCAATGGAACTGTGTGATGTGGACATGTGGCATGGGACGGATTAGCAATGCCGATGGGTGTGTGTTGCTGTACTCCTACATTTTGTGGCTCTGGTGTATGCGGGCTCCAGACCCATCGTGGAGGTTGGTTTGAACTATGGTTTTGGGGTTCATATGGAACGCTTAGAAACGCAGATGGCAAAAGGGGGTACAGCCCCCTGAAACGCTTTTGGGATGAACTATGGTTTTGGGGTTCAAATGGAACGCTTAGAAACGCAGATGGCAAAAGGGGGTACAGCCCCCTGAAACGCTTTTGGGATGAACTATGGTTTTGGGGTTCAAATGGAACACTTAGAAACGCAGATGGCAAAAGGGGGTACAGCCCCCTGAAACGCTTTTGAGATGTATTATGGTTTTGGGGTACATACTGTGAGCTATGGGTGCAGGACGTGACATGTGTTGTGGCAACATGACAGTGCATAGTCTAAGGTGGGTGTATGTCTGACATACCTGGCATATCTGCTGACTGTTATCATTCATGGACATTACATTGGACGCATTGTTATGAGTGAGTGATGGTTGTGTGCCACACGACGTATTGCAGATGGGCCAAATCCTTGGTGTGCTTGCTGCCCTCGAACATGTGCATCAATGCAGTGCTCTTGGGGGTGTTGACTATGTTATGTGTTTTGTTACAGTGTGACGTGCGCTTCAGTCACTTCAGGCACATGATTTGTCATGGGCATGTTTCTTTGCGTGACTACTGTATGGGGACCAGCTGTTCGGATGACATACCTTACATGTCACTGGGGCTGACAGATGAGATGGATGATATGTTGGATGTGCATTGTGTGCCTGTGTGTTTCATGGGTCCAGTGGTGTTTGTGTGCAATATTGTGGTTCCACGCTATTACTTCTAGTGAGGTTTGTCTTACATGGGCGTAGTTGTACGGTGTGTGGGTGACAGGCAGTAAGGACTACATGGACAAGGCTTCGATGGTGTTGCTGTTGTGTGTGATGGGTGGCACAGTGCCTGCCGTGTGGTTCTGTAATCAGTGTGACTTGTGCATGCAGACGTGACTCCTTGGGTGTTGCTGTATCTGTGATGGGTCATGTGGGGTGTGACTCTGTAGTTCATGTCCGTGTGCACATTGGTCACATGGTTGTGACAGGGAGCAGTGCTGCGTGTTCCTCTGCTACGTGACATGCCCCATGTGTTAGTCGTAATACAGTCCGCATGCCTCCAGACACCCCGCCCTGTCCAGTTTCCCACCTACAGGTTGTTTTTGAGTGTGCAATGCAATGGATGCCACATGGTTATGGGTGGGAGGGGTGCTCCATGTTGCTGGTCTGTGGGAGTGGGGGCGGTGTTGTGAGTCGTGGTGATGGCTGGACACCCACAGACACCGTTTAATGTGGGGTGAGATGTCTACCTGTCGGCTGACGGTGTGCGCTGCAGTGGCTGACCCATGGGTGTGGGTGTGGGTTGTGCTCCTCCTTGCTGTGCTGTGGGACTAGGGGCCTGGTGTGTGTTGTACTTCAGCTGTCCCCCCTCCCACCCACTGACTTTGTGTTCCTGCTACTTACCTGTTACTTGTCGGCTGGTGCAGCTATGGCGGACACATGGGTGTGGAGGGTGCTCCTCCTTGCTGTGCTGTGGGACTAGGGGCCTGGTGGGTGTTGTACTTCAGCTGTCCCCCCTCCGACCCACTGACTTTGTGTTCCTGCTACTTACCTGTTACTTGTCGGCTGGTGCAGCTATGGCGGACACATGGGTGTGGGGGTGCTCCTCCTTGCTGTGCTGTGGGACTAGGGGCCTGGTGGGTGTTGTACTTCAGCTGTCCCCCCTCCCACCCACTGACTTTGTGTTGCGGCTACTTACCGGTTAGTTGTCGGTTAGTGCAGCTAAGGCTGACACATGGGTGTGGGGGGTGCTCCTTGTGGCGCTTCTGGAGTACTAGGGGACCTGGTGGTAGTTGCGGGGCTGGCTGAGTGTACACATGCCCCCATGGTTTTGTTAGTTGGTAGGTTTGGGCTGTGTGTGTGGTGGTGCCTGTTGCATGTGTGTGTGATGTTTTGTGTACTGGACATGGGGGTGTTTGCCCCTCGGTGCTATGGCATTGTGGTAGTGCATGTGAGTACATAGCGGTGTGCTGGTATACATTTGTTTGTACTTACCAGCCTCCACTCCCCCTGGTAATCCGGTGAGGATCTCCGAATGTATGATGACTCGCACCTTCTCCTCCCACGCTTTGAAGGTCTTGAAAAGCGCGGGATTCCCTCCGCCAGTCCTGGCAGCCAGCTCTCGATTTTTGCTCTCCTTCTTCTTGACCACGCTTTTGAGGTCGTTCCACCTTTTGTTAATTTCTCCTCTGTTGCGTGGAACGTTCCCAACTGCATTGACCTGGTCTACGATCCTGTTCCACAACCGGTTTCTGGTGGCTAGTGGTGTGTGCTGGACCTGGTTGCCATAGATTTGTGGGTGCACCTTGACGATCTCGTCGACCATGACCGTCAGCTCAGTGGAAGTGAATTTGGGCATTCTGTGTGATGCCATGATGTTTGTGGTGCTGGTGCGGTGTGTGGTGTGTGATGTGCAGGGGGTTTGTGGTGCCGGTGTTTGGTGCTGGTGCTGGTGGTGGTGGTGGTGGTGGGTGTGATGGGTGCGAATCTGTGGTGTGCTGGTGTCCTTGCTGTGTCACTGTGTCCTCTCCTCTCTGCTTTGCTTTGTAATGTTGCAAGGGGTTGTGGTCTGTGAAGCTGCTGCTTTTGTACTTACCTATGTGGGTGTGTCATGATGGGCTGTTGTTTTCAGGTGTGTTGTGGCTGGTGTTCTGGGCTTTGTAGTTTATTTGTTTGTCCGGGGGGGGGTGTTTTCGGGATGTGTACTGTGTTTGTGTATTTGTGCGTGGGTTGCTGTGTGGACTTGTTGGCCATGTTGTGTGCGTTTGTTTGGGTCCGTGGATGATTTCTGTGCAGGGACGTGGCCGCCAGGGCTTCCGCCGTGTCCATTTTCATCAGTGTTGTTTGCGCTGGCGGGCGGTGTATTTGTGTGTTTTCCGTGGTCATGTCGGTGCGATCGTAATTTCACGGGCGGTGTCTCGGTCGTCAGGGCGGGCGGTTTTGGGTTGTCGTGCGTATTTCCGTCCGTGGCGGGTGGATGGACTTCGACTCGGACATGGGCGGGCGGTATTTTTTGCGTTTTTACCGCCGCAGGCGGTTTTCGGCTCGCGGCATCGTAATTGCTCGGTCGGTATTCAGACGGTGTAGGCGGGCGGATTTTTACCGCTATGATGGATGGCGGATTTTTTACCGCCCGGTATCGTAATGGACACCATAGATGTAAAAAATATCGATTTGAAAATAAAAATTAAAAAAAATATATATATTAAATATATAAAATATGAATATTATCTTTAACAAAATAAATTACATTTAATATAGTTTAATTAAATATAAAAAATAAACCTAATTGAAAAAATATAAACACGCAAACATAATGATTTATACATAATCATATATTTACTTTAAAATTATTTATTAACTATTATCTTTATTTCATTTTTAAACTTTTAAATTATATAAAAATAAAATATATACATATATCAATAATTTAAAATTTTAAAAAACATTCTATAATTAATTAAAACACTAAGGGGCCCATTACGATGTCGGGCGGAAGCACTACCGCCGTGCTGGCGGATGCAAAAACCACCAGTTACCGTCCGCACGCAGCAGTCCACACGCCCGCCCGATTACGATGCGAAAAGTCAGCCAAACACCGCCGGCAAGCCAGCGACACCGTCCGCCATCAAAGTGCGCCCGTACACGTAGCGGCGCAGCCAATTGACACACACCGTCCGACGAAACACGTACCGCCCGGCGTACAAATTACGATGCCGCAAACAAACGGATCCCACGGCTAAGAGACACCGTACGTCAAACCGAAGCGGTAACACGAACGCCGAGCACGGACATCGAAGAAGCGGCACCCCTGAGCATGAATCCAGCACTGCAGGCCCTCCCTATGCTCTATCTGATGCACCACCAAGGACGCAACGTACCGCGAAGACGCAGGTAGGCACACACACAACAAGTGCACGCAAACAGCGCACACAGTGCAAGGGCGGAAAAAGCGGACAACCCCCACCCCCGCGTGTACACGACACATCCACCATTGCATCCACATATGACACACAGGCCAAATTGTAACATCTCGTAACACATGTGTACACACCACCTGGGACTAGGAACCAACGACCCCGTCACGGCCCCAAAGCGGCGATGACGCTGCCACACATGCGCACAACGCAGAGGCCAACCGCAGCGCCATGCATGCGTCGCACACAGACACAGGGACACAACCAAGCAGCACACACACCAGCCCCACCCCGAACGCACATGACACGTGACAGGCCTGCCACAGACATGTCCCCAACGCCCAATTCACGGTCAACACCCAACGTCACACAACCGACGCACACATGTCAGTGAAGTCACGCAACAGCAGGACACACCCCAGTGTAACAAACATGGCGAAGCACACAGCGGCGGCAACACCAACCAGGAGAACCAGGGCCCCTTCGGGAAGAGGAACGCCAGTACCACACTGAAACACCCATACCACCCTGCACACATGAACAAGACATACAAAACGGAACACCAAAGAGCCCGGGGACCGACAACAGGTGGCCCAAGAATAACATCCACACACAAGGCCCAACGCAGAGCGGAAAGGCAGCCTGCCGCCCACACAAGGGAGAGCAGACAGCACTGAATGACCTTCCATTCCAACTCCGAAACCACAGCCCTACGAAAGAAGCCGGTGAATACAGCCATTGTCCAAAAAAAGACCAACACAGGCATGCAGAGGAGACCGACCACAGGGCAGATAGCGCATATCACCGAAGAACACTACGGACGGGAAAGAAAAAAGAAAACACTCCCCCATGTCGGCCCCATGCAAGTTATCTGGAAGGAGTCACACATCACTGACCTTGAACAGTCTGAGAAGCATGTGGGATGAGGGCCCGTGTCCTCCGCACAAGCCAACAGAACACAAGTCCTGTCTCCCTACGACTACACAGAGCTCACAGCAACCTCGGAGCGTGCACATTGCAGACTGCACACACAGCCGGAGCACGCCACCACAACGCACCGCTGCAAAATGGCACTCTCAACACACCTACCCAACTACGCCGGACAGGTCAAGCTGTACAAACACAACCTGACACAGATATTGGGATGCGAACCCCTGTCCCTGCTGAACGTAAGTTACCGACTGACTTACCGCATCACATTGTTCAGCTGCGTCATACCCGTCTTCTACTGTCGGAGGTGTCCCTTCCACCATCCTGTGGAGTTGTGTCTCTCCAACGCGGCATGTCTAAAGGCGGACCTGCTACAACTATTCCTCCCTCTGGACGCACACGACAGGGCCTGTTCAGCCTATGGGGGCATGGCGTATGTGGCGAACATCGGACCCGCACTGCAATGGGACCACTGTGCCTCCACATGACGGATCATCGAGCACAGCTACATCGAATGTCACCCAGCATGCCCCATCATGCTCCTCCAAGGGACAACTTACGAACAACACCTTGACAGCCACCATCCGCTACATTGGCTGGCAAACATGTATACCACCAATGACATGGAAGCCCTGCTGGACGACATCGCATACCTGACAACCTGTCAATTCGTCGGACCCCAACGCAAGTCCCCCAATTGACCTATGATGTCCAACCCCGCACCCATGCTTAGCTTTCGCACGGACTGGCCAGTCACCACCACAACAGCCATACCAAACGACCGGCAACTGTTACCACACCATCAACGACATCGCCATGACATCGGATATGACCGGGACATGCACACTGTTCCCCATCACATCCAGGAACACCGCATGCATCGTGGGAGGCAGTGGCATGGGGTCTGTGTATCGCACCCACATGGACGGAACTGCACGAACAACCAGGACACGACATGGATCCAGCGCCCATGGACACACACACCGCTCAGTGGACATGAATAGGTCGCCTGGAGTCTGTGGGTGCTGCACCCCTCCCACCCCCGCCCCGGGAATCCCATACCAGGACCTTTGCATGGACGACAAGTGCATACAACAACAACACGACCCCAGTGACTGTGACATGTCCAGTAACCACCACATTGCAACAACAAGTGGCACGCCGCTGCATGCACGCAAGCACATGCCCTGATGTCATCTCACATGCACGCGTGCATGAGGAACAACCGCAGCAAACCTGTCACATGGAACTGAGATGGACTGTGCCCATGATGCCAAGCGGTCTGGTAGGCTACTTGTATACCGTCTGTGTCAAAGTCCGCAGCTCCGCAGCTATACGTACATGTACATTAGCACAGCCTTGGCCAAGCAGATGTAACTCTGAAGCCCACATCCCACATGCAACAGCTAATCACATGTAACCCTACACCCTATCCCATTTGTAATCATGCTCAGCATATCCTCAACATGTATTCCGCTGCCAGTAGTGTCCACTATACTGCATCACAGAGGACAGAAGACTCAATATAATGTTTGAAACCAAAACTGTCTCCGCTGACTCATTTCACAAGTACGAATGAGAGAGGATGAGAGTATGTGAAGTACACGGCAGTCGTGACATGACCATGTAGTCCACTGGCATTGGATGTCAACGCAAATGAGTAGCACAACTGTGGAAGACACACATGTGTCGTGTGAAGTCGTATGGACGCAGTGCTCAGGTGGGTGGGTGTGACGGGTAGATGCGCACATGCCAAGTTGGAGCACGCCGTGTTGGGAGGGGTCATGAACAGTACACCACCGCTTCCCTGGGCATTGTGAGAGGACACCTGTCGGGGGGAAGTGAACACGTGTGTGCACAGCAGCCGGGCACACGAACAATGCGGTACCAGGCGCACACGTCAGCCCACCCTCTGTGGACAAGCTGGATCCTGTTGTGCGCCCGCCATGCCCCTTGACAAGGCACACACAGCCCCAGTCGACCAGGTGTAACCCCAACATGGTCAATCCGCACAGGCGATACAGGGCACGGGATGGCAGTGGAGCATGGTGTGTGAGAGGTCTCCTCGCGCTCCTCCTGGTCATATCACGCAGGCAATAGAACCTCAACGTGTAGCATGGCACAAGTCAAATGGAAGTGTAGGGGGACGCACCACAGCACGAGCAGCACTGACGTCACGGGAGGTGGCTCGCACCATCACATCCATTGCCCATTATTCCAACCACGCCACATGCCATTGCGACAAAGTGCAAGCGCGTGCGCCACCACCCCCGAGCCCTCCCCAGAGAGGCCAAAGAGTGAATGTGTGGGCCATCAGCTACAGACGGACGCGGCCTGGCCGCAAGGGCAGCCACAGCCTCTGGGTGTCGCAGGTGGCGGATCCGGAAGGCGAAGACTGTGATGCATAGTCCATGCAGGCCGGGTCTCCATTTGGGGCACCACGCAGGTGGACGGCGTCCCGCCACACATCATACCCTGAGACAGCCCACTCGTGCAACTGGACCCACACATACACTCCTTGCCCTCTCTGGTGCGAGCTTGGGGCTGCCTGTGCAAGCGCTAGCCTCGCAGGTGCACATGCATATTGGGGGAGCGAGGGGAGGACATGAGGGCTGGGGCGAAGATGACTGTATCACTGTCAGTGAGTACAAGGGATGACCCAGATGTGGACAGGAAGAGACGTGTCCCGTGTGTACTGCAACTAGTCGCCAATCCAACTACCCCCCATGTCCGGAATGTAAGCCCGCACCTAGGCCCGCCCATCCGCCACATCGAATATACCACCAGCACAACAACCTTCCCATTCGAAACACTGACTGGGGGTGGCGACCAGTGAACAATCATGTGTAGCCTACCCACGCGTACATGTGGGCCCTCCATGATCCATGTCACCTGCGGCAAAGTCATGACATGCGCAATGAGGGAAGTGAGGAGAGCTGTCCGCCCCACGCACAGAAGGTGCATCAGCTCCACAGACCCAGCAGCGAGTCCAGCAGGGGTCACATGTGCAGGGGCAGCTGTGCCTGGTGTGAAGGCACATGCATGTAGACAGCACATCGACCAATGTGTAGTCTGCCCACATCTACAGTCCATCATCATGCGGACATAGGAATTGAACACAGGGCAACACATCTGAGTGGGTGCACCCACCGTGACCACAATGCGCAATTATCGACGTACCCGCACTGTGCATGGCCCCCCACCCAACGGAGGCACATCCAGTGCCACCATCCCACACACACAAGCCTTCCACGAAACATGCTGTGTCCAATGGTCAGTACAGAGTCAGCGCCCATCTGGTGGATCCTGAACAGGAGACACATGCACACACATGCCAGCTCCCACTATGTACGTCTGCCACCTGGCACGTGCAATGTAACCTCTCACCTGTGACGTGTGTCTGCAAGCACACAGCCGTTTTGGCATGGGGCTGTCAATGTGGACACCTGTCAATGTTTCGGGAGGTGTGATCCGTACAGTGCTGTACATAGGGTGCAGTGCTGACACCTACTACTGTCTCATATCCCCTCGTGCCACAGGTCCCACTTGTTTTGGCCGCTCAGCCTGTGCCCACATCGTCGTCGTCGTGTGCCATACTCATCCAGCCTCGGAAGCAGTGCCATGCTCAGCAGACATTCATGTTGCCGTGGCGTTGCCGCTTGACGAATATGCAGTCAGTCCCCATCAGCACGCCCCGCAAGTCATTGGGGCCTAGATCCCCATGTGCATGCTCATGGCAGTGGTTTGTATCACTAGCCATTGCCATTGGTGGGAGACCTGTGTAAGTGTATTGTGGCCGTGCCGTCCCTGCTTG
Organism: Calotriton arnoldi; assembly: GCA_963921515.1. Classification (NCBI taxonomy): domain Eukaryota; kingdom Metazoa; phylum Chordata; class Amphibia; order Caudata; family Salamandridae; genus Calotriton; species Calotriton arnoldi. Next base: position 297,805 of record CAWUFW010001920.1, read on the forward strand.
ACAGCTGGGCTGTGACTCATGTGCTTGCTCAGTCATGTCAGTGATGTGAATGCGAAATTGCTATGTGTTGTGTTGCTTTGACATGTGTCCACTGCCATCTTCCCTAGGCGGAGACCGAACATTGACCGCCCATACCAATTGCTGGCGGACATGGACGATACTGAGGTCATAAGGAAGTTTCGGCTGGACAGGCCAACCCTGCATCGACTGTGTGCCATGTTGGAACCCCATCTCCGTCCCCGCAGGGTGTATCCGACAGCATTCACCCCCACGGCTAAGGTGATGGCCGCCATGCATTTCTTCGCCACTGGGTCATTCCAGCACACAGTGGGCAGTGGAGGAGGGATGTCCCAGCCCATGTTCAGCAAGGTGCTGAGGGATGTACTGGCAGCCATGATGCTGTACCGAAACAGGTACATCAGATTCCCCAGGGCTCGTGAATTGGCGGCAGTGAAGGGTGCATTCTATGCCCTTGGCAGGATCCCACACGTCGTTGGTGCCATTGATTGCACACATGTTGGCCTTGTTCCACCACAGGCCACTGAGCACCTGTACCGCAACAGGAAGCACACGCACTCCCTGAATGTGCAAGTGGTGTGCCTTGCGGACATGGTGATAACCCACGTGTGTGCAAAGTTCCCAGGCTCGGCCCATGACGCACACATAATGCGCAACAGCATCTTGCCACGACTGATGTCCAATCTGCAACAGGATCGTGGCTGTATTGTCGGTGAGTATGTGGAGTGGTGTAGCGTGCTGGCTGTGCGATGCTGTCCCCTGTCCAGTTGGAATAGCAACGGTTCTCTGTGTCCCTCACACCCAGGTGACTCTGCGTACCCGAATGGGGCATGGCTGCTCAGTCCATTGAGAAATCCTCGCACCCCAGCAGACGTTCGCTACAATGAGGCACATGGGAGGACCAGACGTGTGGTCGAGCGTACCTTTGGCCTCCTCAAGTCCAGGTTCAGGTGCCTGGACCGCACCGAGGGTGCGCTGGCGTACTCCCCACAGAAGGTGTGCCAGATAGTGGTGGCGTGCTGCATGCTGCACAATCTGGCCATTCGGAAGCAGATCCCCCTCATTGTGGATGACGGAGATCAACCAGGGCCCCAGCCCGCAGACCAGGACAGCTCGAGTGAGGAGGACAGCGGAGAGGAGGAAGCTGGGAATGTGCGCCAGCAGCTCATCGCCCGCTACTTCACTTGACGGTGAGTGTCCATGTACGACGGCTGATGTGGCTGTATTTGTGCAGGTGTGTGTGTGCTGTGTCAGGGTGGCCTTTTGTTCACTGCGTGCTGTGTGTCAACGCTCCATGCCCAGGTTAGTATGCCACTGATGGTGGCTGTGGCATTGTGCCCTATTGCTCTGTGCGATGTGTGTACATTGCTTGTAGTTGTTGACATGTACTGTGTGATGGGTGTGTGACACACTCATTGAATGTGCTCCTGTTCTGTCTCCCACCCCTAGGTCCCTACAGGCCCTCCGGTTCCATTGCCATGCCACGCATCAGGTGCCGTTCCGCTCAAGGTGGCCGTTGTATTCCGTACAATTAAAACACAGGGCACAGACAGCAGTTTGTGGAAGAGGTGCATTTATTTCAAACTGTGACATGTGATTGTGTGTAAGGTGATGACAAAAGTGGTGCGTGCAGTGACAATGAGCTGTCGGTCATGGCTGCGTGATGCTCAGGGTGTACCCACTGGTTCTATGTCCATAGTCCAACACACACATGCCATCCAGATGGCTGTGTGGAGTGGGATCGTAGTCCAAGTCAATGCAGTGGGTGGTCAAGGAAGGCTGGCTGGCTGCCTCACTTGCGTCTGGAGCGTGCGAAGTCCTCCCGGGAGATCTGTTTCCGCTTCGGACGGCCCCTTCCACGTTTGCGAGGGGGTGCCTGCTTGCGACCTGCTGGTGGTTGAGGTGTGCTCACTGGCTGTGGACGCAGGGGAACTGGACACTGCTGCTCGAGCCTGCGCCCCGGCAGGTGGTGGCGGAGGGGAGCTGCTGTCCCTGGCTGTGACCTCACCGCCACCACCAGCTGGCCCATGAGGTCCACGAGTTGGCCCATACGGGCGTCCATGGACCTCAGCACCCCCAGCACCTCACGCGTGTCTGTAGCAGACCTGGCCCATTGTCCTTGGGCCTCTTCATAGGCCCCAAGGACCCTGGCAATTTGAGGCAGGGCATGGTTCCCAGGGGAGACTGGCGTTTCCCTGACCCTGCTCCTCCTACCAGTCCTGCTGCCACCGGCCTGCCCACTATCCACATTGCTCACCACGGTCCTCGCCCTGGCTCCCAGGGTGGATCCAGTGGGCCGGGCCACCACCTGCGCTGGTGCTGGGGCCAGCGAAGACGTGGTAGCGGTTGCGGCAGTGGTAGTGGCCGCAATGACCGTGGGTGTGGCCGCAATGACCGTGGGTGTGTCCGCAATGACCGTGGGTGTGTCCGCAATGACCGTGGGTGTGGCCGCAACGACAGTGGCTGCAGGGGGCTGTGAATGTACAACAGCCCTGGATGATGGGTTGGTGGGTAGGTGGGGGCCTGGGGAGCGGCTGGGCCCTGCCACACCGGATGGGCCTGCTGGGTGGTCCGTGTCCGAGGAGGAGGACAGATCCTCCACATCCGTGTGTCCTTGTTGGGGGCTTGCAGGCTGGCTGTGCTGGCTGCTGTCTCCATCCCCAGCATCCATCACTTCGTCACCTGTGGGGAGAATGAGATTTGTTAATGTGTTGCACCTGGCGAAGTATGTATTTGTCGTCTGACATTCACAGTTCGTGCAATCTCGTACATGGGTTTCCCGGAGGCGTGTGTGTGGCTGTACCATTTGTAGTTGTGTGTGCTTGGCAATGGGACTGTGTGCTGTGCACATGTGGCATGGGACGGATTGGCCATGCCGATGGGTGTGTTGCTGTGCTCCTACTTATTGTGACTCTGGTGTATGCGGGCTCCTGGCCCATCCTGGGTCTGGTTTGTACTTTGCTTTTGGGGTTCAAATGGGACGCTTAGGAACGCATATGGCAACATGGGGGCCATGCCCCAGAAACGCATTTGGGATGGAATATGCTTTTGGGCTACATGCTGTGAGCCATGGGTGCCGAACGTGACATGTGTTGTGGCAGCATGACAGTGCATGGTCTGAGGTGTGTGCATGCCTGACATGCCCTGCATATTTGCTGTCTGTTGTGATTACTGGACATGGCATTGGACGCATCGTTATGAGTGTGTGATGGTTGTGTGCCACCCGACGTATTGCAGTTGTCCCATCTCCTTGGTGTGCGTGCTGCCCTGTGCCATGTGCATCACTGCAGTGCTCGGGGGGTGTGGCCCATGTTGTGTGTTGTTGCTCACAGTGTGGCGTGCGCTTCATTGACTTCTGGCACATGGTTGGTCATGGGCATGTATCTTAGCGTGACTGCTGTATGTGTGGCAGCTGTTCGGATGACATGCCTTTCATGAGACTGGGGCTGACGGATGGGATGGATGGGATGTTGTATGTGCATGGTGTGTCTGTGTGTTTGATGGGTTCAGTGGTGTTCGTGTGCATTTATGTTGTTCCGCTCTGTTGCGTCTAGTGTTGTTTGTCTTACATAGGCGTAGTTGTGGGGTGTGTGGTTGACAGGCAGTAGGGGCTACATGGACAGGACTTCAATGGTGTTTCGGTTGTGTGTGATGGGTTGCACAGTGGCTGCCGTGTGGTACTATATTCAGTGTGGCTTGTGCATGCAGACGTGGCTCCTTGGGTGTTGCTGTGTCTGTGATGGGTCATGTGGGGTGTGAGTCTGTGGTTCATGTCCGTGTGCACATTGTTCACTTGTTCGTGACAGTGGGCGGTGCTGCGTGTTCGTCTGCTACGTGACATGTCCCATGTGTTGGTCGTGTTACGGTCCTCATGCCTCCAGTAATCCAGCCCTGTCCAGTTTCCCACCTGCAGGTTGTTCGGGCGTGCACTGTACTGGATGCCACATGGTTCTAAGCGGGGGTGCTCCATGTTGCAGGTCTGTGGGGGTGGGGGCGGTGTTGTGGGTCGTGGTGATGGCTGGACACCCACTGACACCGATTGTTGTGGACCGTGATGTCTACCTTTCGGCTGTCGGTGTGCACTGCGGTGGCTGACACGTGGCTGTGGGGTGTGGGGGATGCTCCTCCTTGCTGTGCTGTGGGACTAGGGGCCTGGTGTGTGTTGTACTTGAGCTGTCCACCCTCCCACCCACTGCACTTTGTGTTCCTGCCACTTACCTGTTACTTGTCGGTTAGTGCAGCTATGGCGGACACATGGGTGTGGTGGGTGCTCGTTGTGGCGCTTCTGGCATACTTGGGGACCTGTTGGTGGTTACGTGGCTGGCTGAGTGTACACATGCCCCCACGTATCTTTCAGTTGTTAGGTTTGGGCTGTGTGTGGTGGTGTCTGTTGCATGTGTGTGTGATGTGTTGTGTATTGTGTGCTGGACATGGGGGTGTTTGTCCCTGGGAGCTGTGGCATGGTGGTAGTGCATGTGAGTACATAGCGGTGTGCTGGTATACATTAGTTTGTACTTACCAGCCTCCACTCCCCCTGCTAATCCGGTGAGGATCTCCGGATGGATGATGACTCGCACCTTCTCCTCCCACGCTTTGAAGGTCTTGAAAAGCGCGGGATTCCCTCCACCAGTGACGGCAGCCAGCTCTCTGTTTTTGTTCTCCTTCTTCTTGACCAGGCCTTTGACGTCATTCCACCGTTTGTTGATTTCTCCTCTGTTCCTGGGCAGGGTCCCGACTGCATTGACCTGGTCTACGATCCGGTTCCACATTCTGTTTCTGGTGGCTAGTGGTGTGTGCTGGACCAGGTTTCCATAGATTTGTGGGTGCACCTTGATGATCTCGTCGACCATGACCGTCAGCTCAATGGGCGTGAACTTGGGCATTCTTTGTGGTGCCATGGTGTTTGTGGTGCTGGTGCGGTGTGTGTTGTGTAATGTGCAGGGGGTTTGTGGTGCCGGTGTTTGGTGGTGGTGGTGGTGGTGGTGGTTGTGATGTGTGCGTTTCTGTGGTGTGCTGCTGTCCTTGCTGTGTCACTGTGTCCTCTCCTCTCCTCTCTGGTTTGCAATGTTGCAAGGGGTTGTGGTCTGTGGGAGTGCTGCTTTTGTACTTACCTATGTGGGTGTGTCCTCATGGTCTGTTGTTTTCAGGTGTGTTGTGTCTGGTGTTCTGGCCTTTGTGGGTTTTGTTTGTCCAGGGGGTGTGTTTTCGGGATGTGTACTGTGCTTGTGTATTTGTGCGTGCCTTGCTGTGTGGACTTGTTGGCCATGTTGTGTGCGATTGTTTTTGTCAGCGGATGGTTTCTGTGCAGGGACGTGGCCGCCATGGCTTCTGCCGTGTCAATTTTCATCGGAGTTGTTTGCGCTGGCGGGCGGTATATTTGTAGTTTTCCCGCGCTCATGGCGGAGCGATCGTAATTTCACGTGCGGTGTGTCGGCCGTGAGGGCGGGCGGTTTTGTGTTGTCGTGCGTGTTTCCGTCCGTGGCGGGCGGTTTGACTCCGACTCGGACGAGGGCGGGCGGTATCTTGTGTGATTTTTCCGCCGATGGCGGTTTTCGGTTTGTGTCATCGTAATGGCGTGGTCGGTGTTCAGACGGTGTGTGCCGGCGGATTTTTGCCGCTTTCATGCGTGGCGGATTTTTTTACGCCGGGTATCGTAATGGGCCTTCAAACTATTAAAACAAAATTAAAACGTACATTTCGCAATACAATAAATACAACAGTAGGGAAAATGTTAGATAGCGAAATAATTAAATTTACTATTCCAACTGCAATGAGTGCAACTGTAGGGAAAGTGTTGATTAGCGGAGGGGTAAAATTTACTATTCCAACTCCAGTGAGTGCAAAAGTAAGGTAAATGTTGGATAGTGGAAGAATTAAATTTACTATTCCAACTCCAGTGAGTGCAACAGTAGGGAAAATGTTGGATAGCGAACTAATTAATTTTACTATTCCAACTGCAATGAGTGCAACAGTTGGGAAAGTGTTGGATAGCGGAGGGGTATAAATTACTATTCCCACTCCATAGAGTGCAACAGTAGGGTAAATGTTGTATAGTGGCATAACTAAATTTACAATTCCAACTCCAATGAGTGCAACAGTAGGGAAAGTGCTGAATAGCGGAGGGGTAAAAATTACTATTCCCACTCCAGTGAGTGCAACAGTAGGGAAAGTTCCGGATAGCGGAGGGGGAAGAATTACTATTCCCTCTCCAGTGCGTGCAACAGTAGGGAAAGTAGTGGATAGTGGAGGGGTAAAAATTACTATTACCACTCCAGTGAGTGCAACAGTAGGGAAAGTGCTGGATAGCGGAGGGGTAAAAATTACTATTCCCACTCCAGTGAGTGCAACAGTACGGAAAGTATTGGATAGCGGAGGGGTAAATATTACTTTTCCCACACCAATGAATGCATCAGTAGGTAAAGTGCTGGGTAGCAGAGAGTTAAAATTATTATTTCCACTCCAGTAAGTGCAACAGTAGGGAAAGTGCTGGATAACGGAGGGGTAAAAATCACTATTCCTACTCTAGTGAGTGCAACAGTAGGGAAAGTTCTGGATAGCAAAGGGGTAAAAATTACTATTGCCACTCCAATGAGTGCAACAGTAGGGAAAGTTTTGGATATCGGAGGTGTAAAAATTACTATTGCCACTCCAGTGAGTGCAACAGTAGGGAAAGTATTCGATAGCGGAGGGGTAAAAATTACTATTCCCACTCCAATGAGTGCAACAGTAGCAGGTAGCAAAGAAACATAATTTACTAATAACATTTAAACAATTGGAAAAAATTTAATAATCTTAAAAATTAATAAACAATATTTTAAAAATATAGGATTACATATATTAAACATATAAAAAGAACACATATAATGTTAATTACATATAACAAAAAGGTACCAATATTATATAAAATAATTTAATAAATACATTTCTAAACAATATTTATTCAAAAGGAGCAAATATTAACAAACAAACAAATTATTTAAAACATAAATGTATTTATTATATTTCCTACCCTGTAACACCACACCAATAAAAAAAGACATCAACGTTTTTATTTAAATATATATCCATAATCAACATAATTAATAATGAATAAAAAAAATATTATTAAATAAAAAAAGATAATAAACATTCATTGAATACACATTCTTTAACACTATAATATCCACAACACACACCTAAAATTAATTACACAATGACCATAATTAATTACGCATTAATTAATTTAAATTAATAACTAATTAATAATTCATCAATAGAAATAAATTACTTCCCACCCTTCCCACCATTTACACCTATAAACATCACAACACACACCTATAATTAATTACTCATTTACCTAAATTAATTACTAATTAATTAATTTAAATTAATTAACAACTAATTATTAATTAATAATACATTAATTTACACATTTAACACTATAACATCACAATTAAACAAATATTAATAAATAAAAATTATTCAATACATTTTATATAATTAAATTACTTCCCACCCTATTCCCCTATGAACCCACAACCCGCTATGGAACTAAAACGCAAATTTCAAATAAAAAAAATTAATAACTGATAAAAATAATCAATACATTTTGTATAATTAAATTACTTCCCACCCTATTCCCCTATAAACCCACAACCCGCTACGGAACTAAAAACACAAAATTCAAATAAAAAAATAATTAATAACTACAAATATTTTAGCACATATAATTACAAACAATTCTTATACAAAAAAAAACATCACACACATATAAAATATATACTAAAATACATAACATTAATAAAAAGTCGATATTTTTAACAACCATATTTTTGCAAACGATATTAAACACTTCAATATTTTTTAAATCTATATTACTTACCTAAAATCGATGTTCTTGACCACGAGAATTTTTCTGTCGATATTCCTGACCCACGATATTTTTACCACGATATTTGTGCAATTCGATATTTTTTACTCAATATTCTTTCTCTGCACCGGTTTGGATTGGTGGTGGCCAAAAGAGGCATTATTAAAGCATGGGAAAATGTGGAATTCTCATCTTTGGAAGGTGGAAAAAGGATTGGACTACTGTATGAGTTTCGAGAAGCCTATTTATGCAGCCAGAGGTAGCCCACAGAAACATTACAAAATATGGACTGACTGGTGCCAATACAGTGGGATCTTTCTTGAGCCGTTTAGAGATCAACCTCAAACTTGGATAATGAGATTAGGGCGTATGGAGAATTTGTATCTACATGAGAGACCAAGAGGCAAGGCCTTAGTGGTGAGGGTTCTGGTTTAGGATGCTACTCTATGATCACTATGCTATTGTTTCTGTGGAGGGTTCGTGGTTTCATTATGAGGTCCACTTATTTGATTGTTGCCTACCTGGTGACTGACATGTGACTGACATGTGCCATATAAAATCAATACAAAATATTTCATTACAAAAAAGTACTTAAAAGATCTACACCGCAGGCTTGCACTAGGAAAATGATGGTAGGGAAATGGCTGAAAGCTTGAGGAAAATGGATATATACATGGCCACTCATTTGGAGTTCCTAATTACCCTTTTGTTCTTCCAATATTAAAATGGATAAAAAGCTGCCTGATGAAGAATAATTGTAGCGCATGTGCTCACAGCATTGAACTTTAACTGAATTGTGTAGAGAGCAGTCATCTCAGCACATCTGTGCTTGTTGTTGAGAAAAAAAACAAGGCTACTCCGGGTTTCTTTGCCCAAAGTAAGAAGAGTAATAGACCTTGATGAATTGTAATTTTTTGAGAATGTTGTGTTTTTCCTGTAAAATCAGCGAGCTGCTTGTGCTGGTGCAATGGGCTCTTGATGAAACTGCAGCACATTCTTCATGTCAGGAATGACACACTTCCTGGGAAAGTGCAGCACATTGTTTGTTATGGTTGCAAATATGCTTTGACATGATGAAAACAAGACCCACTGAAGTATTCTAGAGGAAGGCAATGCAGCATTAAATAAGAAACAATGGGGTATATTCTCAAGAACGTGTGATAACTACCGCAAAAGTAGCTTAACGCAACTACTCACATTGCGGGAAAATAACACCCTGTCAACGTGGTATTCTCAACACTGCGGCACCATGAGATAGGCCCACGATAACGCGTCAAATGCCAGCGATAAAGTCAACGCGACGCCGCAATAACGCAATAACGCGAAACACCAACGCCACAAAACTTGCGATGAGGCCCATCGCGACACAAAAACTAGCGAAAACCAGCCACAGGCCTGCAATTCCCACGCGTCATGTGGGAAAATGCACCATTAAAGCCATGGAAATAAAAGGGAGATAAAAAGCAACTGCGTAGCACCACGGATGCACCCGGACCGAGTGCTGAGGCCAACGCGAACCCCACAATCCCCACAGACCACCAGCAAGTAACAACAGGGTTGGGGAAGGCCAAGGAGAAGAGTGAGAGGAAGACGGGGTGCAGTCAGCAGGAAAACCAGATCAGCGTCATGGAGGTGACAGAACACCACCATCACCTGACACACAATTATACCACCGTGAATGCCGTCGGAGTGTCGAGGAGGTCAATGGAGGAGGACAAGAGACGCTGGCATGATGTGAAAAGCCAAACCAAGCACAAACCCGCTGCCAACAGGAAGGCAGCAACGGCAACAGGAGGTGGGAGTCCTGCGCCACAGGAAGAGCTGGAGGACACTGACGCCACAGTCATCAGTGTGGAGACACTGCAAGGCGGTGGGAGTCAGGACACAGCCCAAGGGGACCTGACACAAAATCAACAGGGTGAGTAACGACCAGGGACTGGGGGGACGGGGGGAGATGGGCACAATGGCACACATGCACAACGATGTAGAGCACACTGCACACCCACAATGACCCTGGAACATGTCCCTGATCCCCGTGGCACACAGTAGCACACACACATAGCAATAACAGCACATCCACATTGACGACAATATGGCACAAAGTACAACACCGACACTGCAGAACAGAGGACACAACTGGCTGCGCTCATGTGCTGAAACAGGCCAACCACATCTAACAGAGCAGGAAACTGTGAGAAGGAAATGTACGCGTACAAACCCACATCCGTCATGTAGTCCAAATGTCCACTGTCCCGCATCTAAATCCAGCACCTCCCAAACAGTCACAATGTACATAGTCATACAGTCTGCATGTAAACAAGGACAATACCAACATACATGTCAACACAATGTCAACATGCATCTCCCCTTCACATTGCAGAGGGACAAACAACACCTCCAGCAGAGCAGACCAGACTACCCATCAGTGAGGCTGGAGAGGACCACCCCACCATCGGCACCGATGCTCTACAACAGCCCATGGACATCTTAGGCAACCCACCCCCAGGAGAAGGGCAGCCAAACCACACAGAGGAGACTCCAGCCCCTGCACAGACCACACAGCAGGAAGCACCCGCCATCATGGCCGGCTCCCAACACTTCACCTAGGCACACATCGCATTCCAATGCCAGGTGTCAGAATGACAAAAGGAGGTGGCCGAACAGGTGCAGGTGATGCCCAAACCCATGGAGCACGAAGTAGACCACATGTGTGGTTGTCTAATTCCCCTCAGGGACCACCTACACCACACCAAGGAGACCCACACTGCAACAGAGACACATGCATGTGCACATTTACAGTACTGAACCACGCCCAGAGGCACGCAATTATCATCCACACACCCATGCTGGACCTGCGTACGATGGCCCAGTACACTACTCTAACGTATTGAGTGGGTGACGATAAAGCTACATGTCCAAGGTCTAACACGCTGCCTGCGGTGACATGTTGGCATCTGCTGTACACAACACAATGTAATGTTGACGGGCCCGTGGCCCTCATGCATACATTATAAACACAAGGACACATGCAGATAGTACGTGGAACTGGCCCTGGGCACGTGCGCCCGGCCCCTTTATTGGCAGGGCCACATGTACAGTGACGCCTGTGCTGGATGTGTGTAGGGTGAGTGTAAGCCAGCCCGCAAGGAGTTGTTGGTGCTGGCAAAAACAGCAGCAAAACGGAAACAGAAAACACCAGCATAACAGAGACAAATGCGGAGTATCATGGAGGTAGCCCGAGCAAGTACAGAGGTCACCCAATATGCAAACAGAAGTGTCCGTGAGTTGCAGTGCACTGGGGTTGGGGCACCTGGAGTGCCAAGCAGGGTATCAAGCAGATGATGGCATCCACCACAGGTGTGAGCAACTCAGTTAGTCTGCCAGTATGACTGTTTCAAATCTTGCAGTTGGCGGTTGGAGGTGGACCTGGCGGTGGTGGCGTGTGCCTCCTGCGGTGATGTGTCATCCAGACCTCTCAGGACTCGATTTGATGTGTGAGCCCTGGTGTAACGCAGTTGAGGCCGGAGGCAGTGGACAGCGCAAGGCCACAGACACATGGCGTCCCAAGGCCATAGTCTCAGAGGCCATCCAATATCTCAGCAGACAGGGTCCCTGACTTGAGCTGCACAGAGTTAGAGGCCCCGGATGCACTGCGGCCGGCACAGGCACACTGCCACGGGACGGTGACTTGCGGTGCAGTGAGATAGGGCCACGCGAGCTGAGCGGGTCCTCATCGATGTCCAAGGTGAATGTGGCTGAGGGTTGCGGGGGACAGTGGAAGGTGTCCTCCAGGGCATGATGCAGAGGGTGGAAGCTGTCCGGAAGCAGCAAATGGAGGATTGGAATGCCACTGCATCGTTTTTGACACAAAGTTAGTATCACCGACTTGATGGTGACGACAACCCCAAGTCCATGGACTCACTCGCCACCAAAGTTCAACCAGAAAGTGTCCATGGGTCTCGGGGAACAGACTTAGTGGCACCGGAGCTGAAAGGGGATGCAGTCTGCGATGATGCCTGTATAATGACATCAAGTCAGCCATACATAAATCAAGACTGATTTCGAAATGTATGACCTACTCGGCCGCAGTGTAGGCCCGAGGCAGCGGTCGGTGCGGGCCAGACGCGGTTCAGCGAGCTCCTCCTGGTACTCTAACACACGACGTTGACATGGCATTTGGGGGTGACTTGTGGTTGACGGAGGTAAAAGCACCAGAGCCGAGCGGGTGTTCAGTCAGCGACAATGATGTATCCTGCCTGGTACGGACTGGATTGGATTGGCGTGAGGCCTGCTGGACCGCAGTGTAGGCCGACGGCATAGTCATCAAGGGCCCACAGCCACGTGTGATTGGGATGCCAGGCACAGACTTGGTGTCACCACATCGAAGGGAGTACAGTGATGTAAATGCTGCCTTAATGTGTGTACTCGGACAATGTATGATTAAGACTCAGTCCCAAATGTGTGACCTACTCACCCGCAGTGTAGGCCGGAGGCAGCGGTCAGCAAGGGCCCACATACACGTGTCCTTGTCTTGCGATGCACAGAGTTAGTGACACCAGGGCAGTTGCCGGTAGTGTTCGATCACCTTTGTAACAATGATCCTTTTGCTCTCCTGACGGCAATGCGTCATCCTCTTATACCTCTCCTTGCATGCAATGATATGTACTCTGCCATTGAGATATCGATGCTCAGTTCCAATTGTGTGACCTACTCTGGCGCAGCGTAGGCCGAGGGCAGTAGTCCGCGTGGTCCCACAGAATCTTTTGGTTGTGATGCACTACTAAGACTTGGCGGCACCACATCGAAGGGAGTATAGTGACATCATATCTACTATAAATGAAGTTATCTGCCATAGTGTAATCAAGACTCAGTTCCAACTGTGTGACCTACTGGTCCCCTGTGCATGCCGATGGAGTGCGTCAACGAGAAGGGAGTCTTGCGGGCCTGTGTCGCGGAGGCCGTGATGGTCTGAGTAGGCTGCCAAGGTCGCGGGCCTCGGGCTTGGAGCTTGCTCCGCAACGTGGTGGGCCCTCTTCGACACACGCCGGTCGGCAGGTGTGCATTGATGCCTGGGTGCGCAGGGCCTGGCAGGACTGGTACGGGGACCTACGGCCCGGGGTGCAGCAGGCACACAGGAACGCAGGCAACACCGCTCACGGCGACGGCTTTGGCCTCGTGGCAGGGTGAGGGGCGCAGCCCTGTCAGAGACGTTGGGCATTCCGGAAGAGGACCACGCCCAGAGCTACGTGCTTTTTATTCACACCCCTACACTGGCCTGGCGTACGCTGGGCCAGCCCACTCCGCTCACGCTTACAGGGGGGACGTAAAAAGCTACATTTCCGGGATCTTCCCCACTGTCTGGGGTGACATGGTTGCGTCCACTGTCCACTGCACTCCATTCACTTCCACGCCACACTTGGCATTGTGTACATTCTCATTCATCGGTCACTTGCCTCCTTCGCTCATGCCTGGTCCCCACCTCTTCCCACAATCTGCTATCGTGTGGCTGAGGTGCAATGCAGTTGATGGCTTATGTGCATGGCTGGCCCATGTTGCCAGAGTGAATTTGCTGTCATGTCTGATGGGTGGGCATGTTGTTTGGCATGTTGTATGTGTGTTTGTGACGTGTGCATTCCCAGTGTTGTGAGTTGCATGTTTGTGGAGTTGAGGTGTGTGGTGTGTTCATTTGGGAATTGCCAACGAGCAGCGCATTTCCGTAGGTGCCAGCCAGGAAGCGCCGGGTGATGATGGACTGTCAGAAGATGTGGGACTCATGCACTCGGAATGGGTGGTTGGCGTTGACGTTGGTGGAGATTCCCAGGTGGTCCACTGTTGCCCGCACAGTGATGGTATGCGTGTGCTTTCGGTAGCGGATATTGTGTGCAGTGTCACCAGGGGGCACAAGTAGGACATGTGTGCATTCAATTGCCCCTGGACACGTGAGGGAAGCCAGCTATGGCGTAGACACCTTGCTTGGTCTCCAGCTGTTACTGCGCAGTGTGGGGTAGGTAGAAACCGTAAAACTGTGGTCCATGCTCTGATCACCTCTCACCTTGATTATGCGAATGGCCTATACATGGGCCTTCCGCTTGGCCTGATCCATAGACTCCAGATCATTCAATACACCGCAGCCCGTCTGGTCTGCGGTGTCCCGCTTCGACACCACATCTCCCCGTACCTTTGGCAACTTCACTGGCTGCCTATAGCCAAACGTATTGAATTCAAGGCCCTGGCATATCGGGCAGACAAAGGAAGAGGGCCGATCTATTTGAGGAGGAGACTCCGACCCTATCAACAATCCAGATCTTTAAGGTCTAACAACAAACGCTTTCTCTCCACTCCCCGGTTTGCAAAAGCTAGAATGGGAGGCAGAACATTCGAGGTGGGTACCACCAAATGCTGGAACAACCTACCTTCCCATTTGCGCATGATACAGTCTGAACAGGAATTCCGCAAGTCTCTGAAAACCTGGCTCTTTAGTCGGAACGACTAGTTCTGTGCACCACCTCTCCCTGCCCTCTGTCTGCAACAGCGCCGGGACACCCCGTCTGGGGTAGCTGTGCGCTCCATAAATGCCTTTATTATTATTATTATTAGTGCGGCACCAAGCTGATGATGGCATCCAAGACAGTTGTGGGGGGCTTGGATTGTGCTGGCTGTGAGACTCATCCGACTCTGGCATTTGTTGGTTGGAAGGTCCCAGGGACAACAGGTGCAGCACAGCCAGCAGCTTTGTCTGCGGAGGGATGTTGGTTGTCCGCTGTGTTGGTACCATCGGCCTGTGGGCAATGGTGGTCAGGATGCGTAGGATGGTTGTCCTTTTGAGCCTGTGGTGGGCAGTGACATTCCCTGGTGTTGGGTCTGTGAGGTTGGTGTGTTTTCAGCAGGTCGATGTCTTTGTCTGCGCTGCCCAGTGTTGGTCCGGGGAGGGTCCGGGGGAGGTCCTGGGGGTGGTGGGGTGGTGGTGGGTGTTGTTGCCCTATTGGGGCTCCGGGCTGCATGTTCAGTTGCCCGGGGGCATCTGTTGTTCTTCATGTTTGGCTCTGGGCTGTGCTCCCTTGTCTGGTGCCGGTTGTTGTCCAACTTTGCACCAGGTCAGAGCAGGTGTTAAATTCCTCCTGCTAACGCGCCTTGTCGCATGTTTTGTGATTTTATCGCCGATCTGGCTCGTCGTTGATAATGTTGTGGAGTGGTGTTGTCGCGGCTTTCTGCCCGGGAACGCCTACTCTGCATCTCATTAGCGATAGTTGCCGGGGTTATCTGTGGCGATGTTTTTTGAGGATGCTGTCGCCGGAAAACTGGTGATATGGGCTGTTAGCACCGGCTTGTGAATGGGGCGGTAACTTTATCGCGATTTTGGCTGCGATAACGTGCCGTTAACTCGGCGATAGCTCCTTGAGAATATGCCCCAATGTATTTAATGACTTGGAAAGAGTTTGGCTAAGAGGAAAATATATTGGCAAAAGGACTCAGAAATGTCCGCCTCCACTGAGATATATATATGTGACCTCTACATGAATCATTAAGAAACTAGCTCAGAAGAGAACTTATATATATATAGACATGACCGCCAGAGTATTTTGAATAACAAAGCTGGCTGGATAACCCCAGTCCTTTTTCGAATTATTGTTTATTCTTCAATGGGAGTGCATAAGCTACATTTAAAAGTCATCATCAGCTGTACCATGTTATTGGATGCGAGAATTGAGAAAGGCTAACCGCCGAAATGCGTCTGCTCGGATTAAAATTATTGCAAATGACCCCATGAGTGCTCTGTTGTTTTTCCTTTGGGATTTTATATATATATATATATATATATATATATATATATATATATATATATATATATATATATATATATATATATATATTTTCAGCAAAACGTCCCGCTCCTTCAAAGATACAAGCAGGCACCAGCTACCAGGAAACAGTGAGGTATTTATTTTTAGGCAGAGATGAACGCTGGACGATGCGTTTCGGTGGACACAGCCACTTTGTTCACATAGCATGGCTGCCATTGACAGGCCTATAAGTACCACTTGAGTTGCCAAATTTAAAGATGGCCACAGAAAACATACTGTGCTCCCTACAACAATAAAAAGTGATGAAGGCTTGCAAAAATTATAAAGACAAAATGCAAAATATAACATGGTAAAACGCGAAAATGCCCACTTGATACCTGGAACTAATGGCATTCACAGAACCAAATGTCAATGGACATTAACAGTTAAAAATAAAATTAAAAAAAGTAAATGGATTTTCGGTCAAGGCGTTGAAAATGGTGTGTATCAAAATATAAATACATACAATCTAACCCACACCTTGCCTCTGAATATCAAAATAGAGAGCATACTATGCGGCACATCCTCAACCTAGGTCCCATGTGAGATGCATGATAGCAGGAGTGGCAATGAAAGCACGTAATGGCATAATAGCTACATATACCCACATTAGACATTATATGACAGAGTGGTGAAAGAAGCTTAAAGGGGGAAGGTACACCCCACATATCCTGTGTGGATAGACATTTAGACTACATTCCCATTGGGCATAGACCACCTGTGTTAGAAGTAAGCTAGCTGGCTGTAACTCAACATGTCATGGACAAGTGTCCCATTGATGCTAACAATTGCCAGGACACATAGAAGAGACAATAGACATGCCAACCAAGATTCCAAGAGATCTCTAGTTAAAAACCGTGAATATAAGTGCATAACATTTGTGTAGAATTGCAAAGCCCACTCAAGAGAAAAAACAATAGATAGTGAAAGTGACCTGCAGAAAAGCTCTGCGTGCGACTAGGAACACTAGAACTGGGCTGAAGGCATGCAGGAAGGAATCCCCACATGAATGTGGGTAAATAGTGTCACAGATGAATGTACATTTCTTCATCTGAGGTGAGACAGTGAGGGATCTTTGTATTCAGCAGAATGATATAACGTGACTCAAGTCTGCGTAGTTTAAGCTCTCTGTTCCCGCCCCTGATGTGACTGGGGACAGAATCTATGACAAAATATCTCAGGTCAGCAATGTTGCCCCCATGGTATTTATTAATCTGTCGTGCAACTGAGTATGTTTTGTCATCCTTGTTGATTGCACGAAGGTGTTGAAGGAGCCTGACATGAACCATGTGCTTGGTGCTGCCTACGTATATCTTTGGACACGAGCATTGTAACACATACACTACAAAGTCACTTCTACAGTTGTAGGACTGTCGTATCTTTTGAGACGTGTTTCACAGTGGGCTGGAGATTTCACTAGTGTTAAGGGCGATGGTGCACTCCTTACATTTGTGACACTTGTGGAACCCAGGGGATGTGGATAACCATGAATCCGATCTGACCATCTCTGGGCTACTTGTACACAGTTCACCCCTCATAGATTTAGCCCACCTTAAACAGAGTAGAGGTTGTTTGGGCATAGATGACCCAGTGATCGGATCACTGCGTATCAGAGACCAGTGCGAGTAAAGGATATTTCTTACTCTTTGCTGGTATATGTTGTATCCCGTGATCATTCTGACAGTGCCTTGAGTGTCTTTCTTGCATCGATCCCCCTGTTTGAACAGCAGTTTTTCCCTTGGTATAGCCTGTACCTTGGTCTGTGTATTTCTCAATAAGCCTGAGCTGTAGCCTCTGGCTTGGAATTTAAGATCCAAGTCCGCCTGAACTTCCCTCAAGGAGTGCGATTCGCTGCAATTGCGTTTCATGCGCAGGTTTTCAGCATAAGGAATACTTTGCCTCAATTTCTGCGGATGAAGGATGGCGTTTCCAGCAGTCTCCTTCCAGAAAGTTTTAGTGCGTATGCGTTTGTTATGTACATAGACTTTCAGGTCAAGGAATTCATCCTGGCTGGTACTGATATTGCTGGTGGACGATAGGTTGAGTTCATTGATATTGAGGCGATCAACAAAGTCCCTTGCCGATTCGACGGTACCCCTCCATAGTACAAAGAGGTCATCGATGTACCGTGACCAAAGAACAATGTTTCCCGTCCATTCATCAGCACATTCTGCGGTATATATATGTGTGTATATATATATATATATATCACCGCTCCTGTCGCCTTTGTCTTTGCACTCTCGGGCGGGTGCCGGTGTCATCGCGGGGGCGTACCCACGTTTCAATATTCCTGCTCCTTGACCTCGTCACCATCCAACAAGGAAAAGGCACTCACGGGGGCAAGTTCACAAAGTTTATTTAGGAACTCCACAGAATTTTCAGAGTTCCTAAATAAACTCTGTGAACTTGCCCCAGTGAGTGCCTTTTCCCTGTTGGATGGTGATGAGGTCAAGGAGCAGCAATATATATATATATATTGCTCGTCATTCCAAGTGTTTGAACTTTGCCCATGATGAAGTGCAGGGTGTGCACGAAACGCGTCGGCCGTTTTAATTGATGACTTGTGCTGATGTCCAAGCTGTTACCTTTCCGAATAAAGCGCTGATTTTTACCCTCTTGCAAGTGGCTTCTTCGAGGGGACACCCTTTTCTTGGATATATATATTATCTACTGGCGGTCGCCAGTAGATAGTTATAGTTAGGACCTATTATCCATAGGAAATCCGCGACATTCTATTTGAAATAACGTTGGCGCCGGTTGACGAATCTTCGCGAAAGTTTCCAACTTGTTGGGGCGCTCCGGTCCGCTCCTACCCTGAAAGTCTCGGGGTGATTCGTTAAGCGGTGGCCGAGAAAAAAGGGGGTCCCAAAACGTGTTTTCCCATTCATTTTTACATAGGAAACTTTAGACACGGCTACAGCCCGAACTGCTGAACGGAATTACACCAAATTTGGCAAAGAGGTAGTTCTTGGTTCAGAAAGAACCCTTTTTGTTAAATGGTGTAAATCCGTTCAGTAGTTGCTGAGAAAATCAAAAGTAAAAGTACATATATATCTATGGGCACGGAGGATCCGCGCACCCTGAGCGCACCCTGCGCGCACCGTCCCGATCACGAGCTGCATGTTAATTGGCTGTCAGCTGGCTGTCAACATTCCGATTCAGGAAATGTTGGCAGCCATTTTGTCCCTCGCTAGAACCGAGGGACAGAAACAAGTGCGCAAAGCGCACAAAGGGGGCAGGGTAGAAACACCCTAACCCCTAGGCCTGCTCAGGGGTCCCACAAGGACCCCTGGGCAAAAAGCTTTTTTTATTTTTTTAAATCGGCAGGATGCGCTCAGGGTGCGCGGATCCTGCAAAAAAAAATCGAGCGCGGTCTCCCGCGCTTCGATGTAAATTGCCCCGGGTGGGCCAAGTCCTGGGGGCATGCTGGGGTGGGGTTTATTTTATGTATGGGGGCCTCTAAGGGCTCCCAAGCCCGGGGACCACCACCCCCGGGGCTTTATCATAAATGGTGCGGGAGGGCTCTGAGCCCTCCCGCAGCCCCGAGGACCGCCACCTCCCCGGGGCTTTTTTATTTATTTTTTTAAACCTGTGTGGGGGCTCCAGCCCCACACGCCCGGGACCACCACCTCCCCGGGGCACTAAGAAAATTGAAAATGGGGGTCCGTTTTGGACCCCCAAGCCCCGAGGACCACCACCTCCCGGGGCTTTCAAAATGTAGGGGAGGGCCGCGCGGCCCCCCTCCTGGAGCCCTTGATGGCCCTGGGGACCGCCACCCCCCAGGGCCAGCTCCTGCAGTGTCCCGGGGTGCCTACCCCCGGGACACTGCTGTTTGCTATGACAGCCTTGCGGCTCCCGTCCTGTCATAGCAAACTTGGTTTGCATTTTGAAAGAGAGAGCAGGAAACCTGCTCTCTCTTTCAAAATGCAAACCAACTGCTTTCCACACGGGGAGCAGCATGTTAGCTGCTCCCCATGTGGAAAAGCAATGCGAGCTCCCGTAGGACACGGGGAGCCGGGCGGGACTGTGGGGGGTTTGGGGACCCCCACAGTCCCCAACCAGAGGCCAGGCCCCGGGGATGGGGTCCCCGGGGCCATAAGTGGCCTGGGAGGGGGGCCACGCAGCCCCCTCCCTAAATAATAAATAAATAAAATAAGGGCAAGGCCGGCCCGGAGATGGGGTCCCCGGGGCCTTAAATGGCCTGAGGAGGGGGCCACGCAGCCCCCTCCATATTTTTATTTAAAAAGAGGGCATGCCCGGGGGATGGGGTCCCCGGGGCCAATAGAGGCCCAGGGAAAGGGGGCCACGCGGCCCCCTTCCCGTTTTAAAATTTTTTTTTTTTAAATAAAACAAAAAAAAATGCTCAGGCCCCAGGGGATGGGGTCCCCGGGGCCAAAAGTGGCCGAGGGAAGGGGGGCCATGCAGCCCCCCTCCCATAATTTTTTTTTTTTTTTTAAACGGCATTGTGCCGGAGGCCCCGCCCCCCTCCCTGCAGTACTCTGCAAATGCGCCCCCTGGCGCGTTTTAAGAAGGGAAGTAATTCCCTTGAATACTGGGGGTCCCTGAGGCCAACTAGCCCACCAGGAACCTCCAGTATGCGCCAGGGGCTGCCTTGCAGAGAGGTGTACAGAGGCCACGCCCCTTTTACACCTCTCTGCAACGCAGCTCTGTGGCGCTTAATGGAGGTAGCTGGTGGGCTAGTTGCACCCCAGGGACCCTCAGGATTCAAGGGGAGTTAATCCCGACTTAAAACGCGCCACGGGCGCGTTTGCACAGTGGTGAAGGGAGGGCGGGGCCTGAGGTGACATGTGTGCAAACAGGCCCCGTGGCGCGTTTTAAGATGGGGAATTAAATCCCCTTCAATCCTGAGGGTCCCTGGGGCCAACTAGCCCAACAGGTACATCCATAAAGCGCCACAGAGCTGTGTTGCAGAGAGGTGTAAAAAGGGGTGTGGCCTCTCTACACGTCTCTGCAACGCAGGCCCCTGGCGCATACTGGAGGTTCCTGGTGGGCTAGTTGGCCCCTAGGGACCCTCATGATTCAAGGGGACTTAATCCCCCAACTTAAAACGCGCCTCGGGCGCGTTTGCACAGATGTCACCTCAGGCCCCGCCCCCTCCCTTCACCACTGTGCAAATATTCCTCTAAAATCTGCCGAACTACAAATTCTGATTTACTCACCTGTTATCAGGAGAGACCTCAGTGCTGCATCTTTCAGCCCAGTACTAATCCTGAAAAGTAATTTTAACCGTACTTACCAGTAACTTGAATTTCCTTCCATAGGATATCATTGCCTGCTTTTTGCTGAAAAAGTTTCTAAGTGTTGATTTTTGAAACATACAAATATTCCTCTAAAATCAGCCGAAATACGAATTCCGATTTACTCACCTGTTATCAGGAGAGACCTCAGTGCTGTATCTTTCAGCCCAGTACTGGTCCTGAAAAGTAATTTTAACCGTACTTACCAGTAACTTGAATTTCCTTCCATAGGCTAACATTGAGTGGTTTTACTTGGAAATTCTTCTAAGTGTGGAGTTTTGGAACTTTAAAATATTCCTCTAAAATCAGCCGAAATACGAATTCCGATTTACTCACCTGTTATCAGGAGAGACCTCAGTGCTGCATCTTTCAGCCCAGTACTGATCCTCAAAAGTAATTTTAACCGTACTTACCAGTAACTTGAAATTTCTTCCATAGGATATCATTGCCTGCTTTTTGATGAAAAAGTTTCTAAGTGCTGATTTTAGAAACATACAAATATTCCTCTAAAATCAGCCGAAATCCGAATTCTGATTTACTCACCTGTTATCAGGAGAGACCTCAGTGCTGCATCTTTCAGCCCAGTACTGGTCCTGAAAAGTAATTTTAACCGTACTTACCGGTAACTTGAATTTCCTTCATAGGCTAACATTGACTGGTTTCACTTGGAAATTCTTGTGTGTGGAGTTTTGGAACTTTATAATATTCCTCTAAAATCAACCAAAGTACGAATTCCAATTTACTCACCTGTTATCAGGAGAGAACCCAGTGCTGCATCTTTTAGCCCAGCACTGACCCTGAAAAGTAATTTTAACCGTACTTACCAGTAACTTATATTTTCTTCCATAGGAATCCATTGTCTGGTTTTCAGCAGAAAAGTTTCAAAGTGTCGATTTTCACAAACTTCAAATATTCCTTAAAAATCGCCTGTATGACTTAAACGCATTCTTTCAACTGTTTACAGGAGATGCACCAGTGCTGGATCCAGGATCCAACACTGAGTAAGAAAAAGTAACGATAACAGTTTTTACCTGCTAAGTGAATTTCCTTCCATAGGATAACATTGGTGATTCTATGAGAAAAAGTTTCGAAGTGTCAACTTTTAAAATACAATAATATTCCTTAAAAATCACTACTGTAACCAAAACGCTTTTACTCAACTGTTTACAGGAAATGTCCCAGGACTGAATCTAGGATCCAGTCCTGTGGTTAGAAAAGTAAACCATAAAGTAACTAATTGCATTTAGCTAGAAATTCACATTGAGCTGAATGTTGCATTGTGTTTGAAAATGTGTTGCCCATTGCAACAACTGTAACTACTGTACTTAAAAGTCTATTGCCTATGTGCAAAGTATTTAAACTAAAGTAATTCATTCTGAGAAAGTATTTTTGTAATGTAATGTATAATGTAATTACAATGTAAATTTAAAAAATAAAATATGTAAAAAAAAATTGTTTCTAAAAATGTAGTAAATCAGTATGAAAAAAATTAATATAACAATTAATACATTTAAAAATTGTCATTTACAAAACCTTTGAAATTCACTGAAAAAACGTAGGTTTCAGACATGTTATAGTTAGGAATTAGCATTTAAAAAACCTTTGAAATTCACAGAAAAAACCATAGGTTTCAGATATGTTATAGTTAGAAATTAGCATTTAAAAACCTTTGAAATTCACTGAAAAAACCATAGGTTTCAGGCACGTTATAGTTAGAAATTAGCATTTAAAAAACCTTTGAAATTCACTGAAAAAACCATAGGTTTTAGGGACAGTTATAGTTAGTTGGACATTTCACTCGTGAAAAACCCGTGAAATTCCCCTGTTATAGTTAGTTCAGCTAACTATAACTCGCGCCCCCGCAATGCACTGCTGATGACGTCACATATTACATCACTCATGACATGGTCAGTGACATCACTCATGACATCACTGATGACATCTCAAATGACGATGCTGCAGTTAGCGGTTCCCTTCCTACGGCGTCGGTGCCTGCCAGCGGCAGCAGCGGCCACTTCAATATCCACAGTATCAAGTTGACAAAGGCTAACGCCGAAACGCGTCGTCCTTCACGTAGTGCACAATAAATTATTGTGCTTTCTCCTGGTGTGCCGCTTTCTTTGTTCGCGCCGATTGGGGCGTCTACTGGGACTTACTGTGGAGATATATATATATATATATATATATATATATATATATATATATATATATATATATATATGCGACCAATCCTGAGCAATCAATAACAAATGCCAGGCACTGACTCCGTGGAAGTATGACACTGTAGTTTTAATGCTGTCACAACGAAAAACCTTGACTCGTTTCGGCGGCGAGCCGCCTTGTTCACAGTAAAGGGCGCCATTCACAATGATCCTTAAATGCATAGTCACCACACTTGTGGTTGTCACAGCAACCGCTGTCATGATGAACATAAAAGTTAAAAGTTTTATACATTGTTTAACAATCTGTGTGACAAAAAGTAACATAACATATACTGATCTAATCTCAGTGCACGTAATAACAATAAACATGTAACTGTGCGAAAGTTGTGAAATAAAATGAGGAATACCAAGGTAAAGAATAGAAAAAGAATAAAGGAAGAACAGACTTAATAGCAGTCTGTTCTTGTTCTGCACGGTCTCTAGGGTGTGTAAAGCTTGTGCTGAAGCCGGCAGACGTATAGGACAGCGCAGGAGGAAACGAGGCTAGTAGGTACGCCTAATGTGGTAGCGAAAACGTTGTGTATGGCCAGTTGTCTAACTACAAACGTGTACTATAATGATGCTCGTAGTGCATGTAATGTGTGTCCCCTGGGAGCTGCAGGTTCAAAGCTCCTCGAATGGTCACTCAGTGTGAACCGTAAAAAATGTATCATAAAAATCCATAGATATTGGAGGTGGCCAGGGATTGCCGTCCAAGTGGACTTACCGATATCTAGCAATTGCATAGGCCATACTGATGCACCTAAGGGTGTCCACAATGTACACACGCTGTTTAGTGGTAGATAGTGAGCGGACATGCGGAGATCCTATGTTTTTGTCACGTGAGGCAATACTGGTTCTGGGGTGTAGCCCAAGTGGGCTACCACATATATCCACCGTTGTAAATAATACAAAGATTCAGGAGAGTATAAAGGCCAGCCTCAATAGGTTACCTGTGGAATTCAAAATTCTAACGTGTGGCTAAACTAAAAAATGTGTGCGTAAGTTACTCTACACAGAGTGGTCTTCAGAGAAAGGAAGAGACAGAGATACAGAAATAGTTTATGCCAGCAGATTTAAAGATGCACAGACAGTGCTTTGTCAGCATTGATCCCATATGGGATCTTAGAATTTAGCAGCAAAATGTATCTTGACTCGAGCCTCCTAAGTGCCAGTTGACTGTTTCCTCCCCTAGGGTTCTTGGGGACGGAGTCTATAACAAAGTAACTTAAATCCATCGCATTACCCCCATGGCAGGAGTTGATGTGCCTAGCGACAGGATAACTGGGGCCATCATTGGCAATTGCCCGTAAGTGTTTCAAGATTCTTACATGGACGGGATGAATTGTGCTACCTACATAATTTTTCTTGCAGGTACACTGCAAGATGTACACTGCAAATTCACTTTTGCAAGTGAAACTGCCATGGATTACAACGGGTGCTTTTCTTAGTGGAGTTAGCACTTGTTTGGTGTTCGCTCTATGGCAGCAAGCCTTGCTTTTTAAACACTTTTTGAAGCCTCTGTGCGACTTCAGCCAATCAGTCCCTTTCTTCGCTTTTGGTGCATTGCGGACTAGTTCGCTGCGCACTGACTTAGCTCTCATAAATGTAATGGGAGGAACTCTTGCTACTGTTGGTCCAATGACTGGGTCACTTCTAATAATTTGACAGTTCTTGTAGAGAAGTTTGCGCAGATTCGCAAGGTATGTGGAGTACCATGTAATGAGTCTGGATGTACCAGATTGGCACGCTCTCTGTTTCTTGGTTTTGTTACTGTTACCAAAGAGCATGTCCTCCCTCTTGATTAGTGACGTTTTGGCCTGAGCTTTAAGTGTTGCCTGGCTATGCCCTCGGGATCTAAGTCTAGTTAATAAATCTTCCGTGGCATCGCTTAAACTCTCTGCAGTGCTGCAATTACGCTTCATGCGGAGACACTCCGCATAGGGGATACTTTCTTTAAGCTTTGTAGGGTGGAAGCTACTAAAGTGTAAAATTGAATTACCAGACGTTGGCTTCCTGTATGTTCTGGAATGTAACTGATTATTTTGCACAGACAGTTCTAAATCAAGAAAATGTAAAGAAGTCTTACTTAGGGTACATGTGAAAGACAAGTTCAAACTATTTTCATTAAGCTCTACAGCAAATTTTTGTGCTGATTCTTGGGACCCCAGCCACACAATAAATAGATCGTCAATGTATCTCACATACATAATGACATTTTCATGCATTTCTCTGGCGTGCTTGGTCATGAGCACCTGCTCCTCCCAACAGCCCATATGCAAATTCGCATAGTTGGGGGCAAAGCAGGTGCCCATGGCAGTGCCTTGCAGCTGTTTATATGACAATTGATCAAAGATGAAAATGTTGTTATCAAGGTACCACTCGGCCATTTTGAGTAACATGTTTGTATGTTAATGCAAAGTCATCGGTCTTTTCCCCAGGTAATGTGCTAATGCTCTGAGACCATCAACATGTTTGATGCTAGTGTATAATGTGCTGACGTTCAGAGTCATAAGTACAAACTGGTCTTTCCATTTGATGTTGTAGATCTTCTTCAGGAAGTCTCCGGTGTCCCTGATGTAGGAGGGGAGCTCCCGGACATACTCCTGGAGGAAAAAGTCTATATACCTCGAGGTATTCTCAAAGAGTCCCCTATAGCTGATATGATTGGTCTTCTGGGGGGATCACTCGCATGCTTGTGTATTTTTGGTATTAAGTATAGTTGTGGTGTGACAGGACAGTCCGTTTTGAGAAAATCCAGTTAATTATTGGAAATCAAGCCCAGTCCTCTCCATTTGTAGAGTGCATGGCGGAATTTCTCTTTGATTCCCTGGATGGCAGTGGGGCTTACTCTACAATAGCATTCTTTGACTTGCAATTGTTGTGATGCCTCGTTGTTATACATCTCTAGTGGCCAGAGCACCACGTTCCCACCTTTGTCAGACCAGCGTACCACGATGTCTCGCCTCTCTTTGATCCTGTTAATGAGATTCATGTGCTTGACTCTCCGACTCTGGTTGGTTGCCATGAATTCATTGCTTGATTGTTGTGCCAATGCTTTGAGATCTCTGATGACATTCTCCGCAAATATATCAATTACGTCTCTTGGCATGGTAGGCAGGAATATTGACTTGGGTTTATATGGAGTGCTTGAGCTACCATGGATGTCTAGGCTCATGGTGAGAGCTAGGTCTTCAGGTGAGAGTCTCATTGATTCTCCATGCTCCAATTCATGCATGTCTTGTAACAGCATCATATCGTGTACTGTTAAGTTTTCCAGTAGATTGTTTGTTTCTTTATTATTCAGAGGGTTTCGTGGCATATTGGAAAAATATTTTTGCAGTTTAATTTTCCAAATATATATATATATATATAAATATATATATATATGCAAGCAATAATAACACACTTGGCAAATGCAATAGTTACATGCATGGATAATAATAAACAGAGGCAGCAAATAATACTGGACGTCCTGCAAGAAATCAGAAAGATATATGCACCAAATACATCAGGTGATTACCTTGAATGTGCACGTACTCACTCACACGTCACAAAATCAATACTCAAAGAAAACACCTCAGATGATTATAGCTACTGGAAACTGAAGGTGCACACTGACAGTCACACATCACAATGACTGTTATAGTCACTGCAAACTGAATATGCACGCAAACAGCCACGCATCACAATGGCACTAATCAAAAACAAGATACATCACCGGCTACAAACTTCATCTTGGCCCACTCCGGATTCACAGCCGGGGATAAGAAACTCAGCAAAACCGGAAACTGCTGCACTGAAGATGCGTCCACCATTCAGGCTCAAACAATCTCGGTCTCTAAGTCAACAAGCCCCTGCTTTATAATTTCAAAACACGCTAGAAGGTTCTGAAAGACCTTCCCTCTGTACCAAGGAAACTTACTGGAATTTGCCACCTTCCATGCAAGCATTCCAAAGGCAAAAGGAGTTCCCACATTCCCTCTGCATTCTCAAATGTTCCAGCCTTTATCTTAACGAAGCTTATGAAAGCCTCTGGCGGGACATTCAACAATCTCCCCTCCAAAAACAAAGCAACCTTGAATGTAAATAACCCAAACAACTTGAGCACTCTGGGGGCCTGCCTCTGCGCGCAAAAAGCTCAGGCAAGACAGAGTCAGAATTCAAGATGACATGAGGGCATGTCAAAGCCAATAGTAAGAGCTTCATAATACTTCCCAATATACAACACAATGCACATTTGTGCACCACTGCCTATAGCATCACATACTTCATCTCTCAATGTACAACACAATGCACATTTGAGCACCACTGCTCATAACACTGCACTTCGAGACCAAAAAGTACATTCCACACCTCTCTCTCATGCTTTCAAATGCACATCCCACACATTCTGTTCTTGGCAAGCTGTTCTACTCTGTGACAGCTCCCACTTTAAGACTGCAAGATTACACTGAAGAAATCTTCAAGGGAAAAAGGCATATGCAGGACGTACATTCAGGCAAGGGTTAAGTAAAACACCAAAAGTCAATTAAAATAATGATAGTCAAAGGTCATCACGTGGTTTCAAACCATAGGAGTTCCTCTAGCACTAAATATCCAGAGGCCAGGCGCACTTGCACTCTTCTGATCCGGTGATGGTGTGCAGCAGGAACAGCCTCTTTTAGCTCTTGCTTGCTGTTGTTTCTTTGTTGGAGCGAAGGTTGTACCTGCAGGTGCCCCTGGAGCAGTTGATAGTGCAGGTGGTTCCTGATGTTCTTGCTCCGGCGATGGTGCTTTCTTGGTGTGAGAGCTGTGGATTCAGGAAGTCAGCCCCTCACACTTGATGGCAGTGGCTATCATCAGGAGAACCTGGTAAGGGCCCCTCCACCTTGGCTGGAGGCAGTGTTGTCTGGCGTGGGCTTTTATCTAAGCCCAGTCTTCGGGCTGCAGTCCATGAGCTGGTGGTGTCTCTGCTTCTGAAAGAGCCTGCAGGACCTGACAATGAAGATAACACAATGTCTCTGTTAATCTCTTACAGTAGCACAACTGTAAATCATCTGATATCAAAAGTGGAGCAATGGACATGTGGCCTGGAATGTTCATGAGGGGGGCGAAGCAGAATCTCGTGTGGGCCTAGTTTATTCACTCTGTCTGGGGTACTTCTCATTGCCAGCAGGGCCAATGGCAGTGCGTCTACCCAAGATAGTTCAGTGCATGCACAAATCTTCCCTATTTTGTTTTTGAGCATCCGATTTTCCTCTCCACAGCTCCTGCTGCTGGTGGGTGGTAAGCACAGTTCAATATTTGTGTGATCCCATGCCCTTTGCATTTTCCCTCTATCACATGGGAAATATACCAAGATCCATTGTCTGAGCTCAGAAGTGCTGTTACCCCAAAACGTGAAATTAGTTTTTTCAAAAGACATTTGACAACAGTTTGTTCCTTCACAGTTCTTTCTTAGATATGCCTCAGTCCATTTACTGAACATACACATGATCACCAATATGTACTTGTACTTCTGAGTGGGAGGCATCTAGATAAAGTCAAGTTGGATGCTCTCACAAGGTCCATGAGGAGGTGGAAAGTGGCCAGGTGCTGTTGGTGTACCCTTCCCAGTGTTGTATTGTGCGCAAACAGTACATTGCTTACAAAGGTGTTCTGCTGTCTGATGGAACTTGGAGTTGTACTAACATTGTGAAAACAAGCAGATCATACCATCTCGACCAACATGTAAAGGGCCATGAAAGAGGCGGGCCATGGAGGAGAGCACTGATGAAGGCAAACATACTTTAGAATTAGGTCCTGTCTCCAACCCCTCCTTTGTCTGCACACATCCCCTCTTTCTCAACTCCTTTTTTTACTGTCCCTCAACCTGTCCTTGAATGTGTGTGAGATCAAAATGGAGTGAATCATTCTTTGTTTGTATCTCTTGTTTTTGTTCAATTATCTGTACCATTGTTATTTCACAGCCTGTCAACGCAATTCTCTTTGCTTCCCCATCAATGAAGGCCTTGCCTTTTGACACATAGTCTTTGGATGAAGTGTATGCTGGGCATTTTATTATGGGTACTTTTTGAGGTAATAATAAGGCCTGTAGAAGGTTACTTATCAATTCTGCATGCTGCATTTGCTGTCCTGCTGGGGTGAAGAATCCCCTCATTGCCCACAGTTGCCTAAAGTCGTGGACCACCCCGAAGGCATACTGTCTGTATATATGTTTACTCTCTCCCCTTCAGCCAGAGTGCATGCCCTTGTGAGTGCCACTAGTTCAGCAGTTTGTGCACTTTTGGCAATTCTCAATCTTCCCCCTCCAACAATTGGTTAGCGGTGCCCACTGTATAGGATGCCTGTAGTGTTCTTTTGTCATCTCTGAGACATGACCCATCCACAAACAAATCTCCTTCAGCATCTGGCAGTGGTGTCCCTTAGGTCTGGTCGCACTTTAGTATACCTATCTATAGCCAGTACACAATCATGAAAGACATCGTCTGCTGTCAAATCATCTAGGTCATGTTCCGTGGGCAAAAGGCAAGTTGAGTTTAAGGTGGTACACCTTTTGATAATGTGTGATGCCAGCAGAGCCAGCTCGTACCTGGTAAGGTGTGCATTTGTCAAGTGCTGTGTCTTAGTGGACGTTAGAAGTGTTTCCACTGCCTGTGGGACATGCAAAACCAAAGTGTCTGCTTGCACTATATTTTCTGATTGTTCTACTGCCAGGGCTCCCGCCGCCACTACTTGCAGGCAAGGCGGAAGACCTGCCATGACTGTGTCTGGGTGGCAGAGTAGTATGCCAATGGGTGGTAGAAGGATCCGTACATTTGTGTCAGCACCCCCAGTGAGCAACCCTCTTTTTCATTACAGAAAAGGTGAAAGTCTTTGCTGTAGTTTGGGAGGCCCAAAGCTGGGGCCCCACTGGGTTCGTGCTTCAGGGTGTGAAAGGCTTTGTCACAGTCCTGGGACCGTGGCACAGTGTCTGGCACATCCTTATGAGTGAGGGCTTGTAGTGGACGGGTGATCAAGGAGAAGTTAGGTATCCCGTGTCTGCAATATCACCACCCCCAGGAAGACCTCCTTCTGTGTGCGGCATCGGGGAAAGTGGGTGATGGTGGATATTCAGGTAGCAATTTCCTTGTCCCTTCGGACAAATTATGACTCCAGTATTTTACTGTGGTGAGGCAGAACTATAATTTCTTGGGGGAGATCTTGTAGCCCTTCAGCGCTAGGTGGTGCAGAAGGGCAACAGTGTCTGCCGTGCAGGCATCCTTGGAAGGTGCAGCTAGTAACAGGTCGTCTATGTACTGGATGAGGATGGAACCTTCATTCATCACTAGGTAGTCCACATCAGTTCTTTAGTGCATTTGTGAAGATGGAGGGTGACTCTGTATATCCCTGAGGGAGCCTGCACCATGTGAATCTTTATGATTGGAAGCAGAATGGGAAAAGATACTGGCTGTCGGGGTGCAAGGGGATGTTGAAAAGGGCAGGGCTAAGATTCAACATGATAAAGTGTGTTGCCATCACTGGGATGGTAGACAAAATTGTAGCTGTGTTTGAGACTGCAGGAAAAGACGGAACCACAATTTTGTTCAATTCTCTGAGATCTTGTGTGAAGCGATATATTAGGGCCCCATCCGTGCTCCGGGAAGCTTTCTTGACCGGCAGTATTGGTGTGTTGCATGGACTAGAACTTATTTCCTTTATTATTCCCTAGTTGAGGAGGTCTTTTATGACTAGTGCTATACCCCCCTCCCCTTCTTTGGATGTCTTGTATTGTGGTGCTTGTTGTATCAATTTAATCTGTACCAGTGGGTAATTCAGCACCTCACCCACATCATTATTATTATTACGGGCCCATACATGATGCAGCACGCAATCTTGAAGTTCTGGTGGTATGACTATAATGCCTGTAACATCAAACCATTTGCTCTACTTTCTAAGAAGACCCCCAACGGTGAGCAGTGTAATGTGCACTGTAATTTGCAAAGCAGATCCCGGCCCTAATAAGTTTGCGGGGCAGTATTTGCTGACGATAAATTGGTGGTGAACAGTAATGGGGCCTACTACTACTTTCAAAGGTTTTGTCAAGTACTCATTCACTTGTTGTCCTGTCATGCCGACTGCCGTTATTTGTGTTCCCGAGAGTGGTGCTTATGGCATTTGTGAGGCCTTTAACATTGATTTGAGCTCCTGTGTCTACTAGGAATATTGTTCCCTAAACGTATGGACCAGCCTGATCCACTACTATTGCTGGTGCTATTAATCAGTCTCACACTCCCAGGCTCCTCTAGAACATCGCTGGTGGTTGTGGGGGAAATGGAGGGTAGCTGCCATCATCCTCCAGCACCCACTGGTCCCTGCTTCTTTTAATGACAGGTGGAGGTGGCAGCGTGTCATTAGAGCCATACCTATGTTGTACTGGAATGTGTTCGTGCTGTAATTCAAATCTGTTGTCTAGATAAGGTAGTGGTTCCTTTGGCTGGTATTAATGAGGACCCTGTGTTCTGTGATGCACTGGTCTCTGGCCCTGTGGATTGCTCTTTAACAGTGGGTGGTCTGCCTTCCAGAGGACGGGGTCCTTACAGTGGTAGCATGCTGTCCCTATGGGAGGCTGTCCAGCTGTCCTATCGTCTTTGGCCTGCCTGCTCCCCTTGACTTTCCCTTTCCCCTACCCCTCGTTTGCTGACCACTCTAGAACATTTCCTGTGCTACCATCAAACACACTTTTTCTTTCTTAATCTTCTCTGTTTCCATGGCCTG
The DNA here is from genome assembly GCA_963921515.1 of Calotriton arnoldi. NCBI lineage: Eukaryota > Metazoa > Chordata > Amphibia > Caudata > Salamandridae > Calotriton > Calotriton arnoldi. The sequence continues at coordinate 329,711 of CAWUFW010001920.1, forward strand.
TAAATGTAACTGGTAATCAGGCAATTGGCTGCCACTACTACCTTTTCAATGGGTTCTAGTTGCCAACACACAAAGAATGTTTCTAAGTGTGCCGTAATAGGTTGCCTTAGTCCCTGGCCAAAAGTGGTGACAAATATCTACATGGCATCCCCCATTGGATTATTCAGTCCGCTGTTCTGTTGGTAAACCAGCAGAAGGCAGTCACAGTATTCCTATTTGGTGTGCGTTATTTTGTTCCAGTCTACTTTGTCTTCAGGAACCTTTTCCATCAAATATTTCACTACTTTATTGTACTTCTGTTGTACCGCCTCTCTAGGCATTCCCCCTTCTCCTCTGTCTGGCTCCCGCTTTGGCCACTCTACCTTTCTTTTAAAGGCTTCACATAAGTCCTATGTCACTATCACATTAAATAGAACATTCAAATCTCTCCACAGCAATCCTCCCATTGCTACCATCCTGTCTAGTTCTGTGTACCATCTTCTTGGTTCTTCTCGGAATTTTGGAAAATCTTTAGTAAAAGACATGAGATCTGCTCTAGACCATGGGACATGTACTTATGCTACTTTATTTCCATGTCCACAGGTGGTGGGGGCACTTCTCATAGGGGCATTATTGTTGGTGTTGTGAGGACTAGAAAAGTATCTGCGTGGGGTGTGAGTTTATGTACCACTTCTATGACTGCTAGTGTATTTGTTAATTTCATCTACTGACGTAATTTGCTTACTGCATAGTTTACCGTGTCCACAACCCTGGCATCGCCCCAAGTTAGTAGTTCAGAATCTGTAATACTAAATTTGGCTATATCCCAACTGTACTCTGGAGGGAGGGGGGCTGTTCATGTGTTGCATGTTGGCCCAGGGTCTCGGCTTGCTGCGCATACAAGGCGTTTACTTGTAGCTTTCCCTCAATCAATTAGTCTAGAAGCACCTGGCATTTGAAGGTGTCACTCTTCAAAAGTTTATTTTGTACTAAAGGGGAGGAGTGCGGTGTGGTTGTGCTGGATTTTGGGTGGCTGATACGCTGTTTGCTAGCATGTGGAAGTTTAGCTGACTGGGTGCTGTTTAGAGCCTGTTCTAATGTGATAATATCGTGGGCTTTCTGGTGTGCGTAGGTGCAGATGTCCCATATGATATTGCACCAGGCTGCAGTGTTAAATGAGCTGTCTTGTGACCTGTCATCAAACAACTGTTTCCACATGTTATTAATAAGACATGGTTCTGCAATGCCTTTTTCCTTATACTTTGTTAACAGTTGGTCTCACTTTTTACTGAATTTGGAAGCTGCATTTGCCACTTCGTGTCTTATTGTTTCAAGAGAAGGGATATTTGAAACAATGTCGAGGTCTATTTTCATAACTTCCTCATTAACAAGCCTGTGCACTAGAGCTTTGCAGCCAGTCTGTTCAGCATGGGACAGCTCACTGTGTTGTGCCCCTGTGGTGGAGGATGCAGGTGTGCAATCTGTGTTGGGAAGGGGAGCTTGCTGCCGGCTCCTCATTCTGCCCATAATTATATCCTCGAGGACCTGGTCCTCTTCACCTTCCCCTGTGTCCTGTGATTGTGTTTTACCAGACACCAAAATACCGGGGAGAACTCCCGCAACATTTAACTGCTGTTCTCTCCAGTTCTCCTGTATCTTTTTCTTTGCAATCCATTCTTCAGCTCCAACAATTCTTTAAACACTTTCTTTTTCACATCAGTAGTTGCACGCTATCTCCCAAAACCAAATCCCACATCCAAAACGGCTTCTATACGTGGGCCTTATTTTCTTTCCTTTCAAAGTCAACATCAGTCTTATGAATGACAACTTGTTCAAGTCATTGGTCCAGTTTAAAGGAAACTGTAAGTCCTGTCGTTTGGCAGTCAGTGTATGCCACTTTTGCAAAAAAAGAATAGAGCTGAGGTCTTGGAGTATGGCCACGTGGTGTGCAGGGAAGTCCTTTGGTGGAGCTGGCTGGCAACTATTTAGGTCATTTTTGTTCAAGGGATTACCCATGGTGTACCTGTCTCATTTGTTTGTCTGCAAAGAGCAGCTTGCCCTATTTGGGTTACCAACAGTTCATGTATACTGAACACGGTGAAACAGAAGGTTGCTTGTTGGGTTTATGCCAGGAGACACAATAGGAAGGACGAACAGTACCACACACTTTGAGCCAGCCTGCAGTGTTTGCAAAAGCAGAGGAAGCCGTCCATCATTCAATACACAATGCAATCAATGCTAGTTCACCAAAGCATTCACAAGTGGGAAAGGGAGAGAAAAGAGTCCTGGGTGCTGGTAGCCAGGCGGTACTGGAGTCCCTTGGACAGGATGAAAGATGAAAGGAAAGTAGGAAGGAAGGTAGTATTTCTATCCCCTTGCTTCCCTCTGTAGTCCCCCCAAGAGGCAAAGGGTGCCGCTGGACAAAAATGGAGACCTCATGGACTTGGCCATGGGTGCAGGCATTCAGAAGTTCAGTGCAGGAATGGTGAACTCTGCATACAGTGCAGGCATCCACATAAGATACAAAAGCGGGAGTTCAGTCCCTGTGCAGAGGCGCTGTATGGTATTGTATGCTATAGCTAAGTGATGTACTCCCAACCTAGTCCCAAAATAATAATAGTGTAAACAGGAAGAGGATAATGGGGACTTCAAGTGTGTTAAGAAGTATCACACAGGTTGAGGGTAATGTGCAACACAAGATAAAGGTCAGGAGGTCTACCAGCCAGACCGTCATTGTCGTGTCACGTATTTTAGTGATATGTTTACAAGTAACAATTGTTACGGCAGTGGGTAGTCATTCATTTGAGATATAGCAGCCTGTAAAGTGACGGAGCGTCAGTAATACCCAGTCACAGTAACGTCTCAGGAGATCTAAAAACACCCTGTAACAATTGAAAAACAACTCAACAAAATAACATTACTTCAACCTGTAATCATGAAACAGCACATCAAAATAACAGTAGTACAATACAATGCAAAGAATGCAATACCAACCCCCTCCCTGTTGTGAGTAGGTGGACACCTAGTCACATCTGGTGACGCCAGTGTCCAGCAGGAGGCAGTGTCCCAGATTCGATTGTCCACTGGCGACATTAAAGCGTGCTGCCTGCAGCAACACTTGGGTAATCGTAAATTATCAACCGGCACCTATCTACCTGTTGTAACAAAAGGTGGAGCACTGCCTGCTACCACTGCCACGATATCGTTCCGGGACTCAATACTTGTGCCAACCAAGGGGAGAGACTCCCGCTAGCACCCTTGAACTGGGTAGCAAAACCTGCTACAACTCTAAAACGAGGAGCTATACCTGCTAGAACCCTACCCTGGGGAGCAGGTGTCTCCCTCAGCACTCAGCTAATGGTGTCCCCTCAGGCAATGCTCATTGCCCTCTGTGGTACTCATGAGCAAAAGCATTCGCCCCCCCCCCCAACCCCGGCTGGGGAGTCTCTGCAGGCAAGGGAGGGAACTGCAGAAATTCACTTTCCTTGACACATCGACAGAGAATCACTACTTAGTGTCAGGGAGTTACTGCTGGCAAGGGAAAATGCGGACGGACATTTCCAGGGGCGAAGGCGACAGCTCAGCAACTAAAATTCAAATACAGAGGCACACCAGTGAGAAGAGCACTCACTGGTCTGGCAGCATAGCCGGAGAGAACAGCATAGGCAGTTAAAACCAATGGGCCCTGCGATCCAAGACTGGATACCAGTCGCCCAGCGTCAACCATAGTAGAAAGAGAGGGAGAGAAAAAGAGGAAGATCTATATTCGAGCAAGAGCTTAAACCCAAACAGTGCAGTCCTCAACAGAATGGTGACTTACCCAAAAATATATCACCAAAGCCACAAAAAACAGCCAAATGAAAGAGACCATGATAGCGGTGAAAACAGCCATTTATCATTTGAGGCATTAAAGAGCCACAAAGAGGGAGACCAGGCAAAGGCATCAAAGAAGCACTATAAGAGTGACAAAGTCCATCAGTATATGCTGAGAGAAACCTGGGGAAGAGTGGATGGAGCAAGAGCAGCCAGAGATGTGACAACTACTCACAGCCAGAGAAGGAATTCGGCCTCAGAACGGAGGGAGAGACAGACGTCAAAGGCATGAAAGAGTGGCGGTCAAACCTCAGACCTCCAGGCGAGAGTGAAGGCAGCAGCCCAGTCGCAGCAGAAGTCATGGATTCCGGAGCTGCATTCACCACCAAATGTAGAAGCCTAATTAAAGAAATACCAGTCTGTCAGCACATAAAAGAAAAGAGGCTAAGCCAGCATCATCTTCTAGTTGAATGTGGTTCTTGAGACAGCCTTGAGTTACGGGAGCACCTTACCTTTAGCAACTGCAGAAACATTTTATTCCCTTGTGTCAACGTTCTATAGGTCTTTAAAGTAGATATTTGGTATCACAAAGCAGGTAGCTTAATTTGGTTAGGAAAATAATTATCAAAACGGCTTCCACAGTCTATATCGACTAATCTTCAACTTTGTGGAACAGTTCATTATAAATTTGTTGCTATGGGAGGACATAAAGGTATAACATGATTTCTTTCTAAGGTTCCTTGAGATAATTTCAGTAAAGCCTTTTGTAGTGTTGAGAATACTTCAGCATTTTCCTTGTTGTTTTGAGTAGGAATGTTAGTTTGTCTCTGATGGTGAATATTATATTCCGTCCTATATTTTACATATTTTGTCTACAGTTTGACAAATGTTCCTGCTGCCGAACTTTTTGGCTTTGATGCAAATTATTGTACGGAGCAATTCTTATTAAATTTGATGCAAAGCCAATTTAGCTCATGTAGCATGTTTTCAGAGTTCGGGTTTTGCATAGGCTCTTTCCAGAGATTTAATTTTTTTTTTAAAGATACTTTTTCTTGTGGTGTTGTTTGTGGGCATCCCAGCCGTTGCTCACTTTCTCTCCAGGTCTGTTTTTGAAGAGGAAATCTTCTGTGAAGATTTCAATGTAATCCCTGAAAAGAGGTTTATTCGGGTTGGAGGAGTCCAGGCTCCTTCTTCATTGTTGTTGTTGGGAAGAATTTAAGCCCAACATACGAAGAACAGAGCATGACCAAATTTTGTTACCATTTTCAATCTTGCATACTTCGGTAGGTTGTAGTTTGTTCAGTAATCTATCCTGGAATGGGAGTTGTGTGGAGATGAGAAATAGGTGTAATCTCTGTGGTCTGGGTGTGCTAAACCTCTGAAGTTTTGATGATTATGGTTGGATATCAAACTATGGTATTAGTGGTGGGCGTTGTTGTGCTGAATCCACAGATTTTCTGTCAAGCTCTGTGTCCACAAAAGAGTTGAAATCACTGCCTAGAACGTGTAGATCTGCATATTGCTGAAAATCAAGTTTTTCAACTTTGAACCAAAACATAGTATTGGATATATGGAATGTGTATACATCAATGACTATGATCTTTAAACCTCTGTAGTAAAAAAAGACAGTTTTCACATATCTGCATTTGTTATTTTTGTTGCATGAAGAAATAGAAATGTTTGTGGATTTATGGATTAAGATCCCAATCCCATCCTCTTTTGGTCTATGGCTCTTGAAGCTATTTATTGCTAGTTTTTTCCTGTCAATCTCATCAAGATTTTCTCATATGCATCAGGATGTTTTACTGTTTGCTTAGGTGGTGGACTTCTTTGGCATTCCAGGATATCACTTTTGAGTGGCATCTGAATGATGCATATTGATATTTTTGGAATTTCAATGTCATCCCTTTTAGGCCCAAATGGTAAACCTTGAAATGTCAAAAGTGTGACTGCATTTAAATAAATTGAACATCTTGTTACCTTCTTATAATCTAAACATTGGAAGGTGGCCACAAATATGCCCATTCCAAAACCTGCTCATGTAGCCATCGCCACAACCCTTTCCGGGACAGGTGTTGTACAGCCATGACCCAAACTCCATCACCAGGAGAAAACCCATCAACATATATGGACCTGAATGTTCTGGTACCAGAATATCATTGTCAGAGTATCAACTGGCATAAATATCCTATCCTAAATATTGTCTACAGAAAAATCACCCAATTGCAGTTATTATTATCTATTTAATAAATCAAAATTGCAAAGTGGCCACAACACCGTCTAGTCCAAAGCCCGCTCTTTTAGCCACCGTCACACCCCCTTCTGGGACAGGTGTTGCGCAGCCAAGCCACGACCCAAACGCCATCGCTAGGAGAAAACCCATCAACATATATGAACATGAATGGTTTGTTACCAGAATATAATTGTCAGAATATCATCTGGCATAAATATCCTAAATATTGTCTACAAAAACATCACCCCATTGCAGTTGTTTTTATGTATTTATTAAAATATAGACCTGATGGACACAGTTTTTTGTTATCTATATTTAGGAAACAAAATGTATGTCACATAATATTTCTATAGATAATACTCTAACATACAACCTGAAGAACATGAGCATTAGGACATCAATAGACACAAACAAAATACAAAGAAACAGCCTAAAATAGACCAATCCTGATCACTGATGGTGAGTATGACTTCCAACTGTAAGAGTTCTCTAGGTACTGTAGGAGGGCGAGTGACACAGTTTATATTTAGGTGACCTTAAGTACCCAAAAGACAGCACATAGCTAGAGCACAAAAGCAAGGGGTGTCAGCTTGCTAGCAAGGACAATGGTACTGCTGTAGCTGGAAGAAGACACCTGTTGGCCACATGAAACAGAGAATCTTGCAATACAGAAGTGGGTGCCTACAATTGATAATTTGGTATCAAATTAGCTCTGTATTTTATCTTTACGCAGAGTTTTTGAAGAAAAAGACATTTGCATTTATATTAGCATTGATATCAATTAGTGTATGCATATTTGGCATTGTCAGACTGTCATTAAAAAATACAACAAAATAATGAACATACTGTAAAGCAAAAAGCTCCACACAGGGTCACCCTAATAAATAGCCATGACTGTGCTGATGTACTTCGGTGGGCTACACAACAAAGAAAGTCAAAACAGGGACAACATATTAATGGATCCTGAACCACCATCATCCATTAATGGAATAAGCAAATAACCCTCAGACTGTGAAACAAGCACTAATTATTGTACAATCTGTAGTCTCTCTTTTACAAGCATGTGAACTCACTCACATGTGATGGGTGTCACCCTCCTTTCATCTGAATGATAAACAAAATGCCTATATCTACTTTAATTGGGTCGCTTTCTTTTCAAACGTATATCACTCTTCAAAAAAGTGTTCATTCTCCATTCACCTTAATAAGATCACCATTTTAAAAGCTTTAATTCACCCACATTGTGAGTCAAGAGGTTGACAAGTGTGCTTGTGTAGACACCGTCCCTAATGAAAATCAGGCATCTGCCAGGGGCCTGGATAGAATATGTATGAGTGCTGTCCAGAATAATGTGCAGACTGGAAGGATACCTCACGAGCACACAAGTGGTTCCTGCGGAGGCATCAACCATGGTCACGGCCTCTCAACCCAGGCTTCCTTTCTCAGCATGCCCTTATGATTGTGTAACTTACTTAGGTTATGTGAAAGGATCCCTAAATACACAAAGAAGCCAACCAGTGCACCTGCTGGCAGTGTTGGATGAATAAGGATGCCAAACAGGAGGCATCTCCAGTCCTCCTCAGCTGAGCTTTGCAAATTCTGGGGTACCCCTTGGACCAATGTCAATTTTGTTCAGAGTTTCTGAACCAACCTATAAGTATTTGTGGGAAGATTATTATTTTACCTCTCACAACAGCAGCTGGCATAGTTAAAAGGGACATGTTACCTCTCTGCCATGTCTTGCTGACATGGATTCAATACCTTTGTAGCGTTATGCAATGCCTCCAACTTTCTGTCATAAAGAGCAAGGACTCATATTAGTGAAACCATAGCCTGCTTCATCCATGTTATCTTGTATAACCTAAGACTGCCAACAGGAAGTACCAATCACCCTTAACTGTCTCTGCGTCCTGGCTCCAAGAACGTGAAAGGTTATGAGAAGCTTGCCAGGCAAGACTGTTTAGTATTACTGCATGAAAATCACTCACACTTTTCCCAAGCTCTCAAACTAGACACCTGCTCGCGTTCAGTGCGCCAAACTGTCATGCAATTAGTGTCAAAAACTTGTATACTCCTAGGTCCTCTTAGGTATAAATATGTTCTGTGAGCCTGTTCCATTGTGCTAATACTGGAGGAATTCCTGGCCGATTTAATCTGTGATTGGCAAACTATTTAATTTTTCTTTTGGAAACCTTTCAGGCTGGCATGTGAGGAGATTTTTTCTGACTAAAGTATTTCTGAATTGTTGCCGCTATACTTTTGGCTGGTTTCTTTGCTGATGGTATTGTCTTAGTTTGGGCTTTTATGCAATTGCACTGAGCTTTGCCAGATGGACCAGCCTTAACAGCAGATACCGCCTGTAGGCTAAAAACAAGTTTAGTGTGTTAGATGAAAGACCCATTGATGTTAAACACAAACATGGATGAACTATTAATACTGCTAAAATGTGAAACTCATAAATCACTTCCAATAAGGTGCTTTGGTCTATCTAAAGAAAGTGAATTTCACAATATTTCAGAATACTCTTGAATCTTTACAGGCACTGGCAGTTGTCAAATCCTTACAGGTTTTTTCCCTCACAATAATCTGATAGAGCGCTATGTTCTCGTAAAATTGTAGGGGTGAATTATAATCATTGTTAGTCTGTACCCGCAAATATCACAATACATATATCTATGAATGGTTAGTTAATGTAGTCATAAATTGCATTATTAGAGTGAATAGAAGGGTAGTTGTGCTATTATGATTTTGCAAATTGTAATGCTTAACTGAAACGTGTTCAAATCAAATCAAATCAAATTCAGCTTTATTCGATTGTAAGATATTGCAATCATAAAAGCAATTCGTACACATTATAATCATGTTAAAAGACTTAAAATTGAATATCGATTTTTCAAATTAATTCATAAAGAAATTTTGGCAGCAGCTATGATCATTATATCGCACTTAATAACATCAATTAAAAATTCATAACGTTTCATTAATTCTAAAAACAATATTCTTAAAAAACAATTCCTCAGGATATTATGCTCTTCCTATAGCTGACCACTTTTTTTAAAAACATCGCAATTTTCCAAATCATATTAGCATTGTCCATAGTTTGTAATGCGATGTAAGCTGGACGACATTTTCTTATCCCCATAGTTCTCAACATTGGCAGAATCCAGACTTTCCTAATGAGAGTATAAAATCCACAAAAGAAAATAACATGGATAGTGGACTGACTTGAGCAATTATCACAGGGACAGGGTATCATAGTTCGACTCCAGTCATTCATATCGGGAAAACTAATAAGTCTGTGTACCATTCCAAGCCTGAATCTTGTTAGTAGGAATCTGTCGTATCCTTCTGGTACTATCGCCAAATATGGCTGAATTTTAAAAACACTTAAAATCATTTGATTTTCCAGTACCGTGGGCTTTAATATTTCAGTCGTCAACCGTGACATTTCCAACATCACAAGACCCTCTTTTTTAAGTCTTTCCTACGTACCGCTTGCATAGAATCAGGATCAGTGAAATACTCCAGATGTCCCAGATTCTGCAGGAATTTTCGTACATAACTGACCCAGGGTATCCTTAAGACTTTTTCCATTTTGCAAATTGTAATGCTTAACTGAAACGTGTTCAAAATGATGCATTAATGGAGTAGGCCATGTATAATAGAGATGCAGTAGTTAAACGTGTACCATATTAAGTTACACATGTAGTTCACCTTTCGCATAAATGTAATGAACTAATGTTTGTAGAAGTGATCATAATTGTGTGTTTAAATTGTGTGAAGGCCTGACTGCATATACGTAAGGGCAAGGCCTGATTCGTTCTTATGCTAGCTTATTTTGTAGGTAGGAAAAGTTTCTCTTGGAAAGGCTCTCTGGGTACAGTTGGTAAATTCATGTAGAGGGAAAAAGTCTGTTGAAACGTATCTTCTGTTGCAGGTGCAAGGACATATGCCTCGTTAGCGAAAGACTGGCTCTTTGTTTCACGAGTTAGGGTGGTGGGAGGCATTGAGATGGGAGTATACTGGAATGTAGGGATGATACCTTCAGCGGAGAAGGTGCCTGGGACTCAAGGTCATTGTAACCGTCCAGGATGAAGTAAGAGTTTCGATGGAAAAGTATGAGAAGGAAGACCTGGCCGAAGAGGCGTGACAAGGGCGAGTTCAATTGTTTTTGGGATTTGTATTAGGGACAGTGCCCCGAGGGTGGAGAGTAGAGAAGAGGTAGAGGAGACCAGAGAGAGAGAAGACAGAGGGGGATTTTAGGAAGGAGCATCTTAGAACGAGCTCAAAATGCTATGTGAGTGCACTTCCTAGGAAGTCTTCACAGCTGACACCTTTTTCTTTACTCTTTCCTGGGAAATTCGTTAAGTAGGTATGTCATCTGAGTGATAGAGTAGGGACAGCAAATGGTTTTATGCTTATTTAGATAAATGAGGAATAACATAGAGATTGGAGCTGTTATTGCTTGTCTAATACTTCTGGAGCTAACGATTCTTCTTATCCTGAGTCGGATGAGACTCCTGTGTAGGATGCTATTTGTATTAGTGCCCATTTATTTCTTTAACCTCGTGTTGAGGTGCTTGCACGTGCAGTTATTCTTGGCTATAATAAACCCACAAAATTGAATTCGGAGTCATTGGTTTTTAAGGTAAACTGGATTCTAAATTGTCGCATAACCGAAAAGATTTTTCCCTTCACACTATTCAGCAGGTAAAAAGATCCTGGCGACTTGAAGATTCTTAGAAAGATAAGATAAGAATCGGCGTTATCAGTTGGTAGCAGAGTAGGATGGTTTCCTCTGATAGTAAGGGGAGATCTAGGTTAAGATAAGGGATTAGTTGCCCCATAGAGCCCAAGTGATGGTGATCCAGTGGATAAGGAGGACGTCGGCGGTCGCTGAAAACTGACGGAGAGTGACGGTGCGGCGGAAGTAGCAGTTCGTGGTAGAGTGAGTATGAACAGGGTGATGTTTGTTAGATTGCGGTGTTTAATTGTTGTGTGATGTCTTGTGGAGTTGGAATGAGAGTCGAGTGATTGAGGATCGGACCGTGAGCGCACGCGGGACCGAGAGATTTGATTATTGTGGTGTAGAAGACACCCAGAGCTGAGATCGTTGACCAGAGGTTGTGGGGGTCATGAGACGTCGTTGATCAACCCACCAAAGATTGGGAGCACATGTGTGAGTGTATGAATAACCGACGCTGGTCGTAGGTTGTTGTGTGCAGAACATTGAGCGTTTGGATCCTATCGATTGTGTCAGAGGTGATTGTCCGGTTGTTCGCGGACAGACAGTCGCCAGATTGAGGTCAACAATTTCGAGAGGCTGGTCGGTGTGGACCGACAGTCAGAGAGGTAATTGTTTGGTAGGACGGACCGTTACTTTAGAGTGTGATTGGGAAGCGTGCGAGTGAGAACGGGTGAATTAAGAAGGAGGGGAACTGCTGCGAGCGGAGGAAGAGTGATGTCAGACAGTGCCGCGCTGCAATAGGTTGGTTGTTGTGAGCCGCGTTGGCATTGGTGGATTGAAGTCAGGAAGTAAAAACGAAATATTAGGTGCGAACAGAAAATCTGCTTTACAATGAAATGTTTTAAAGTTTTACGAGAACTCTGTAGAGGGGATAGACATGTGGTTACTCGGGGAGGAGAGGAAGCCCCTCCCGAGGATACGCCAGCACATTATATGGCTAAGAATGTAGGATTGCATACTATAATTTGGCTTGAGAACTGGCATAAAATGACAGAAGGAGAGGGAGAATTGACTTTCCCACGCTATGGCACTTTCAGGTTGGAAGTGTTGTACCAGCTGAAAACTATAATGGCTTCTTTACGACCACTGCCTAGACCGACACAGTTTGAGGCGCTACATGCATGGATTAGGGCAGCGTACGACAGGAAAAGAGACAAAAGTCAGGAAAGGGTGAAGAAATCGATCAGGGCATTTCAAGATGCGAGATGGGATGCATTGGAGAAAAGGTGGAGAGTGGAAACTATTGAAGGGGACAGGCTGTTTCCACTGTTGATAAATGTAGGAGAAGCAAAGAAGAGGTGGGCTGAAGAAGACGACAGTGATACAGATGACAGCCTGTTAGATAGGTTGCTAGCAGAGAGACCACCTCCATTTAATCCAGATTCAGAAGAGGGAAAATCAGCTTCAGCAGTAGAAACTGGCGAGTTGCGGAATCAGACTAACATGAGGGTAGTGGGAAAAATTTCCACAGGGACAGAGGGAGCGGGAACCCAGCCTTCCATGGGGAATATGCGGTTACCGGACTCCTTGATGGTACCTGTTACCATTGGTCCTATAGTATCGGTATATGACCCAGATAGAGTAAGTGAAGGAAGTCTAATGCAGACTACAGGGAGAGAGGAAACCAGCGTTGGAGGGAATGGCTTAGGAGTGGTTCACTTCCCGAAACCCTTAGAAACAAGCACGCCATTACCAGCCACCGCAGATTCCTCTTTTAGACAGGAGGATGAGAGACCAGTCAGACCAGGGTCTTTATTCGAGTCCAAGTCAGCTTTGAGGATGTGGACACCATCAGCAAGAAATCAAAGTGATAGAATGCCAGATGATAGGGAACGAGAAAATTTAGAAAACAGACCAAGTTCCAGGAATACGATAGAAGAGAATAAGTCACGAGAACAAAGCAGTGACTATGACGAGCGGAATGGCGCAGCTTGCTAAGAAATACTGAAGAGTGCAGTACAGGCAAGGTTGCTGGACGTAGTAAGACTAAAGGCGGAGGTAGACGAAATGATTAGTGGGAGCCTGCCCTTGGAAAGAATAGAGATTTATGGGCCAGACGAGTTGCTTTTCATAGCAAAAGACGTGACTCGTAAAGCAAGAATCGCACATGAGAAACTGACAGCATTGGCTAGGAGATATGAGGTGGATTTGAATAAAACAAAAACGTTGCAAGGATCGCATAGGTTGCAATATAGTGATCAGGAATTGGAGGAGAAAAGGATCACAGGTTTGAGGACGCATACTAAAGATCTGATAGTAGGGATGCGTATATGGAATTTGTTGGATAAATGGGAAGAAAGGTGGTCAAAGAAGAAAATGGCAAAGAAAATTGTAGGAGAAACACCGCCTCTGGGGGGAGGGGCGACGGGCGTCGGGAACTTTCCTTTACGGGAAGTACAGAACGGAGGGTACGTGCATGTGCCGTGGAGTAGAGGTGACTTGGCTGCGTTTACAAATGATTTTCCTCGGCTGAGGGAAAAACCCGTAGAGTGGTACAAACAGGTTGAGCGGTTTGTTAAAATCTCGAAGGTGCTGTGGACTGATTTGAACACCTTGTTTGATATAGTGGTGCCGGGAGATTTGTGGACAGCTTGTAAAATCGCAGTTGAGTGGCCGACCTTTGAACCAGAAAGGGATGCTGTCACAAACGGTCCGTCACCCATTGTTATGAAAAAATTTGAGCAAGTGATTACATGGTTGAAACTGAAGATTTCGCCACAAGATATCGATTGGGTTAAAATAGATCGAACTGTGCAGGAACCCAAGGAGACAGTGCAAGAATATTATGAAAGACTCTTGCAAGCTTTTAAACAGTATAGTGGATTAGATGCCTTAGACCCCAAGGATATGGGACAGTTTGTCTCAAAGTTTGTTTTAGGACTGAGACCCGAGGTCAGCCTCATGATACAGCATCATTTGATCTGTTGGCAAAACAAGCAGGTAGATGAAATTTTGCGGTATGCGAGGTACTGTAGCGAAGAAGTGGACTCGAAGCACCGGAAGCTAAAGGACAAACTGATGCTCGTTCAGATGCAGACTGCCCAGATTCAGCCTAGTGGAGGGACGCTGGGAAGAAGACAGGGAAATTACCAACGGAACCAGAATGGGCAAGGACAGGGAAAGGGGAAACTCATAGATCCCAAGACGGGGGTGGATGTGGCGACACTAAAGAAGACCACTGTGTGTCATCTTTGTCACCAGATTGGACATTGGAAGCGCGAGTGCCCTTTGAACCCAGCCAACCAGGTGCAGCAGGAGGTAGAAGTGGTTCAGGCACCTGTGCCGGAGGTAGTCAACACTGTGATGAGGCCCAGGTCGATGAAAGGGGGGACGTACAACTCACAAGTACAGGTTCCCCAGCCACCGAGAATTTCGCAAGGAACACGGACTTACCAGCAGATGCCCCTTTTCGAAGGGTATGATGAGTACAGTCCAGACCCGTTATCCTGACAGTGCCTGAGGGGGGAGGAAGACTGCACACTTGGAGCAGTCTTGGAGGTAGACCAGAGAGGACCTTTCGTGGAGGCAGACATTGATGGTCATCCTACCACACTCTTGGTTGACACTGGTGCTACCCGGTCTACTGTAAGATCAGCAGTAGTCCCCAACCTACCCCTCTCGGGACAATCGATCCAAGTTGTTGGAGTAGCGAACAAAAGAATAAACAGCCCACTGACCGAACCGATTCCAGTGAGGATAGGTTCCTTCCAAACTAGACATCAGTTTGTGGTGTGCGATACGAGTCCAGTTTGTCTCTTGGGAAGAGATTTGTTATGTAAATTGAACTGCACTATCTATTGCACACCACGGGGAGTGGAGGTTCAGACGGAAGATGACGATGCCACCTTTAAGGTCGCTAATCAGCACTTGTGTATAGAAATGTACTCAGCGGTGACAGTGGAAGAACTTCCACTGGACTTGGGAGATTCAGTGTCTCAACAAGTGTGGAATTTCACAGGAGAAGAGATCGGACTGATCAAGGGGGTCGAACCTGTGCAGATCCAGGTGAAACAGAATGTTGATTTCCCTAGAACGCCCCAGTACAATCTGTCGCCTGAAACGATCGCAGGAATTAAACCTGTAATCGAGTCTATGATCAAGCAAGGCATTTTGAAGGAGATCAGAGGTAGCCCATGTAATTCGCCTATTATGGGACTACAGAAACCGAGCGGGAAATTCAGGATCGTGCAAGACCTGCGAAAGGTCAACACGATAGTGGTCCCTTGTTGTCCGGTGGTACCAAATCCATCAGTAATACTGTTTCAGATCCCATGTGAAGCCGAGTGGTTTACTGTAATTGATTTGTGTCAAGCATTCTTCTCGATACCGCTCCATGAGGAAAGCCAATTTCTTTTTGCCTTCAGGCTGGAAAATCGTGTGTTAACATGGTGTCGTATCCCTCAAGGGTATACAGAAAGTCCATCGATCTTTAATCAGATCTTGAAGAAGAATCTTGAGAGTCTTGTATTGCCGCAGAACTCAGTTCTCGTGCAGTACATAGACGATCTGCTTGTCGCTTCAGAAACGGAAGATGCTTGCAGGATAGACACGGTAGCCCTATTGAACCACTTAGCAGAGAACGGGCATAAAGTGTCTCCAAACAAGTTGCAGTACTGTCTGAACGAAGTACAGTACTTGGGTCACAGATTAGAAAAAGGCAAGAGGAAGGTGTCACCAGATCGAATTGAGGCAATAATGAACATGGCAGTGCCCACCACCCAGAGAGAAGTTAGGATGTTTTTGGGAATGGTCGGCTATTGTCGTCAATGGATTCCCAATTTTTCCTTGAGAGCAAAGCCTCTACAGAGACTTACGCACAAGATGTGAGTGATCCGGTACCATGGGACAATGACTGTCTGATTGCGTTCTTGGAGTTGAGAGAGGGCTTGTGTCGTGCTCCGGCTCTGGGAATGCCTGACTACAACAAGTCTTTTTCACTGTTCTGTTGTGAGAGGGAGGGTTGTGCATTAGCAGTCTTAGCTCAGAATCATGGAGGTGTCCGTAGACCAGTTGCCTACTTTTCAGCTACTCTAGATCCAGTAGCTTCTGCGTTGCCCGGATGTCTAAGGTCCGTTGCTGCAACAGGTGTCAGCATTGAAAGATGTGAAAGCATTGTAATGGGCCATCCTTTGACTGTTTATGTGCCACACTTGGTTGAATTGTTGATGACCAGGACCTAACGAATAACAGGTTAACAAGATATGAGCAAGTCATACTTGCCGCAGAGAATGTGACTCTGAAAAGGTGCTCCATCTTAAACCCTGCGACATTAATGCCCATACCAAATGCAGATGATGAAGATTGTGCGGACCATGATTGTCTTGACGTGACTGAACTCTGCACCAAACCGAGACCTGACATTGTCGATGAACCACTGACTGACCCAGATAAAATTTTCTTTGTCGATGGTTCATGTTTAAGGGACAGTGTCGCCCAACTAAGAGCAGCGTTTGCTGTATGTACCATTTCCGGGGTGGTTGAGGCTGCTTGCCTAGAAGGAGTACACTCCGCGCAGGTAGCTGAAATCATTGCTTTGACTCATGCCTGTTTGGCCGCTGATAAAATTCGAATCACGATTTACACGGACAGCCAGTACGGGTTTGGTGTGGTTCATGACTTCGGACAGTTATGGTCCCAGAGGGGATTCCTGACATCATCTGGCTCACCCATTAGGAATGGAGAACATGTAAGACAACTGTTATGTGCATTACAATATCCGAAGGAAATCGCAGTTGTCAAGTGCACTGCGCATGGAAAGGGGGAGGATTTTGTGTCTTTGGGGAATAATTATGCGGACGAAGTCGCCCGCTTCTGTGCAGAACAAGGATGCATATTTACAGAGGGTTACACAGGAGAGAGCCAAGAAAGAACCGAGCTCAACATGATGTTGGCCATGGCAGACACTTGGGAGGAACTCAAGCGACTGCAGGATGAGGTCTGAGATCAGGAACGGAATGGATGGGTCAAAGCAGGATGTGAAAGAGGGGATGTGGATGTTTGGGTTTCCAGTGATGGGAGAGCTGTGCTGCCAGAAAGTCTGCTGAGCCCAATGGCGAGACTAATACATGGACCGGTACACCTTGGTAGAGATGCAATGATGCGTGTGTTTAGACAGACGTGGTATAACCCACGATTTCGTGCGATCGCTGAAACAGTTTGTCAGAGGTGTGTTACGTGTCAGCAGATGAATGCTGGAAAGAAAACAGTAGTCACCTTGAGTCACATTGGGAGGTCAGGAGGGCCCTTCAATAGAATACAGTTAGATTTTGTGGAAATGCCTAGGTGCAATGGGTTGAGATACATTTTGGTGCTGGTATGTGTATTCTCATGGTGGGTGGAGGCTTACCCAACACACAGGTGTGACACTCTCACAGTGGCAAAATTATTGCTGAGGGAACTCATCCCGAGGTTTGGGATTCCAACCTCTTTGGAATCTGATAGAGGAAAACACTTCCACAGTGAAATCATGAAGTTACTTTGTGCCGCATTGAACGTTGATCAGAGACTCCATTGCAGTTATCGACCAGAGGCTTCTGGGATGGTGGAGCAGGTTAATGGGACTTTGAAAGCCCGGATGGCAAAAATGTGTTCATCAACGTCTCTGAAGTGGCCTGACGCATTGCCACTTGTGCTGATGAGCATGCGGAGTGTCCCAGACAGGAGGACTGGGTTGTCCCCGCACGAAAACTTGATGGGAAGGGCAATGCGGTTGCCAGCAGTACCGGCTACAGCTTTGATAAACATCACTGATGACTTGATTCTCGATTATTGTAAAGGACTATCTGATGTGGTCCGTTCTGTGTCCCAGCAGGTACAAGCGCCAGCTGTTCCGGCCTCGAGTGATCTGTGCCACGACCTGTGTTCAGGCGATTGGGTGCTTGTCTGAAAACACGTGAGGAAGAGCTGCCTGGATGTTCGGTGGCGAGGCCCGTACCAGGTGATACTGGTAACGAACACAGCAGTGAAGTGTGGAGGACTGCCGAACTGGGTGCATGCCTCCCATACCCGCAGAGTTTCAGCACCCTCAGAAGAAACAGCTCCTCTCGTAAATGAAAATCCAGCTGATGTGGCAGGGCCACATGAGAGGACAAGCCAAGCTGTGAGGGCCGCTGACACAGCTGGTTGTGCACCAGAGCAGGCTGATGGGGGTTCCGACAACCAGAACCTCGACTCTGACTCAGACGACAGAGGTGGTGCAGTGGGTGGAGTGGAGTCAGATTCAGCAGAAGAAGGAAGTGGTGCACAGGGTATAGAAGGGGAAGGCGGAAGAACGACCAGAGTTGAGGAGGCTTAGCCGGAACGACAGAGGTGACTGAATCTGAGGTTGGCACCCGAAAGAGATCTTGCTCCAGTGTCTGAAACGTCTGAAACAGAAACAAGTGATGAAGAGCAGACTCAAGAGGGTCGGAGAAGGTCGAATAGAACGAGGGTACCTTGCCGGAGATACTCTACTCCTGAGTGGACTTACGCAGTGACTGATGCAGGGGGTAGTGAGTTCGGGGAGGCTGAGGTCTGTGCAGGTGGTCAGCAAGAGCCCGAGCGTGGTGCTGAAAGTGGTGCTGGTGATACCAGGACTCGAAGTTGAAGGAATACTGACCCTCACGGTTCCGAACCCCCCGCTTCTAAGTAAAGTCCGAGAATTGGTCTTTCATCGGCTCGAATTTCCGTCCTTTGGATTTGAGCCGTCTTCACAAGAAGTGGTAATTCTTCGCCTTGAACTTTTGTATCATGTTTTAGAGGCACTGACAGAGGATCTTATCGTGGATGAAATATAACCTGTTGTAAATAAAAAGTCTAAAGAAGAAGATAACCTAGGTCCGAGTGGAAGAAGAATAAATTTAGGGACTTTCCACCGAAGAGGAACAAAAACTTAGGGAAGTCTTTTTCTGGACTATGTAAATAAGACTGTAGCTGCTAAGGGGATTTCCAGAGGTTTCGAAGTGTTGCTCGAGTTGGTTAAGCAAGTCACGTGTGGAGAAGACAGAGACTTTTGAGTGCTCATTGCTGAAACTAAGAACTTTCGAGAACTTTCGAGATCATGGAGGCTTGAGATCCAAATCGTAGATCCAAATTGATTATAGGCATACTTATAGGGGGTGTGATAGTTTCTATAATCATAGTAATTGTAGTCTCATATACAGTTCCACACGAGCTAGCAGTGGAAGGGGTGCCAGGGACTCCTACACCTACTACACCTAGCCAAAAAGAGGTAAACATAGGAGCTGACAAGGCTTTGCTGATAGAAGAAAGTCGTAGATTGCATGTAGATTTGTTTAGGAGCGATTTTAAGCTTAATGCATACGCTAAGCTACTATATGAGTACGTGGATGTGATGGATGCGAAGGATTGTTATGTGTGCATGCAGTTGCCTGCTTCAGTGGATGAGGGTATTAGATATCACCATCTTCCACTAACGTATGGAATTTCATGTAGTTTGCTGCTTAGTATATTTTATGAAAGAGATCAGTTTGAGTATTTCTTTTCCAATTACGATGCAGTGCTTCCTGAAGTCCCAGCTTACAAACATTTGAATAAGTATGATTACTATAAGTCAGAGGATAGACTTAGGAAGTTCTTCATACCGTCTTTGGAACTGGACACAGCATATGCTCACCGACATAATTTGACGTGCTCATTATCAGATGTAGAAAAGAAATTTGTAGATCAGGTAGAAGATAGATATAGAAAACTAACACAGGCACGGGACATAGGGCATAGTCCAGTGGATTGGACCGAGGAGGAAAGATTGCACCGAACAAAAGGAAGTTATGGTCCTATAGCCTTGGACAAGGAGCAGAGGGGAAAGTTGTGTGTGAGACGTTATCAGACCTACTATGAAAAGGTTCCAGTGGGACAGAGCACGTGTGACCATGTTTTCACCATGGCAGATGCAGCAAAGAATTTTCTCCAAGGCCCTGTGCAAGTGTATTTTGTGTGTGGAAGGAATGCTTATGTGAGATTGCCTGCGAATTGGTATGGTACGTGTTATTTGGGAATAATCTCTCCAAAGATTTACCATACAGAGGATTTGGAACTTTTGGAAGGTGGAAAGCATTCGAGAGTGAGAAGAGGTGTGAGTGCAGGGGTCGTAGTGGGAGATATCTTTGGAGCAATGATACCAAGTTTGGGAGTGATCTTGAATGATGTGAAGATCCGGAGACTGGCGACTGTAATAGACGAGCTATCTATGAACACAGCAAAATCGTTGGTACTTGTGGAGGGAGAGATGTTGTCGATAAGGACGATGGTTTTGCAGAATCGCCTTGATTTGGATGTACTATTGGCAAAAGAGGGCGGAGTCTGTAAATTATTGAAAGTTCAAGAGTGCTGTACTTATATACCAGACCGTAGCAAGGATCTGGAGAAATATATAAGTAACATCACTACAATCCACACGAAAATAGCGGATTTGACTGAAGAGGGAGCTTGGGAGAAGGTTGGCAAGGGATTCGGTCAAGTGGGGAGCTGGTTTGCGAATTTGGGAAGGGGATTCCTTGGTTATGTTCTGAGACCTCTCCTAATCGTGGTGATCTGTGTGGTTTGTCTGTGGGGTCTGATCAAAGTATACAAATGGTATCGAGCAGGCAGAGCTGAGAGAGCTCTGAGAGCAAACAAGACGAGTATGGCTAGACTGCAGGACAGTCACTATCGAAATCTTAAGAGTTTGGAGAGTTTCCGGCAAGGGAGAGTGGCAACGAGTTCTGTTTAGGTCGGTTCTTTCTCCAAGGGAGTTGAAAAGATGTGATGACAGGAGTCATCAAAGGGGGGAACTGATAGAGCGCTATGTTCTCGTAAAATTGTAGGGGTGCATTATAATCATTGTTAGTCTGTACCCGCATATATCACGATACATATATCTATGAATGGTTAGTTAATGTAGTCATAAATTGCATTATTAGAGTGAATAGAAGGGTAGTTGTGCTATTATGATTTTTGCAAATTGTAATGCTTAACTGAAATGTGTTCAAAATGATGCATTAATGGAGTAGGCCATGTATAATCGAGATGCAGTAGTTAAACGTGTACCATATTAAGTTACACATGTAGTTCACCTTTCGCATAAATGTAATGAACTAATGTTTGTAGAAGTGATCACAATTGTGTGTTTAAATTGTGTGAAGGCCTGACTGCATATACGTAAGGGAAAGGCCTGATTCGTTCTTATGTTAGCTTATTTTGTAGGTAGGAAACGTTTCTCTTGGAAAGGCTCTCTGGGTACAGTTGGTAAATTCATGTAGAGGGAAAAAGTCTGTTGAAACGTATCTTCTGTTGCAGGTGCAAGGACATATGCCTCGTTAGCGAAAGACTGGCTCTTTGTTTCACGAGTTAGGGTGGTGAGAGGTATTGAGATGGGAGTATACTGGAATGCAGGGATGATACTTTCAGCGGAGAAGGTGCCTGGGACTCAAGGTCATTGTAACCGTCCAGGATGAAGTAAGAGTTTCGATGGAAAAGTACGAGAAGGAAAACCTGGCTGAAGAGGCGTGACAAGGGCGTGTTCAATTGTTTTTGGGATTTGTATTAGGGACAGTGCCCCGAGGGTGGAGAGTAGAGAAGAGGTAGAGGAGACCAGAGAGAGAGAAGACAGAGGGGGATTTTAAGAAGGAGCATCTTAGAACGAGCTTGAAATGCTATGTGAGTGCACTTCCTAGGAAGTCTTCACAGCTGACACCTTTTTCTTTACTCTTGCCTGGGAAATTCGTTAAGTAGGTATGTCATCTGAGTGATAGAGTAGGGACAGCAAATGGTTTTATGCTTATTTAGATAAATGAGGAATAACATAGAGATTGGAGCTGTTATTGCTTGTCTAATACTTCTGGAGCTAACGATTCTTCTTATCCTGAGTCGGATGAGACTCCTGCGTAGGATGCTATTTGTATTAGTGCCCATTTATTTCTTTAACCTCGTGTTGAGGTGCTTGCACGTGCAGTTATTCTTGGCTATAATAAACCCACAAAATTGAATTCGGAGTCATTGGTTTTTAAGGTAAACTGGATTCTAAATTGTCGCATAACCGAAAAGATTTTTCCCTTCACACTATTCAGCAGGTAAAAAGATCCTGGCGAACTGAAGATTCTTAGAAAGATAAGATAAGAATCGGCGTTATCAAATCTAGTGATTATGAAGGTATTTCTAAGCAGTTCAACACTGCATAACTTCTCCCTGCAACTAGGAGAACGCTTCAAGGCAAGATGTAAATTATTGCATATCCCCTTGCAATAAGTGTTAGAGCTGGGAGACCAATGCAGTGGAGAACTCATCCACATTCAAGAGTTGCCACATTGCAACTACATCTTATAAAATCTCTCCTGCCCTATCTATTTTGTACAGGAGCAAAGTGTCCTCTGTAATTGCTTAGCCAAAATCAATGGCTTCAGAATCAAAACAACATGGTGGTATGACACATTGTTTATTATATTTCCTTAATTGCTTAATGTTGCTGTTGTTATTGAGCTCATGGATATGGACGCGCCCAATGGCTTGAGAACTGTGTTTCAATTGTGGTAGTTTGATCCTTGAGTATTGCTTCAATGGCAAAGTCAGACCAAATAGACTCTCACTCGGTGGGCCTTAATTTCTTTCCTTTCAAAGTCAACATCTGTCTTACGTATGACAACTTGTTCTAGTCGGAGGTCCTGTTTAAATGAAACTGTAAGTCCTGTCATTTGGCAGTCAGTGCATGCCCTTCTTGCAAAAAAAGAATAGAGCTGAGGCCTTGGCGTATGACCATGTAGTGTGCAGAGGAGTTCTTTGGTGGAGCCGACTGGCACCTATTTAGGTCATTCTTGCTCAAGGGATTACCCATGATGTCCCTGTCTCGTTTGATTGTCTGCAAAGAGCAGCTTGCCCTATTTGCGTTACCAACAGTTCATGTATACGGAACACACTGAAACAGAAGGCTGCTTGTTGGGTTTATGCCAGGTGACAAAATAGGAAGGGCGAACAGTACCACACATTTTCAGCCAGCCTGCAGCGTTTACAAAAGCAGAGGAAGTTGTCCGTCATTCAATACACAATGCAAACGCTATTAGTTCAAGAAAGCATTCACAAGTGGGAAAGGGAGAGAAAAGAGTTCTGGGTGCTGGCAACCCGATGGTCCTGGATTCCCTTAGACAGGATGAAAGATAAAAGGAAAGTAGGAAGGAAGGTAGTATTTCTATCCCCTTGCTTTCGTCTGTAGTCCCCCGAAGAGGCAAACGGTGCAGCTGGACAAAAATTGAGACCCCGCAGACTTGGCCATGGGGCAGGCATTCAGAAGTTCAGTGCAGGATGGTGAACAGTGCATAGAGCAAACACAAGGAGATGAAGGACGGAGTGCTGAAACTTTTCAGACACTCACCCCCAGTCACAGATCTGGGTTGAATCCATCATCGTTCTTTAGCTCACTTCGCCACCGCAGTTCAGACGCAGCTATATGTAAATCAGTCTTGACCCTGTGCCTCATGGGAACAGTCCAGCTGGAACTGCCAAGCCAGGTCTTCTCTGGACCAGAAACAAGCATCCTGGGACCGGTTTCGGGTTAGCACCCTTCATCAGCCAGGCTAGCTTGAATCCAGTGTCAAAGTGAGCAAGGGATCCACGTTTGGGCATACCCTGCCAACTTAGGGCAAACAAAGCAAACACAAGGAGATGATGGATGGATTGCTGAAACTTTTCAGACACTCACCCCCAGTCACAGATCTGGGTTGAATCCATCATCGTTCTTTAGCTCACTTCGCCACCCCAGTTCAGACCCAGCTATATGCAAATCAGTCTTGACCCTGTGCCTCATGGGGACAGTCCAGCCCGAACTGCCAAGCCAGGTCTTCCCTGGACCAGAAACAAGCATCCTGTCACCGATTTCGGGTTAACACCCTCATCAGCCAGGCTAGCTTGAATCCAGTGGCAAAGTGAGCAAGGGACCCATGTCTGGGCATACCCTGCCAACTTAGGGTGAACAAAGCAAACACAAGGAGATGATGGACGGAGCACTGAAACTTTTCAGACACTCACCCCCAGTCGCAGATCTGGGTTGAATGAATCATCGTTCTTTAGCTCACTTCGCCACCCCAGTTCAGACCCAGCTATATGCAAATCAGTCATGACCCTGTGCCTCATGGGAACAGTCCAGCCCGAACTGCCAAGCCAGGTCTTCCCTGGACCAGAAACAAGCATCCTGGGACCAGTTTCAGGTTAACACCCCTCATCAGCCAGGCTAGCTTGAATCCAGTGGCAAAGTGAGCAAGGGACCCAAGGCAAGAGCACAGGCATCCACATAAAATAGAAAAAGCGGGAATTCAGTTCCTGGGCAGCAGCACTCTGTGGTATTGTACGCTATAGCTGAGTGTTGTACTCCCAACCTAGTCCCAAAATAATAACAGTGGAAACAGGAAGAGGATAATGGGGACTTCAAGTGTGATAAGAAGTATCACACAGGCGGAGGGTAACGTGCTGTACAAGATAAAGGTCAGGAGGTCTAACAGCCAGTCCGTCATTGTCATGTCACGTATTTTAGTGACATGTTTACAAGTAACAATTGTTACGGCAGCGGGTAGTCAATCAATTGAGATATAGCAGCCTGTAAAGTGAAAGTCATGGAGCATCAGTAATACCCAGACACAGTAAAGTCTCAAGAGATCTAAAAACACTCTGTAACAATTGAAAAACAACTCAACAAAATAACATTACTTCAACCTGTAATCATGACATAGCACATCAAAATAATAGTAGTACAATACAATGCAAAGAATGCAATACCAACCCCCTCCCTGTTGTGAGTAGGTAGACACCTAGTCACATCTGGAGACCTCCGCCGGTGACCAGCAGGAGGCAGTGTCCCAGAGTCGACCATCCACTGGCGACACTAAAATGTGCTGCCTGCAGCAACATCTGGGAAATCGCACATTATCAACCGGCGCCTATCTACCTGTTGCAACAAAAGGTGGAGCACTGCCTGCTACCACTGCCACGATATTGTTCTGGTACTCAATACTTGTGCCAACCAAAGGGAGCGACTTCCGCTACCACCCTTGAACTAGGGAGCAAAATCTGCTACAACTCTAAAACAAGGAGATATACCTGCTACAACCCTACTCTGGGGGGCAGGTGTTTCTCTCAGCACTCACCTAATTGTGTCCCCTCAGGCAATGCTCACCGCCCTCTGTAGCACTCACGGGCTAAAGCATTCGCCCCCCGCCCCCAGCCGGGGAGTCTCTGTGGGCAAGACAGCGAACTGCAGAAATTAACCGTCCTTGACACACTGACACAGAATCACCACTTAGTGTCAGGGACTTACTGCTGGCAAGAGAAAATGCGCACGGACATCTCCAGGGGCGAAGGCGACAGCTCAGCAACTAAAATCCAAATTTAGATGCACAACAGTGAGAAGAGCACTCACTGGTCAGGCAGCATAGCCGGAGAGAACAGCATAGACAGTTAAAACCAATGGGCCCTGCAATCCAAGACTGGATACCAGTCGCCCAGCGTCAACCATAGTAGAAAGAGAGGTAGCAGTCTGTCATTCAATACACAATGCAATCGCTGTTAGTTCATCAAAGCATTCACAAGTGGGAAAGGGCGAGAAAAGAGTCCTGGGTGCTGGTAGCCCGGTGGTACTGGAGTCCCTTGGGCAGGATGAAAGAGGAAAGGAAAGTAGGCAGTAAGGTAGTATTTCTATCCCCTTGCTCTCCCCCGAAGAGGAAAAGGTTGCGGCTGGACGAAAATGGAGACCCCACGGATTTGGCCATGGGGTCTGGCATTCAGAAGTTCAGTGCAGGAATGGTGAACTCTGGCATCCACATAAAATACAAAAGTGAGAATTCAGTCCCTGCGCAGCGGCACTGTGTGGTATTGTACGCTATAGCTGAGTGATGTACTCACAACCTAGTCCCAAAATAATAATAGTGGAAACAGGAAGAGAATAATGGGGCCTACAATTGTAATAAGAAGTATCACACATGTGGAGGGTAACGTGCAGCACAAGATAAAGGTCGGGAGGTCTACTAGCCAGTCTGTCATTGTCGTGTCACGTATTTTAGTGACATGTTTACAAGTAAATATTGTTACGGCAGGGGGCAGTCAATCATTTGCGATATAGCAGCTTGTAAAGTGACAGTCACGGAGCGTCAGTAATACCCAGACAAAGTAAAGTCTCAAGAGATCTAAAAACACTCTGTAACAATTGAAAAACAACTCATCAAAATAACAGTGCTTCAACCTGTAATCATGAAACAGCATATCAAAGTAACAGTAGTACAACACAATGCAAAGAATGCAATATGAACCCCCTCCCTATTGTGAGTAGGTGGACACCTAGTCACATCTGGAGACCTCCCCTGGTGTCCAGCAGGAGGCAGTGTCCCAGAGTCGACCATCCACTGGTGACACTAAAGTGTGCTGCCTGCAGCAACACTTGGCTAATCGCAAATTATCAACCGGCCCATCTACCTATTGCAACAAAAGGTGGAGCACTGCCTGCTGCCACCGCCACAATATCGTTCCGGCACTCAATAATTGTGCCAACCAAGGGGAGCGACTCCCGCTAACACCCTTGAACTGGGGAGCAACTAAAACTCTAAAAGGAGGAGCTACACCGGGTACAACCCTACCCTGTGGAGCAGATGCCTCCCTCAGCACTCACCTAATGGTGTGTCCTCAGGCAATGCTCACCACCCTCTATGGTAAACAATGGCTAAAACGTTTGCCCCCTCCCCCCCCAGGCCGGGGAGTCTCTGCAGGCAAGACAGGGAACTGCAGAAATCCACCCTCCATGACACACCGACAGAGAATTACTACTTAGTATCACGGAGTTACTGCTGGCAAGGGAAAATGCAGACGGACATCTCCAGGGGCGAAGGCAACAGCTCAGCAGCGAAAATCTAAATTCAGATGCACACCAGAGTGAACAGCACTCAATGGTCAGGCAGCATTGCCGGGGACAACAGCATAGGCAGTTAATACCAATGGGCCCTGCAATCCAAGACGGATACCAGTCACCCAGCGTCAACCATAGTAGAAAGAGAGGGAGAGAAAAAGACGAAGATCTATGTTCAAGCAAGAGCCTAACCTCAAGCAGTGCAGTCCTCAACAGAATGGTGACTTACTGAAAAATATATCAACAAAGCCACAAAAACAAGGCAAATGAAAGACACCAAGATAGCGGTGAAAACAGCCATTTATCAGGTGAGGCATAAAAGAGCCACAAAGAGGGAGACAAGGCCAAGGCTCCTTCTTCATTGTTGTTGTTGGGAAGAATTTAAGCCCAACATAGGAAGATCAGAGCATGGTCAAATATAGTTACCAATTTCAATCTGGCATACTTCGGTAGGCTGTATTTTGTTCAGTAATCTATCCTGGAATGGGAGTTGTGTGGATATGAGAAATAGGTGTAATCTCTCTGCTCTAGGTGTGCTTCAGAGGTTTTGATGATTATGGTTGGATATCAAACTATGGAATTAGTGGAGGGCCTCATGTGCTGAACCCACAGATTTTCTGTCAAGCTCTGTGTCCACAAAAGAGTTGAAGTCACTGGCTAGAACGTGTAGATCTGCATACGACGGAAAAGCAAGGTTTTCCAAATTTGAACCAAAACATAGTATTGAATAGATGGAATGTGTATACATCAATGACTATGATCTTTAAACCACTGTAGTAAAAAAAAGACAGTTTTCACATATCTGCCTTTGTTATTTTTGTTGGATGAAGAAATAGAAATGTTTGTGGATTTATGGATTAAGATTCCAATCCCATCCTCTTTTGGTCCATGGATGATGAGCAGTATACCTTCTTGAAGCTATTTATGGCTAGTTTTCTTTTACGTCAATCTCATCAAGATTTTCTGTCATAAAGAGCAAGGACTCATATTAGTGAAACCATAGCCTGCTTCATCCATGTTATCTTGTATAACCTAAGACTGCCAACAGGAAGTACCAATCACCCTTAACTGTCTCTGCGTCCTGGCTCCAAGAACGTGAAAGGTTGTGAGAAGCTTGCCAGGCAAGACTGTTTAGTATTACTGCATGAAAATCACTCACACTTTTCCCAAGCTCTCAAACTAGACACCTGCTCGCGTTCAGTGCGCCAAACTGTCATGCAATTAGTGTCAAAAACTTGTATACTCCTAGGTCCTCTTAGGTATAAATATGTTCTGTGAGCCTGTTCCATTGTGCTAATACTGGAGGAATTCCTGGCCGATTTAATCTGTGATTCGCAAACTATTAATTTTTCTTTTGGAAACCTTTCAGGCTGGCATGTGAGGAGATTTTTTCTGACTAAAGTATTTCTGAATTGTTGCCGCTACACTTTTGGCTGGTTTCTTTGCTGATGGTATTGTCTTAGTTTGGGCTTTTATGCAATTGCACTGAGCTTTGCCAGATGGACCAGCCTTAACAGCAGAAACCGCCTGTAGGCTAAAAACAAGTTTAGTGTCTTAGATAAAAGACCCATTGATGTTAAACACAAACATGGATGAACTGCTAATACTGCTAAAATGTGAAACTCATAAACCAGCACTGATGTACTTCCAATAAGGTGCTTTGGTCTTTCTACAGAAAGTGACTTTCACAATATTCCAGAATACTCTTGAATCTTTACAGGCACTAGCAGTTGTCAAATCATTTCAGGTTTTATTCCTAACAATAATCTTGTGATTATGAAGGTATTTCTAAGCAGTACAACACTTCATAATATCCTCCCTGTAACTAGGAGAACGCTTTCAGGCAAGATGTAAATTATTGCATATCCCCTTGCAATAAGTGTTAGAGCTGGGAGACCAATGCAGTAGACAACTCATCCACATTCAAGAGTTGCCACATTGCAACTACATCTTATAAAATCTCTCCTGACCTATCTATTTTGTACAGGAGCAGAGCGTCCTCTGTAATTGCATAGCTGCATTCAATGGCTTCAGAATCAAAACAACATGGTGGTATGATACATTGTTCATTATATTTCCTTAATTGCTAATGTTGCTGTTGTTATTATGCTCATGGATATGGACATGCCCAATGGCTTGACAGTGTGTTTAATTTGTGGTAGTTTGACCTTTGAGTATCGCTCCAATGGCAGAGTCCGGCTAAGTTGAGATCTGCTCCCTGTGGCAAGGACACACTCAGTTTTAGTCATTTCTGCAAGCATGTACGCAGGTTAGCATTAAAATGACCTGCTAAAATAATAGGACCACTGCTGCATTGAAACCTTTTGGGAATTTTGAATATGGGCGTAGATGATAGGAAGCTCAGTAGGTAGGGCACTGATGTTACAACTAAGGAAGACCACCTCCTATGGAATGCCACCCTCTTTCTGCTTAAAGAAGATGTGTTAGAGAATCTTAAAGTATAACTGTTAGACCTGGCATCCTTGGCGTGGTTCCCGCTGACTTTTTGCCTTCAGACCTCCTGTTTTTGCTGACATCGTTTTTGCTGGTCTTAGGATTCTGCGCACATTACCACAGCTGACCAGTGCTAAAGTACTTGTGCTCGTTCCCTAAAACACAGTAACATTGGATTATCCACAATTGTCATATTTAATTAACCTCTATGTTCCTAGTAAAGTGCACTGCCTGTGCCAGGGCCTGTAAATGTAATGCTACTAGTGAGCCTGCAGCACTGGTTGTGCCACCCACTTAATTAGTCTTTTCAACATGTCTCAGGCCTTCCACTGCAGAACCTGTGTGTGCAGTTTTAAACTGCCAAGCCGACCTGCCAAGTTAAACCAGGCCCAAACCTTCCTTTTCAGTACATATAAGACACCCCTATGGTAGGCCCTGGACAGCTCAGAGGGCAGGGTGCAATGTGTTTAAAAAGCAGGACATGTACTTTCAAGTTTTACATGTCCTGGTAGTGAAAAATTCTTAAATTCATTTTCACTACTGCCAGGCATATATCTCCTATAGGCTAACATTGGGATTACCTTATTACATTTTATAAGCGTATTTCCAAATGGGAAGATATAACTGGTATATGTTTAGTGTCTCTGGACTCCTAATTTAAAATCCTAACTTATGGTGAATTCTGATTTCAAATTACAGTTCTGAAAATGCCACTTTTCAAAAGTGGGCATTTTGTTGCCTTAGCTATTCGGTGCCAGCAGCCTATCTCTGATCACATGTCTGGGGTGGGTGTATTCCACCTAGACAGCCACACACAATAGGAGCTTAGGTGTGACCTGATGGGCCAACCTGACAGGATAGGAGGGAGGACCTGGACACAGCCTCACTTGCACCTGAATAGGCTGTGTCCTATCCACACACAGAGGGCTGCATACCCCCCTGTGGCGATTCTAGAGCCAGGGCAGGAAGAGAGGGCATTTGTGCACTTTAAAGACATCTCTTTGAGGTCTCCCCACTTCAAAGGCAGTACTAGGTATAAGAACTGAACCTCAGACACTACCATTTCAGTACACTTCTGGACCTGTGGATACTGTGCTAGTTAAAAGGACTGCTGTGCTGCTGAAAGGACTGCCACTCTGCTGTACCGCTACTCTACTGGACTCTTGCTTTGCTGTGCTGTCCTGCTGCCTGCTGCCTGCTGCTCTCTTGCCTGGGAGTGAGAAGGACTGTACCTGCATATCTCCAACCCCGAACCCAAAGTGACTCTACGGGTTAGTTTCTGGCCTCCTGATCTGAAGCCTCAGGGGCATAACAGGCTTCCAACAACATTGCATCTGCACCTAGACTCCGCTATCTATGAGTCTACGCTGCTAAGTGATACCACCCCAGTCCTGGACCCTTCAAAGTGGGCCTAAGGTGCTTGCTTCAGCAGAACCAATGCATCTTCAGTCAACCAGGCGCATCGCCGCCGCTGGGCGGATCAGAACCAGCCCATTGCCCCTGTTGCACGGATCAGAACTGGCACATCACCTCTGCTTTGTGAATCAACACTGACGCATCGCTGCTGCTGCGTGGATCAAACTCGATGCATTGCCTTCAAAACCACCACAGCGCAACGCTCATCATGGTACAGAGTCCTCGCATCTCTGTCGATGGCAGCCTCGGCGATGATGCTGAACCTCTGCATTGCAGCACCCTGCTCATCGAAGCCGTTGCATCGCCACTGCTGCACGGATCAGGACCAGCGCATCGCCGCCGTTGCGTGGATCGGCACCTGTGCATCCCCTCGTCTGCACCACGCATCCTCAACGTCGACGCAATCAAGATGGAGTCGGGCCTACATAACATGGAGTGGGACCTAAGGGGGCTTTTTTTAAATTATTTTGTTTATTTAACTTTTACAGCGTTACATTAGCACTTGACAGCATACAACAACAGTGCCTATCTACGACAGAGTCACTTAGCCGATCTTGAAAGTAAAAATACATATAGTAAACGGAATGAAGGTACATCAAAGGCATTCAATAACCTACATTGAGGAAGCATACATGTTAGGTGCGTATCCTTGAATTCCCCATGACGTATCCCCCTTACCCCCCCTTGAATATATTAACCATCAATATGTAAAACAGATAGAAGGTTAGTGAGACCTGTCGATGTCATTTCCTTCCGGCTCCCCAGTTTCCTTGCCCACAAGGTATTGTTGGTACAACCCCCAGAAGCTTTTAGGGCGACTCAGTGGAGGTAATATCTCATTGTAAATTTCGGACTGTGTGTTACAGTATAACATATCTTTGGACCAATCCGCCATCTTCGGAGTGGCCCCTTAGCCCAACATATAGCTATTCGCCGCTTGGCGAGCAGCAACCCCATAGCAACCAGACGTCTAACATCCTTCTGCAGAGGTTTAGTATAACCCAATAATGCAAGTAGCGGATCTGGTGTTAGTGAGAGCCCCGTGACCTCATTTAGTGTACATATAATCTGCTCCCAGAACCCAGCAACCTTCGGGCACTGCCATGCTATGTGTAAAAACCCAGCTACTCCCACATTGCAGCGGTAGCAAGCTGCCGAGTCAGGTAGACCATATCTGCATAGTCTCTCCGGAGTGTAGTAGACCCTATTGAGGAATTTGAAATGATTGAGTCGATGTCTGCCATTTAAAGAGATTTGCTTAGTTGCTTCGCAGCAATACCTCCAAGTTCTGTCATCTATAACTAGCCCTAGTTCCCTCTGCCAATCCAGTCTGGCTTTCGTGCATTGCGTCCTCCTGGACCTAAGGGGGCTTTATGTCACTCCCTGCATCTGTGCTCCTCCCCTGAGCCTGCAGCTATTTCAGTCCTGTGAGCAGCTTGCAGCTGACTTCTGTTGAGTCTCCTTGTGCTCTGTGTTCCTGCTGCTGTTATTAGAGGCTTTGATTCTGTTTCCTTTTTTTCCCTGTACCCATTTTCCTGTTTTTGGCTATTTGTAGTATCTGTTTCTGTCCCTAGTTTTCCTGCGTTTCTGTTCCTGTGTTAGCCATTGATCATAGTCTTCTGTCTGCACTCTTCTTGATCTGCCCTGTTATACGCAGACTCCCTGCCTTGTGTTCTGTGTTCCTGTTTGTCTGCATATTTCTGTCTTGCCTTGTTTGAGTGTAGATAATTCCTACCCTTGTTCTCAGGATTTCAGCTCTGTGTATTCCAGTTTTGTTCCTGACACTGATTCCAGTTCAGCTTTTCCCAGCGTTTCTGTTTTGGTTCCTTGTTCTGTTTTCTGTTGTTCTGTCTTGTGGTATGCTGTAATTTTGATTGCCTAGCTTCCAAGGGTGCCAGCTAGACTCCAAGGCTTGTGCTTTTGTCACAGAGAACCACCCAGCACTCCTTCTCCATGGGACCTGCTTGGTGTCTCCCTCAACTATGTGAGATTAATCCGCTCTTTGGTTTTGTATAAGGGTTTTTCACCTCACAGAGAGGTCACTATCCAAGGAGTATTCAAAGTTTAATATTTGATAGTTTGTCTGTCGTATTTCTTGTTTCCCTTTGTTGTAGAACTTGTGTTAGCCTATAGTTTCCCTTTACAGACTTTCAGTTTCCTAATCAAAGCCTGTCCCTGCCTACTCCAGTCCTCTGCCTCCATGCTCCCTTCCTTTCCAGCCTTCAGGTATTTGCTTATATATTTTCTACCCCAGCACTAGAAATCCCATTTTCCTATAGAGAGCTTACAACCCCAATATTCCAGTTTTGTCCCAAACACATCCTGCTAGTCCCTTTACACTCTGAGGGTGGCCAATTGTTGCCTAGCTGGTTCTAGAATGGAGGCCTTCATTTTTCCCATTCCATTCTGAGAGAATGGGCCCGGCCTGGTTTATTCCGCTTTCTTCAGGACTCTGACCGGCCTGAGACAGGCCTTGGGTGGGTCATTTCATTGCATAGGTGCCTCTTTGCTGCACTGCGGAAAGGCTAGTGCCTTTTGGCCTGGCGTCAATGATGATGGGCAAAGCTGTAGATACACAGAGGACTCTGGTACTAGGAGCTCCTGTGCAGCCTAGGCTGCTCAATGGCACCAAACATTTACCAGTGACTGAGACTGAGATTTTTGTAAGCATTCCACCTATCACTTTATTTTGCTTTCATGATGGTTATCCTTGCTAACTCTATTGAAAAGAGACTGGGTAAGATGGAGACACTCCTGGCAAAACTGTTGAATATCCACTCGGTTAAACACTAGTGTTACATAGCGCGTTACTTAGCGCGTGTCATTTTCCGCGTTTTCCTGCGGTCTCGCGTGGGAGTGACACGAGCGGACCTTATCTCCGCTCGTGTCGGTCTCGCTCCTAGCATCTTTTAAAATGCTGGGTATGATGTGAAGGGGGGCTCGCTGGAGTGTCATTCAATTTAGAGTGAATTGTATATATAGAAATGTTTACGGACGTTGAGGCATTTGTTGCTTGAACATGTACATGGACGTATGCTCAACTCTTGGAATAAAGTTTACAGTTGAAGCATTTCTGGATCTCGCCTGGATTTCCTGCCTCCCTCTTTCTGCTTTCCAACACTGGCGACGAGCGGGCGAAGCTACGCATTTTTACATATATTTTCGTTCATTTCCTGATTATTTCGCCGTGAACAGCTTTGCCACCATCTTATTGGCTGAAAGTTTCCGGGAGGTTGGAGTTTCTCCTTCGCTTGCTGCTTCACTATTGGTCGCAGTTTTCTTCTTGTTTTCATTGGAAGAAACCGTGGTTAAGGTTTCCACCGTTTTTTTTCTTCTTCTCGTCAGTACTTTCGTCAAAGCTCAATTACATCGAGCAGCCTCACACGGAGCATTGTGTGTGAAATCGTGTGCATCGGATTGCCTCACACAAGGGAGTGTGAGTGTTACTGCCCTCAGCGCTTTTACTACTTCAAGGTACTTTGTCATTTCAGTATAATTTCAGGGAACTTTACCTTCGTAAATTCGTGGAACATATTCTTGGACTACAGTGACTACTTTCCTTATTTTATTTTATTGTTTTTCTAATTTGTTTATATTCACAGAGTATTGTACTATAAAATGTCGAGAATTGTGCCACCTCCTACTTTTCTAGCTGCCCCTGGGGAACCATCTATGAACTGGGACTTATGGGAACCTGTATTCTTAGCTTATGTGGATGTGTTAGAGGGGGATGATTGCGAACCAGAGAGGAAATTAGCACTTTTGAAGCATTGTTTAGGAGGAATGGGACTTAAAGAGTTCAAGAATCTGCCCACCCTCATTAACCCTGGCAACCTTAATGTTTATCAATATGCCGCTAAACAGTTGTCTTTAAGGTTTGGTAAGAAGACCAATACTGTCATGGAACGTTTCATATTTTATTCAAGGAAGCAAAAAGCTGATGAGCCTATAGAAGATTATGTCTCTGCTCTAAGATCTTTAGCAGTTACTTGTGACTTTGAGCACATTTCTTACGAACAGGTATTAAGAGATCAGATTCTCATGCGCACCAACAATAAGAAAGTTCAGGAAAGACTTTGGACATCCTCTGATATATCTTTATCTGCTGCTATTGATATTGCAAAATCTATTGAACACTCAGAGAAATTTGTACATGAAATTAGAGCTGCAGAGAAAAATGAAGTGTGTTTGGTACCTAAGGATTTTGAAAAGTCAAAGAAACAGTTTGCTTTCAAAAATGATATTGTTCAAAGAAATTACCAAGAAAAGTATAAAGGTTTCAAGCAAGATGGCAAGAAATTCACATGTTATAGATGTGGCAGTAGTGGTCACCTAGGAAATGCTAAGTTTTGTCCAGCTATCGACAAAGTATGCATGAAATGCGGTAAAAAGGGCCATTTTAACAAAGTTTGTAGATCCTCTCATAGAAGAGTCAACTATATTTGTGACAGCGACCGTCTTGGGGATTCTAATGATTCTAATGACTTTGATCAAGAATATGTCAATACCGTATTGAATATCAGTGACATCAGTAAGCTAGCAAAATTTCCCTCATGCCTTGTCAAGATAGATGATAGCTGTGTACGTGTATTAGTAGATTCTTGTTCCTGGTATACCATAATTTCGTTAGATGTTGTCAACCAGAATTGGCCACAAAAAATCCTGTGTACCCCGGACATCAACCCTGGTGGGTATACTGGCCACAAAATTGACTTAGTAGGTTACTTTTGGGCTAATTTAGAATTTGATGGGCGTGCTACATTTGGGAAGATTTAAGTGGCAAACAAAGGACAATGGGGCATAGTATCAAGGGCTCTATCGCCGCTTTAGCGGGACTTTTTCCCGCTAAAGCGGCGATATTTTTATCGCCCTATCAGCAAGCTGTCGCTAACAGGTGTTAGCGACAGCTTTTAGGCGTTAGCGACTGGTTTGGGTGCCGCTTTGCATGTCAGCGATATTTATCGCTAATGACATGCAAAGGAGGCGTTCCCAACTAAAAGCGACAGAAAACTGTCGCTAACATACCTATCGCCTATTAGCAATACCCGCGAAGCGATAAAAAAACGCGCGCTAACCCCGATTAGCGCTTGTTTTTTAGAACTGATAAAAACATGACTTAGCAATGAAAGTCAATGGGAGGTGGATTGTAAGGTTAAGTCCCCAGCTTTAGTGCTAGGATTTTATCGCTGGATTTCTCGCGTTAAAGCTGGGTTTTGCCGCTATCGCTGGATATTTTATCGCAATGGAGATAAACCTTGCTAATAGCATGTTATTTCCGCGGTAATATCCAGCGATAGCCGGCAATAAAAAAACGCGCGCTAAGCCAGGTTTGCGATAATTTTCGCATGTTCTTGCTAATATGCCCCAGTGTTTGTTGGGATGGCCATATCAAGAAGAGATGGGCATTAGGTTAGATCCCAGAGCCAATCCTCAAGTGTACGCTATTGGTACTTCTATGTCCAACATTAGTAATACTGATTCAGATTACGTTCATGATTTTAAAACTGCAATTCCTAATGTGTTCAGCGACAAGCTGGGTCAATACCAGGGTTTCAAACATCGCATCAGACTTATTGAGAGTTCTATTCCTGTGCGTCACAGGGTTAGGAATGTACCTTTATCTTATAGAGGAAAACTGAAAGACATGCTACATGATTTGTGCAAGAAAAACATAATTGAACCAATAGAATCTTCTCCTTGGGTTTCTCCGGTTGTTATTTCAATTAAACATTCTGGCGAATTGAGACTGTGTATTGACTTGCGCAGTCTCAATAGTGCTATTTGGGTGGATGCGCATCCCCTTCCCAACTTACATGAAATGGTTGCGACTTTAGCTGGGGCTAAAGTGTTTTCTTGCATAGATCTGGCCAGTGCGTATCACCAGGTGGAGCTGCACGAAGAATCAAAGAATTTAACGGCGTTCATCACTCCTGAAGGTTTGTTCAGGTTTTGTAGAATGCCTTTTGACTTGGCTAGTGCAGCCTCCGTATTTCAAAGACTCATGAAAGAAACTCTAGAGGGCATAACAGGAGCAGTGGCCTTCCAAGATGATATCTTTGTTTTTGGCAAAGATATCACTGATCATGACAACACTCTCACGAAAGTTTTATCGGCTATTTCATTAAAAGGCCTAACCTTACGTGTAGACAAATGCAGGGTCAGGAAAGATGAGGTTGAATATTTGGGACACAATATTAGTGGGAATGGCATCACACCTAAGCAAAACCATGTGAATAATATCATCAAAGCACCCATTCCGAGTTCCAATGAGCAGCTTGTAGCTTTCCTTGGTTTAGTTGAGTTCTATGCAAAATTAATTCCCAATTATGCATCCAAGGTGGACATTTTCCGACCTCTGCTTAAAAAAAATGCAAACTTTAGTTGGTCTGAGGAAATGACACATGCATTTGAACATTTGAAGGAATTTATTATCAATGCTCCATGTTTGAAACCTTTCATTGTGGGCAAACAATGTGTGATTATGGTAGATGCCAGCAGTAGTGGGTTAGGAGGTGTTTTGATGCAAAGGGATTGTGGTAAGGAGTGGATTGTTGCGTATGCATCCAGGGCACTCAAGGATGCAGAGAAAAATTACTCTGTAATAGAAAGGGAATTACTGGCATGTGTTTGGGGTGCTGAACATTTTAGAATGTTTTTATGGGGCACTAAGTTTATTATCAAAACAGATCATAAGCCTCTCATCCATTTGATGGCACCTGGTGGTGGCCGGACTATGTCTTCAAAATTAGCTAGATTAGCTTCTAGATTACAAAATTTTCAGTGTCGGTTGGAATTCGTGAGTGTCAAGAGCAATGTTCACGCGGATTGCATGTCGAGATTGCCTTTGCCATATAATGAATCTGAAGCTGGGGACAGGGAGGATTGTGAAGTTGCATTTACTTTCAGTGATATCAATCTTGTGGAGGGCACAGCTGCTATTCCAGAAGGAAAATGGATAGAGGAAATGAGTAAGGACAGTGAACTCAAAATTGTTCTACATGACATTGTACATGGGTGGCCTGAGGAAAGGAAAATTAGTGGTGACATCATGAGTTTTTTTAAGATTCGCTAAGAACTAGCTATTGAAAATGGCATCTTTGTTAGAGGGGACAAATTTGTACCTCCATTCTCATTAAGAGATGAAATCATCAAATTAGCCCACGAGGGTCACACTGGCATTTCATGTACTAAAAGGCGTGTTAAGGAGAGTTTTTGGTGGCCCAGCATTGATAGTTGTGTTGAACGTTATGTTAGGTTGTGCAGTGAATGTGCCAGCAGCGACAAATCTGCTAGAGCTTTGTGCACATATCCTCACCCTGTTGAACTTCCTTTGGGTCCCTGGCGTAAGCTTGGCATAGACATTATTGGACCTTTTTCTGTTTTACCCAGACAAGAAGCGCATGGAATTGTATTAATAGACTATTATTCAAAATGGCCTGAACTTAAAATGGTTAATGAGGTCACGTCTGAGAAGATTATTGAGTTTTTGCATGATGTTTTTTTGTAGGGAGGGCATTCCTGAGGAAATAGTACTGTCAATGGCCCTCAATTTGTCAGTAAATGCATGATTCATTTTCTTGCTAAATGTGGTATAAATCATAGAAGGATTTCTGTGTTCCACCCAGAGGCTAATGGTCAAGTGGAGAGATTTAACCGGGTGGTGAAAAATGCTATTCAATTATCTGTTAAAAGCAGTCTAAATTGGAAACATGCTTTGAAAGCTATGTTGCTAGCTTACAGGACTTCCCCTAGCGCTATCACGTCAGTTACTCCTTTTGAATTGTTAAGAGGACGTAAACCGGGATCAAAATTAGTACCTTGGTGGCTTAAGATGAGGAAGAGTAACAACAGTGATGATTTCATTTTGGATTTTGTTGGCATTCGACACAAAATGGAGGAGTATAAGCTTAGGATGAAACAAGATATGCAAAAGAAGAGAGGTAAAGTGAGTAGACACTGTGTAGAGGTTAGTGATATGGTTCGTATTAAGAATTTTAAGGCAGATGGAAAGGGTTGCAGTATTTGGTCTGATCCTATTCGGGTCATTCAAGTATTTGGTAATGCTGTACTGTCATAAGGTTTCTGCACATACACAGAGCTATGCACAGGATAATAGGACCCCGGAATACAGTGGTTCGCCTACCATATACCGTAGCACCCAAAACCCCAACCCAACTAGCTTAGCATCCCATTAGTACCAAAGCACCAATGATTGGACAACCCAGAACACGGTATCCCTATCTCAGGACTCGCAGAAACAAGAACACTCTTTCGTCACTCACTCATACTTGTCCACAAGGTGCGTATGAAGAGACACTGGGTAGATTAAAATGTTTATTTTAACTTACGTGCTCTAAGGTACAGTACACGTGTCAGTACTAATAGCATAATGCATATGAATAATATAAGCAGCATGGTTACAATTCCATAGAATACAAACGGGGAAAGCATCTCATAATTCAGTGGATAAATGTATAAATGACATTACCACCCTCCCCTTGCAGTAAGATAGTTTATTATAAAAATAGAAGACCTCTGGGCTTTGACTAGCGAACCCTCATACCTCGGTCTCTAGATGCAGAACTACATCAGCAGACAATCACAGCTCTTCTCACTGGAAAGGATTCCTCCAAGTGTGTTAAGCGCCAGTAAAACTGCAGTATTAAAGACACACAAAGTTCCATGGCATTTGCGCCTAATGTTATGTCTGGGTGCGCGAGACTGGCCATATCAGGAAGAACCGAAATACATTGTTATGCGACCTTGTACATGTTGTGCAGTCTGAGCCCAAATCGAACAAGAGAAAAGGTGAAAGACAGAAAGTGCAGACAGCGCAAAAGAACTTGGCAAGAGCAAAGGGCGAGGGAGCCCTGGCTCAGTGTAACGTGCGCAAAGAAAAGCAGCATGGCAGCTAGGCATAGACCAACATAACAAGGCAGGCAACAAACCACAAGACACCCTCCCCTGGTCAGTCCGGCGGCCAAGACAGAGGTCCAATAGAGAAAAACACATCCAGTTGAGCACAGGGAGCGCCCACACGGCGAAGGACAAGTCAATCCATGAAAGTGTAAGTGCAGAAAAAAGCCATACCCTCCAAGAGGACATCATTGGAATCGTCAAAAAACATAGATGCCATCCAATCCATGAGATCAAAAGAGCAGGAATGCTCCTCAGCAGAGGGAGCATCCAAAAGCAATGCGGGA
The DNA here is from genome assembly GCA_963921515.1 of Calotriton arnoldi. Lineage (NCBI taxonomy): Eukaryota > Metazoa > Chordata > Amphibia > Caudata > Salamandridae > Calotriton > Calotriton arnoldi. The sequence continues at coordinate 369,409 of CAWUFW010001920.1, forward strand.
CAACTTGCGTGATAAACGAAACAGCTTTGTTGTAGGAGATCCTGGGCAGCCGCCCAGATATCCCATTGCGCCAAAATCCCCAGTGCAGCCGCACGCGCCATACAGCCGGCAACGGAACAGTCCTGCTCATGGGCCTCTAAGGGACCCATCAACTGAACAAAATCCGGAACAGACAATGACGAATTGGAGAGGCAATAATCCAAAGTCCAGGTGAAAGGACAGCGGACACAAGTCATTACAGGTTGCACGCAAGTGAAATACGCAAAGCGAAAAGAAAGAGTATATGACACACTCAGTGTCGCCAATGGCAAGACACCAAAACCAGCCAAAAGGCGCTCACGGAGCAGCTGGAGGCGTTCCGGATCGAGCAGGTCCCATCGGGGAGCAGCCATTGCGCAGAAAACAAATTAATAGCAGGACACCAGCCGCCAAAGCGATGATCAACGGGAAACTGCCAAAGACGCTGGAAAAAATAGAATGAATGAATGCCGGGATGACACCAAAAATAGTTTGGAAGGAGGACACCAAACCAGACCCCACGACCTTAAAAAAGTGTACCAGACCCTCAGTGTTAGATGCGTTAAAAATACGATGAATTAACTCCCCAAAATGTTGGGGGAGATTAGTGTTCAAAAGGGCCTGTATTTCACTGTGGGTACTCGCCACCTGGAGAATGAATGTCTCCCTGGCGGACGTGAGCATAACTTCCTCGTTCAATAATAGTGCCTTTATTCTGCTCAGTCTATTGAAATCTGCCTCCATGGTAGGGATGGAAGGCCAAATAGAGATATCAACCTTGCCATGAGGGGGAGGAAAAAGCACATTTTTGCAGCAGACAACCCTGTGCGAAACTGCTACAATGTAAGGAATGCCAGCCTGCAGGCCACAACAGTTTTCGTTATTTAAAAGTAAATAACTACCATTGGAAAGGAGAGTGAAAGTAGGAGAAATAACAGGAGCAGGAATACCTTTCAGCACACAAGCAAGATTAGGAGCGGAAACGCTACATGAGCCATGCAATTTAATGTGTTTACAAATAAGCGAATGACCCATAGTCGAGTCGCAGGACTCCCCCGTGAGAAAGACTTCCTTGCCGTCCCGAAGGCATTTATACATGAAAGGCAAGGACCAGAGTTCATGCAGGAAAGCACTGCCCAAGGGCTGGTAACGGCCCACAGGATAATGTTTCATGCACGAGTCAAATTCAAATAAGGAAAAAGGTAAAGCGATAACCCCATGAACTAGCCACACAGCAGAATCGAGTTCTGCAACAGAGAACGGCAAAGGATCCATCTTTTCGATATGTAATAGAGTGTAAGTTGCATCCTTCATGGACATAAATTGCTGTTTGTCAGTTAAATTAAAAGGTAGAAACAAGGCAGAGGTGTTCAAAAAATGCCAAGGAACTTTACCTAACTTGAGCGTTTGTAAAGTCCATGCAAACTGCATAATGGAGCGCAATTGATTCTGACCATGATATAACACAGAAACATCATCTTGTACAATATCAACAACAGAGGACACAATATTCTCTAAAGTGTAAATGCGAGAAGACAGGGTATTAATACTATTGTCAACAACAGCAAGCACCTTTTCCAAATTTGCTTGATCTATTTCCCGAAGACGGGAAGCAGCTTCAATTTGTGACAGCTTCCAGAGTTCATTATACGTTTCATAAATGAATCTCTTAGGTCGGGGACCACGAGGTCCCAAAACAAAGTCGGACAGATCAATATTGCCTGAAAGGAGGGACAAATGTTGTTTAACAGAATCAAGGGACGAATGTTGCAGCCATTGTTTGCATAATTTATCAACAGAATATGTAGTGACAGTACGGGAAGCAGTAAATCTCGGATCAGGCCTATCCTGTGTGTAGCTAGTACCTGAGTCGTGAAAACGCATTTGACATGCATTAGATGATATAGGCCATACCAACCAGGGTGACTGATCGATTTCGGAAACATTAAACGAATTATTCTGTAACAGAGCCTGCAGGGTCGTCAGGGACAGGTTAAGACGTGAGCTATCATTGGGAAAACTCGACAGGGATGGAATTGAGGGCGTGTTTAATTGTTTAGTGGTAGCTAAGCCCCAACACGTAGTCTGATAGATGGAATCATTTAGGAACATAATTTGGGTAGGGATGAGGCAAGCACGGTGCAATGCCTCGGTTCCTTGTACCTGCCATGGCTTGGAGCCCCAAATAGATTTCAAATCTACTGTATCCTCCCAGTACTCATAACCACCCACAGCCAGGGCACTTAAAAAGGAACCCGAATAAAGCAATTTGGTGTGTGTTAACATAATTTTCTGAGTTGATGTGGTATTGAGTCTAAAATAATAGGATGCAGGGTTTGACCGATTAAAATCAGTAAAATAGGTAAACTTATTTCGAAGAGTTTGTGAGCTACCTGGCAAGGGGTTTGGACAATGTTCCCATTGGGTGTAGTTAACAGAACTACGCAGGGCACTTGGCTTATGGAGAAAATGATTACCCCAATGTTGGTAACAATACAAATCGGCATAATTCGCAGAGTTCATATATAAATCTTCAGCATTAAAAGATGCATAATATTTTAAATCGGCAAACAATGCTTCAACGGCATGCACATCCCAATCATCAGAATGAATATTATTTTTTACTACATCACCCATAGAAACCCGAAGGACATTAGGTACATTAATAATTTCTGTCGGACCATGGATTTGATAGTTCACCGCATCCCATACGATGCCATCAGCAACTGGAAAAGCTGAAATGTTCACAAATGTGTGGTCACGCTTCATGATGTGAGACGAGGAATGAGGAGCCAAAGTTCCAGAAACATAGTCTACAGCAGAGCGTTCAGGTAAATAGTGACCATTGATTAGTAGAAAAAACACTGTGACAAAGCCAATGGACATGAACAAAAAAATCAAGAAAAGTACCAACCAGATGTATGTCCAGGGTGGAATTAAAAAATTGTCTCTAAACCAGGATACAAAAATACTGAACCTGGATGGGACTTTTGAAGAGGTGGAATCCGAATCAAAGGAACAACGAGTCGGGCCGAGTGGCGTTGCTGGCTGATGCGCCACCGACTCAGATGCAGGATAGGTATACTCGTCCTCGTCTATGTTGGTGGAGAGTTGGGGATCAATTATAGTTTCAGGCAAAGGAGAGGATTCAGGCAAATCAACCATCTCAATTACAGCATCAGTGACCGTTCGTGCAGATGGTCCACGAACATATGTCCGATAAATGGCAGGACAAGAGACCGCCGGTGTCACACCACTCAGGATCGGCCAGACGCTGTAGCTTGACATTTTCCACTGAGATGTATCTGTTCTCCTTGCGACCAGGAAGCGGTGGTAGAATGACTGTACGTGTTCCCTTCAAGCCCAGAACTGGAACCGGTGCACGAAAAGAGGGGCCGAATTCTTTTTTGTTTTCAACCTTCTCTCGAACCAGTTCTCCAACCTTTGGAAGCCAGCCGGCTACCGGAATCTGCAACGCAGGATCTGTGGCTGAAGGCAAATGTGTAGTTGCAAGTTTGTCTCGGGCTTCTTGTAAGTCCTGTAACATAGCAGAATGGTTATCTACATCAAACTTGGCGGATTGCGCCGCGATGTCTGGACCCTCAAGGTCAGGCACAAACATTCTTATGCCAAAGAGCATTTCGTATGGGGTCCGCCCACCCAGAGGTCTTCTAGGGAGATTATTAAGTGCACGCTGAACGGTATACAAGTGGGCCAGCCAGTTCCTGCCAGTACCTATAACTCTAGCTGTTAAGGATTGCTTTAAGTCACGGTTCATTCGTTCAACGATAGAGTTGCCCTCAGGCCTATACGGAGACGAAAATTTCACCCGCACCCCAAGCGAAACCATTGCATCCTTGTAAGCCCTAGAGGCAAACGCCGGACCTTGGTCCGAATGGAAGGTGCCGCATGCAAAAATTCCCACAAAGACACGCAAATCCCTGATTACATTTCGAGCGTCAGCACTACGTTGTGGCCAGACCCAGAGGAACCGTGTGCACGAGTCCACTGCTACTAAGATGTATTTATAGGCAGTGTCTGATGAGAATGGACCGCAGTGATCCAAGTAAACACACCCAAAGGGTCTGTTAGCAATGCAGAGCGGGGTCTGTGGAGGGCGTGTTACCGTGGAAGGCTTAATCTGTTGACAAACGTCGCATGAAAGCACAAAAGCACGGGTGTCTTTATACAATCCACGCCACCAATAACGCTGCTGCAAGATGGAAACTGTAGCTGACACACCTGCATGAGCAGAAGCCATGCCTTCGTGTGCAGCTGATATCAAGGCACTCCTGCGGTCCGCGTTGGGGATCAGCCGATCTCCAACGTCAGGTATTGTTACATAAGGAACCAGTTCGGGACTTAACTTGTAAGAATACTTGGAAGGAAAACCTGTAGGGTAATTAACACCTTCCTTGGTTGCAGCAATAGCTGCTAGAATAACAGAGTCAATTTTAGACATGGACCTGGTAACCGCTGCTACAGAACACGTGACTACTGCTGAACGGGCAGCTTCATCTGCCAGATCGTTACCAATAGCGTGTGCGCCCACCCGCTGATGGCCTAAGGTGTGAACCACCTGTGTGAGGGGCAGACGTTGTTGCAATTCTGCCACTCGAACCCAAAGCATTTTATGCTTAATTGTGCTCCCTTTTGCGTCCTTGTAGTCGTTTTTAGACCAGAAAAACAGATTGTCATTGTAAGACTGTACACAGTAAAAAGAATCACATACGATTAGAGTGGTCTCATCCTGAGAAGCGAACTCAAGCGCAAGTAGCAATGCATGTAGCTCGGCCAATTGTGCGGTACTATCTCCAAGTGTGTGCGAGTGTGCACTACAGAGGATTTGAACGTTCCATCTACAAAGGAACCCGCAACAATAGCACATGCAGCTGAATAAGCGTGCTTGGACCCAGTGGCCGGTTGCGCCGAACCATCGGTGTAGATCACACATTTGTAATCCTCAAGCGGCAATAAAAACAGAGGAGGAGGATGAACGAATTCATACTGTAAGAACTCCTGAGTCTGAAGAGAAGAATCGAAAATAAAGGTGACGTCCGATGACGTCAAGGATGTAGCCCATTGTATCCAACGGGGATGCATTGCTTTTGAGTTCGGTACACTTGCCTTTGTTACTGCCTCTAGGGCAGGACAGGGTGTTACCACCAGAATTCGCTTTCCCTGTGCCAGTGCGCGTTCTTTTAGAATCGCCATTTGCACTGCAGTTAGAACTTTTTCGACAGATGTAAAGCGCAATTCAGCGGAAGTGTACAGATGCGACTTGTATGCGATGGGTACTGTATCACCTTCATTAAAGGTTAAGTATGTGAATCCCACCGCCCCGGAATTATTCTAATCACCAGGTTTGTGTGGTTATCACGAGTCAAAAGATATTTAGACTCCAATAGGTCTGTCTGCAAAGACTGCAGAATTAAGGTATGCTCAGGCAGCCAGCAAGACCTTGAATAAGTAGGTTGTATCAAAGCATACAAAGGCTTGATACGCTGGGCATATTCGGGAATGTAAGTACGCCCGAAATTCAGGAAACCCAGCAAAGACTGAAGTTTCTTCAGAGTATTTGGGGGCACAAATGTGCACATTTTTCCAAGAAATGGGGGCTAAGCCCTTACCTTCGTTATTGAGCTCATAGCCCAAGAACAGAACGGTAAATTCAGCAATGTGTGACTTAGCAAAGTTAAATTTGTAACCTTGCTCCGCAAATTCAAGAATAATGCGGTCCACACGGGACAGATGCAGAAATAATTCGTCGTCCGTCAGATAAATGTCATCAACGTACGAACATGCATCTTGGTCTATGCTGTCTAGCAAAGAGACAACACGGGCGGCGAATACACCCGGACTATTTTTGTAGCCCATGGGTAAACGCCGGAACTGGAATAATTTACCTCCGGATGTGAATGCGGTCCATTGGCCACTCTCCGGGGCTAGGTTGTGCGTGTAGAAACCGTTTGAAAGGTCAAGTGTCGTTTTGTATTTTTTACGAACAAGACTGTCTACAAGCGCAGAACTGTGTGTATTCTGCACCGCAAAGTTCCGACAATGGGAATTTAGATGCCGGTAATCCAAAACTAAGCGGTACGATCCATCGGGTTTAGAAACCACGAAAAGGGGATTGTTCATAGGTGATACGCATGGTTCAATTACTCCCTGATATTCCAACTGTGTCAGAATTTCGGAGACGGGGCCTTTTGCCTGTCGTTTGATGGGATATTGGGGTTGTGGCTGCGGTAGTGACCGCAAAGGTATTGCATGGGGAGGTGATTCTACATCCCATCCCACATGGTTGCGGTATAACGCTGGAGCCAGGTACACAGCCCACTCAGCTGCAAGTGCTTCAGCTTTGTCTTTTGGGACATGCCGTGAAAAGCTTGGAAGGATTACCTCCTCTCCTTTATGTGCAGCGAGAACGAATGGGGGTGGCCAATCCACCTCTGCTAACAAAATGTCATATGAAGAGGTTAGATTTTCCCAAAAAATCCCTGTTATTTCACGCGGTATATCACCTTCAATTTGGATGACTATGTTGTAAAGTCTGTCAGGGGGTGCCACTCTGGTGTCAGCTGTCTCTACAGTAACGAATGTTTCAGTTGCTGTCGCCTCCATATGAGGACGTAGCGCCTCCCGCACTATGGTAACTTCCGCGGCGCTGTCTAGGAGGGTCACTGCCCACGTCCAATTCAGGAGTCTCGTTCTCACGGTCTGTGGCATATTTCGCTGTTACAGCGGCAACTTTTTCTTCTGAAATTGCGGTCGAGAAAGGTGAAAGTCTTCTGCTTTCCCTCTGACTTGTTGTCGAGGTTGGTCTCGCTCCTGGGGAGCCTCTCGGCCCCTTCCTCTATCTTGCCGTCCTCCTCCACCAGCCTGTGACGACGTCTGGGCCTGTGAAGAACGAGGAGAACGCGTATCAGAGCTCTGAAACCTTTCTGGTGATTTAATTCTCGACCTATCACGTAAATCATAAGTACGTTCAGAAGAAACCGAAACTGGGGAAGCGCCTCTCGACCCCGGCTTCTTTTGTTGCTTACCCTGTTTTTTCTGTCTCCAACTCTTTTTAGTGAAGACTGGTCTATCATCTTTCTCAGATGTACTTTTTGTTTGTGTAACTTGTGGTTGCGATTGAGTTTGCATTTTTACAAAAGGCTTGTTGCCTAGGCTATTTCTTCCAATTGTTTTATAAGCCCGGGCAATAATTTTCGGTAATTCGCGTGGCCTGTCCAACTCTGGGACCAAAGCCAAAGCATTCGCTACTTGAAAGTTCATTGCATCGCCCTTGACATTTCCAAGGATCAGTTCAGCTACTACATCAAACACTCCCACTAGTCTCATCCCTAATTCCACAGCCGCTTCAGGGCCATGTTCGTCCTGTACTTTTTAATTACAGAGGGTAGAACCGTCATGGAAGGAGTACCAAAACATTTTGAATAAACTGCTGCGAATACCTTACCCCAGTTTTCACATGATGTCAAATCGGGGATTAAGTCTTTTGGCAAACTTATCGTAAGGATGCGGTGTTTGTCCACTGGGGATGTATGTGGAAACACTGCTTCTATCTGATCGAATTTTTCTGCAAGCCAGTAAGGATAATCGTCCTTATTTTGTGGACGTTTGCCCATCACAGAATTTACCATGACAGGACTTATGGTCACTCCAGCTGCAATAGCTGGTTGGCCAGCGACTACAGGAGCAGCTCCATGGAGGCTACCTGTAACGTATGTTACTAAGGCTCGATGCACTCGCACCAGTTCGGTATGCATAGTGCGCAGATCCGCAATCGGTAATGCCAGATAATTTGGATGCGGGGTATACCCGGCCAATACAGGCCAAGTGGCCCCCTCAATGGATAAGGGGCCTAAACGAACTGCGGTAGTTGGTTGTGGGAGGGCGCCATTAAACCAAACACGGTGCTGCCAAGCCGTGAGAGGCACTTCAAGATTAGTATAGGGTCGATAGACAGCAGGAATAGCGGTGGGTTTATATTCATGAAACAGTTTATCACCTGCATCCACCGCCGCAAAAGTGATCCAAGTGTAAAACACTTCAAAGTGATAAGCCGGATCGGCTTGAACCACAAAGACCAACTCGACCCCAGCATCGGGCACTCCGTACACACCTAAGTGGTCTCGGAGTGGTCCTCGGCTATGTGCAGCTATCGCCACACCAGCCATAACTAAACAATTTTATTCGACAACCGAACAGGGAGCACAAAATGGGTCAGCTAATTAACCTTTTTTAATAACTTCAAGCTTGAAAGAACCTATAAAACGTTCAATATAGGAGGTATCACCATCACTTACGCCTCCGGAAGCGTACGTGAGGGTTTTGTGGACAAGCACAAGTACTACTCAAGCGTCTCGCAGATAAGCAGCCCCACGTTGGCCGCGCCATGTCATAAGGTTTCTGCACATACACAGAGCTATGCACAGGATAATAGGACCCCGGAATACAGTGGTTCGCCTACCATATACCGTAGCACCCAAAACCCCAACCCAACTAGCTTAGCATCCCATTAGTACCAAAGCACCAATGATTGGACAACCCAGAACACGGTATCCCTATCTCAGGACTCGCAGAAACAAGAACACTCTTTCGTCACTCACTCATACTTGTCCACAAGGTGCGTATGAAGAGACACTGGGTAGATTAAAATGTTTATTTTAACTTACGTGCTCTAAGGTACAGTACACGTGTCAGTACTAATAGCATAATGCATATGAATAATATAAGCAGCATGGTTACAATTCCATAGAATACAAACGGGGAAAGCATCTCATAATTCAGTGGATAAATGTATAAATGACATTACCACCCTCCCCTTGCAGTAAGATAGTTTATTATAAAAATAGAAGACCTCTGGGCTTTGACTAGCGAACCCTCATACCTCGGTCTCTAGATGCAGAACTACATCAGCAGACAATCACAGCTCTTCTCACTGGAAAGGATTCCTCCAAGTGTGTTAAGCGCCAGTAAAACTGCAGTATTAAAGGCACACAAAGTTCTCATGGCATTTGCGCCTAATGTTATGTCTGGGTGCGCGAGACTGGCCATATCAGGAAGAACCGAAATACATTGTTATGCGACCTTGTACATGTTGTGCAGTCTGAGCCCAAATCGAACAAGAGAAAAGGTGAAAGACAGAAAGTGCAGACAGCGCAAAAGAACTTGGCAAGAGCAAAGGGCGAGGGAGCCCTGGCTCAGTGTAACGTGCGCAAAGAAAAGCAGCATGGCAGCTAGGCCTAGACCAACATAACAAGGCAGGCAACAAACCACAAGACAGTACGTGTTGATGGAGGAACTGTGTGGAATCTCAATAGGGTTTCCCCTTTTAAAGGGAAGGTAGATTTTTCTGATAAGTCATCCACTAATGTTTTCCTTGATATCAAAGAAAGTGAATGCGGTCAAACTGCTGACCCTGTCAAAACCAGTGATGTTAAAGTAGCTTCTAGAATAATGAGGTCCACACGTATGCCAGCAAAATTTCAAGATTATATTCTTACTTAAAAAAAAAAAAATAATAATAATAAATATAAAGGGGGAGGTGTGTTACTTAGCGCGTTACTTAGCGCGTGTCATTTTCCGCGTTTTCCTGCGGTCTCGCGTGGGAGTGACACAAGCGGACCTTATCTCCGCTCGTGTCGGTCTCGCTCCTAGCATCTTTTAAAATGCTGGGTATGATGTGAAGGGGGGCTCGCGGGAGCGCCATTCAATTTAGAGTGAATTGTATATATAGAAATGTTTACGGACGTTGAGGCATTCGTTGCTTGAACCTGTACATGGGCGTATGCTCAACTCTTGGAATAAAGTTTACCGTTGAAGCATTTCTGGATCTGGCCTGGATTTCCTGCCTCCCTCTTTCTGCTTTCTAACAACTAGTTTCTTTTCTAGGGGCATCTTTTAAAAATGCTTTCGGCAGGAAACCTCTGATGTCACTATCTGTGCAGGAACATGGTGGGAAATGCAGGGATATGAATTCCTGTGTAGATGGGTGATCGGAAATTAAGGCCTCTTCCCTGGCTTCTTATTTTTAAGATGGGTATGTTGGGAGACCAGTGATGTCACTACTTGTGCAAATGATGATGGAATGATTAGACAATTTGGGCCAATGACCACAAATCTTGCAAGAGCTCAAGAGACACAGCTCCACCGGCCTATTCAGGCTTCGGATGAGCCACATACGGGCCAACCCTTGTATTGGGTTATGGCTAGGTAGTAACTGCACACATACCATCTTTCAAGAGTCATCAGCTCCTCTTTTTGGTATCATGGTAAGCAGTGTGTGAGGTTAGTGTGTTATTGTGTCATAGGGGACTCAGGCTTCTAGATTTGTATGGCTAAAATCTACTTCTCTGCCCCCTAAAACCGTTGTTCTCTGGTGTCCCACATTTCAGGAGCCTTGGTGTTGGAAAGATGCACTGGATGCAGCATTGAGTAAACACTTTATTAGCTGAGGAGCACGGAAGGACACAACTAGCTTCTCCAATGCCCTTCCTCCAACTGCCTCAATGAATCACACTCCAATCAAACACAAACATTCCAGGAATGCTTGCTAGTCAAGCATTCCTGGCAACTAAGCAACACAACACTTGGCACCTTTTGTCGGTGGCACAGTGAACTGTGGGTGAGGTTAATGTCTCTGGTGTCTCTGGAGTCCCTCAGCTGAAATCAACCTCCCTGCTCTTCGTGAATCTCACTGGCATCCCTCTGTATTGACCCACATTGCAGGAGTTACCAGAGTCTCTTGTAGATGGCATGGTGGATGGGGTTAGTTTATTGCAGGTTTTTTGGTCTCAGAAGTCCCTAATATAAAATCGGACTCTTCATTCTTCATATACCTAGGTAGCATACCTCCATTGTCCCATGTTGTGGTAGTCCTTGGTGCCTCTTGTTGGTGGCTGGTGGGCATGGTAAGCATGTGGCAGAGGACTCTGACCTCTTAAGTTTGTCCCTTTACTTGAGAGATACCTCTCTGCTTTCCTCAAACTTCATTACCATCATTCTCTATTATTGATAACACAACCCCAAAGCTGGGAAAAATGTTCCAGATGTGCAGCGACTTTTTTAATGTGCTCTGGGACATTTTACGCTGAGAATCATAGGAATAGCGAGGGATATGCTCCAACTAACTCTAAATGAGGCTTCGTATGTTTACCATTTCTTCTAGTCCTAAACATAATCCTCACCCCAAAGAAATACCTAACTTAAAAAACTTAGACCTAACACTATCCCTCACCTTAATGCTATTGCTGAAGCCCTTGTACTTACTCTATTTGATGGACAAATATTCAGTAATTTTTTGCATCAAGGTAATGCCTTATCTGTGTTGTAGATTATCAGTTAAGAGGGTGCATGTCTAAATAAACAGTACTAATGTCCCATGCTCCCTTCACCAGTCCTCACCAGTCTTATTGGGTCCTAGACAGAGACTGTTCAGCAAAAATAGCTTGGCCGAATCATGGCTATCCAAAGATGATATGCTCATAGAATCAAAGCTGCCTCATGTTGGAAGGAACAACTGCCATGGTATTGTAAAGGTATGCTTTCTTCTGTTCTTGACATTTATCAGACTGTTTCTTTAACACATGGTTTAGTAAAATGCACATTTACACCATAACTTAACATCACAGCCTTGTCCTATGTCTTGAACAGCAACAATGATTACAGGAGAGGGTATTGAAAAGTGAGTAATGCTTTTGAAGGTGCAATTTCAGATAACCAGTGCCAGCAACAACAGACAGTAGTATACAATAAAGCCCTATTCTCCCTATTTTATGCCATTTTGATTTCAAAATCTTTGTTCCCGTCTAAAGACATTTATTTTTAGGCACCACTGCACAAAGCCACTCTTTAGACATACCACGGTTTAAGATCCTGGAAAACCTGGATGTCCTCATAGATATACCACAGATTTGAAACATCTTATTGAAGGATCACATCATGCAGTTCCAGCATATAATATTTTTCCCCTGCACAATTTGTCATGATATGAAAGCAGGTATTGCGGAATACACTCTCAAATCAAGTTGAAACAAGGCTGAGGGTCTCATTAAGAGGGGGGTAAAATAGGGCATTTTTGGAAAGAGGTTCATTAGTGGTGACAAGTAGGGACCTACACTTAGTCATAAGGCCACAAACACAATAAAAGGGTCAGTCAAGGTCTCAATAAATTATTCCCTTGCTCAACCCTTGGCAGCTGGCAATGAGCAAGCAAGCATAACTTAGGAAACAGGTATGTAAAGCATTTAAAAACACCAATACATTAAATAAGTAAGACACAACACACATGAAAAAGGCAACATCAGTTTATAAAAATAGGTTATATTTCTATGAACAAATAGACACCAAAATGACAAAATTCCAATGTAGGAAACCAGAGATGTGAATTATTAAAGAATAAACTTTCTAGTGCCTAAAAAGCAAAAGCACCAGCTTGTAACATCTGGTCGCCCTTGACAAAGTCAAAGTTTAAGGCCGACCGCGATGGAGCGCGGGTTGGATTAACTAAGCGGGAGGCCCCGGTCAACTTTTTACCTTTGCACTTAGTCGTTTTTCTGGAGCTTTTTCTCGCAGTGTCAAATTAGGCGCTTTGTTAGGCCAGGTTTCAAGTCGACGATGGCAGATTGGCTCAGCGCAAGGCCTCAGTGAAATGCAAGAAGTCTTGACCTCCTCCCAACACCCCCAACCCCACACTTCACCCCAGGAAGCATCTGTCACCGTTGAATAACAACCCACAACAGCTGAAACTGGGGGGATCGTCTGTAGCTTTCAGGCGCCCATAAAAAGGATCTAGTGCTTGACAGTGGACATCGATACAGATAAATGCAATTACAGCAAAACACACAGCGAAAGGTAGCATTGAGGGCCAGAGTCAGGCCTCATTCCCTACGGCTCCTTTGAGGGAAAGCAAGCCAGCCAATGCCAGTCTCGGCCTTCCACAGTCATCTCCTCTGCAACAGGAGGAAGCAGGGTTAAAGGGAAATAACTGCATGCAGACTCGAGCCTTGTTGAGATCTGGGAGCAGAAACCCCAATACTCTGCAACCGACTTGAAAGTCATGGGAGACAGTAAACAATGGAGGCAGCTACTGGAGCCGGCAGTAGACCGGGGACAGAGGTCCCCCAGCCTGGGAGAGGCAGAGCCGGCCCCCAGACCAGCCAGCCTCCCTCATGTAGAGAAGAAAAAGAGAGAAAAGCAAAGTCAGAGAGATGCAGGAATCAAGCAGTCAAGGAGGTGAGGGAAGGCAGGATGGAGAGCTCCGGCCAGCTTCAACCGATTGAAATATCACAGGAGTGTCTGACAAGTGTCTGTCTAACATTGAGGAGGTGGGGGATGACACAGCATCCCATGGGACTGTTCCAGGGCCCTCCGCGACCTCGGGTCATTCAAAGCGGGATTTTCTGGACTGGGAGCGGTTACCCCACACCCATCGACGGGACTGTGCCCTGGTGCGCTCCACTGGATCTTTGGGACGGCCCAAATTAGGGGATGGCCACCTCAGCAGCCTTTGCTCTGTCACCCATTCCCAGGCCTGTTCTGGAGAGTCAAAAAAGAGAGTTTTTGACTGGAAGAGAACCTTGAGGCGGGCCAGGGACAGAAGCATGTATTGTAGATCAAGAGCCCGGAGCTTTTCTTTCACATCAACAAAGGAGCATCCCCTCTGCTGCACCGCCTTGATGTAGTCAGGAAAAATGAGAATCTTGGAGTTGGAGAGGCGCAAGTCCAGCTTGGACTGGGCCTCCTGCAGGATAACATCCTCATCCTTGAAGTTAAGCAGTCGCAAGATCACCGGCCGAGGGGGAGCTCCGGGCGTATGCCTCAGCGCCAAGGAGCGGTGGGCTCGATCTATAACAAAGAAGGTCAACAGTCTGTTCTCAGGGACCCACGTTCTAAATCAGTCCACCAGTATGCCTGCGAGACCCCGTTGCTCCATGGATTCAGGGAGGCCAATGAGCTGAAGATTGCTGTGTCTCGACCTGTTTTACCCATCTTTAGCCCTGTCAGTGAGGGTGGACACTGCAGGGTTCAACCTAAACATCTGGCTTTTGAGCAAAGTGGTGTCATCTTCTGTGCAGGAGACCTATGCCTCTACTTCAGTCGTCCTGTCCACAACATTACGCAGGTCTTGGTGCAGCAGGGAGAGATCCACCACAGGCCATCCACCTTGGATTCCACAGCATCTCTAGATTCCTGTATGGCCCTGAGGATTTCCCTAAATCTGCAGCCATTTGCTGCACTGAGGTGGGTGCTCGTCCCATAAGGTGCTTGTTCTCCCCCCGGTGAACATCTGGTGGGACTGTGTACTGGTCCATTTTGGTTTGGGCCGATGCCAATGGGGGAATCTTCCTGCGTCCCATCTTCCGGGATCCAGCAGCCTAGCCGCCCCCCAGCAAGGAGGGCCAGGGTCAGTTGCAAGGCAGCAGACAAGGCTCTACCCCCAGAGAAGCGACCCACCGAGGCACACCTGCCAAGTGTGTACCAAAGTGCAGAGAGTCAAGAGGTAGGGGGCAGGGCCTGCGACACCCGGGGGCAGGATGTCGCAGTGAAGGTGACCAAAGCCCAGCTGATGATCCAGCGACCAATGCAAGGGAGGCACCCCTTCACCCCCCCACAGCACTGGGAAATATAAAGAGGGTCCCGGGGCCCTCACCTGGAAGTCACGGGGCAGGAGTTTGCCCCAGCGGGGCACCAAAACACCACACAGGCCGGATAATATGTCCATCCCACTTGACCCCCGCTCCTCAAATTGCCAGGCCACCTCACTGGTGCAGAATTCTGCTGCTAGGTTGCTTTATAAAATCCCAAAAATGTCTTCTATCTCCAATGCTTTGAGAGATTTACACTGGCTTAGAGTGGAAAATCGGACTAAGTTTAAAGCCCTGGACTATATGTTCAAGATTAAGACTGGTACTGCCCCTCAATATCTGCAAAAACTGGTCCGTCTCTATCAGCCTTCTCGCCTGCTACGCTCTACGACACAGGAAACATTTATGGTTCCCAGGATCAAACTCACAATAATGGGTGGCCGCTCTTTTTCTTATCTTGGCCCTCTCTTGTGGAACTCTCTTCCCATAGCGATCCGTAAGGAAACACTTCACTTAAATTTTCGTAAATTAGTAAAGGCTTGGTTGTTTAATCAATAGTTTTTTTGATTTCTTTTCTATTTTGTTGTGGTTCCTCCAGGTCTGCGCTGGGAAACCCTTTTTGGGTAGCTATGCGCATTATAAAATCAGTTAACATAACATAACATAACAGCTGTTGCCTGTTCACGGTAGCCACTGTCTGTCTTTGGATGCGGGCCAACAAGGTCCCACGGACCAGCTACAGTCTGTCCTGCAGATCCTCCCTATCAGAGAAGGGGGGGAGGGAGGAAGTCCACCCCTGAGCCCGCTCCTGTGCACCAAGCCACCAGGGTCCACATGAGTCACTGCTCCGGACACAGGGGAATCAGGAGGTTCGCCGCTGACTCCACCAATCTAGCGACCTGAAGAAGGCATTTTTCAGTGGGCACCGTCACTGACAGGACCCATGTGCACCATCAAGTACCTCGGGGGCCCGAGAGTCAGACTGCTGTCGGTCAGGCAGGTGCCTGGCAGTCGCCCCCGCCGGAAGATAAGAGAGCCGGCCTCACTACAGTGTCCCACTGCAGCTGCCAGAGGACCCTGCCTACAGCCGGGAGGCCGCACCACACAGTCAAGCCGGTCCCCACTTCCAGGGCTGTCACCAAATAGGCCATGTCTGACTCACCACCGCCGGCCAGGAGAAGCGAGGCGAGTGGCTCCAACAGGGCAGGGCCGCAGGGGCACTGCACTACCACCGCAACGGCAGCGTGGATCGGCCAAACACTGGGGCTAGGATACGCAGTAAAAGACACCCCACGAGGAGCAGATCAAGCCCGGGGGTGCACTGAGAGCAAAGGCATGCCCCTGGGCATCAGCACCAGCAGGAGATGTCGCTGTCAGGCAGCATGGCAGAAGATTGCTGTTGGGCGATGGGAGCCTCACGGAATCTCAACCACTAGCTTGCCTGCCTTGGCCATGCCCCCTCAGTAGGAGCATGTTTTACAAGATGTTATTGTTTATCAATAGGCTCAGAGCTTTACTAGAATGATTAGGAGAATATTATTCTTATGACAAGAAAGTTGAGTACATATTAAGACAAGAAAAGAGAGAGTAAAGCATTGAGCCCTTCTGAAGTCAGCTCTTCTTATCCCATTCCCTTTCCCTCTAGTTTCACAAGGATATATATAGGCTTACGGTCTGAAAAACAACAAAGGGGCATTGAAAAATTCACTTAAACCGATGTAAAACCAATATTTAAAAGTAAGGAATTTCTCTTATTAGCTCGGATTGTTTATGAAGAGTGTTTTAGCACTTGACACCCTTTTATCATGTTCCTGATGACTTGCCTGATTTACTCTATCACCTGGAGCTTCAAGTTTTTGGAATAGTTAATGCTTGGTTAGTTTCTCTGGGAGGTCGTAAAGTTAGGATACGATTACTTTCTGGGGTTTTTTGAGATCTCTTCAGTAAAGCTTTTTGTATTGTAGTGAATACTTCAGCGATTTCCTTGTTGTTTTGAGTAGGAATTATTAGTTGCCTCCAACAGAAAATATTATATTCTGTCCTATATTTTACATAACTTGTCTATAGCTTGAAATATATGTTTCTGCTAACATACATCCTGGCTTTGATGCAAATTATTGTGTGTTCTGCAGTTATGGATACATTCCTAATACATTTGATGCAAAGTCTACCTAGCTCATATAGCACATTTTCAGTGATTTGCTTAGGCTCCTTCCAGAGATTTGATTCGTTTTAACAGGACCTCAGAAGATTTGCCTGTCATTTTTCTTGTCTTGCAAACTTCAAGAATTTTTACCTTGGGTGTTGTTTGTGGGCATACAAGTATTGCTCACATGCTTTTCAGGTATGTTCTTGAAAAAATCCTCTGAGAAGCTTGCAATGTAATCCCTGAAGAAGGGTTTCTTCAGGAGGGAGGTGTTCAGGCTCCATCTTCCTTGTTTTGGTTGGAGAAAGTTCAAACCCAAAAATAGAAAGATCAGGGCATGAGCAGACATAATTACCAATTTCCATCTTGCATACTTCTGTAGGATGGAGTTTGTTCAGTAATCCATCTGGGAATCTGGGAATGAGAGTTATGTGGTGTATTCTCTTTACTACAAGAGTGCTATTTTTCAGGGTTTTTGATAGTTATATTTGGATATCAAACTATTGAATGAGTACTGGGTCATGATGAGCTGAATTCACAGATTTCCTGTCAAGTGCTGTGTCAGCAAAAGAATTGAAGACACCGCCTAGAAGCGGTTGATCTACAGATGACTGAAAAAAACATTTTTGAAATCACCAAAAGATAGTATTGAATAGAGGGAGTGAGTATAAATTAATGACTATAATCTTTTGACCTTTGTAATCAAAGTCACTTTTCACAGATCTCCCCCTCTCAGTTTTGTTGGGCAGGGATGAGGAAATAGGTATGTTTGTAAATGTATGGGTTAAGATACCAACCCCATCCTCTTTCTGCCCATGGAGGATTCACATTATACATCCTTGAAGCTATTCATGCGCAGTTTTTTATGTCTTCAAGATGTATCTCTTGGAGAGAAAATATATTGCTTTTCTGTTTTCTCATATGCATCATGATGTTTTATTGTTTGTTTGGGTGGTGGACTTTTTTGGCATTTTAGGAGACCAGTTTAAGTGCCATTTCACCCAGGCATATTGACAATTTTGGAATTTCAATGTCACCCCTGTTTGGACCAAAAAACTAAGCCTCACAATCTAAAAAAGTGACAGCACTTAAGTTAATAGGAAAAGCTGTTATCTCTTTACAGTCTCAAAAGTTCAAGGTAGACATGAATTTGCCCAGTGCAAGACCTGCTCTTTTAGGCCCCGTCATACCCTCTTACAGGAGAGGTACTGTAGGCCCACGCCATGACCCAATCTCCATGACTAGGAGAAAGACCATCAACAACTGTGAACTTGAATGGTGTGGCCAGAATATGGTTGTCAGAACCCTGTTTGCCCTAATTTATTCTCCCAAAAACTGTTGACACTTAGGGGCCAATTACAATACGTCCTGTAAAGGCTCTGACCGATGGTCGGAGCCTTCCTGCGCCTCATCGAAATGGGCCACTTGGTTTACTTTCCGACTGCCGCATTATGATGCTGGCGGTCGGAAGTAAGCCGGCCGGTCTTTCCAGCTGGCTTACGGACGGGCTCATGGACCCTGTGGGCCAGTCGGAGCTGGCCTGTAATCCCAAAAGGCGGTCCTTTCCGCCCTTGGGATTAGGATGTATGCTTTCTGACATGGTTTCCATGCCGGCCTCTTCGACATGGAAACCATGTCGGAAAGCGTGTTTGGGGGCTCACAGCAGGGCCCCCTTGGGTGTGCGGCCTCTGCTTGTGGGCCGAGGGGGCACCCCATGTCGATCCCTGCCCACCTTAAGGTGCCTGCCACGGGGTGCAGGAATGAACAGCACCTTCCCTTTCCCAATGGGACCATGTATTGCGGCTGGTTTACAGCCGTAATGCATGATTCCCATAGGGAAATGCAGGAATGCGACGAACAGTGTTCGGTCGCATCCTAATGAGGTGGTCGGGACTGTCGACCAAAGGTCGGTTCATCCCAGGACATCGAAATCAGGCCCTAAGTATTATTCTTTAGAGCACATTTTTGGGATTAGGGGCCAAAGGATGATGACCCCGGAATAGAGATAAACCAAGTCAAATCAAACTTACACCAGACAAGGTTCAAAGTCAAAACCATAAAGGTTTACTGAAACTGCAAAATCTTTACAGAAGACAAAAATATTAAGTTTTGTCAGTTAAAATCAAAATGTCAATAAATTCTCCAAATGCCAAATAATGCAAATAAGTGTTGGGCTCAGTTTCTTTTCTCATTAAGCAGCCCGAACCAGATGCGATCCAGCAAAGTTAAAATACTGCTTCAGCAAGAGAACTCACTCGGCCGGATTCACAAAGGTAAAGTTGGGGCAGAATAGGACAGGCCTATCTTTTTATGTGCAGAGTTTCCACCACGAGTGAAGAGTCTCAGCAGTCGTAAAATTACTATTGGCAAAATTAAACTCATAGCTTGTACGCACCAAAAAATAATATACTTACACAAAAGTGTGAGTGTACCTTTGTGAATCAGGCCCTGTGTATTAAGTCAGAAAAGAGCAGGGGAATGACTCACAAATATTCAAAGTAAAAAGTGAAAGACCAGTCTGTTATAGAGACATGTTATTATTGTTTTTGAACATAAGGAAGAATACATTTTAAAGATACAACGAAATCAAGACCCTAAAACTACTTAAATTAACAGTGCTAAAGGACACATTTTTAACTGAAGGTGCACAGGCAGAAAAACAAGAAACTATGTTCAAAGTATAACAAATAGAAGTGAATCTGAGGCCAACCTAAAAAGCATTGTTATGTTATATACAGTTCAATTATAATATTTACGACCTATTCATGTAAACTCAACACACATTATTTGTTAAATCTAAATTCACTTTGACACTTTGAAAAACATTGGAGTTAATAATTGAAACTATACACCCATTGATAAATATTTTGGTTAATTATGTTTAGGACACAATATGTATGGCATGAGATATTTCTGTAGATAATATTCTGACATAAATCTAAATGAACATGAGTATTAGGATATGAATAAACACAAATAGAATGCAAATAAACAGCCTGATCACTCATGGTGAGTCTATGATCTCCACATTTCAGAGTGCTCTTGGACAGTTATGGTGGCAACTGACACAGGAGTAAAGATGTATATATTTTGTAAGCCTTACTGGTACCTTAAGTAAGTACCCAAAAAACTCAACACAGACTGAGGACAAACGGAACAATCAACAATAAGCAGAAATACACATGTACTGTTGCCCTTATATAGCATGATTGGCAGGGGACTTCTGCCTGCAGCAAGAAAAAGTGGTGCTGCAATAGGTGTAGGAGACACCTAATGGCCACATGAATTAGAGAATATTGCAATATGGAAGTGGATGACTGCAATTGATAATTTGTGCTGAAATTAGAACTGTTTACCTGTAAGCTTTGTTTATGAGTAAAACGACATTTGCATGTACATTAGTATGATCTCAATTGATGTATGCATATTTGGGAGTGCTTGACTCTAATGGAGAAACACAACAAAATAATGAGCATATTTTAAATGAAAAATGGGCACACTGAATCAATGTAATAAATACCCTTGATTGTGTCGGTACACTTTGGTGGGTTGTACAACAAAGAAAGTCAAAAGTGGGAATTAACGGATTGTGCTATGTTCAGTCTGATGTGCAAACTGAAAGGACACCTCACAAGCACCCCATATGTGCCCGGACAGACTTCAACCATGATTACGGCCTCTGATCATTGGCTTCCTTTCTCAGTATGCCTCTATGTTTGTATGGATGGGAGAGAAAAAGCTAACTACTTTGCACCTGCTGCCACTGCTAGATGATTGAGGAAGCCAAACAGGTAGCCCCCCTAATCTTACTCAGTTAAACCCTCAAAATTCCACAATGCCCCTTGGACCAATTTCAATTTAGTTCACAGTTTGTGGACCAACCTAGAAGGATTTAAAGAAGGATCATTATTTTACTTTGTAAAATAACAGCTAGCATAGTAAAGAGACAATACCTTGCTGAGATGCACTCCATAATCTTTGTAGCATCTTCAATCACCAGCATTTTCTTTAAGCATTGATGGTGTGGGAAGTTATACACTGCCTCTAACTTTCTGTCCGAAACAGCATGTACTCAAATTAGTGGAACTGTAACATGTTTCAGTCATATTTTCCTGCATAAGATAAGATTGCCCACAGGAGGTACCCATCTCTGAAACTTGAAATATTGTGAAAAGCTTGCGCTGGCAAAACTGTTTACTATTACCATCTGAAAGTCATTTACACTCTTACCAAGATCTCAGACTAGATGCCTGTCTGTGTTCAATGCTTCAAACTACCATGGGGCATATTAGCAAGAAGCTCGTTAAAATTATCGCAGTTTTAGCGGCAGGAAACTGCCGCTAAAGCGGCGATAATGGGCTTGCTAATATGCGTTATAGAATTCCAATAGAAGCCCAGGTTAGATGTCCTGCAGAGGTAAAATTAAATTGTTTTTTTAAATATTTGTTTGTGAAATAAATAAAATATTTCATCATGTGTGTATTTGTTTGATGGATGCTTGTTTTTGTATTTCTCTTTGTAATGTTTTGCAGTTCAAATCATCGAAAATGCTTAGGCCGGGGTCCAGCAGTGATATGTACTTTCAATAAGGTGTTTTGGTCTTTCTAAAGAAAGAGCTATTCACCATATTCCAGAATATGTTTAAATCTTTACAGGCACTGTCAGTTGTGAAATCAGATTAGGCTCTATTCCTAACAACAATCTTTTGACTTCTAAGTGCATTTTTGTAAGCTGTTCTACAGTGAATAAACTCCTCCCTGTTCCTTAGAGAACTCTTCAAAGCAAAGTGTAAATTAGGATTCACCTGGAAGCATAACATTCAAACCATTTATGTCCCTTCAAATTTAACTCCTGAGCCCATTGGACACTTAAAAGATCATCCACAGTGGAGCACATATGGTCAAATCCTCACGAGCGATTTCAAAGCTGTAAAAACCTCAAGACTTAAAATACTATAACCACAAGAAGCAGCCACCTGAATCTTCAGAACTGTATACATTTCCAGTCTCAGTCTCAAGACACCATACCTCATCGCCTAGTGGAATAACATTATATGTCTGTATGGTAGAATGGGGTAATGAAAGGGCCGAGGTTAGTGGGTTGTGGTTGCTAGAAGCATTTTCCGTTATACAGTGATCCATCCCAATTACACTCCCTTCAATCGCCAGAAACAATAAAAATAGTTAATAATACTTGCACAAATAAAACGTCTCCTGGTTTGTCCATTCTGCAAACCGTCCTCTGTAAGTGCATAGCCAAGATCAATAGCTTCAGAAGCAAAACAGCATTGTTGTATTACACATTGTTTATCATATTTGCTTAACTGCCTAATGCTGCTGTGTTTGTTATGCTCATGGATATGGATATGCCCTATAGCTTGAGCGCTGTGGTTTCATTGTGGTAGTTTGACTTGAGGGTGTTGTTAAAGAGCAAAGTCTAGCTAGGGAGAGATTTGATCTCCATGGGAAAGACACACTCAGGTTTATGCATCTCTCTGACTCAATAGACCTCATTGTTCCACATTCCAATGAGTTGAAGTCAGTTCTGCAATTATGTACCCAGGTTGGCATTAAAATTACCTGCTAAAACAATAAGCCAACTACTGCACCCAAACCTTTTGAAAATTAAGAGTAAGGGCCTGAGTGATAGGAAACTCAGTAGCCAGGGCACTGATGTGTCAATCAAGAAAGACCAACACCCGTGCATTTACAACTCTTCTTTGCTCTCCCTGACGAAGAAGATATGGTAGGGATTCTAAAGGTATAACCATCTAAGTAATACTTTGAGATTGCCCATGCCTGCTATAAATAAGACTCCAAAGGGGTAAATCCATTATCAGAGAAATTTGAGGTAATAATGGAAAAATGTATATGCTGGGAATATCGAATCCTGAATATTGATGGAGCAGAATATTGTTACAACAATATTTATGAAGAAAATATTGAAAGGTAAGTTTCTATACATTTTCTATACCTAACTTCATATACACATACCTTGGAGAGGGTATATGAATGGTTCTATAGGGGTGTGAGTAGGAGCGTTAGTATTTTTATGGATTATGTCATCAGTGATGTCATTTGAGATGTCATCAGTGATGCCACTGACCATGTCATGAGTGATGTAATGTGCAAGGTCATGAGCAATATAGTTAACTCAGCAAACTAGAACTGCTGAACTTCTCTGGTTTTGTACGAGTGAAATGTCAGTCTAACTATAACGTCCCTGTAACCTTTGGTTTGTTCAGTGGATATTTATATAGATATATAAATATTCACTGAACAAACCAAAGGTTATAGGGACGTTATAGTTAGACTGACATTCATACACCCACTCCCACACAACCATTCTCAAACCCATTTACAGACCCTTACCAGTATTTACACAACCACTCACTGATTCATAGATCTACATAGACATCCACTCACTCATCCATACTGCCACTCACACACCCACTCACTAACACAGCCACTGACATATCCACTCAGACACCCATACAGCCACTCACACACTGACGCAGTCACCCATACAGTTACTCAAACACATACTCACTCATCTATACAGTCAATCGCACATTCATTTACTCACTCATACAGTGACACACACACCGACTTACTTACAGAAACAGATACTAAGACGTACTCACTCACCTATACAGTCAGTTAAATAAGCACACACTCACCCATACAGCTGCTCTCACATTCACTTACTCACACATACAGTGAGTCATATACCCCATCACTCACTTATACTGCCTTTCACATACCCAGTTACTCACCCATATAGCTCTGACACATCCACTCACTCCCTCACACAGCCATATACACACTCAGTCACCCAAACAGCCCCTCACATACACACTCACTAACCCATACAGCCACTGACTCACGCACTCACTTATACATACAGGCAGTCACACACCCCCTCACACACCCACACAGACACCCATTCAGGTACTCAGAAAACCAAATACTCAGCCATACAGCCACTCATGTACGCGCTCATACACCCATACAGACACTTAGACATCAACTCACAGACTGACACAGACATTCACACAACTAGTCACTCACCCATACATTCACTGATACACCTAATCACTCACTTATACAGTGAGCCACACACCCACTGAATCATCCATATAGGCACTCATTCAAACGCTGATTCACCAATACACCTTGGAATATATATTTAACACTCGTAAACTTTTTTAAAAAACGCTTACAGTCACTGGATGATGTCATCAGTGAATGCCATCTGAAATGTCATGAGTGATGTCACTTACCATGCCATGAGTGAAGTAATGAATGAGGTCATAAGCAGTGCATTGCGGGGGCGTGAGTTTTAGTTAGCTCAGCTAACTATAACTGCTGAAGTTCTCCGGTTTTGTACGAGTGAAATGTCAGTCTAACTATAACGTCACTGTAACCTTTGTTTCTTTTAGTGAATTTCCATGTTTTTTTAACTAGTAGTTGTGTTTGTAGAGTGGTGGAGAAAGGGGTGGGGCCTCCGACTAGCTCTCACAAATACCAATGTGTCACACTTGCTAGAGGTAACAGAAGGGCTTCTTGGACCCCAAGGGCCCACAGCTTCTAAGAGGACTTAATCCCCCAACCAGTAGTGCACCAGGAGGCACGTTTGGAGGTGGAGAAAAGGGGGCATGGTCTCTGATGACCTTCCAGCAATCCCGCTGTTTGGTACTTACTGGATGTAACAGGAGGTCTTGTTGGCCCCCAATGATCCACTGCATTCAAGGGGACTTCATCCCCCAACTAGTACTGCACCAGAAGGCACATTTACAGAGTAGTAGAAAAAGGGGACGTGGCCTCCAACCACCTCTCAGCAATCCCACTGTGTGGAACTTACTGGAGGTAAGATGAGGTCTTGTTAGCCCTCAAGGACCTTCTGGAGCCCAGGGGACTTCATACCCCAACGAGCACTGCACCAGGAGGCGCGTTTACAGAGTGGTGGAGAAAGGGGGCATGGCCTTCAAATCCTCTCAGCAATCCCACTGTCTGGGACTTACTGGAGGTAAGAAATGGGGTTCCTGGACCCCAAAGACCCTCAGCATCCAAGGGGACTTCATCCCCCAAGCAGCACTGCGCTAGGAGGTGCGTTTGCAGAGTAGTGGAGAAAAGGGGTGGGGCCTACGGCTCATGCTGAGATGATTCAGTCTAATAACTCAAAGCTGCTTACAATACTTAGTATGTAGTATGTAGAATCTTTGCCCTGTTGGAAACTTTCTGCTGAGCCCAAAAATATATGGAGAACATGCTGGACACAAGTCGTCAACTGCCAACTGCACACAGAGTTTATCTTCAAGACAAAGATTTATAACATGTTCTGTACCTCTACACATCAGTGTGGGCAGGGGAACCCCTGTGTCCCGGCACGGGGGCAGGGCTCCCTAGGACACAGCAAGTGAGTCAGCCCTGGTGTCCCAAGGGCCTTTTAAAGGCTCGTAGATGGGGGATGCCATGCCCCCATAGCCTTAAAAAATACTTTGGGCCCCGCTGGAGTCAAATATGGCTCAGGGAGGGAGGCCTTGCCCCCCCATAATAATGAAATTGAGCCCCAAGGGGTGGGGCTCCCAGGGCTGGAAATGGCTTGGGGAGGGGGACTGCGTATCACCTCCCCATAATAAGTAAATTGGTCTCAGGTGAATGGGGTCCCCGGGGCCAACAACAGCTTGGGGAGTGAGTCCGTGCGACCTCCTCCACTTATTTACACAACACGGCCCTGGGCCGCCATTTTTATATATTTTTTTTTTTGCAACAATCCCGCAGGAGTCCTGCTGTTTTGCAGCAAAAAATGCCGATTTTTGTTTTGTACCTTTATATTTTTTTATCCCTAAACCTCAGGACAGGGGACTATGGGGCATATGTGTGAACCGTTTTTGCCGTTCGCAAACGGGCTGATTCTCAGAATCGGCCCGTTTGCGAACGGGAAAAAGCCTTTGGGATGTATCATACCAAAAGGCCCTCGCAAAATAGGGAATCGCAAAATTTGCGATTCCCTATTTTGCGAATGCATGTAAGGAATCGCAAATTGCGATTCCTTAAATGCAATTCCGGAAGCACCTTGGTTGTGCGATTTTGTCTTAAGAAATCGGCAAATTACCACCAACTTCAATTTGGTGGTAATTTGCGATTTTCCTGAAAAATTTACTTTTTTGCATTTTTCAAAGTGGCATGTGGCGCACATACATGCATGTATGCAACAGGGTGTCCTTTTGACACCGTTGCATCCTTGAAATTGCATTCGCAATTTGTGAGTACCTAATGGGTACTCGCAAATTGCGAATGTCTTCCCATTCATTCCTATGGGCCTGTAGGCCCATAGGAATGAATAGGAAGGTATTCCTTAATTGCGAATCGCAATTAAGGAATACGTGGGATTCGCAAATTTATTTGCTAATCCTACATACATCGCGTTTTACGATTCTCAAATAGCAATTCGCAAAAAATCGCTATTTGAGAATCGCAAATGCCATTTTTCATACATATGGCCGTAAGCCCTTGAATCATGTGATGGCTACCAGCCACATTTTTCTCATGTTGCTGGCAGCCAATTAGAGTATTTGCTCCTGCTGGAGTCTGACTCCAGGAGGGCAAGATGGCCCAAGAGAAAAAAGCTCCCTCGGCCAGTCAGAGTGCTCTATTTTTAAACTGGCGCTCCTGTGAGCCTCTTAAGAACCCAACCGTCCAGATACACTAATATTTTTGTACCTTAATTTCTCAAAAATGAATGAACGGATAAACACCTAATCATAAAACAATCTGCAGACCAAGATCTAGCTTCCTGACAAATTTGGTGTAATTCCGTTCAGCAGCTTTTGCATAAGCACTTCTTAAAGAAGTCTATGGAAAATGCATGGGATTTTGCATTTTGGCAGCCTCCCTTTTTTCTCAGCTCTAGCTTGACGGATCACCTTGAAGCTTTTCCGGCACAAACTAGGCAAAAAAGAGAACTTTTGTGATTTGGTGCAAATCCATTCAGTAGCTGCAGAGTTATTTAAAGAACTTTCCTTTGGTATACATGAGGGCACGGAGGATTTGCGACTCCTCCCAATCTTGTGCTGAGATCTAATTGGCTGCCAACACTTCAAACCAGGAAGTGTTGGCAGCCATCTTGGGACTTGACTTGAGCCATTCCCAGAAAAATAGTGCAATAAAAAAAAGAAAACGGGGCAGGGTAGAATACCCTGACCCCCTAGGCCTCTTTGGGAGTCCCACAGGGACCCTGCAGGGCCGAAAAAGCATTTAAAAAAAAAACAAAAAACTGGGTCTGCAGATCCTAAAGAAAATTGAAAAAGAAATCGAATGTGCGATCTCTCGCGCTTCTGTAATCTTGAGCCCCCGGGTGGGCCAGGTACTGGGGCATGCATAATATATGTAGGCTTTTAAAGCCCCAGGGACCTCCACCTCTCCGGGGCATTGTTTTCAATTTATGCAGGGGAGGAATGCAGATTTGTGAAATGAGAGTGTGTGTACATTTGTGTGAGAGAGAGAGAGTGTGTGTGTATCTATCAGTTTAGGGCTGTGTGTTCCGGGATGTACATGCACCTATGTGTTTATGTGGCTACGGATGTACATACACGTGTGTGGGTAGGTGTATATAAACCTATATATGCATATATAAACCTTTCCATGCGCGTGCACTATGAATACATCTAACCTTACTAGCCTTCTTTAATAAATGTGTTTCTTCAGGTGGGAGGCTGACAGCTGTCTTTAGGTGAATTTTTGATTACGTCAGATTAGTGAATACTGGGAGCAGAACACGCAGGAAACCTTCCGCATAACCCCTGAACATGGCATCCCTGTGCACGTAGCGTGGCGATGTCGTGCACTACACTCCAGCATGCTGCGCTACATTCACGGACTGAGAGAGCACGCCCCTACCCTCGAGTCTGTGCTCGTAGTGCGTGAGTGTTGTGCACTGCACACTGCCATGGTGTGGCTATATTCACGGACTGAGAGAGCACGGCCCATGCCCTCGTGTCTCTGCTTGTGGTGTGTCAGTGCATGCACTTCACACTTGTGTGCTGTGCTCCATCCACGGCCCCTGCCCACATGTCTGTGGTGTGTCAGTGCACTGCACTGCACACCCCCATGCTGTGGCTCCATTCAGTCTGAGAGAGCACAGCCCTTGACCTCATGTCTGTGGTCCTGGTGTGTGCCTGAAGTGCACTTCACACTCACGTGCTGTGCTCCATTCACAGACTAAGAGAGCACGGCCCATGCCCTTGTGTCTGTGGTGTGTCAGTGCGGTGCACTGCACACCCCGTGCTGTGCTCCATTCACGGACTGAGAGAACACGCCCTCTGCATCTCCTGTCTGTGGTGTGTCAGTGCGTGCACTTCACACTCGCGTGCTGTGCTCCATTCACGGACTGAGAGAGCACGACCCCTGCACTCTTGTCTGTGGTCGTGGTGCGTGTGCAGTGCACTTCAGACTCGCATGCTGTGCTCCATTCATGGAGTGAGAGAGCACGGCCCCTGCCCTCGTGTCTGTGGTGTGTTAGTATGTGTACGTCACTCTCGCATGCTGTGCTCCATTCACTGTCTGAGAGATCATGGCCCCAGCTCTCCTGTCTGGTGTGTCAGTGCGTGCACTTCACACCCACATGCTGTGGCTCCATTCACGGACTGAGAGAGCACAGGCCCTGCTCTTCTGTCTGTGGTGTGTCAGTGTGGTGCACTGCATGCCCCCATGCTGTTGCTCCATTCACGGACTGAGAGAGCAGGGCCCTTGATCTCATGTCTGTGCTTGTGGTGTGTCAGTGTGTGCACTTCACACTCTCGTGCTGTGCTCGATTCTGGACTGAGAAAGCATGGCCCCTGCCCTCGTGTCTGTGGTCGTGGTGTCTGCCTGCATTGCACTTCACACTCGTGTGCTGTGCTCCATTCACGGACTGAGAGAGCACAATACATGCCCTTGTGTCTGTGGTGTGTCAGTGCGGTGCACTGTACACCCGCGTGCTGTGCTCCATTCACTGACTGAGAGAGCACAGCCCTTGCCCCGATGTCTGTGGTGTGTCAATGCGGTGCACTGCACACAGTCCTGCTGTGCACCATTCACTGACTGGGTGAGCAGGTCCCCCTGCTCTCATGTCTGTGGTGTGTCAGTGAGGTGCACTGCACACCCTCGTGCTAAGCTCCATTCACAGACTGAGAGAGCACGCCCTCTGCTCTCCTGTCTGTGGTGTGTCAGTGCGGTGCACTGCACACACTCCTGCTGTGCTCCATTCACGGACTGAATAAGCAGATGCCCCTGCTCTCGTGTCTGTGGTGTGTCAGTGCGGTACACTTCATGCCCCTGTGTTGTGCTCCATTAATGGACTGAGAGAGCACGGCCCCTGCTCTCCTGTCTGTGGTGTGTCAGTGCGGTGTAGTGCATGCCCCTGTGCTGTGCTCCATTCACGGATTGAGAGAGCACAGTCCCTTGCCCTCGTGTCTGTGGTGTGTCAGTGCGGCGCACTGTACACCCCCATGCTGTGCTCCATTCACTGACTGAGAGAGCAGGGCCTATGCCCTTGTGTCTGTGGTGTGTCAGTGCGGTGCACTGCACACCTGCGTGCTTTGCTACGTTCACGACTAAGAGCAGGGCCCCTGCCCTCGTTTCTGTGGTGTGCCAGTGTGGTGCACTGCACACCCTCGTGCTGTGCTCCATTCACGGACTAAGAGAGCAGGGCCCTTGCCCACGTGTCTGTGGTGTGCCAGTGCGGTGCACTGCACACCCTTGTGCTGTGCTCCATTCACGGACTGAGAGAGCACGACTTATGCTTGTGGGGCGTGAGTGCCATGCAAGGCACACACATCTGCTGTGGTGCCATTCACGGCCTTAGAGACCACAGCCCTAAGAAAATAGCAATAGGGAATAGGATTGCTGACGCCAGCTCTCTCTCATGCGTGCACTATGAGCATTGATCACAGGAAACGTGTCCGCTGACCGTACGCAGGATCACCTGGGAAATAAAAAAATAATAACTCGTTGATCTGACAGAACATGACCTAGAAATTACACACACTGCATCTGTACGATGTTAATGGCGATGGATGGATGGACGGATACCCTCGCTTTATCTACGAGGGTATCCATCCACCTATCCATCCATCGACTCACGCATGCACCCCTGCCACCCCAGCCACTCACCCATATCCATACCCCAGCCACTCACCCTTCCACTCCACCTGTTTAACAACTCACTAACCACTTTATCTACTAGGGTATCCATCCACCTATCCATCCATCGAGTCACGCATGCACCCCCAGCCACTCACGTGTCTTCTGAGGGGTCCCTGACAGGATCTTCTTTCAAACCATCTCCATACACTTCCACTCCTCCCATTTACCAACTCACTGACCGCTTTGTCTACAAGGGAATCCCATCCATTCACCCATCCATCCATCGAGTCGCGCATGCACCAACCGCCACCCCAGCACCTCATGCGTCTTCTCAAGGGTCCTGATAGGATATTCTTTCAAACCATCTCCATACCCTTCCACTCCACCTGTTTCCCCACTCACTAACTGCTTTAACTACGAGGATATCCGTCCATCTACCCATTCATCCATTGAGTCACGCATGCACCCCCAGCCACTCACGTGTCTTCTGAGGGGTCCCTGACAGGATCTTCTTTCAAACCATCTCCATGCTCTTGCACTCCACCAGTTCACCAACTAACTAACCACTTTATCTACAAGGGAATCCCATCCATTCACCCATCCATCCATCGAGTCGCGCATGCACCAACCGCCACCCCAGCATCTCATGCATCTTCTCAAGGGTCCTGATAGGATATTCTTTCAAACCATCTCCATACCCTTCCACTCCACCTGTTTCCCCACTCACTAACTGCTTTATCTACGAGGATATCCGTCCATCTACCCATTCATCCATTGAGTCACGCATGCACCCCCAGCCACTCACGCGTCTTCTCAAGGGTGCTGACAGGATCCTCTTTCAAACCATCTCCATGCTCTTGCACTCCACCAGTTCACCAACTAACTAACCACTTTATCTACGAGGATCAGTGGATGACTTGGAGCCATCTCAAATTGAATGCTTCCAAAACTGAAATGCTCACATGTGGCAATTGGAAACATTATGACCCACTTGCCGCCTGGCCTGATGAACTGGGATCACCACCTAAAGTATCGAAGGAAGTAAGAAACCTCAGAATGACCATGGACTCCAAACTATCGATGAATGCCCAAGTGGACAAACTAGCAAGATCAAGCTTTGTCACTATAAAAACTCTGCGACAAATCTCTCCCCATTTGGGATTTCCACACAAAGTCCAAGCTACCATCTCCCTTGTTCTGTCCAAACTCGATTACGACAATAGCCTCTACCACGGATCACCTTTAACAACCATGAAAAGTCTACAACGGATTCAGAACTCGGCTGCCAGACTACTCTTGCATATTAAATCACAAGACCACATCTCACCTGCCTTGAAAGCCCTGCATTGGTTACCAGTTGCCAGGAGATCCACGTTCAAGCTGCTTTGTATCACGCACAAAGCGATACATGGAATAGGAATGCTCTTCATCTGGAATAAAATCACCAAACACATTCAACAAAGGAACCTCCGCTCTAGAGAGGCACCTCGCCTCAAAATCCCAAGATACAAGACACAAACCATGGGTGGCACATCCTTCTCTGTTCAAGCAGTCAAACTATGGAACTCTTTACCCCCCAACATAAGATCCATGGGCAACCACCTTATCTTCAGAAAACGACTCAAGAATTGGCTCGTCCCCACATAAGCACCATATGCAAACAGAAATATACAGCATATCCCTCAGTATATAAGCATTTATTTGTACTTTAGATATGTATCTTTGTGTATTGCTTTGTATAAACATGTAGAATAATTATGTTGTTAAAAAATAAATAAAATACATTTTTAAGTACAACAACACTTGAAAACCAGAGTTTATCTAATGCATCTTTAATCTACATATACTTACTTCCTTTATGCATCTATATACCTTCCATGTACTTGAATCTATATATTTATTACTTTCTCCTAAAAAAGCATATTCAATGCACTACCCTATTTCTTATCCTATACCTCTATCAATATCTTTAATCTACATATACCTACCTCCTTTATGCCTCAATATACTTTCCATGTACTTATGGATCTATATATTTATCACTTTCTTCTAATTCAGCATATTCAATGCACTACCCTATTTCTCACCCTATACCTCTCTCAATATATCTTCTACCCCAACTCTGACTCATCTCAAACTTCTTTCTACTACTCTTTCCAATGCACTACCCTATTTCTCACCCTATACCTCTATCAATATATCCTCTACATCCACTCTCATTTATCCCAAACCCCATACCACTACTATGATCCCAAAAATAACCCTTTCTAGACTCTCCCCTACTCTACCCTTCCTTGCATCATCTGACACCACTTTTACTATTCCGATCCCCCTAAACAAGCCTTTCTAAACTCTTCCCTTTTTACTCATCCCAAGCCTCTTCCTACTGCTATGACCTCCAAAACAAAAAAAAACCACAAAAAAAGTCTAATTCCTTCACTCTTCTATCCCTCCACTATCCTTTTTCAATCAAAATAACAGACTAACGTCCGCCTCTCAAATTTCATATTTCACTATACTAATTCAACACTAATCCTTTATGGGTTCCAGAGAGGTGTGCTACTCACCAAAAAAAGCGCTTCAACACCTCATCAGGGGTAGCAAGCACTATATAAATGCAAACCTTTTTCCCTCTTCTATCTCTCCGCAACCCTTCTCTATCCAAATAACTGAATAAAACATATCCACCACTCAAATTACTTTCATATCTCACTATAGTAATTTTCAACACTAATCCTTTATGGGTTCTGGAGTAGCATGCTACTCCCCAAAAAAAGCACTTCAACACCCCATATGGGGTAGCAAGCGCTATATAAATGCAAACCTCTTCCCTCTTCTATCCTGCCGCTACCCTTCTCTATCCAAATAACTGAATAACATATCCACCACTCAAATTACTTTCATATTTCACTATCCTAATTTTCAACACTAATTCCTTTATGGGGTCCAGAGTAGCGTGCTACTCACCAAAAAAGTGCTTCAACACCCCATCAGGGGTAACAAGCACTATATAAATACAAACCTTTTTCCCTCTTCTATCCCTCCGCTATCCTTCTCACTCCAAGTAACTGACTAATATCCATCACTCAAATTACTTTCATATTTCACTTTACTAATTCAACTCTAATCCTTTATGGGTTCCGGAGTAGCGTGCTACTCACCGAAAAAGCGCTTTGACGCCTCATCAAGGGTAGTAAGCGCTAAATAAATGCAATTACAATACAATTACAATATGTGGGGGCCGCACAGGCACCCGCAGCCCTGGGGACCGCCACCTCCCCGGGGCTTGTTTAATTATGGGTGGGGGGCCTCCCAGGCCCCCCCAAGCCCTGGGGACCACCACCTCTCAGGGGCTTTATTTAATTATGCACGGGGCACGCGGCCCCCCGCAGCCCCGAGGACTACCACCTCCCTGGGGCTGTGTTATTTTGTGGGTGGGGGGCTCACAGACCCCCCAAGCCCCGGGGACTGCCACCTCCCTGGGGCTGTGTTATTTTGTGGGTGGGGGGGCCTCACGGACCCCCCCAAGCCCCGGGGACCACCACCTCCCTGGGGCTTCAAACATGATGGGAGGGGGGCCACGCGGGACCCCTCCTGGAGCCCTAGATGGCCCTGGGGACCACCACCCCCCAGAGGGGACTGCAATGTCCCGGGGTGCCCACCCCCAGGACGTTGCCGTTTGCAATGGCAGGGCTCTGCCCTGTCATTGCAAACTTCTGCTTTTCTTCATGGAAGCGAGAGCAGGAAACCTGCTCTCGCTTCCATGAAGCAAAGCAGTATTGCTTTTGGGCAAGGGGAGCTGCATGTTAGCAGCTCCCCTTGCCCAAAAGCAATGCCGGCTCCCACAGGAGGCGGGGACCCGGCAGGGACTGTGGGGGCATTGGGGCTCCCCCCACGGTCCCCAACTTGAGGGCTGGCCCCGGGGGATGTGGTCCCCAAGGCCAGAAGTGGCCCAGGGGAGGGGGGCCATGCGGCTGCCCTCCCCTAATTAAAATAATCTTAAAAAGAGGCCAGGCCCAGGGGGATGGGGTCCCCGGGGCCAATAGTGGCCCTGGGAAGGGGGGCCACACGGCCCCCTTCCAGGTTTTTTTTCCAAATAAGGCCGGGCCCCGGAGGATGGGGTCCCCGGGGCCATAATAGGCCTCAGGAAGGGGCCCATGTGGCCCCCAGCCCCCCAAAAAGGTCCAGGCTGGCTAGGCCCCAGGGCATGGGGTCCCCGGAGCCAGAAGTGGCCCAGGGAAGGGGGGCCACTCGGCCCCTTTCCAGTTTAAAAAAAAAAAGATAAAATGCTGAAACTCTGGGGGATGGGGTCCCCAGGGCCCAAAAATAATTAAGGGAAGGGGGGCCACACAGCCCCCCTTCCAAAAACAAAAGAAAAAGAAAAGCCGGCATTGCGGGAGTCCCCGCCCCCTCCCTGCACCATTGTGCAAACGTGCCTCCTGGAGCGATTTGGGTTGGGGGATTAAGACTCTTCATTCCTGAGGGTCCCTGGGGGTCAACTAGCCCACCAGATACCTCCAGTAAGCCCCACACAGTGGGATTGCTGAGAAGTGGTCCGAGGCCACGCCCCTTTTTACACCACTCTGCAAACGCACATCTTTGCACACTGCTGGTGGGGCGATGAGGTCCTCTTGTGTCCTGAGGACTTCAGGACACAAGTGGACTTTATCCCCCGAGCAGCAGTGCACCAGGAGCCGCGTTTGCAGAGTGGTGTAAAAAGGGGGCATGGCCTTTGAGCACTCTCAGCAATCCACCTGTATGGGCTTACTGGAGGTAACAGGAGGGCTAGTTCGCCCCCAGGGACCCTCAGGAGGAAAGGGGACTTCATCCCCCAATGAAGAGCGCGCCAGGATGTGGGTTTGCAGAGCGGTGGAGAAAGGGGGTGTGACCTGTGTCCACCTCTCAGCAATCCCACTGTGTGGGGCTTACTGGAGGTAGGAGGTAGGCTAGTTGGCCCCAAAGGACCCCCAGCAGCGAAGGGGACTTCAATCCCCATCCAAGAGCACGCCAGGGAGAGCGTTTGCAGTGTGGTGGGCAAAGGGGGCGTGGCATGCTATGAGAAATTAGCAATCCTGCTGTGTGGTACTTACAGGAGGTATTAGATGGGGTAGTTGGCCCCAATGATGTCCTTGGGATTGCTAAGACGTCTTCGGAGGCCACGCCCCCTTTCTCCACCACTCTGCAAACGCGCCTCCTGGCAGACTACGGGAGGGGGATGAAGTCCACTTTACTCCTGAGGAACTTTGGGGGTAAGAAGCCCTCCTACGCAGCGGAATTCCTGAGCGCTGGTCGGAGGCCCAGCATCCTTTCTCCACCACTCTGTAAACGCGACTACTAGTTAAAGAAGCATTTGCAATGTAATAGGTTTTGCATTTGCGAGAGTTAGAGCTATTGGTGTTGTAAATGTAAAAGTTTTATATTAATGTTTTTTGGTGTAGAGTGGATGTACGTTATGTGTAGTGGAATTATGTGGTATGTTGTGCAGTGAAATTATGTGAATAGAAAGTATGTGGTATTTAGTGTATAGGAATTATGTGGAGTAGGATTATGTGTTTCTGAGAGTAATTATGTGGTATTGTAGTCTGTGTTGTGGAGTGGTAACCTCAGGTTTAGTCTTCCTCGTTTCCATAGAAGCTAAACTATAAACTCAATGAGACACAATAAAAGAAGGAACCACTGAGGAGCACTTCTGGACCTAGTGGAGGTATGAGCAGGGCCACTGGAATTATGCGACTGTTCGGCTGCACCAATTTTCACATAATTAAACATTTTCCGCATTTGCCAAATATTCCATCATCTGCTGCCTAATCTACAGATTTGAACAAAAAAAGCCTTGTTCCTAGCTCAAACGGCTCAAATGTTCCCAAAAATGCAGCATCATGTGTTACAGTGTGGTGGAAGGCCCTTTGTAAAGCTGGAATGGTCAAGTGTTACTTATTGCAAAATGTGGGTGTTAAACTGGTACTAATGGTGCACAAACCTCTCTTCTTCCTGTGCCTCTCTTGCCTCTTTTTGCATTTCTCTTGCTTCTTTCTGTACCTTTCTTCCTCTTTCTGCACCTCACTGTCTTCTTTCTGCACTTCACTTGCCTCTTTCTGCACTTCTCTTGCCCCTTTCTGCACCTCACTTGCCTCTTTCAGCACCTCTGTTGCTTTTTTCTGCAGATCTCTTGCCTCTTTCTGCACCTCTCTTGCCTCTTTCTGCACCTCACTTGCCTCTTTCTGCACTTCTCTTGCTTCATTCTACACCTCTCTTGCCTCTTTCTGCTCCTCTCTTGCTTCTTTGTGCATTTCTCTTGCCTGTTTCTGCAGTTCCCTTGACTCTTTGTGCATTTCTCTTGCCTCTTTCTGCAGTTCTCAAGCCTCTTTCTGTACCTCTCTTGCCTCTTTCTGTACCTCAAGTGCATCTTTCTGCACTTCTCTTGCCTCTTTCTGCACTTCTCTTGCTTGTTTCTGCACCTCTCTTGTGTCTTTCTGCACCTTTGTTGCCTCTTTCTGCACCTCACTTGCTTCTTTCTGCACCCCTCTTCCCTCTTTCTGCACCCCTCTTCCCTCTTTCTGCACCTCTCTTGCCTCTTTCTACACCCCTGTTCCCTTTTTCTGCACTTTCCTACCTGTTTCTGCACCGCTCTTGCCTCTTTCTGTACCTCTGTTGCTTTTTTCTGCTCTTCTCTTTCTGCACCCTTTGCACCTCTTTCAGCATCTCTGTTGCTTCTTTCAGCACTTCTCTTCCTTCTTTCTGCACTTCTCTTGCTTGTTTCTGCACCTCACTTGCCTCTTTCTGTACTTCTATTGCTTCTTTGTATACCTCTGTTTCTTCTTTCAGCAATTCTCTTGCTTCTTTCTGCACTTCTCTTCCTTCTTTCTGCACCACTCCTGCCTCTTTCTGTACCTCTCTTGCCTCTTTGTGCACTTCTCCTACCTCTTTCTGCACCCCTCTTGCCTCTTTTTGCACCTCTGTTGGTTCTTTCTGCACTGCTCTTGCTTCTTTCTGCACCTCACTTGACTCTTTCTGCACTTCTCTTGCTTCTTTCTACACCTCTGTTGCTTCTTTCAGCAATTCTCTTGCCTCTTTCTGCACTTCTTTTGCTTGTTTCTGCACTTCTCTTGTTTCTTTCTACACCTCTGTTGCTTCTTTCAGCAATTCTCTTGCCTCTTTCTGCACTTCTCTTGCTTGTTTCTGCACCTCTCTTGCCGTCTTTCTGTACC
The DNA here is from genome assembly GCA_963921515.1 of Calotriton arnoldi. Classification (NCBI taxonomy): domain Eukaryota; kingdom Metazoa; phylum Chordata; class Amphibia; order Caudata; family Salamandridae; genus Calotriton; species Calotriton arnoldi. The sequence goes on from CAWUFW010001920.1 coordinate 406,505, forward strand.
TCTGTTGCCTCTTTCTGCACCTCACTTGCTTCTTTCTGCACCCCTCCTGCCTCTTTCTGCACTTCTCTTGCTTCTTTCTATACCTCTCATGCCTCTTTCTGCTCCTCTCTTGCCTCTTTGTGCATTTCTCTTGCCTGTTTCTGCACTTCCCTTACCTATTTCTGTACCTCTCTTGCCTCTTTCTGCACCTCTCCTGCCTCTTTCTGCACTTCTCTTGCTTCTTTCGGCACCTCTCTTGCTTCTTTCTGCACTCTTCTTCATTTTTTTGCATCCTTCTTGCCTTTCTGCTGTTCTCTTGCCATTTTCTGCACCTCTCTTGCCACTTCCTGCACCTCACTTGCCTTTCTGTACTTTTCTTTGCTTCTTTCCACACCTCTGTTGCTTCTTTCAGCAATTCTCTTGCCTCTTTCTGTACTTCTCTTGCTTCTTTCTGTACCCCTCCTGCCTCTTTCTGTACCTTTCTTGCCTCTTTGTGCACCTCGCCTACCTCTTTCTGCACCCCTCTTGCCTCTTTTTGTACCTCTGTTGGTTCTCTCTGCACTGCTCTTGCTTCTTTCTACACCTCACTTGCCTCTTTCTGTACTTCTCTTCCTTCTTTCTACACCTCTGGTGCTTCTTTCAGCAATTCCCTTGCCTCTTTCTGCACTTCTCTTGCTTCTTTCTATACCTCTGTTGCTTCTTTCTGCAATTCTCTTGCCTCTTTCTGCACTTCTCTTCCTTCTTTCTGTACTCCTCCTGCATCTTTCGGTACCTTTCTTGCCTCTTTGTGTACCTCTCCTACCTCTTTCTGCACGCCTCTTGCCTCATTTTGGTTCTTTCTGCACTGCTTTTTCTTCTTTATGCACCTTACTTGCCTCTTTCTGCACTTCACTTGCTTCTTTCTGCACCTCTCTTGCCTGTTTCGGCACCTCTTTTTTTTATTGAAATCCATGTAACACATTTTTTTTTTATCCATAAATACATCCATAAAATTCATTAAATATAACAAAAATGATACAGAATTGTTAGATAGCACCGATTTGCCGGAAGGGTGTGACACCTAAAATCAATAAAGATACACAATATAAACATTTAGCCAGTAAAAAAAAAAAAAGAAAATTTAGAAACGTAAAAATTCCATGCCCATCATTAATACAAGCTAAACAATTGATTTAACCTTAGATACTTTAAGCATGTACGTATAAATCAACGAGTATGTGCAAAATACTAATTCATCCTATATACAGTGATATAGCTAGATTGCCAGAAAATATCAAATGTCATATAATAAATTAGGAAACTGGTATTACAATACATGGGAGTAAAACATACTGGGAATATCTTTAAAAAGATAAGCTGGATTTTGAGATCTTAATTAAAATAGTTTGCCCATACCCTCTCAAACTTCTTAAGTCCACCAATTTGCAGTGCATAGGCTCATTCACTTTTTTTAACTTGCTTCATTTTTCGGACCCATTCATTTATAGATGGTATAAGATCTGATCACCATCTCTGAAGCAGAAGTGATCTAGCGACAGCCATTGCAATATATACTAATTTGATCAGTTTATCTGAAAGAGGAAGGTCTGGGTCATAGCCAAGTACTATTAACCAGGTATTCAAACCTATTAAAATACCACATTCGAGTTCCAGATAATGTAAAATGTCATTCCAGAACCTCTGAATTAAAAAGGGCATTGTAATATAATATGTACCCAATTGGCTGTAGGATGGTTACAGCAATGAAAACACTGCGCTTATTGGTTAGAATAAATCTTGGATAGAAAAAGTGGAGTTCTATAAAGTAGCCATTTACTAAAAAATAACATCCTTCGCCAATCAGCTCCCCTTAACGTACTAAAATTGAGATTATTAACTGCCGACCACATACTCGCTGTAATTTCCATCTCCTCATGTGTTGCCCATTTCGTTATGGCCTTCCCCTCCAGATCGATTCCCTTGATTGAGGCTAAACACTTTTTCCATTCCCCAGGTTTCTTAAATGCCATATCTTCTAATAGATCATATACTAAACTTTTCCGTTCGATGATCTGGACCAAATCAAGTTTACTCAAGAACTTACTAAATATATTATATGACCCAAGGAGAAGAAAGTCATTCGGAATTAAATAAGACATTTCAACTATGCTCAGCCATTTATCATTCCTTAAAAAATCAGAAATTTTCCGAAATCCAGCCTTGGCCCATTTTTGTGTAATTACTAATGATTCTCTTATCCCAGATAGTAATATAGGGCCAGATAACGGAGTTAAGGAGTTAATTGTGGGGATAGAATATCTTCTATAAAAAGCCTGGCGTTTATGAAAAAACCACTGTATGCACTTATACCGTACTAGCTTAGGAGATTTAACAATTGTTAATGGGCAGTGGATCTGATTTACTTTACAAATTAAGTTCATTTCTCATTAAGACACAGGGAGTAGCCGAGAAAAGAAAATTAAATAATGGAAGAACAGACATTTTAATCAATGCAGCCCTACCCAATATGGTTAATGGCAGAGAATTCCATCGAAGGAATAAATCCTGGACTTTTTGTAAAAGTGGGGCAAACTTCAAATCATATAACTCAGTGATTTGCGCCGAAAAATTAATGCCAAGGTATCTTTTCGGTTTTGTATTTATACAAGAAAGAATATCAGGATGTAAATCCATGGGTGCTCCACCACACTGTATAATTTCTGTTTTTTAAAAATGTATTTTATAACCGGAAAGAGACTCGAATTGCTCAAAGATCTCAAAAGTTTTTGCTTGGACCTCCTTCTCAGGCTTTATAATAAGCATAATATCGTCGACGTATAGTTTCAATTTTGCCATAGTTGGTAGTGAGGGGCGGATGTCCCTACTATTCCTAATGGCAATCGCCAATGGCTCGATAAAAAAGGCAAATAGTACCGGGGACAATGGACATCCTTGTCTAGTCCCCCGTTTAACCTTGACTTGGCCAACCCCGTGGTGTTAATGATTATATTGGCTTCTGCATTCAAATATAGTTTCTGGATCAGCCCCGTAATTTTAGGAGGTATGCCAAAATTTGCCAAACTAAAAAATAAGGTCTCCCAGACAACTAGGTCAAATGCCTTTTCGGCATCTAAAAGGAGGACTAGAGCTGGTATCTTCCGAGTTTCAAAATAGTCAAGTGCCTCCGCTAAATAGTGCGTATTAGTGCAGAGCTGCCTTCCAGCAATAAAACCATTTTGGTCAGGGTGAATCAAATGTGAAGCAATTTGATTAAAACGATTGGCTAAAAGTTTAGTAATTATTTTATAGTCAGAGTTTAAAAGCGTGATGGGACGATAGGAATTAGGGTCTTCGCTATCCTTGCCTTTTTTTAAAAAACTGACTGTATTTCCATTTCTAAATGACAATGATATCACCCCACCCTCTAAAATTGAGTTGGCCAACAATAAAAGATAATCCGAAATGGTGCTAGAGAAGATTTAAAAAAATTCTGCCGGGAGGCCGTCCGGGCCACAAGCTTTCCTATTCGGAAGATTTTTAATGACATCCTCCAGTTCATCTTTTGTAAAAGGGCTCGCCATACTTATTTTCTCCACAACTGAGAGTACGGGCAATTCATGTCTTTGGAGAAAATCTCTCAAGGATGGCATATCAATGGTCTGTTGTTGGCCGTATATGTTCCTATAATGTTGTAACATTATATCCCCTATTACTACAGGGTCGTCAGTACGGGAAGTGGTTATGGGCCATTTCAATGCAGTTATCTGATTAGTTACAGCCTGCTCCCTTGCCTGCCACACAAGGAACCTTGTACATTTTTTGCCTGTGGTGCTGATGGGAGGATTCACTTTTGAGATAGTATTTTTCACTGAGATCCCATTTCGCCTTATCGAACTGCCGTTGGTTGAAAACTGAGGGACTGCTGAGAAATATATCAAAGGACCTTTGCACTCTCTGCTCTAAGAATCGCTTTTCTTCCTTAGCTTTAATAATATTATCAGCATCCTTTTTGATAGCTAGTCCCCTTACGAAAGCCTAAAGCGAGTACCAGACCACGTGTGGAGGTGCAGAACCGTGATTTCGATCAAAATATTCTTTGATCTCAGTTTTAATAAGGAGCACCCAGTTCTCCTCTGATAGATATTGCCTATTTAGCATCCATCTTTTAGGGGTCATAGTGTATTTACCTAACTCTAACTCGAGAATCACCAGACCATGATCTGAGAATCCATTCTGAAGGATTCTCTGCTGGCTAAAAGTCAGTCTCCTAGAAATAAGAAAAAATCAATGCGTGACGAGGTACGAAATCTGCCTGAAGAACAAGTATAGGCGATCGTAGTTGGGAATACTGCCCTCCAGGGATCCACTATATCCTTCGCTAGTATATATGCCCCAGTGGAGGATAATCCTATGCCGATCCACTATATCCAAAGTAAAACCATAATTTTGTATAATTTTGTAAAACTCTCGAAGTTTTAGGCTTTAACTGTTTTTTGGACAAAACAGAGTCGTCGATTTTAGGGTTCCTAAAAAAAATTGAAATCTCCCCCTAAAATCAATTTACCGGGTACTTGAATTAAAGATTGAAAAAATTCCTCATACGGCATAGGATTATCCTCCACTGGGGCATATATACTAGCGAAGGTTACAAGTCTGCCCCCTAGGTTACAGGTGGCCCAACACCACCTTCCACTCTGATCATTTACAAAATTAACAACATCAACCTGAAGTTTTTTACTAAGGAAAATCGCCGTGCCCCGATGAGATGCTGAAGATGAGGAAAAACCCCTGTAAGCTGCCCAGGACCTAAACATTGGGAAATCTACTAGTTTCCCTGCCGGTATATGGGTCTCTTGTATTAGAATGGCCGCAGGATTTTCAGTCGTAATCCATGCCTCGATGGCCCGCATTTTCTTTTTATTGTTAAGGCCATTAACATTGAAAGAAACTACTTTCAAAATTTCCTTTTTAGCCATTAGCAGTAGGCAAGGTAGCATCCGTACAACCTAACAACAGTGACAATGGTCAATAGCCCCGTCTGAAATCTAACAAAATGTAGGTCTATTGATAATGAATGGATGTATATGTGTGTGGATTTAAAAAATGGATTTCATTTTTTCCCCATGCATAATGAATGGATGTATATGTATTTAAAAAATGGATTTTGTTTTTTCCCCATGCTCCCTTTTCCACCCCCGTGACCCCACCCAGCTCCTGAAGCCACCGTGAGCAGACCGCCTGCTCACATCTGACAAGCTTCCCCCCCTGACTGGCACTATGACTTGGTGCCTAGTGCAACCGGTCCCCCTACCCCCCTTCCTTAAAAAAAAAAAGGAAAAAAAAAGGAGAAAGATAAAGAACGCAGAATGAACCAAAGAAGAACGGAAGAGACACAGTACAGATTCAAAAAAACAATTAATAACAAAATATCTACAAATACATACTAACAACAGAAAAGACCAGCAAGAGATAGGTCGATAATACATAAATAAAGTCATTTGTTCAATCATAGCATCAGCACTTTAACATTATATTAACATGTTAGAGTCTGTAGGTCATTAAGATTTATCCAACGAGATTTGTTGCAATAATTCCTGCACTTCTGGGACATTACAAAAGACATGGAATCTGCCTTTGACTAACACTTTTAACTTGCTCTGTTCAGCAATCATTGCCTGCGCTCCCTGCTCTTTAAACAAATGTAACATTTGAACAAATTCTTTCCGCCTTTTGGCTGCGGAGGCCGACATATCCAGGAAGATACGACAAAGTGGAACTTCAGTTGAGGTAAACTGTCGCTGTTTAATGGCCTTAGTTAAAATTTGTTCCCTAAGCCTAAAATCCCCAAAGTTAACCAGGATAGTCCGTGGGAATTTAGCATTAGGGGGAAGATGTGCCGGCACTCGATGGGCTCGCATAAGAGTAAGATCACCATTAAATTCCGGAAGGACATTTTTTTAAATAAATGAGTCAACCCATGATAGAGTCTGCTGTCCCTCAAGGCCCTCCGGAATTCCGAGAATGCGGAGATTGGAGCGTCTAGAATGATTCGCTAACTCTTCCAGTTTATACTCCAAAGCTAATTTCTGGCTCTGGAAGGCGGCGACTTTATTATTTATTGTTGAGATTTGATCTTCCAATTGCGAGATCCTGGTCTCTGCCTTAAGAAGACGTGCCGGGACCTGAGCCATATTTTCTTCAATTTTGGTTAAGCGGGCATGAATTACTGCAATTTCAGCAGATTGGGAGGCTTACAGATCTCGAATCTCCTCCAGAATCAAATTGAGGAGGCTTTTAGCGTCCCATTGCATGGAGAATGTTCTGTTATCTTGAGAGGAATTGTCCTGAGTTACTTCTGGTCTGATTTCAGGCGGCAGTGCCTGTGGGTCCAAGGATATAATCCCTACTAGGGGTACAAGGGCATCTTCCGCAGGAGTAGGTAGTTGAGTAGGTAGTGCAGCTGAGCTCCCTCCAGAGGAAGGCAAAAGCAAAGAGGGAGAGAGAGAGTGACTACCCTCCGTAGAACCCCTATGACTCTGATCCTTACATAAGTCCATGAGGTTATCCACTAACGGGAGCCCATTCCCTGCCGCCTCCTGTACCGCTGATGACAAACCGGACTTAGGTTTAAAAAATAAAGGATACTTTTTAAAGTCCTTTGTTTCCCCAGCTGAATCGGCCAGCGTCACTGTCTTTAGTTTGGACAGATCCGAGGTGCCTGCCCTGGGAGCGGCCATGGAAAGGCAATAGAAAAAGGGCTAATGCTGGTGCTTGAATCAAGGTCTACAGGAACACCTCCCAGATGATCTTGTTTGGCAGCCTCAGAGCTTGCCATCTCAGTAGTTTCCGGATTCAGATCTTTCCTAAGAGTCGCAGCGCGGTTTGCTCGAGCGGCAGCCTGACCGGCTCGTTTTTTCACCCTTTGGCCGAAGCTTGGAGAGTCAGTGTGAACTGTTGCAGTACCTCTAGCGCCTTTGGTGACATTTCGCATACTGCAGTTATCGAGTAGATCCAACAAAAGAATGGCCAAATTTAATGCCTGGGACCCCCCAGCGACCCTCAACCAAGTGGCGTAGGGATCCCCGTACACCAATAAGGAAAATGCGTGCACTTACCCTCTCTTGGAGAGAAACCTGGTGGTCCCAATGGCAAAAAACCCCCCCCAAAAAACCCAACTATTCCTCCAAGGAGGAAAGCGCCAGCGCCAGACCGCCAGACTGCCAGACCGCACCTAGAGATTGCCCAGGCTCATAAAATATAGAGATTAGCTGGTAATCATCCTCAGGTACATATGGAGCCAGACTAATGAACGCATGTTAATGGCACTGTAGACACTGTAGGCAAGGTGGATGCCTCAAATCCGTAAGTCAGGGCTGCATACACCAGTGAAAAACCACACTGGAACTTGTAGGAAGCCTTCTGGTGCACATCTCAACCTGCTCACGTTTCTGTATCCAGGCTTTATTGACAGACAACAGAGAAGTGAAGGAATAACGGCCTGACCTCTCTTCTGTCTCCACAGCTGCAGATTAGCTACGACTTTCCGAAAGAGGACAGCCGAGAAAGACGGTCAGAGTCACCGCACAGTTAAAAAATATCAACAATTCAGTGAACTCGAGGGGCCGCGTATTGTCTCCCGTCTCCCGCTTTCCCAGACTCGCGCTGGCGTTCGCGTGTTCGTGTCTCAGCGTCTCCATGGTTTGGCAGCCAACCTGCATCTCACGTTTCGCGTCTTCGTCGATCATCGGAAGAGGAAGGGGGGGTGTGGTTACGGCGTGCTCAGCCGGTAGCCTGCATGCAGCCCCACCTGTTTCGGCACCTCTTTTGCTTCTTTCTGCACTTCTCTTGCCTCTTTCTGCACCTCTGACTTAGAGATAGATTTAATCCCCCTGCCCTATTATCTACTAGGGCCTTACACGGGAGGTCATGACAATCACAGCGGTACCCCAACCCATAGTGTACCCTAGTGTATGTAGGTGTTTTCACTGTATTCTAAGTGTCTTTCAGCATAGCACTGGTGCCGGGCCTGGTTAGTCAGAGTCAGTTACCACCAGTACCAGTTAGCAAAAAGTTGGGGGCACCGGATAACTTTACAACAAGGCCTCTTACTGCACCTCTGTTGGTTCTTTATGCATATCTCTTGCTTCTTTCTGCACCTTTCTTCGTCTTTCTGGACTTCTGTTGCCTCTCACTGCATTTCTCTTGCTTCTTTCTGCATTTTTCTTCCTCTTTCTGCACATGTCCTACCTCTGTAGGCCTAGTTAGAAATTAGCATTTAAAAAACCTTTGAAATTCACTGAAAAAACCATAGGTTTCAGGGACGTTATAGTTAGAAATTAGCATTTAAAAAACCTTTGAAATTCACTGAAAAAACCATAGGTTTCAGGGACGTTATAGTTAGTAATTAACATTTAAAAAACCTTAGAAATTCACTGAAAAAACCACAGGTTTCAGGGACGTTATAGTTCGTCAGACATTTCACTGGTACAAAACCAGAGAAATTCGGCCGTTATAGTTAGTTGAGCTAACTATAACTCACGCCCCCGCAATGCACTGCTGATGACGTCAGATATTACATCATTACATCAGTGATGTCACTGACATTGTCAGTGACATCACTGATGACATCTCAAATGACATCACTGATGACATCATCCACGTGATAATCTGATGCACCTCCTCATACCCTAATATAACCTTTGATACACCCACTCTAAAATACAGACTACCATTTTCGAAACCTTAGACACACCAATACCAGTTGCTACATACCCACTCACTGATTCCTAGGTCTACACACACATCCACTCATTCACCCGTACAGTCACTCATACATGCAGTCACTCATCAATACAGCACTATCATATGCACTCATACACCTATACAGACACTCACACACTGCCACTCATCCATAGAGTTACTTACACACCTAGTCAGTCATGCAAATAATCAATCACACTCCCATTTACTCACCTATACAGTTATATACACACCACCTCACTTATTCATACAGATACTAACACATACTTACTCTCATATACAATCACTGATACAAGCACATACTCATCCATATAGCCACTCTCACAATCACTCACTCTCACATATAGTCATTTATATACTCCAACACTCACATATACTGCCTTTTACATATGTAGTTACTCACACATGCACCACTGAGACATCCATTCACTAACCAACACAGCCAAACACACACTCACCCACACATACAGCCCTTCACAGATGCACTCTTGAACCCATACACCCAGTGAATCACCCACTCACACATCTATGCACAGAGTCACACACCCCCCACCCACCCACACAGACACTCAGGCACCCATACAGATACTCAGACAACCAATCAATAACCCATATAGACACTCATGTAGCTAGTCACCAACCCAGGCAGCCGCTTACACACCAACTGACGGACTGATACAGATATTCGCACAGATTAGTCACTAATGCATGCATTCAGTAAGACATGTTTAATCACTAACTTATACAGTCAGTCACGCACCTACTAAATCATCCATTCAGACACTTATACACCCACTCATTCTTCAATACACCTTGGCATATATATATAAAACATATTTAAACTTTACAGAAACACACAGTCACTGGATGATGTCATCAGTGATGTCATTTGAGATGTCATCAGTGATGTCATCAGTGATGTCACTGACCATGTCATGCATGATGTAATATCTGACGTCATCAGCAGTGCATTGCGGGGGCGCGAGTTATAGTTAGCTCAACTAACTATACCGGCCGAATATATATATATATATATATGTATATATATATATATATATATATATATATATATATAAAGATTGGCCAAGATGGAAGCACTCATAGCAAACATTTTGAATATTCACTATAAGTAAGGCCAGGTTGTTTATTCTCACTCAGATTAGAAGAGTGCCAGTCCCCATTCTCTTTTTCACCTCTCAGCAACACTCAAATGGTAGAATGCCCAGTGACCTATCAAAATCATGCACAGTAGTTGATTATGATGGCTGTAGTGCATATCCGTTACTTGTAATCTTTTTTTTCTGTTTATACTCTTAGGTCTCTTTTCTTTGTTTGAGTTTTATATAGCGCGAACATGTCCCGAAAGTATCAGAGCGCTTTACATGAGCACCAGTTGCATTACAGTCAGACGAATACATTTTGTTAGGCACAGGAAGATTAAGTCATTTGCCCAGAATCACAAGATGTTGAGCATCCCCGCCGAGACTCGAACCCGGTTCCCCAGCTTCGAGGTCGATGGCTCTAGCCATTAGGCCACATCCTCTCCTATGGACAGCTTGGTTGTCTGTTGTTGTAAGTCTTATTGTATGCAACATCAATTCTAGCCGTGTCATTTGGGTCAGTCCATTGGTTTTTACTTGGTGGACTTTCATGCCAATCTCATGCGCTGGCTTATTATTTGATGGCAATCCTTCATCTACTTTTGTCTGTCCCTCCCCTCGAGCATAGCTTGTTCACCTTCCTTTTTTTAAATGAATGATCTGTACCCTTTCCCTACTTACATCCAGGGAGCTTCCTACTTTTTCTTTTACTTTCAGCAGTCCATGGGAGGTCATGCATTTACTTGTTATCTCTCTTCCTGCCTATTGCATGCTGGTTCCCCTTGATATCCCTATTTCCCAAGCACCTGGTCTCCATGCTGCTCTCCTGCACCCACCTAATCTGTTGCTCAACTTACATTTTTATTCATCTTCCCCGGGCTCCTTCGTTGCTTCTCTCTGCTCACTGCTGCTCATCAGCATTGACATCTAATTCCTGCTCCTCTATTGATATGCTTGATTTTCCTTTTTGGGTAGGCCAGAAGTAGGGCCACCCCTTTCCAAAAATATGCTTTTGTGCATCTTATTTCTTATTTTACTGCAACAAGATGTGTTCTGCACCACGGATACTGCGCACCCTCTAAAAAGGGGGTCTGGAACCTCAAGAAGAAGGCTGTCATGAGACACTGTACACACATTGGGTGAGGCCCTTAGCCATACCAATAAGAAGCAGCGAGCCTCTATTTATCATTTTATTTTTGCAGAAAAGATGGGTGCATTATGTATATGTCTGATTGGTAGGAAGTGGCTCGCAAACCTACATCTCATTTATTTGCCCAGTGCGCGCCAGTAGCATGGATAGAGAGAGGTGTGGTCCCTAACAGACTTTGGTGGTCCCCAATAGATCCATCTCTATTCAACTAAATCAGTATACTAAAATGAAGCTGTAAACATTCTCAATAAGAATGACAGACAAGGACTAAAGTTTAAAAGTTTACTCAGAGAATGTAAGTACAGAAATACATAAGCTGGACCATCAATTCCTTAGTATATAAGCACGTATATCATAACACATAGGAAGAACTCAGTAAAGTTCTACTAGGAATCCAGCATAGTTTCGCCTTCTAAGAAAGAGAAAAGGTGAGCCTCAACATGAAGAAGTTGCGACCTTTTATAGGACTTTAGACAAAGGATTTCATACAGTCATTACACAAATACATGGTTCACTGGGTATGCACTGGGGGAACAAGCAAGGCAAACATTTCACTAGATATTACATTTAAAGATTATTTTACTACATTAGACTTGGTTGTTCCCAGAGTCTGTTCACATGACATGATTTGTTAAAGAGTATGTTATTGGGTCTCGGACAGTCAGGTTGTCCTTGATTAGGTACATCATGTCTCAGTGTGACTCGGAAAATCTTAGTCTTCTGCTGTAAAGAGTACAATTCTTTATTGCAGTGAAAACAGAGAGAAGATGGTTACAGAGGTTACCTGGTGTCTCTTTTGTGGTGCAAGCGTGTGTTACTGTCGTGCTTCTAATTTTGTCTGTGTGTATTCTCCCCATGTTATTAATTTATGCATTCATTGATATATTCATTCATTATAAATGCATGTTTTCATGTTTTATTTACAGGTATGTCATGTAATATGTTCATACTATAATAAATAGTTCTTATGTTAACATAGTGGTTAGATTTTGATATATATTAACAGAATTATTTTGCTAATGCATTTGTTTTGCCTCACGAATCACGAGCTCTGACCCTTTCCAGAATAATATGTAAAGTGTATTTCAACAAGACGCACAAGTCTCCTGGTGAAGAGGACATCTTCGGGTTTCAGAGCAGACAAAGGCTCATGACGCAGACATTTCGGCTCTGATGGCCAGGGCCAGGACCAGCTTTAGGATAGTTTTGAAATAACTTATGGGTTTATAAGCACCTGCTGCAGAGTTCCTTTTGTCTTTAGCAGTGTTCAGGCAGCACATATCAACATAACTCCGGTGATTAATGTTCTCGCCGAATTGAAAGATTGGAGTTTTGTCTAGTGGCAGTTTTGATTCATCCTAAGGGTAGTGCAGAGGGTTAATAAGCCTGCTGCAAAGAAAGTGTACGAAGCAGATGACAGAAGTGTAACTTAGGTGCTGGCTTGGTGGGCTACTGCTTTTGTCACAGAGATGCTTTTGTTACTTGCAGTTGATAATTTACAATCCAAATATAGTACAGTGATATATGACCTGTCATCAAAGAGCTGCAATCAAACTGCATGGTATAGGTTAAAACGTTATGGTTTTTTCCCAGTCTGTTATTATCCTAATGCTGCTAATATAGGGTTTGTAAGGGTTGAAAACCATTCTTATTAGTAAAGCCAACCCCAAACAACTGTCCATTTTGAATCCTGAGTTTGTGCTTCTCCAGACAAAACACTCTTAAAACACAATGCCCACTAATATTGAAGAGAAATGAGTCCTACGCTGCTTAGTCCTCATTGACTTAGGTAACATTTTCTATAGACTGATTTATATACCTATGATTCATTGAGCAGAGCTATAAAACAAATGAACTGCACATGAAAGAGGTGTTATGGAGAGATGAGGGACACTGTTGGAGGGTGGTAGTGAGGGAATCCGTGAAGAAGGAGGTCACTGGGGTGGGGAGGTGGTACAAAAAGATTCTTGCACCGGGCTCCACCAGCGCTAAAGCCAGCCCTGTCCAGGGCCATCGACTTGTAGCTCGATCCTTATATGTACTTTCGGGTTAAGGAAAGCTAAATAAATCCACAAAGCGACTTGATCTCCGAAGCCACACACAGTACCAGATTGAGAAATCAGCTAGTAAGGCCACCTGAGACACTCATTGGGCAATGTTTTATGCTGAATATTTTTAACTCAGCTAGGGCCTATGAAGGGAGTGATGCATCCCAGACTGATCATATCGAAAACCATCAACTATGTTGTCATTGTTTATAATCTTTTGATTTGTTGCCTATATTATAATTTTGGTTCTCTTCACAGTAATTACAACGTTTATTCATAATATCTGCACTAGGAAAAGGCATTATTAATAAAAGTTTTTTCAAATATACAGTGTGCATGTCTTGAGTGTGTTCGTCCATGTAGGGAAAGGGCTCTACGCTCACTAATGAAAATAATACTGTAAGTCTGACATGACTGATTGTTGCCCAAAATACATTGGGGCAGGTTTACTGAGATTTGGTGTTGGGGTTGCGTCACTTTTGCTATTTACTAAGCCATGCTAAGCCACTTTGCATGGTTTAGTAAAAACAAAGTTACACAAGGCAACACATTCTGCTGCCTTGCATTAGCTTGAATTGGGAAGGCATTCCATAGTCATTCCCATGCATCCACCCACTGATTATGGCGCATCTCAAGATTGACTAAAGCTAGTACATCTGAAAATGTGTTAAAACGCAATGCCTCTCTGAAGCTGGCCTAACAAGCAGAAATAGCATCATTTCTCCTTGTTAAATCCTCTTTAATGCATGCTGTATTCTGAAAGAATTCATGGAAAGAGGAAAATACCTCTATGGAATGTTTTTGTGCAGCAAGGTATCCTTTCTTGCACAAAAACAATGCTGCCTGTAATGCCGCCAACCTTGCAAGGGTGCCTGCTTTGGCGCTAGATGGCACACAGTGCACCAGCGCTAGGAGACAGCAGAAGTTCGCCAAATCTGAGAAGAGATGGCACATTTCTGCTGTCTCCCTTTCAAGCACCTCAGAGCAGCAACTTTGCTTGCTGCCCTTGTTGTGTGTTATATAAGTAAATATGCCCCGTTTATCTTCATTTAAGAGATGGGAGGTGTGTGGTTTGCAGTCCTCCTGATTTCCTTTGAAATAACTTTGAGGTCTGCAAAAGCTGCTACACTCCCAGAGTTAGGATTTATAAATCTGAACTGAATTTGTTCTGAGAAGTGCAAAAACTTTAGTGCAGAGCATTAGTGCCCCTGGCGAATACACACAAGACTTTACCAATTATTACTAACTCAGGGACATCCGATATAATGTTGGCTACCTCACTTTCAGCTTAGGAGCTCCCTATTAGCTGTAGGGTTTGTTAGGCCTAACTAGTTAAATGTTGTTTCACCCTTGTGTTTTTATAGATTTGATTCATATTCTGAGTCTGTCCTACAATATCTGTACAAATAGGAGCAAATTGTAGGGGTCTGTTGAACCAGTACCTCATGTGACAAAGGTACCCTGATGCTAGGGTTGTAATTCTTGCAGTATCTGCACATAAAGCATATTCCTTTGAATTTTATTATTCATGGAAGAATTTGATCCTGTAGATCCTGCAAACCGACATTTCACAAAATGCAGATCTACTATATGTGCATAATATGAACCAAATACATCACTAGAAATCCGTATACGTTTCCAAGAACTTCCATCATAGTTTGAGGGGGAGTTACCACATGTAGTGGATCCCTTACAATGGGTCCCTCAGTCCTTCCAAGTGTTATGTAGCCCATATTAGCTGGTTTTACAACCCATCCTAATGCAGAGCTTGTAGCTGCTCCAGATTTATGATTGTTTACAGAATTAGTGGCATTTATAGATGATCTAGACAATGCATACAACAGATGATAGGGATACGGAAGTACCCACTAAACACAACAAAATTCCATTTTCACTCGTTTGAAAAACAAACCAATATGGGGCAGTTTACCCTCATACAACACCTCAAGATAGCTATAGGATGCTGTCTGTTCCTCTTCATGTGGTACTGCCTATGGAGGACTGTATTATGTGGTAATTCTATGCATGGCAAACCCTCTTTAGCGGTAATACCAGAGGTATTAAAACAAATAGAAAAAGAACTTGGAGCCTCTCCAGGGTTGATTTGGGCATTAAATTGATTGGTGTTATGGGATCCTCGGCGACGATGCAGGACCTGGCATTGCAGCTCCTCAGAACTGGCGCATCGCCTCTGCTGCTCTACGTATCCTCGGGCAGGATCTCACAATGCTCCGCACACAGGATTTACAGTACTCTGGTTCAGCGGGCCTAACTGAGTCCCTGTAGCCAGCCTGCCCTCCATCCCCAGCTACCTGACTTTGTGACTTTGTCCCAGTCTCACACAACCAAGTATCCACAGTTGTTGCTTTGTGCTGTTTGACGCAGTTGTCACTGAAATCTTTAAACCTGCATATCTCTGTTTCTACTGTCTGGATGTTTGACATTTTAGTCTTGTTTTGTTTATTAACAAGTACTCTGTTTTTCTAAACTGGTGTAGGATCCTTGTTCTGGTGTGATTTCCTTTTATTACTGTTTGAAGTGTTTTCAAAATACTGTACACATTGCCTCTAGGTTAAGCCTAACTGCTCTGTGCCAAGCAACAAGAGTGTTGAGCACAGGCTAATTTAGGGTTTGCATGTGACTTCCCCCTGACAACCAGTACCTCAATTTCTTACAATTGGCATTTTTAAAACTGTCTGTTCAATCCTTCTTAGTAACATCACTGGCTGTGCACCATCACTTGGCTGCTGTTCCCATGCATGTTTATGAATGTGAACAACCTAATTTCTTTTCAGAAGTATATACCTTTGTAGTTTTAGGTACTGTGGGTACTCATCCTGAAAAACTGCAGCTCAAATCTTAAAATGCGGCTTGAGATTTGCAATAAAGAAAACGCTCTGGTAGGTAATTTAAAAGCTGAGAGCAAAACAGAAAACCAGGATGGAATCTCCTCCACAGCAGGTGTCTGGTGTGGTGGATACAATTTGAGAGACCATGAAAAAAATCAGAAAGCCAGATCGGTATCAATATAAAGTTAGCCTTTTATTGCAGGACTGTTACGAGCAGACAGTTGTAGGATTGATGAATACATCTGACTGAAGAGGGAAAAAGAACAAACACAGGGCATTGAATAAGAGTTAAGAAGGCAGAGAAAGGTTCAGATTCAAAAGCTCATTTTAAAAAGAAGAAAGTAGAAGTTTGGACAATGGAAAACATGCTTCATAAACTGTAAGTATGTCTTCGGAACCGGCCTTGGCCAGTAACACTTCTGAAAAGTGCAGTGTAAGTAACTATTGTTCACTAGACTTGAAAGAGTATCTGGCCATGGCTCCATCTGAAGATCAAATTCAGATAGAAACACTGGATGGACATGTAAACTCTCCTGACAGATTATGTAATATAGAAGTACAAATAGAAGGGTTAGTATTCAGATCTTATTTATAAGATGCCTATAACATTATCCTAGCTAAGGGTGATTGCCCTTCATCCTTTCTCAGGAATGCACCTCGTAAGGAGGAGGTAAGAATGGAAGCATTTTTCTCCTTATGATATTTATAAGGTGTGGAAGTTTATTTTTGCAGAACTGCGCAGATTAATTTTGGGAACTTCAGATTGTTGAAAATGTAGGGGCAACTCATTTAAATCAATCAATCAATCAATCATGTCACTTATAAAGCGCACTACATACCCGCGAGGGTCTCAAGGTGCTGGGGGAAGAGGGGGGTGGTGCTGCTACTGATCGAAGAGCCAGGTCTTGAGGAGTCTTCTGAAGGCCAGTAGGTCTTGGGTCTGTCGGAGGTTGGTGGGGAGGGTGTTCCAGGTCTTGGCGGCGAGGTGGGAGAAGGATCTGCCGCCGGCGGTCGTTTTCCGGATGCGGGGGACTGTGGCGAGGGCGAGGTTGGTCGAGCGGAGCTGGCGGGTGGGGGTGTAGAAGCTGAGTCGTCTGTTGAGGTAGGCTGGTCCGGAGTTGTGGAGTGCTTTGTGTGCGTGGGTGAGGTGGTTTAGCACACACTGGCATTGAAAGCATAGCTCATGGTTCAACGCCACTGTACTAATCTCAAGAATATGTGCGGTGCATTTTACCAAACTACAGATGGTTGTCTATAGGCCCTGGCAGGAGGTGTCTTATCAATAACAAATGCATACCTGTCAATCTCATGACTTAAAATTGCTGGTCAGGTGTAGTCTTTAAGAGGTTGAGCTGGTTAAATTGAACAGAGTGCAAAAAGTATTTGCAGCCTTTGTATTTGTTAGGTAGGTGAATACCAATAAAAAGAGGGCAACATCCACCAAATGTGGGTGACACCAGATATTCTATGTGTCCTGCATGCTATCACTTGATTGATGATAGAAAATTGGACACTGGTATAGATTGTTGAATCACTTCAAGTCCACAAACCCTTTGAGACCCTGTCACAATGACTGCATGATGTCATCTGTGGTGTCATCATCCATGCCATTTGAGATGTTATTATTGATATCATCAATGTTGTTATTGAACATGCCATAAGTGTGGCAATATGTGAGGTGCAGAGGGCAAAGAGGCTGAAAGTTAAAGGTAGTTCACTGAACTATACCAGGTGAATTTCAGTGGTTTTCCATTTTTTAAAACATTAGTTATAATCTCAATTCAGCACTGTGAGAATGTGGATTATTAGTTTATGGTACTCCTCTTCAAATAATAATAGCACTATTCTTGATTAAGGCCAGTTAGGTCTCAATACTTTTAACCTAAGGAAAAAAACTTAGAATTTTTCTTCCTGGTGCCCAACGTCATCTTTATATTGACCGCATCACCCACCTGAAAGTGCACTTCTTTCACTTTCATGCCATTGTCATAATTCTGTTTGCTTTTCAACTGAGCATTTTCTACCTTTCTGCACACCTCTCCCAAATTAGGCAGCCTGATCTTGCTCCGTGCATGCTTCAAAATTGCATTTGCATTAGGTGTGTCTACCTTCCAACAAAACAAAAAAAGAGGAGCTCCAGTCAAGGAATGCAGGGTGCTGTGATAACTCCAAAATCTCTCCTGAACAGCTTCTAACATGTCCTCATTCGCAGTGACTGTCAGCTGTATCATTTCCTTAAACGTTCTGTTCAAACTTTCCACAATTCCATTGCCTTGTGGATTGTACAATGCCACAGAAAGATGTCTGATATCAAACAACTTCAAGAAAGATTTCATGGCCTGCAACTTGAATTGAACACCATTGTCTGTGAACAGAACCTTAGAAACTCCTTCCCGCAAAACAGGTTGTTTGAAAAATCAACAACTGCACAAGTGGTAGGTTGTTTCAAAACTTACAAACACCCCACTGAGAGTAATAATTTATTACCACCAATAAATATCTCTTCCCTACACACAGATTATACATAGTTCAATAAAATCCATTCCCAATTTCTACCACCAACCATTGGGAAACTCTACTGGGTGAAGGGGAGTGCTACGCACATAAACAGATTTGTCTGAATCACCTACCTACATGTGTCTCTACTTCTGCGTGCATTCCCGGCCACCAGTAGTACAAACAAAGTCTCTTCTTGAGAATTCTCTCCACCTGTAATGTGCTTGACAATGAAATTTCATTCATATTTCCTAGATAGCAATCTCACTAACCTCGGGCTGACTTTTTTAAGAGCATTCTCCGACATAAAATAAACAAAAGGCTTATGGTCAGTCAAAAGGAGAAATTTCTTTCCCCACAAAAAGGTTGCAAAATGCCTTGTTACATAAAAGCAGGCCAAAGCCTCCCTTTCGATCATACTGTAATTGCATTTGGGTTTGGAAACACATCTAGAAGCAAAAGCAGTTGTGTGCTCTTTTCTGTTAACCAATTGAGGAAGAACACCTCATATACCCACACCACTTGGGTCGACCATAACAGACTGCACATCATCCCTGAAGGAGTGCAAAACCGGAGCCTTGACAATTGGATCCTTTAAGTTTTCAAAAGCAACCATTTGTGAGCTTTCCCAAACAAATTGCTCACCCTTCCATAACAATCTCCTAAATGGTTCTGTTTAAAGAGCAAAATTGTCAATAAAGCGTGAGTGGTACTCACAGAGCCCTAGAAATGATGTCAACTGATCTTTGTCTTTGGGTGCAGGGCTGCTTTTGATTGCATCTACTAATCTGTTTTGGTTCAATGACTTCTCCAGAAATGTGGTGACCAAGGTAATTCAAACGATCCACAAGAAATGTGCACTTTTTTTTCTTCATGGTAAAACCCATGCCTTTCTAAAAAAAACAACACTTCACTCAGCGCATTCAAGTATTCTTTAGCGTCCTTTGAAAAAAACAATATATCATCCTGATACGCCAAAACATTCTCACACTCACCAAACAACTTAAACATTAGTTTCTGAAAAGCTGAAGGGCAGAGGCCTAGCCAAATGGTATCCGCAAAACCTAGAAGCCCCAAAAGGACTGTTAAAGGCTGTCAGAAAGCGTGAATCTTTAGCCAACTCTACTTGGTGATACATCGCTCTCAAATCTATACACGAAAACACTTTAGCACCCACCAACAGAGCTAACATCTCATGGATTTCAGGTAAAGGAAAACAATTAATCAAAATGTTCTTGTTGAGGGACCTCAGTTCAACAACAAAGTCTATTGTCTCCTGTTGTCTTCTTTGCAACTACAATAGGCGATACCCACTGAGATTATCTCCTTCTTTGACACTAAGAACTGCCTTGATCCTACTCAACATGGGTTTAGGCCTAGGCACAGTATAGAGTCCGCTCTTCTGGCAGCTATGGAGGAGATTAGGTCTATTGTGAATAAAGGAGACAGTGTGGCATTAGTCCTATTGGACCTACCAGCCACATTTGTTACGGTTGACCACCATTCTCTTATGTCAGTGTCTTTACTGCTACATTTCCAGTGCTCAATTCTATTAGGATGCTAGCGCCAAGACCTCTTTCTGGTATTAGTGCACTCTATAAAAAACGCCATACCATACCAGAGAAGTCAATAGGCTCAATAACTTTACCTGCACACAATTTCTCTAAATGCCGCTTCAAATGGTTTCAAGCACTGGAGATAACATTTCACACTTTATGGATGACAGGAACTGCATTTTCCTTGAAGATGATTTTGTGTTCATAGCCCTGTAACGTACACTGCTTATCCTCAAACATTGACTTGACCTTCTCTAATAGGCACAGTAGTGAATCAGCCTGAGTAGGAATGACGATTCTCCAATTATTATGCAGAGAGAATCTTGATTTCATTAAAGACAAACAGAGGCTAACATTATGCAAATACTTTTATTTGCTGCCCAACCTGCAGCCCTTTAAAGAATGTTAATACATCACAATACATAGAACATTAACAATATCATAAGAAGACAGTGCACACTCCCATCTTCCTCTTAGGCTGCGATGAGACAAGGCGGATAACGTGGCATTCCGGTTGCTCCTAAACATTGTTATCTGAAGAAAAAGTAAAAAAACACTGTATAGTGAAGAGGTATAAGGAGGGTCTATACTGAACAGATAATAATAAGGATGCACAATAGAAATACAATATAAACATATCAAAATTAAACAGTACCGAACCCAAACCTCTCAGGGAGAGGAGGGTGGGATAATGTTAGCCTCTGTTTGTCTTTAATGAAATCAAGATTCTCTCTGCCTAATAATTGGAGAATCGTCATTTCATTACAAGACCGGAGGCTACCATTATGCATGTTTAAAGCCATGTAAAGCTACACTGCTAACATGCTCTATTGGACTCAAATAGAACTTTGAGAAGGTACTTGCATTAGACCAATCAGCGGCTTTAAGTATTTCAGGTAGGGATCCTCCTGCCCAAAATACTTTGCTAGCCATTGCTCCCCTAGAAGAGTGAGCTCTAAATCTAGAGAAATCTACACCAGCTTCATGCATTGCCAAGCGGACCCATCTGGCTAGGGTGGCTGAAGAAACAGGTCTAAAAGGACTAACATATGACAGGAGAAGCTGATCAGTCCCAACAGGTCTAAATGTTGACATTTTATTTTCATAACACTTCATACAATTTACAACACACAATTTTTCACACTCATGAAAAAATGGATAGAAAATAGATTCTGACATTGTTTTAGTTCTTTTCCAAATATCGAAGTGAACACCTTCAGAGGAGTAGAATCTATTAGAAAGGTCTAAGGCTTTAATGTCTGAGACCCTTCTGAAAGAAATCAAACAGAAAAGAGTTGCCAATTTCATGGAGATTCGTTTAAGGGAGAGTAAATTATTAACAGACCAAGAAAGGAAGAGATTAAAAATTAGGTTAACATCCCAAAGGGATTCGTAACAAGCCTTAGGGGGTCTCCTTAGTCTAACACCTTTCATAACCCTCTTGATGCAAGGGTTGCTACCAATAGCAAGATTATTAATCAAGGCATGACCTGAGGAAATTGCCGATCTGTAACAATTGATAGTTCTATAGGAAAGACCTGGCTCAAAGAGATGGGCTAGATAATTGGCTACGTGTTGTAGACAGCTCTGAACGGGATCCAGATCCCTTTCCATGCACCAACAAGACCACTTTCTCCAAACGCCCTTGTACCTTTTCCTGGTTCCTGGTGCCCATGAATCTTCCAAAAGGCTCTTAGCCTCTCCCGAAAGGTCAGAATATCTGCCAGAACCCCTGAAATCCTCCAGACAAGAAGGTTCATCCTCCCTTCTAAAACCAAAGGTTGTTCTTCTCCGTCCAGACCCTGGAGTAGACCTAAGGATGACGGGACTAGCCGCGGGAAGTCCACTGCTAGTTCCATTACCCCGGGAAACCAAACCTGGAATTTCCAAAAGGGAGTTACAAGAATGATGGAGCATGACTCCAGTCTCACTTTCCATAACAGTCTCTGAATCATTGAGAAGGGAGGAAAGGCGTAATCCTTGATCCCCTCCCAAGATTGGAGAAAGGCATCTACCCCTGACGCATTGGGATCCGGTCTCCAGCTGAAATATTTCTGAACTTGGTGAGTTAGTCTGCTGGTGAACAGGTCTATTTGAACTGGGCCCCATAACTCCTATATTAGGGAAAAGGCCTCAGGATTCAACTTTCAATCTCTGGAATCGTGGAGGAAACGTGAATTCCAGTCTGCCCTTAGATTTTAAATTCCCGGAATGAATTCCCCCTGAGAGTAATCTTTTGATCCCAACAAAAATACCAGATCCTTTTGGCAATATCTGAAAGA
Organism: Calotriton arnoldi; assembly: GCA_963921515.1. Lineage (NCBI taxonomy): Eukaryota > Metazoa > Chordata > Amphibia > Caudata > Salamandridae > Calotriton > Calotriton arnoldi. The sequence goes on from CAWUFW010001920.1 coordinate 428,704, forward strand.
TTCTTGGATCTCGCGCCCCTGAGGCGATTTATATATGAGACAGCAGAGAAATTTTCCAAGCGGATTAAGGTATTGGAGTTCTTTAGATACTCCTTGAAGCTCATAAGGGCATTTAGAGCTGCTAACATCTCCAGCGAGTTTATGTGTAGAGATTGGTCCTCCAAAGACCACCTCCCCCTGGTTTTTAGATTGTTTAGGCAGGCTCCCCAGCCGCGGTTGCTCGCATCTGATTCTAGAGTAAAATCTGTTACATTCCCGAAAATAGTTTTCCCATTCTATGCTTGAAGGTTTTTCAACTACTAGTGAAGATCCTTTCGAGCGTCTTCCGATAGGGGAACTGAGTCTTCGTACCACAAACCTTTTCTCAGGCCTAGAGCTTTTAGTCTTTGAAGACCACTGTAATGAAGAGGGCCGGGAGAAATAGCCTGGATAGAGGATGACAGGAGTCCCAGAACCCTGGCTAGGTCTTTCAGACAAATTAATTCTTTCGATAAGATAAGAGAGACATGTTTGTTTATCTTGGTAACCTTCTTGTGAGGCAGAAATAGATTGGAGAGAACAGGATTTACCTAGAAACCGAGGAATTCCAACTCCTGTGTCGGGACCATGATGGATTTCTTTATATTTATGATGAATCTCAGATTCTGAAGAAGGTCTACAGTCATTTGTAAGTGTTTCTGAATTTCCAATTTGTCTTGAGACATAATGAGTATATCGTCTAGATAAATAATTAGACCAACCACTCTCTCCCTGAGGTAGCTCACTACTGGGCGAAGGACTTTGGTGAAACACCAAGGTGATGAGGACAGGCTGAAGGGGAGACATTGGAACAGATAAAGAGTTCCTTTCCAAGTAAAACGAAGGTACTTTTGACAGTCCTCGTCCATGGGTATCGTAAAATAGGCATCTTTGAGATTCAATTTTACCAGCCAATCCTTGGCCTGCAAAATGTCTCTCAAAAGATGGATACCCTCCATCTTGAAATGTCTGTAAGTTAGAAACTTGTTCAGATATTTTAGGTTTATGATGGGACGCCAACCCTTGTCCTTCTTTTTGACTAGAAAAATAGTACTTATAAAACCCTTTGAAATCTCTGATAAGGGGATCTTTATAATGGCTCCTTTTTCCAACATTTGGGAAATCTCTAATTCTATTAGCTTTGAATTTTCCGTATCTAGAATTATCTCCCTTGGAATCTTTCTTTGGAATGGTTGTTCCCAAAAATCTATCTTGAACCCCATTATAGTTTCTCGAACCCAGGGGTCATGTGTAATCTTTAACCAATTGTGTGCAAAGTGTTTCAGTCTTCCTGCCACCCTTGAAGGGAAAGAAGACTTCTGGCTTACCTTGGTAAGATTGATTGGAGGATCTAGGTCTGCCGGCATGTGATCTTGAGCTCCTCCCTCTTTGGGGGTAGAAATTGGAGTTCGATCGGTAGCCTCTATTGAAGCGAGAGGAGCCTCTTTCGTCTTGGGGGTAAAACTGGGACCTGTAGGTGTTGCGGCTGACAGGCTGTCCCCTCCTGTCAGCCCTTCCAAAAAGTGGGCAACCCCCAAAGACTCTGCGCATGCTTGACTGAGCCTTGCTGAACGCGTTAAAGGTGGACACATATTTGCCCACGGATTTAACAAAATTGTCTCCAAATAGGAGTCCCTTGGTGTCACACATGTACTCCTTAGAGGACAGGTCGGCAAGCTTTGGGTTCATTCTTAGCAAAACCGCTTTCCTGCGCTCTGTAATGAGATTGGCATTAGCGTTACCAACGAAGGAAATTGCTCGTTGTAACCAGCCCCTTAAATGGTCGATGTTGACCGGAATATGATTAATCTTTGCCTCTTCGGTCAAGGGTCCAAGTACATCAAGCAGTTTGTCTTGGCACTGCTTCAAACACTTCTCGATTCCCTTTCTGGGGTCCTTCCCAGATTTGAAGAGGAAGGTGATCAATTCGGGGTCAAGATTGGGGGTGTTGCAAACCTTGTCCTCAGAGGAGGGACGAGGACACTCGTTGCGTAGAAGGTTGACAGTTTCTCTGTCTAAAGGCTTTTTCACCCACTGTGATAGATATTTTCCAACGTGGTCCATTGGCCACCATTCGGAACTGCGGAGGTGACGAATAGAAGTAGGGTTAAACATCTCCCCACCAAGGGGGTCCTTAACAATAGAAAAAGAGGTGGAAGGCTTATCCAGATCTTCATCAAGATCCTCCAATGTATCCTGAGGATCAAAAATAAAACCCATACATCTCCAAATCCTCATAATCCAAGGATTCACGATGGGTATGTAAGGAATCGTCAAAATCATTTGTACTGTAAAGCTTACCTCCTTCTATCATGCCGCTACGGGCAACTCTTCTCTCTGTCCCAAGGTATTGGGATTTCTCTATTGTGCTGCTATGAGCACCAACATCTATTGTAGCACGAGAGCTACCAAAATCATTCGCATGAGTAAATGCCTCCTTCAAGTGCTTCCTTTTTTGGGAAACCTTTCCCCTTTTTTGAGGTCCTGAGGTAGAAGGAGAGTCTCCGTCAGAGAGAGAATAGTAAATCTCCTCAACAGAGGACATCCTCTTCCTTTTAGTTAAAGTGGCGTCAACCGCTTCCTTAACGGAAGATTTGAGTTCTTCCCCAATAAACCTCTTCAAGCTATCACCCAAAAGTTCCTTAGGGGGCTGTTGAGGGTTATTAGCGTTAGCATCCATCTCTTTTTCAATAGGATGTCTTTAAATATATATAGATAGCCGTTATATAAGGCCTACTTACGGTTTGTGCAGGTTTCACATCTTTAAATCAGCACACCGCCTTGAATTAACAGATTCCTTACTTGTGGCAATGATAGTTTATGGGCCAAGCCGCAGTGCACTTAAACGGCCATCGGGTGGCGATTCTGCGCTTAAAATTGATGAAATCAGGAAATCAGACAAAAAGAGAGACTCCGGCTTGATCAGGCACCGTTACGCGCTCGAGCAAAGGAGCCGTAACCAAGGTAACGTGCCGCCAAGCCGGGTGGGAGCCTCGCGTCACCAAGGGCGCTTGTGAGGGAACAATGGCTCTCTCTCGTGTCCCCCAACAGGTTGCTAGGAGACGCAGGGGAGTCAAAAGACGCAAGCGTGGCTCCCGTGTCTCATTTTTTTTATTTTTATTTTATTTACATTGAGGGTTTCGGACAAAAAAACAATTAAGCAGGCACGAAGCCCAAAAAACGGGCTTAAAGTTTAAAAAACAGACGGCGGTATCGCACGTGGCGGTGGTAGGCAGCTGAGCGGTATATGGGTGAAAACATAAGCTTCCGTGATGTATTAACAGTCTTTAAAGGGCTGCATGTTGGGCAGCAAATAAAAGTATTTGCATAATGGTAGCCTCCGGTCTTGTAATGAAATCTCCACCAGATAAATGAGACATGAAGTACTCTGCCTTTAAATTATACTAAATTCAACTTGATCTTTATAACCCAATATGTAATAGCCTTTTTTGCCAACATACACCTTTGTAAAAAGTGACCTGTCCTTGTACAAGATCATTTCAGAAAAGTACTCCATAATGTCTATGTCATGGCTGCCAAAGGCTACTGTGCTAACATCAGTGGGTACAAGCTGAATGGAATTTGATTCCTTGAAATGTAAGTCATCACTCACGAAGGTAATGGGAGATCCCAAATCCACCATGACCTGGACTTCTACATCGCCTAAGTGGACTAAGCAAACCAGGTCTCCGTTTCCATTCAATTCCAGTGTTGCTTCCATAGTTTTTATAGACAAGATCACTTTGTTAACACTCTGAGCAGGGCATGTTGTAAAATCAGCACTTTGGTCATACCACGCAACCATAGACACTTTTTGAGTGTTTTTTCACACACATGCAAAGTGTCTGACCTTTTGACATTTTAAACAAGTTTTTCCCACAGATGGTCATCCCTTTGAATTAGTTAAATGGGTGTTGGAACCATACCTTAAAAATCCACCCCGTTTCCTACCCTCTGAAACAGTAGTGGTATGAGATTCGGGTTTTAAGGCAATAGCATTAACAGGTTCAGAGTCAGACACACTCTTAAATCTATTCAATTCTTTAGAGGCAAACACTGATCTTTCACTGTGCCTGGCAACTTGTAATGTTTCTTCCAAACTTGGATGTCTGCAGCATAAATGTCTTTCCTGTGTTCTCTTATCATAGCATTTTATCAATAATGGATCTCTAAGATACGAGTCAATGTTTCCATCAAATTTGAGCTTGGATATCAAAACACGAAGCTCAGCCAAGAAGCTGTGAATTGTTTCCTGTGGTAACTGGCGATGGGTGAAAAATCTGTGGGGCATATTATCAACGGCCAGCGATAATTATCGCTGGCCGTGCTTAGCGATAGATATCTTATCGCTGGCTATCTCCGGAAATTATCGCCCTGGTAGCGCGTTATTAACAACACGCTTCTCCAGGGCGATAAAAATTCCGGAGATAGCGAGGTTATCGCCGTTTTGCAGGGAACATCGCTGGTTTTCCAGCGATGTTCCCTGCAAAACGGCGATAACCTTGCTGATACGACCCTGTGGTCGTATCAGCACAATCCACCCCTATGTTAGGGATGGCTAAGTCGGGATAATAGCAGACGTTAGATTTTGGCGAAAACGGCCGTTTTCGCCAAAATCTAACGTCTGCTATCATCCTGTGGGCTGCCTTGTAAATATCGCGATGTGCACATCGGCGATATTTACAACGTAGCCCATCTGGGAGTACGCTTAGTAACGCCCACCTTGCATCTCATTAGAGATGCAGGATGGGCGTTGTGGGAAAGGGCGATAGGGCAAGGATTCACGCGATAGCGTGACCTGCTAATACAGCGATAAAATTATCGCCGCTTTCGTCTGAAAACAGACGCTAAAGCGGCGATAATTTTTTATCGCCGGCTTGTTAATATGCCCCTGTGTCTTTACAATCATGCTTGTATCATCCTTGAAATGGTTTTGAAATCTACTACTGACTTCTACATATATATGTCCCAATCCATTTATGAAGATTGTGTTGCAGAAGGTAAATGATCGAAAATGCGTTCCCCTTCTGAGTCGAAACAATTGCAGATGAGAGCTAATTTCCTTGTGGGTTCAAACTTAGAGTCATCAATTGCAATTAAATAAGTCTCAATGGTCACAAACAATTGTTTCCGTTTACTTTTTTAACTCCAGGTTCTGCCAGGAAGCTTACAGGACAATTAACATTCTGCATGTTGTTGTATGTGAAGCAGCAGTACAATTAACAAAGGTAATGTAAAATTATCAAATGATTAGTACCTGAAAGTCAGTGGCTTAGCACTTTTAAATACATAAAAATATTGACGAATGAGTGACTTTCTAAGCTTGTGATGTGTATTACTACAGGAGAGAATGCAGGGCCATTGGTCAAGCATTTTAACAAAGAGCTCCTGTAGAGCAAGAGCCAGTGAGATATCATGTAATAAGCCAAACTGAATACAGTTCAGAGGAGACATGCCAGTACATCCGGCCAAAAAAACACAATGAATTCTGGTGGGTATGGCAAATTAATACTGAGTTTGTGCCATGTGCTGCTCTTGTTAAGATGCCCAGGTGCCCAAATGAAGACTCGAAGACTCAGAGCGCGAGCAAGGGACCTCAGGGAAGCTGAGGATGTGGCTGCACCACTGCTCATTAGATGTGTGTTTCCTCGAGTGTCTCGCATCATGTGTGCAAGGTTCGAGGAGGCTGTCCGGGTTGGCGTGAGGTGGAAACTCGCATCAACACTGGATAACGGTGAAATTGTTGAGTGCTCACATCACCGCTAGATAATGTGAATATCAGCACTGTGGAAGAATAAAATATTCGTATCAAAATACCTTTGCTCCAGAAGGGGGGTGTGAAGCTTAAAGTTCTCTGCACAAAACCTCTAGAGGGTGTTCCAATTGCTGTTTCTCTACTAGGTGCTGTTTTAAATGGCCCGCTCATTGTCAAATTGTGTAGGGTTCTTCAGGATAGAAAAGATGAACACCTCTGAGTTCAGTGGGGTCACAGACCAAACGAAGTTTATTAGTAGGTTATGACAAGACAGAACAATGACGTTCCCTCACATTTGCTCCAAAAGCCAGCTACCAACTGACCAGCCTGGAACCTTCATGAGAAAACATCTGTGCCAAAGTTCTACTCTTAAAAGTCAACACATAAGACACAACAATAAGGCCTATCATGGCAGCAATTTTTTAAAGACCAGCCACCTGCCAGAGGATTTAAGAAACTCTGATAATTCTCTAGTGAGATGCCGTTGATCAATAAATGTTCTTTTTTTCCAAATCTTTTTTAACTGCAAACACAGGCATGCCATATAGCTCTGGATGTCCGAATTCAACAGAAACATTCTATATAAAACGTGACCATTGAACATTTCCATTGAATTCCATATTCAACAATCCTAAAAATTTCTCAATTTAAGGAAGTGTACAGTAGTATTGAGGTGGCCTTGATTTCGTCCTCAAAGTACCAGATACCAAGCTTCTTATGGCAGAAAACGCAGGAAAAACTTTGGAGTAAATCCAAGAGATATCTACAAAGCCTGTTTTCTTCTGTTTGCAGGGATGTCAGATTTGGAAAACCCCATACTGCAGCACAGTGTGTTAGTGAACAAACACACTTAGGGCCTGATTTATGGTTTGATGGATAGTCCTCCATTTGTCAATGTGGCAGAGAACACTACCTCAGCCATACTGACAGGCTATCGTCCATCAGATTAAGGGCCTCATTTACAAGAAAGTGCTGCAGCTCGGAACCGCAAGCCCTTTGGCTGCGCCACGCTGCAGCACTTTCAAAGCACAGGGATGCAACATATTTACAATAATATGTCTCTCCCCTGCGCTGGCACACAACGGGCTGCCATGCTCCGACGCATGCACCCTGCCACCATGGTGCCAGGATGCCTGCGTCATAGGGATGATTGCTTATCTACAGGAAGGGTTACCTTCCTGCACATAAACAATCTAAAATGGTGTTTTTCAACTTCTATGTGTGCCGCCAAGGAACAGTGCCCATCAGTAAAAGTACACACAAAACGTGAACCTGCAAGTCCATGCTGTCAGTACTGAAGAGAGGAAAGTCTTAGCAAAGGGGCTGTTTTCTGGCACACAGACAGCTCCATCTTAGGGGTCGATTCCGATTCGGGCCGGAAAAAGCACCGACCGACTCGGAGCCGGAAAAATTACCGACCGACACGTACCAGTGGCGCCCGACACGCCAAGTACGATGCAAGCCACGATAAATCCGACCGACACGTCAGGAAACCAAGCCGTCCGACCGAGCCGCTCGGAAAATAGCAATCCGGCCGGAAAAACACGCGAATCCAACCGACCGACACGCACCCGGAACAAATCCGACCGAATCGTACCCGCCAACTCCAACCCGCAAAGTACGATGCAAGGCGCGAAAAACCCGACCGAGTCGGACGGAGGACAAGCCGTACGACCGACACGCATACAAAACCGAGCCGAAGCAACACAATACACCGTGACCGACGCGTACGCAGCATACAAAACTGCACAAACACAGCGTGAACGAAACGGAGAACACCGTACGAGACCAATGCAGGGTCCGACTCGGTCACAAGAACGTTTCCAACATACACAAACAGCACAAAGGAAAAATCACCCAAAAAAGGCCAAACAAGCAATTAGCAAGCCAATAAATACTGGGGGGTGGGGACAGAGAACAAAGACACACCCACAACTCCACCTATATAAAGGACACAAATCACTACCATGAGCCTTTGCAAATGCCATTCCACTGCCAGCACCCAAGAGAAAGCAACCACACACCCACAGCTCACCCCTCACACAAGCCACACACCATCAGCACACCAACAAATACCTACCTCACATACACCCAGCAAAACACACACTCACACACCCTCACCTGCACACCAACACACACATCACTCACCATCACCACCCATCACCATGCCCCCCAAGAAGAATCCCAAGTTCCTAGATTGTGAATTGGAAGTCCTGGTAGACGAGATCCTCAGGGTGGAGCCACAGCTGTTTGGCACTCTGGTCCAACAGACCCCCATGTCGCAGAAAACCAAGATGTGGGAGAGGATCATCAACAGGGTGAACGCCCAATCACCATGTCGGCGCACAAAGACGGACATCCAGAACAGGTGGTATGACGTGCGCAGGAGGGTACGGGACCTGCTGAAGATAGACTACATCAACAGCCAACAGACCGGCAGTGGCCCTCCTGCCAAGCCAATATACCTCAGGCCCTGGGAGGAGAAGGTGCGGGCCATCCTTCCGCCAGTGAGCGTATATGGACTAGAGAACATCCCAGAGCCTGGTGAGTACACAACAAATGTACACAATAAACTGCCACAAAACACACACATCACTGTCAAGGGGAGAGTCAAACCATGCACACATAGCAATTACACAGCAACTAGAACAGAATCATCCCAAAATGTGTATGTCAGTCAGATAAACACAACACATGCCATCAAAAAAGTCACATCCAACTGTGCCAACACATGTACAAACACAACCACAACTACAGCTAGGCAGTGGCACAAATAGAACTAACACACACATCCACACATGTAGCCACCACAACAACACCAACACACAGTGAAGACCACTCAAAGGAAGGAATTCTGTGTATGCTGGCCAAGTCAGTGTAGCCAATAGCATCATGGGAGTCGCAGTCACACATATTGCCCCCCCACAACTGTCCCATCAACACCACCCTGAACCATGCTCACATCACAGGGAGTGGAGAAGGACTCACAAGATGGCTGACACTGGCTACTGCTGTGGGGAGCACAAGGCCCTGCTGGCAACTGTGCACCAACAAACAGCAGGACACCACTGACTGACATCCTGAGAGACAACTTACACTCCCTGCAATGCAAGCACGTTCCATGGTGGGATATCTGGCTGGCTGGGTGGGAAGGGGGACTTGCAGCACTGACCATAGTCACCAGTACCTCCCCTCACACCCCCCCAACACAAACTCCACAGTACCCACCTGGTAGAATGCAATGCCCTCCATCCTAACACAAGATCCCACAAAGCACCACCACCCTGGGTTATGTTGTGTGAAGCACAGGGACACTCTTGGGACTCTTAGCCAAACAACTGCCAGGACAACACTCCCAGCCATCCTGTCAGCACAGCCAGCCCACCCCACAGGGAAGCAGAGTCAAAAGGAAGGAAGCATGGGCATGCTGGGAAGGGGGTGGAGGCAATAGCATGATGGGAGTCGTAGTCACAGACATTGCTCAGCCTCACAACTGGCCCATCAACACCACCCTGAACCATGCTCACATCACAGGGAGTGGAGAAGGACTCACAAGATGGCTGACACTGGCTACTGCTGTGGGGAGCACAAGGCCCTGCTGCCAACTGTGCACCAACAAACAGCAGGACACCACTGACTGACATCCTGAGAGACAACTTACACTCCCTGCAATGCAAGCACGTTCCATGGTGGGCTATCTGGCTGGCTGGGTGGGAAGGGGGACTTGCAGCACTGACTATAGTCACCAGCACCTCCCCTCACACCCCCCCACACAAACTCCACAGTACCCACCTGGTAGAATGCAATGCCCTCCATCCTAACACAAGATCCCACAAAGCACCACCACCCTGGGTTATGTTGTGTGAAGCACAGGGACACTCTTGGGACTCTTAGCCAAACAACTGCCAGGACAACACTCCCAGCCATCCTGTCAGCACAGCCAGCCCACCCCACAGGGAAGCAGAGTCAAAAGGAAGGAAGCATGGGCATGCTGGGAAGAGGGGTGGAGGCAATAGCATGATGGGAGTCGTAGTCACTGATATTGGTCACCCCCACAACTGTCCCATCAACACCACCCTGAACCATGCTCACATCACAGGGAGTGGAGAAGGACTCACAAGATGGCTGACACTGGCTACTGCTGTGGGGAGCACAAGGCCCTGCTGGCAACTGTGCACCAACAAACAGCAGGACACCACTGACTGACATCCTGAGAGACAACTTACACTCCCTGCAATGCAAGCACGTTCCATGGTGGGATATCTGGCTGGCTGGTTGGGAAGGGGGACTTGCAGCACTGACCATAGTCACCAGCACCTCCCCTCACACCCCCCCAACACAAACTCCACAGTACCCACCTGGTAGAATGCAATGCCCTCCATCCTAACACAAGATCCCACAAAGCACCACCACCCTGGGTTATGTTGTGTGAAGCACAGGGACACTCTTGGGACTCTTAGCCAAACAACTGCCAGGACAACACTCCCAGCCATCCTGTCAGCACAGCCAGCCCACCCCACAGGGAAGCAGAGTCAAAGGAAGGAAGCATGGGCATGCTGGGAAGGGGGTGGAGGCAATAGCATGATGGGAGTCGTAGTCACAGACATTGCTCAGCCTCACAACTGGCCCATCAACACCACCCTGAACCATGCTCACATCACAGGGAGTGGAGAAGGACTCACAAGATGGCTGACACTGGCTACTGCTGTGGGGAGCACAAGGCCCTGCTGGCAACTGTGCACCAACAAACAGCAGGACACCACTGACTGACATCCTGAGAGACAACTTACACTCCCTGCAATGCAAGCACGTTCCATGGTGGGATATCTGGCTGGCTGGGTGGGAAGGGGGACTTGCAGCACTGACCATAGTCACCAGCACCTCCCCTCACACCCCCCAACACAAACTCCACAGTACCCACCTGGTAGAATGCAATGCCCTCCATCCTAACACAAGATCCCACAAAGCACCACCACCCTGGGTTATGTTGTGTGAAGCACAGGGACACTCTTGGGACTCTTAGCCAAACAACTGCCAGGACAACACTCCCAGCCATCCTGTCAGCACAGCCAGCCCACCCCACAGGGAAGCAGAGTCAAAAGGAAGGAAGCATGGGCATGCTGGGAAGGGGGTGGAGGCAATAGCATGATGGGAGTCGTAGTCACAGACATTGCTCAGCCTCACAACTGGCCCATCAACACCACCCTGAACCATGCTCACATCACAGGGAGTGGAGAAGGACTCACAAGATGGCTGACACTGGCTACTGCTGTGGGGAGCACAAGGCCCTGCTGCCAACTGTGCACCAACAAACAGCAGGACACCACTGACTGACATCCTGAGAGACAACTTACACTCCCTGCAATGCAAGCACGTTCCATGGTGGGATATCTGGCTGGCTGGGTGGGAAGGGGGACTTGCAGCACTGACTATAGTCACCAGCACCTCCCCTCACACCCCCCCCACACAAACTCCACAGTACCCACCTGGTAGAATGCAATGCCCTCCATCCTAACACAAGATCCCACAAAGCACCACCACCCTGGGTTATGTTGTGTGAAGCACAGGGACACTCTTGGGACTCTTAGCCAAACAACTGCCAGGACAACACTCCCAGCCATCCTGTCAGCACAGCCAGCCCACCCCACAGGGAAGCAGAGTCAAAAGGAAGGAAGCATGGGCATGCTGGGAAGGGGGTGGAGGCAATAGCATGATGGGAGTCGTAGTCACAGACATTGCTCAGCCTCACAACTGGCCCATCAACACCACCCTGAACCATGCTCACATCACAGGGAGTGGAGAAGGACTCACAAGATGGCTGACACTGGCTACTGCTGTGGGGAGCACAAGGCCCTGCTGGCAACTGTGCACCAACAAACAGCAGGACACCACTGACTGACATCCTGAGAGACAACTTACACTCCCTGCAATGCAAGCACGTTCCATGGTGGGATAACTGACTGGGTGGGTGGGTGGGTGGGAAGGAGGTCTGGCTGTCAACCAAACACAATCAATGCAGACCATGTTCACACCCCAGAGAATACATAGAAATGCCCAAATAATGCAGGACAATGTGCCACACCAATATCAACCCCTGACTGTGACGACTTAGGACAATACAATGTACAGGCCCGCACCCCGAGGCACAGTCACAACTGTCAGGTGTGTCAACCACTGATGCCTGCAGAAACATGACATACATTGTTTGTGTCTCCCAAAAACAGGTGATGATAGGGACACAGCAGCAGACGCTGAGGAGTCCCAGTCCCAGGCTCAAGAGGATGCCGAGCTCACTGGCGTCGTACAGCCTCTGTCCTCCTCGGACGATGAACAACCTGGCACATCCGGTGCAAGTCAACATGCTGCACCAGCAGGACCACCAGCTGCAGCACCAGCAGGTCCACCAGCTGCACCCCCTGCACCCACCCCTCCAACGACTGTCACCACGAATACCATCCCTGCCGACATGGACAGAATAAGGAACAACACCAGCGCAGTGACCCTGGACCAACCTGGGGCCATGGACACCACCACCACCACCACCCCCCAAGGTGGACCAGGGTTATCTGTGCGTGCAACTGCACACACTGCACATGTCAGCAGGGGTGGTGGGAGGGGTGGGAGACAGAGGTCGCTGCTTGCAGACGTTGCTGGTGTGCATGAAGACCCACAACTGGTACGCATAGCTGATGCGTACCAGTCCAGCACCGGAGAGCTCAGCCAGGTAGTGGGGCTCCTCAGAGACATCAAACAGCAGCAGGCTGCCCATCATGCCCGCTTGGACTCCCACATGTCCCACGTGGAGTCACACATGTCACGTGTGGACTCCCACATGTCCCGCGTGGAGTCCAAGTGGGATGTACTACATGAGATGACGGCGGTGCACAGGGACATTTTACAATGCCTCCGCCAGATGAACAGCAACCAGTCCACACCTCCCTGTGTGCCAACAACATCTGGTACCGAACAAACTGCAACTGCCACAGGGAGGGAGGAGGACTCTGGCGGAGAGTCCCCTGCACCGCAGCAGCCTGCACTTGAGGGCCCCCCCCAAGAAGAGGGGTCGTCCGAGGAGGGGAAAGTGAGAGGCTGATGGCCAAGCGCAACTCCCAGGAAGCCTGAACCTGTTCTGGATTTTCGCCTTTGTGCACAGACTGTTCACCCTGTTGATGGCAACACTACTCCCACACATTGCATGGGGAGTACAAGTTGGAACAATGTGTCAGACAACTGTGGCCCCGATACTGGGGATCCTGTCTACCTGGACTTTCTATTCATCTAGGAACTTGGGATTGCAAGATTCATGTACAGCACAATCCATCCTATGCACTATTATCACAGATGTATCACAATAAACACACTAATACACCATACTTGCCTCTGTCGTGATTCCAACGTGGGTGCTGTTATGGGGATGATGAACTGCAAAATTACACTGTGTATGCGAACTGCAACAGCAAGGACAACACAGGCATGTGAGTACAGGCAACGTGACACATATGAGGGAGACACACCACCAGGGCTACACAACACATACACACCTAGGCCATCTGACTCATTGCCTACACTGATGTTGCCAGGGAAGACGGTGCAATGCACAGACACCACACCCATTCCCAGTTGTAGTCAAGTAGCCCACAGGTGCAGTAAGCAAATGGCAGTCAAATGTGTGACCACAGACAACGCACATCACTAAGTGAAGCACAGGTTTATTACACAGTAGCAACATGCCGTAACCACTACAGATGCAAGGTAACCCCACCTGGTAGCGGGCACACAGTCAACAACTGTAGACAGAAGGAAGTCCATGGGTGTGGCGCACATCACCTGTAGGGACACAACAGCTACCAGCCTGGATGTGCAATCACGTCGTCGGTGGACACAGTTGACCAAACGAATCTGAAAGTACCCTGTGAAGGACAGAAATGACACACAGTCAAAAGCAATGCAGTACAGGACAGAACAGCAAAACTCATGCACAATACATGTTACAAGATACCCACCCAGAACCAAGTTAGCATGTCAACACTGTTGGGGAGTACAGCCCACCTGTCACCACACATCGCAACACACATCCTGTCAAGTAGCCCATGGACACACTCCAACAGCACCAGAGCACCACCCACACATCATGCCAACTCACATCATTCACATGACACCTCAGGATACTCACATTCAGCTAAAGAAGTTGGTGATGAGCTGTGTGCGGACATCACCATCACCATCATCATCATCATCGTCACTGGCATCGTGGTCCAGGCCAGGATCCTCCACAGGTGGCGGATGTTGGTCATCGTCATCCTGGATGAGAGGCAACTCCTTCCGCACTGCCAGGTTGTGGAGCATGCAGCAGACGATGATAATCTTGCACACTTTCGCAGGGGCATATGGGAGGGACCCTCCGGTCTTGTCCAGGCAGCGGAAGCGGCTCTTCAGGAGACCAAAGGTCCGCTCAATCACTCTCCTGGTCCGACCATGTGCCTCATTGTAGCGCATCTGGGCAGGTGTCACAGGGTTCCTGAGGGGTGTCAGCAACCACGGCATGTTGGGGTATCCCGAGTCACCTACGGACAGACAAGTGCACATCAGCTGACTTGGAAAAGTGGGCGGAATACTACAGATCAGATCACACACAATGGCACAAAGTCAGTACACACCGACAAGCCAGGCACGCTGGTTCTGCATCTGTGCCATCAACCTGGGGATGCGACTACTCCTCATCACAAAGGCATCGTGTGCTGAACCAGGGAAACGGGCACACACGTGTGTGATGGTCATGTCTGCAAGACACACCACCAGTGCATTGACCGAGTGGTAGTGCTTGCGGTTCCTGTAGGCCTGCTCCTGGGCCTGTGGTGGTACCAAAGCCACATGTGTCCCATCAATGGAGCCAATGACATGCGGCATCCTCCCCAGGGCATAAAAGTCACTCTTCACGTCAGTGAGTCGTCGCAGTCTAGGGAAATAGATGTACCGGTTCAGGAAGAGCAACATTGCCGCCAAGAAATCGCGGAGCACACGGCTGAACATGGTCTGTGACATCCCACCAGCAGACGCCACAGTATGTTGGAAGGTACCGGTGGCAAAGAAGTGTAGGGCTGCCATCACCTTCACCTTGGGGGTCAGCGCTGTAGGATACGGCCGGCCAGGCTGCAAATGTGGGGACAACTGCACTGCAAAATCCTCAATCAGCTGCCTGGTGAAGCGGTACCGTCGGATGCTGTCCCGTTCCACCATCGTTGCCAGGTCTGGGAATGGCCGATGGACAGCAGGAGCCCTGCAGTGCAGAGGAGAAGTAAGCAAGATCGTCAGTCACCCCACATATGCGGCATTGAACACACTCAAGATCCCAACATACATCATCATGAGGCACAACTACATGAAGTGTGCAGTACCGGAACGACATGTATGGTACATACATGGCCAACATCTGTCAACACGGTCCTACAGGTGGCATCAATTTGTCCCAGGTTGGCCCATTGGATATCATGATGCTGTGTCACAGTCACCCCCCAGTGACATGTGAGGACAGATGTGCCCCAGGCACCACAGCTCAACGACAGGCACATTCCCAGGGACCCTGTAATGCCACATGGACACTGGCATCACCTGGAGTATCATGTGTACACCACAACAAAACAAACATGACCCCCACAGGTAGTGGCCACACTTGCCATGGCAGGAGAGCCATGGACGTCTGTGACACACACGCACAACATCAGAGTCCATGCACACACAACGTGGATGTGGAGACTGTCTCCCATTGTGCACATGAAATCAGAGACATTGTAAACACTACATGCACAAAGACTGTGGAGGGCCATCACTATTGTGCCACTGGGACACCCTGGCTCAAACATACCGTCCCACATGGGACTCACGGGGTATGTGACATGACATACACAAACACCACTGTGAAATGTGACCATGACACATGCACAGATATGAACAGTTGCACATCACAGTGGTCACGTACACGTAACACCCAGGATCCTGTCCCCATTAACACGTGCACAGCCTGGGGGTGGCTGCCCACAGGTGACACCCACAGGACAACATGTACACCAACATACACACAATAGGAAATGCAGCCTTACATGCCTTATGATAAGGTTTGGACAGGCTGTCGTGATGTAGGTGTGCCCCTCACTCCCTGGGAGCTATCTGTGGCTGGCACATGTCCATCTGAGACAGGCATGCTGACCTATGCCAGTCACATATACAGTGATGCGTTGAACAGCAATGGACCGATCGGTGCCTCCGGCCGGCCCATTGCTTTCAATGTGTGCGGGTACGCGTTGTACCCCTGTGCGCGTTGAACAGCAATGGACCGATCGGTGCCTCCGGCCGGCCCATTGCTTTCAATGTGTGCGGGTACGCGTTGTACCCCTGTGCGCGTTGAACAGCAATGGACCGATCGGTGCCTCCGGCCGGCCCATTGCATTCAATGTGTGCGGGTACGCGTTGTACCCCTGTGCGCGTTGAACAGCAATGGGCCGATCGGTGCCTCCGGCCGGCCCATTGCATTCAATGTGTGCGGGTACGCGTTGTACCCCTGTGCGCGTTGTACCTCAATGGACCGATCAGTGCGCACCCATTGACAATGGGCTTGCCTGGCAACGGACGCGTTTTCGAATTTCGAACGAGTCGGTTGCTGGAAAATCAGTTGGTCACCCACAACAATGTTGCAAAATCATGTATGTCATGAAGTTGAAATTTTGAAGGATGCTGTGGGCGTGTTTTGGTGCTGCTATTCCATGGATTGGCCAGATTCAGAAGATGCAAACGACTTGGACCTATCACTTTGGACACAAGGGACAGTATCTGCCTCTCCAGCACATATATATTGCTGCCTGTTCCCCTGAGAGCCCACTTGCCTGCACTACATGCTCCAGGACGACATCTGCCACTGCACTGCTGCTGTCTCTGCCCCTCTGGACCCTGCAATGGCACGTACTGTGGAGAGAGCCCCAGCCTTCAGCCTTGAGGAGAACCAGGCCCTGCTGGACAGCCTACTTCCACAGTACAGCAAGCTGTATGGGACACCAGGGGAGCAGGTGAGTGTTCTGTGCACTGCCTTTCTGAATGTGCATTTTGTCTGACTAGCAAGGCTGAGAGTCAGCACACCACTGGCTAGCAGGCTCACTGAGTAGTTGTCACCCCCATAGTGTGTAGTGACTTGCACTGGACAGGTATGGTGCAGTGACAGTGCTTCTGAACAGGGTTTTACTCCCCATGCAATGATACCATGTAGTGACTTCTGGAAAACTGTCCATGGGCAGCCGTGCACTGCCTGGGTACACCATGTGCCCCTGTGATTGCGACATGTATATGCAACTGTGTCATGCACGGATATGTTGCATGTGTAGTAATGGCCTTATCACTTTGTCATCCTGACAGGCTTCTGCCCATCGGAAGCATGAGATATGGAAGGACATCGTCCGGGCTGTCCGGTCCGTGGGGGTCTACAAGCGCCGGATCCGCAACTGCCAAAAGAGGTGGCAGGACCTTCGGGGCTGGACCCGGAGGATTGCACGGGTCCAGCTGAAGCTGTCGCCTCCTCGCAGGAGGGGCGGAACACGGACCCTGACCCCCCACATGCTCAGGATCCTGGCGGTGGTCTTTCCAGACCTGGATGGGCAGCTGAAGGCCAGAGAGCAGCAAGGAGGGGGTGAGTCAAAGACTGCACTGTGTACTCTGTCTAACATGCTATGTGCCCTCCTCGGGCCAGGTTGAACTGCCACAGTACAGCAGTCATGTTGTCCAGGAGCCATGTCCCTCTATTGTGCACTGCCCACTCCTCATCTGATACCCAGGTGTGGCCCTTACATGCAGGGAATTCTGTCACTTAGGACTGTGTCCTTGCAGTTTGCTTGACTCAAGGTGGGAGACAGCATCTGTTTCCCTGACTCTGTGGTGGGCATCATGGGTGGGTCCATTGCTTACACAATGCCTGTATTCTGACATGTATTCAGCGTGTTACTTTGATCTGTGGTCCAATTGCTGAGCTGATCCACCACATGTGGCTGGGGTACCTGGCACACACCCATGCTGCGGGTGGGAACAATGTTTGGGCCCCAGGAGTATGTATATGACGTGTGTCACACATACTTAGCCAGCTGCCTACAGTCCAGGGCTCATCCCTCATTCATGTGGGGCTGGACAGTCATGCCTACTCCAGGCCATACAATACACTCTGTACTCCCACTCCCGTGTATCAGCGGACACATTGTGCACAGTGATTTGACCCCTCAGGTGTCTGCTTCTGTGTCAGTGTGCTGTGGATTAGTCGCCAGGACTGCTGTGGAGTTTCTTGGTAGGGGCTCAGCATGCCACTGGAGATGTGACCATAGGAGACGATACTTGTGTGACACATAGGTGTCTGATCAGCTGCCCATGCAGAATGGGGCATGTAAATGTGAAGTTCAGGCAGCTGTTCCCCATGCACAGCAGAGTGTGAGGGGCTCAGGTTCAGAGGGTAGTGTCACAGGTCTCCCATATGTCCAATAGGTATGACCTGGACAGATGAGGGTTAAGAGGATGTGTTGTGGGGGGATGTACATGTGCACTTGTGCAGCTCCAGGACTTGCATTCCCCATGACCTACTATTGTGACACAGTGCAGAGTGTTGTTGTCTGGCTGCAAAGTCATACATCACTGAGACAGTGATGTATGACTTTGCAGTCATGCCTCCGCCATGGCATGTGTCTACTGATTGGTGATCCTGCAGGGGAGTGACATGTGCTACATGCACACCATAGTGGCGCTGGCTATCAGGACATGGGTGCATCATGGTGTCTGTCGCTGGTATGCATCACATGCATTTCCTATTTGACTCTGGGCATCCCTTACATCCGTAAACCTGTACTGACTCAGTGGCAAGAGCTGTGATGTGTCCACACCGTGTCCTCTGCACTGTCCAACTACTGTGTACTTGGTGCATGTGTCAACACTGGGGTGTTGCAATCCAACAGACACCAGACAGATGGGTGCAAGGCCATGTGGGATGTGAGTGCCATGCTTGGCATCAGACTGACAATTGACTTCTCCTGTTCAATTAGTGCACTTTTAGCAATGTACAACTAATGATGCCAGGGCTTGCTCTGTGATGTGCTGTGCTCACAGTGGTGTGTGCGTTATGTGCAGGTGACTGATGTCTGTCTGTTTCCCCATTGTTTGCAGATACATCCACGGCCACGGAAGGGGACAGCTCCACGGACCAGGAGGAGCCGGAGAGCCAGACTGGGTCAGCAGCCGAGGAGTGGTCGGAGGGACCCAGTGGCACGGAGGGCGAGGGGAGCCACACCGAGGAGTCCTCAGCAGCATCCACCTCAGCTGAGGACCAGAGCAACTCGGAGGATGACTCCCTTGTGGAGGCGGGTGTCAGCAGCCACCACACCCCAGCTAGTGTTGCTGTCCCCGCCACTACCAGCACCACCACCGCCCTCCCATCGGCTCCCATTCCCCAGGTCCGTGGAGGCTCCCATGTCCGGGAGCGTGTCTCCTTTGGGCCAGGCACCGCACCCCCTGCCCCTGTGTCCCCTGCTGCCCTGAGTGAGGAGTCTGTGTACCTCCTTCGCCAGCTCCATGTAGGGCAGACAGCCATGCTGAGTGTCCTCCATGCGCACACCGCGCTGTTGACTCAGCTGGTGTCGTTCATGGAGGGCATCTCATCGGGCATGTCTGACCTACAGAGGGGCAATAGGTCCATGGACTCCTCCCTGACGGCAGCAGTGTCCCTCCTCAAACGGTCCCTCACCCCTCCTGCCTCTGCTCCATCCACACTCCCCAGCACCTTACCCATCCCAGGCACACACACACTGGCACAGGCACACACCAGCACACACACATCCAGCACACTGACACACACGCCAATGACAAAACGCACACGCACGCACATTCAGGGGACTGAAGCCAGACTCACAGGGGATGGGGCCCTGGAACACACACACGCATCCACATGCACTGCGCAGTCCTCAGTTCCCTCTCCCTCCAAAGCACCCTCCCTTGCCTCACCTGCAACCCCAAAGTCACAGCAGCTCTTCCTCTGTGACCTCGGCCTCTTCCCCACCGATGAAGCTGCTCCAGCATCCCGGGGGAAGAGGAAGCCCACCCACACGGAGCAGAGTGCCCCTCGCCCCCGGACACCCTCCCCCAGGCGCAGACGGACTGAGGCCCCCACCCGCAAGTCCCCCCGGAGTGCTAAGAGCAAGACCCCGCCACCGCCCTGCAGCTCAGGCACAAGGTCTCCGTCCTCCATCCCTCAGGCCCCCACTGCACAGGTGCCCCCACCACACCCTGCCCCAGGTTCCCCCACCCACAGATATACCATCCCCAAGATGCTCCGGCCTTCTCCCCTGCCACTTGCTCTCCCAGCACCACACCCCCGCTGCGCTTGTCTGTGCCACTGATGTGGTGAGGGTGTCCTCCCCTCTGTCCAACCCACCTTGCCTGTTCCCCATTCTCCTCCCCTGGAGGTAGGCACTGCAGTGGAGTCCACTACCGCCCTGTCTGACTTGGGCACTGCAGTGGCGGACCTGTCCACCCCATCTGCAGGGTCCACTGCAGTTGTGCCGGCACCCACGACATCTGTGTCATGCCCCCAGTTGTGCCGGCACACACCATGTCAGACACCTCCACTGCAGTTGTCAGTGGCTCTCCAGCACCCACCACCCCTTCCCTGACTCCCCTGGTGAGCCCTGATCCTGTCCCTGCGGTGCCTGGCCTGCCCCCCGGTTGCCCCTCCTAGTGGATTGTCCCTGGTATTGTGCAGGCATGCGTAGGGTGACATCTGCCAGTGTCACCCTGTTTGAACTTTGACAATGGACTGGCCATTGGCCTTTGCTCTAATTTCTTCTGGACGTCGTTATCAAACAACACATATGCTGAATAAAGCAACTTTCTTTTCTCTAGTGCTCATGCTTCAGATGTACATGTTGTTGGTGCAGCTAACCATGCCCTTGCTGCAGTGATGGTGATATCTGGTCTCATGATTATGAAGTGTTACTGTGCAGGAACCCATGTGGTCCAGGGGGAATGTGTCCTATCATGTGGTGTATCCATGTCATCAATAGCAGCATCTGAGGGTGTCATTTGTTCAGTATTTGGCAATGGGTTTCCTACTTACATTGGCAATTTCATATCTGTGGCTTCCACCCCTGCACATCTGTTGTGCCTGCCATCGTTGCATTTGTCTACTTCCCTGACCGTGTTGCCATCTCCAGTGGACATGCAGGTTTGGGCATCAATGGGGAGGGACTCATCCGTGTAGTCAGTGCAACATTGCTATACAAGTGTGTTGGATCTGTGCTGATGATTCCGTTGGCACATCCATGACCAGGCTGATGTGATGGGAGCCCTCATTTGGTGCTAATTGTTAAATGTGTGACCAAGTGCTCAGCTGACATGATGGGGCCCTACTGAGGCAACATATGGCACAGCTTTCCTCACACAGGAGTGGAGTCCCCTCATGGCAGTGTGTACACGTGTGACATTGCCTGCGCCCAAGGTGTGTGTTGTATGTGCATGTCTGTGTGTTCACTTCCATTCATCTGCGCATGCTGTGATCCCTAGTGTTGTACCTGTTTGTGATGCTTGCTGACTTGAGCTATGTTCCCCCAAAGTCTTCTCCCTGTGTTCTCTGTGATGTGGGTGCATGGCACATTACTGGTCATCAGGGTGTCACCCATAGGTGTGTTTGCTGTCAGGGCAGAGTTTGTGTGCAGACGCAGATGGGTCACAGTCAGGTTTCCCTTTGGCACTTGTTGTTTGCCCCTGTCATGTGATTTCCAGTTTGTGTTATCTTTCAGTGATTGTGACACGTTGTGTGTGTGACTGCTGGCACTCCTTAGGGTCCGGGCTGCAATGTTGGTTGTTGTCTATGTGTGTTCTTTGTGGGTGACCTTGGCTTCTTCATTGGTGTGTGACTGTGGCTGGGATCCCATTGGTCGGTGTGGTATTGCCGTCATGTCCATGTACAGCGTAGTGTGCAGTGTGTCAGACATTCAGGAGTCTTGTTGAGTGTCCATGTGTGATGTGTTTCTACACCTTGGTTCCCACCCACCACCCTGGAATAGTCATGGGTGCATGTGCAATGTCACCAGTGCATGTGTACTTCACTGCTGCACATTGTTGGAGGTCGAGGGGTGTGGTCTTGAGTGTGTGCAGATGAGAGTTGTTGCCCGGCTAGGCCCCTGCCTCCATGTTGGCCTTGGCTTACTGGCCATGCTGATTGATTTGTGCTTGTGTAGGTGTGATGGTAGTTTGTTGCTCAGGACACCTGACTGTGGTTCACAGTGTGAACGACATTTAGCTTTGTCATCACAGTGGTATTTTTATTCAGCCCAGGGTCACCACATTGTGGGGGCCCTGGGGGTGGTGCTGTGGTGTGTCTGTGACTTGCTGTGTCAGTTGTTGTTCCTACGTGCCTGTGTGACATGTGTGTTTTGTGCTCCCTCTCACCTGTCAATGCCTGCTTGCCCACATAGGGATTTGGATCCATGAGTTACCTTAGTGTGGCAGTGTATGCACATCTGTATGATTGGTATTCAGCTCTCCTCATGTGTTGTGTTGTTGCCTGGGGACACTGGCACCCCCACCCCTCACCTGCTGTGTATGATGACAGTGTTGGTCTGCCTGTTTGTGTTTGTGCATCTGCACCACTGCATTGGCATATCTTGGGTGTGCCATTGGCTGTATGTTGTTTGGTGTGTTTCCCCTGCTGTCCCTGGGACTCCTAGGTCATCGGTCAGCACAGTGATCATGGTTTGTGTGTCCCATTGCTGCCATGGTATGGTATCTGTTCACCTCACATCTGCTGTCTCCACAGGGTATCTGCATTTGTGTGCCCATTGGTGCAAATATGTGGTTCTGCATTCTGATGGTCACTTCTGTCATTGTGTCATTGATGACTGTTGACGGTCTCAGCCCCCATGGGTGTTGTTTGTCTGCACATGGCCAAAGGAATGTTTCATTTGCACTGCAGTATTTGGCTCCCCCAATTTATGTTGCAATGGGACACATACACTACTTTGCCACAGATGAGTTTTTGGTTCTGTGACCAGGAATGATCCATGCAGTTTGGCAGTTGCAGCTCTTTCTTTGTCAACAATTACCTTTTGGTCACTGTGATGATGAGGGTGTAGACCCCATTGCCACAATGGTCAAAATGTGCTTCAGCTATGGACCCCACACTTGCCTTTTGGTCACTGTGATGATGGGGGTTTAGTCCCCATTGCCACAATGGTCAAAATGTGCTTCAGCTATGGACCCCACATTTGCCTTTTGGTCACTGTGATGATGGGGGTTTAGACCCCATTGCCACAATGGTCAAAATGTGCTTCAGCTATGGACCCCACACTTACCTTGTGGTCACTGTGATGATGGGGGTTTAGGCCCCATTGCCACAATGGTCATGGGCTGCTTGCATTGTGGGTGCCACACACATATATGTGTGGCACATGTGCTAGGGGGTCACATTGTATGTTCAAAGTCATGTTCGGTGTTGTAGGCATTTGACACAGCCTGCTCACACGCTTGTCATGGTGGTGGGGGGATGTCTTAATCTTGCATTCCCTAGGTTGTGGTGTGCTTGTTGTGTCATGCATTGTCCATCCTATGAGTGGGGGTGGTAGTAGTGGTAGGCATCCAGCCCCCTGGCTAAGGGTGGTAGTAGTGGTGGGCATCCTGCCCCCTGGCTAAGGGTGGTAGTAGTGGTAGGCATCCTGCCCCCTGGCTAAGGGTGGTAGTAGTGGTAGGCATCCTGCCACCCTGGCTAAGGGTGGTAGTAGTGGTAGGCATCCTGCCCCCTGGCTACGGGTGGTAGTAGTGGTGGGCATCCTGCCCCCCTGGGTGAGGGTGGTAGTAGTGGTGGGCATCCTGCCCCCTGGCTAAGGGTGGTAGTAGTGGTAGGCATCCTGCCACCCTGGCTAAGGGTGGTAGTAGTGGTGGGCATCCTGCCCCCCCTGGGTGAGGGTGGTAGTAGTGGTGGGCATCCTGCCCCCCTGGCTAAGGGTGGTAGTAGTGGTAGGCATCCTGCCCCCCTGGCTAAGGGTGGTAGTAGTGGTAGGCATCCTGCCACCCTGGCTAAGGGTGGTAGTAGTGGTAGGCATCCTGCCCCCCTGGCTAAGGGTGGTAGTAGTGGTAGGCATCCTGCCACCCTGGCTAAGGGTGGTAGTAGTGGTAGGCATCCTGCCCCCTGGCTACGGGTGGTAGTAGTGGTGGGCATCCTGCCCCCTGGCTAAGGGTGGTAGTAGTGGTAGGCATCCTGCCACCCTGGCTAAGGGTGGTAGTAGTGGTGGGCATCCTGCCCCCCTGGGTGAGGGTGGTAGTAGTGGTGGGCATCCTGCCCCCTGGCTAAGGGTGGTAGTAGTGGTAGGCATCCTGCCCCCTGGCTAAGGGTGGTAGTAGTGGTAGGCATCCTGCCACCCTGGCTAAGGGTGGTAGTAGTGGTAGGCATCCTGCCCCCTGGCTAAGGGTGGTAGTAGTGGTAGGCATCCTGCCACCCTGGCTAAGGGTGGTAGTAGTGGTGGGCATCCTGCCCCCCTGGCTAAGGGTGGTAGTAGTGGTAGGCATCCTGCTCCCCGTGGGTGAGGGTGGTAGTAGTGGTAGGCTTCCTGCCCCCTGGCGAAGGGTGGTAGTAGTGGTAGGCATCCTGCCCCCTGGCTAAGGGTGGTAGTAGTGGTAGGCATCCTGCCCCCCTGGCTAAGGGTGGTAGTAGTGGTAGGCTTCCTGCCCCCTGGCTAAGGGTGGTAGTAGTGGTAGGCATCCTGCCCCCCTGGCTAAGGGTGGTAGTAGTGGTGGGCATCCTGCCCCCCTGGCTAAGGGTGGTAGTAGTGGTGGGCATCCTGCCCCCTGGGTGAGGGTGGTAGTAGTGGTGGGCATCCTGCCCCCCTGGCTAAGGGTGGTAGTAGTGGTAGGCATCCTGCCCCCTGGCTAAGGGTGGTAGTAGTGGTAGGCATCCTGCCACCCTGGCTAAGGGTGGTAGTAGTGGTAGGCATCCTGCCCCCTGGCTAAGGGTGGTAGTAGTGGTAGGCATCCTGCCACCCTGGCTAAGGGTGGTAGTAGTGGTGGGCATCCTGCCCCCCTGGCTAAGGGTGGTAGTAGTGGTAGGCATCCTGCCCCCCGTGGGTGAGGGTGGTAGTAGTGGTAGGCTTCCTGCCCCCTGGCTAAGGGTGGTAGTAGTGGTAGGCATCCTGCCCCCCTGGCTAAGGGTGGTAGTAGTGGTAGGCATCCTGCCCCCTGGCTAAGGGTGGTAGTAGTGGTAGGCTTCCTGCCCCCTGGCTAAGGGTGGTAGTAGTGGTAGGCATCCTGCCCCCTGGCTAAGGGTGGTAGTAGTGGTAGGCTTCCTGCCCCCTGGCTAAGGGTGGTAGTAGTGGTAGGCATCCTGCCACCCTGGCTAAGGGTGGTAGTAGTGGTAGGCATCCTGCCCCCCTGGGTGAGGGTGGTAGTAGTGGTGGGCATCCTGCCCCCCTGGGTGAGGGTGGTAGTAGTGGTGGGCATCCTGCCCCCCTGGCTAAGGGTGGTAGTAGTGGTAGGCATCCTGCCCCCCGTGGGTGAGGGTGGTAGTAGTGGTAGGCTTCCTGCCCCCTGGCTAAGGGTGGTAGTAGTGGTGGGCATCCTGCCCCCTGGCTAAGGGTGGTAGTAGTGGTAGGCATCCTGCCACCCTGGCTAAGGGTGGTAGTAGTGGTAGGCATCCTGCCCCCCTGGCTAAGGGTGGTAGTAGTGGTAGGCATCCAGCCCCCCTGGGTTGGGGTGGTGGCGCGCATTCAGGCCCCTGTGTGCATATGTGGCATTGGTGATGGGCATCCCGCCCCTATGGTGCTGCTGTTGCTGGTGTAAGTATATTCAGATTCCCAGTGTATGTGTGTGATGTGTCGTGTACGTGTTGTATGTGTTTTGTGGTTGGTGTCTGACTTACCTTCTGCGCCGTACGCGTCCGTGCCTGTTCCGGTAGTAGATGTAGAATATTGGTATGATCGGGACGAAGGGATTCATGGTTGGTTCGTGGTCGTTCGTCCTTCTCGTTGCTTCGCGTCGTCCTCGCCGCTTGGCTTCGTCCTCGTCGCTTCGCTCGTCCTCGTCGCTTCGCGTCGTCCTCGTCGGTGCCGTGGTTCGTCTCGTAGCCGTGGATCGTGTTGTGGCGCGATTCGGAGCTTATGTGCGCCTCTCCCGGATGCTTTGACGTGCCGTGCGTAGCGACGGGTTCGGCGCGTACGGAAAGCGCATCGTACTTGTTCGGCCGGACGGGGCTGCATTTTCCCTTCCGTGCGACTCGATTCGGCGTTTCCGGATTCGCCTCGGTCGGAGAACAGGACCTGGTTTGGGTGAGTACGGCTCGGCCGGAATTTTTGCTGTTGTGCGCATCGTACTTGCTCGTTCGGTGTGCTGTACGGATCGGTCAAGAAACTGGCTTTCGCATGGCTTTTTTCCCGACCGAATAGTATTGGGTGCGCCTCCGACCGAGATCGGAATCGGCCCCTTAGTCTCAAGTGCTTTGCAGCTCTGAGTTCTGCCCCCGGAGAACAGGCTGCTCAACAAATAGTGCATCACCCTTGAGTGCATGAACTAACGGTGGGTTAAGGTTTAATTCCCCAAACAGAATCTGGTGAAGTTCATGATTTTTGCTCTTCTTTCCAAATTATTTCTCAGGTGATTTTTTTTCCTAGCACTCTTGTACTCAAATTTTTCAGCACGAGATCGAGGCATGTTGCTGTAAAATAAACCATAACATGGTATTTTGCTGGTTCTTCATCAAGTAAAAGCAAATTTTGTAGATATTGTCCCACATTTTAAAATTAATGTAGTTCACAACGTTTTTCAGATAATTTCACAAAAGCGTGGGGGAAGACCCATCCTGCAACTTTACACATGTGAGATCCCCTTCCCTCACCCATGGATGGTAGATTGAGTGCCGTAGGGACATCTCATTAATATACAGTCACTCATGAAATGGTACTCAAACCCCAGGGACACGTCATATGTACTTGGAAATGAAAATCATAAATACGCTGAGCCGCGGCAATGCATGTGCTCTGTGCCAAGAAAGCAGCCCACTTCCTTTCACATAATACTGACCTTTAGTGTATTCGAATGCTGCCTACTGGGGTGGCACCTCAACGGCATAGATAAAAGTAGAGCTGTGTCTTTCCCTCTCCAATTTGAGAACTAAAGATACCTGAGCCCAGTGCTTAATTTGAGCTGGTGGTTTCCGGTACTCTGCACCTGCACTTAATTGCCAACACCGCACTTAGGACAGTCTGCCACAGGGTGGCATTGCTCATCTCATTTAGAGCTGAACAACGGTTGTTTATTAATACAAAATACATAAAAAATTACTAATACCTGCCTCCCCAATCATTCCTTTAGCTTTGGGCACCTGAAATAATCTGAACTGTCCCACTTGCAGGCGAGAGAGATGGTTAGTAGTTGTTTTGGCAGCGATGACAGGGGCAATGGGTGGTGCACGCTGCAGTGTCCTTCTGTTCAGGGCCTGACATGGACAAATGGGGAGAAAGCATATGAGAGTGATGATGGAGCCAGCAAATGGGAAGCCTATGGGAGGGCTGAAGCACACTTATTAAATACAACAGTCTCTTTGAGACAGAACATGTGCTGTCTAGCTGAGACCTAAAAACTGCACAAATGTTGCTTGGGCCATTGTATTTAAAGGTATGATTTCTTCTGTTCTGTCCTTGTAGCTTAGTTTAACAGACTATATTACTATTACATATGTTTAGGTAGAATGTACATTTTACACTATAGCTTAACATAACAGCCCTGTCTAAGTCTTGAACAGCCAACGTGATTACAGGAGACTGTTTTCTTCCATAGCTATTGCAACATCTTTGTACCTGTCCGAAGCCACAAGTTTATGACACTTCTGCACAGAGCCATTCTTTAGACATAGCAGAGTTTACGAGCCTGGAAATACAAAATGTCTTTATGGAAATACCAAGAAATTGGAACGTCTCATTGAAGGAACATAACATATGGTTCCAGAACATCTTACTGGCATATTATAATTATCTCTTGTAAAGCCGTTCAGGATAAAAATCGGATGGCGGAATATATTCTCAAAACAAGTTGAAACAAGATTGAGGGTCTCATTAAGAGGAGAGTAGAAGGAGGACATCTTCCTTTTTCTGACATCATTGCCTGTGAAGGTAAATGTGGGTTTTCGGACGAGGTGGCTGCATCCATTCCTGGGACTGTGAAAGCCATTGTCTCAGAACCACTGCCTGTGGAAATGAAGGGGCTTATTTACAAGCCCCTTGCGCCACTTTTGCGTCACTTTTCCCATGTTAAAAGTGACGCAAAAGTGGCGCAAGGGGCTTGTAAATCTGCCCCGAAGTTTCCCATGGTGGAGGACTACTCTCACATGTGGGCCACAAATAAATATTTTTTCCGAGGTTGAGCTCCTGCTTCATCAGTCTGTCTTTAGAAATAACATAAGTGATGACTGGTCTGCAATGTCACTGTGGCATGGTGAACCTGCTTTCATATTGTTTTCACCTTGAAGAGGTTCCTGTCAGGAGGGGTAAATATCCACTGACATGGGCACCAACTCTAAATATGGCAGCTTCCCACGGCTGGTGCACTGCATCAGCCTTTGGGTGCCAAGTGTCAAATTCTCAATGAAGCACTGAGTTCTTCACAGCCCCTGAACAGTATAGGCTTTTGGAGGTTGGTGTAAGCGGAAGATTGGGTTCCCCTAATAAGGCTATCAAAGGCTACAAAGCTAATTTCACATAATGTAGATTTTTGCTAGCAGAAAAGCTCTTTCATGGAACATTTGTAGCATTATTTTGTGAGATGGAAATTATTGATGGATTGCTAGTATACACATGTATAAGGTATTTATTTGCTCTGTCTCATTACAGGTGGTTGCGATGCTTCCTTTTTCCGAACTGTGAATTTCAGCTGCAAAGATATCATGGAAATTACCATATTTTGCTTTATTTGTCTTTGCGCAAGAGAACGTTCAGACTCACACAACAATCATGGCTACAAAACTTTGCAACAGCCAATAGCTCTCATAGGTGAGACATATTGACTTTGCCAATGCTTATTCTAAAAGATGGGGGAGACAAGAAAGTGTTAAGAAGCAAACAGGGCAGGCAAGACACCCTTTTCCTCCTCTTCCTCACCTGAGGCAAACACAGGAGCTGCTCTTGGTGGGATAGGCGGTGTTAGTGATTGTGACTGGAAGCAAAATATACCAGGAGAGGGCGCAGGTGGACCGTCTGGGAGCATGACAGTGTATGATGTGTGTCTGCAACAGAATGTCAAAGATCTGTCCTTAACAGCAGATTCAAGGGAATTCAAGTACTTTTTCTTTCTCTAAAGCTAGATGCAGCAGTCTTAGATTCCTACAGGGCAGTCTGCCAAAGAAATTAGTTAGAAAGGACCAAGTATTTTTGAAGGTGAACTGCATAGCTAAGCTCTTTGCTTCTGCACACTCCTAAAAGATGTGTGGGACATAAACTGTCCACCATTAGGAGTAGCACAGTGGGTCAAAGATGGCAGTGGGCAACATTAGATTTCAATTTTGCGATTAGCAACTGGTAGCTCATCATGGCCTAGTGAGATCAGAAGTCAAACAATGGTTTCAGGGAGGGTCCGACAGCTGATATGCCATTGATCATGTTTAAGATTACAGACCAGTAGTGGGTGAAGGATGGGCACAAAAAGACCATGTGCTCTCTTGACCCTTCTTTCTTCTTGCATCACCAACATGCATTAGATTCTAAGACCTCTCTTACATAATTTGCCTGGGTACCCTTTCAGGAAGGGTTTGATGGCTGATATGTCATTGATCATGTTTAACATAACAGACCGGTTGTGGGTGAAGGATGGACACAAAAGACCATGTGCTCTCTTGACCCTTCTTTCTTCTTGCATCACCAACATGCATTAGATTCTAAGACCTCTCTTACATAATTTGCCTGGGTACCCTTTCAGGAAGGGTTTGATGGCTGATATGTCATTGATCATGTTTAACATAACAGACCGGTTGTGGGTGAAGGATGGACACAAAAAGACCATATGCTCTCTTGACCCTTCTTTCTTCTTGCATCACCAACATGCATTAGATTCTAAGACCTCTCTTACATAATTTGCCTGGGTACCCTTTCAGGAAGGGTTTGATGGCTGATATGTCATTGATCATGTTTAACATAACAGACCGGTTGTGGGTGAAGGATGGACACAAAAAGACCATGTGCTCTCTTGAAATTTCTTTCTTGTTGCATCACCAACATGCATTAGATTCTAAGACGCCTGTCTTACATAATTTGCCAGGGTGCCAAAAGGCATGATGTATCCACGTTGAGCATTTGAATTTCGGGTCTTTCAAATTTTAGTCTTTGGGTTGACAGGATCAAGGCCGAACTGGCCGTAGCGGGCAGTGGGCGTTTCCCCACGAGGCTGGAACGGCGGGGCCGTTTGTTTAGTGGTGGGGGCTGCTTTTTTACTGGGGGCCGGTTTTACATCGGCGCTGCAATATTGACTCCCAGTAACAAAAGCAGCAGTGAACTCTTGCGCACTCCCCCCGCCTACTAGGGGGCTGGTCGGACAAATTTGCCAGGGCTGTTTGGGTTCCCAGTCCGGCCCTGGACAGGCTGAAATTACAGGCCTGATTAGGAGCATGGCGGAAGCAGACAGGCAATCACGAAATGGCTGTTTAATCGTCTGCTGCTATTGAGGTCAATGTGCCCTATTTAGAGTTAGGCAGCTTGAGAGATGAAAGGCTGTTGCCTTCCCACCACCTCGCCAGTGCTTTCCTTACTCCGTCGATGAAGATATACCCAAAATATGGCAATCAAACCAACAAAAAATCAATGCTCCACCTGCCATATTTAGAGTATAATTTCCATTGATGAAAACATGGCAGTTCATCTTCCGCACTAGTGTAGGAGGAAAAAGAGTATAAATAGACAAACCCTGCCCACAACACCCTCACAACCAACTCAATCACCACGTCCCTGCTAGAAGGAAAGTATAGCATTTTAAACTATTTGAAATGCACTATGCTAACTACCAAGGTCACTAAACTTACCTTCGTATACACCAAAGCATATTTAACAACAATTTACTGTCATCTTGTTTGTCCACATGCCTCACACTGCTTACCCGTATAAAATACTCAGGGAACACAATTGTACTACCCCATCTGAAATCTGTCAATGAATGCACAACTTTTTAAAAATGTTAATTGACAGTTAAACATATCATGCAAACACACTATAACTAACCAGTTTATATTTTTACTAAAGTGTATGTAGACTTGTAATGACGCTAACGGAAGTGGTTTGATCTAAAACAGCTAACATGAGACTATCCTTAATGCCTGTCTAAGCACTTACCTCACACTACACAATCAAATGAAACAAACATGTACCCCAAATAGATGTTGCCATAACACACTCCCTGCTATGTTATGTTGGTAAATATTACAAATAATCCCAAGCAAAGGATACACAACAGATACCAAACATTGCAATGATATAGGCTACCTAGTTGTATGCATAGATAAATGGAATGGACACCCTATGAACCCCAACAACTGAAGGCATTCGGATGTAATATACAGTCATACACACCCCAACTCTACATGCCACACACATGCTATCCACTCAAACAATCACTCCCAGTGTTATTAACACATATAGAAAAGGAAATTAACTATAGACCCCACAATGAATCACAAGATGTGGCAATATCAATAAAATGGTTAACATGAGTAACATATTGAAAAATGCAAAGACATATGGAAAAAACTTAACAGTTTCATCAACAACCAAGAACCCAAAGTATTGGGGGGTGGATTGGTAGTATCCTATCACAGTTGCAATCTAAGGATTAGACTCCCATTCCACATAGATTTTTCCTCATGGGGCTCTCCATCCTTGCTGGGTCGATGGGAATCTGGGCACCTATTTTTTTGGATGGGTTGCGGTTTGAAGGAAATTGTGGGATGGGCAGGGCCCGGTTGTTCCAGGGGAGGAATTTCTTGGGTCATGGAGAGTTTTTGGGACATGATGAGGTTTTAGGGGCATGGTGAGGTTTAAGGGCATGGTGAAGTTTGGAATAGTGGAGGGAGGTGGAGGAATTAGGTTTTCATGTGTAATTGGGGAAGTTTCTGGCATTTCGGCAGCTGGTGGAACTTGTGAAGGAGAAGGAATTTGGGCAGAGTAAGAAGGAGGGTCAGGTATCCTGGAAGCACTGGTGCCAAAGGAGCCACTAGCTCAGACAGGACTTCTCCGTGGATCAGACATTGCAGAGCACATGTTCTCCAGAATTCCAATCCCTTTTGTAGGTTGGTGACTGACACCCTGGATGGTATCCAACAATGATGCCTTTCCTACAGAGGGTTATTATGTTATGATCACTGCGTTTTTCAATGCAGAAAGCTTTATTTTTCGATATGAAAACATGTTATTGAACATGCAACATATGAATAACTGTGATTCCAACAGATGCATGTTTGTAGCATATTTTTCCGTTCTGCAAATGTGTCATGGAGTTGGGATCATCAAGCTTCTCAAAAACACATTCATAATGGTTAAATATTTCTGTGATTGTTTTGTTTAGAAATGTTCAACAAGTTGTTGCAAGAACCCTTGGATGCCCTATTGTTATTGTTTAGTTAAAGAGTTATTCCAGGGAAGATGTAAATACTAAAACTGTTCCCTTTCTGATTCTATTTTTCTACCATCTACTCTCCCGACATTTTTATTTTCAATACTTGTCTTTTCATACTTTTTCTATTTCTTTCATTGAAAGTGTGACATGCTCAGGAATGCCTTTTTACATTCTTCTACTTTCTTTATGCTATGGGTGCAGACTTTAATATATTTATTTCAGATTCTTCAATTTTTTTATAGTAGAAGTTTGACATTCTTGGAACACACGCAGGAAATGCTGAAATGCTCGTGCTTGCTCACTGTTTAAGCAGATATGTTTTCCATGATGTAATTATGTGGATAGAGATGACATATTTAGTGCCATCTTAATTTAATCTTATAGGTTTCTAAATGTCAACAAGCTCTGTTTTATTTAAAAAATATAAGATAAAATCAATGGTCAAATCCTATAAAAATTAGCAGGCTTTAGACCATATCTAGGAGAAGAACTTCACCTGGGCGAAGATCAAGATGGGCGGCACAATACTAGATACCACCATAATGGAAGGCGGCTCCGGACTAGACAAGGCTCTGCGAAGCCTTTAGCCTCCACTGAATGATACCAGGACTGTTTATTTTGAACAGAAACAATGTCCTTGCCTTGTGCCTAGATAGCAGGCAAGCTATTCCAGACAGACAAAATACCTTGTTATCCCAAACCAGGTATGCACACCACCTCTAAAACTCGGTTAACAGGCTTATATTTATTGATTCTGCTAGACCTGGGTTGGTGCCTAAAAATGGCACAGTGAGGGTGTTAGGGCTACAAAATTGAATAACCATGTTACAATGTTTTCTTTTTGTTTTCACTGTTCATGAATGCTTTGACGGTTTAATTTGAATCTTCAGTGATGTTACCATTCAATGTTGTGTGCACTAGATATGAATATTAAAAATAAATATTTCAAAATGCATATTCAGTTTCTAGTGATCCTTGAGTTTGAGATTCACTAACATAAGAGGGTTTTAATTTCCACTGCTGGACATTTCCAATAGGGTTTTTAGCTAAAACATAGCTTCTGAAAGCCAGTATCCAAATTCTTAATCTCGGACAGTCCTTTCTTGGGATTTCTTAACTTCGGGAGTCCTCAATTGCCCCATTATTTTGCAAAGATACTGGTGGCTATCCTTTATAAAGAAAAACTAACACATATGTACCACAATGCAGTGAAATGCAGAACTACGTTAGATGCATAAGAGAACGTTGAATAATCTGCCTAGAGGAGTATTAGTTGGTCGCATACTTCGGAGTATCAATGTCTGTAACTGTTTTTGATCTCCCTGGGGAAGTTGTAGAAGCAAAAGTGACTGACCCAGAGATATATCAAAAGCATGTTGCAAAATATTCAAGAGGTTACAACTAAACTACCCAGTGTGACTCAGGGTGACTCTGCCACCGGTGAATAAAAAGTTTGTAAAGGTGATGGAGTGTGGCTCCCCAAAGAAGTAAAACTAGTGCAAGAAAGGATCCCTGACAAACAAGTTTTCAGGCCATGTTACAGACCACCTGATCAAGTTATTGGAGTAGAAAGCACATGAACTGTAATCCTGCCTGCATTGTCTGGTTAAAAAGAACAGTTTGGTGTACTCTGATCACATTAAAAACCATTATGTGGTTGACTTGGTTCAGCATGGCCCTCTTAGCACCTTAGTGCCTCTAGAGTAGAACCTCTCCCTACTCTGAAGGAACTACCGCTAGGAGAGTACAGTCACTTTAAAATCCTGAGTCCCAATCCAGGGACCGTAGAACCTACTGTGTCTCAAGCTTTACACCAAGTGCCAGATTCCACAAAATTTCAACTATCTCAATTGACTAAACAACAGCTCTGGTTTATTATGAACAGGCAACAGAGCTCACATCAATTGTAATGATGACACTAGATGAAGTTGTACTGTATGTGAATGATTCAGATGCAATTCTTGAATTAAACAACATATCAACACACATATTTATATTATTTGTGTTATATTATATTTATATTTTTATTTATAGTGTGGGTTCAGATGTTTCTATTTTTATTTCAGATTCGTCTATTTTTTACTAGAGTAGAAAGTTTGTAGTTCTTGAACCACACAGAGGAAATGCTGATATCATCATGGCTGCTCTCTGTTTATGCTGACATGTTTTCCATAATTTAAATATGTGAATAGAAATTACGTATTTAGTGCCTCGTTAGTTTAGTCTTTTAGGGTCCTACAAGAAATCGGGTTATTGGCTGAGATCACTGAGCGGCACTCCACAGTTGCTGAACACCATTGCATGAAATGAGGTTATTGGTTGAGGAGGGTGGAAGCCCTCTCAGGCAATAACCACAATCCTCGTCAGAGTGAACCACAAAAGTCACTAAATGAACCTGTGTTTAAACATCTGATAGCTTGGCACAAGCATTCAGGCTTAACTTAGTGACAAAGTGAAAAGTATTCATGCAGCACAAAACAGAAATAAAGTTAAAACACAACACAAGAAAAATCCCAAACCAATTTAGAAAAATAGAGTACATTTTAGCAACTAAAATTATACCAGCATGACAAATATCCAATCAGGAGAACCAGAGCTATTCAATTAAAAATGTTTAAGTAGATATAGTGCTTAAAAGCACAAAGTGCCACTCGGGGTCATCTGGTCATGCTAGATCATGGGAAAGTCACATGTTCAGGTTGACTGTGATGGATCGAGTGTCAGATACAGGGACCTGATTAGCCTCACTGAAAATGTTACCGTCACAACATTTGGCATGAAGAGTTCTGCTCACGGTGGCATTGGCACACCCGGATCCATGACATACGAACAAAAACAATACATATTGAATGCAATTCGAGAGAAAACGGAGGATAATAGAAACCTCAACTAGGGCTCCTTTATGGTCTTCCCACAACATGGTTGTCACTTCTAAATGTCTAAGATGTACTAGGGGGAAACAACTAAATGCCAATACACCACAGATGTTAACTCCAGGGAGAATTGGGACCGGGCTTGGTCAAAGTTGCAGCCCGCAGTAGCAGGCTTAATATGGGGATCATGGCGCCAGAGTCCAAAGCTGCAAAGGATACAGCCCGAAAAGTAAGAAATGCTAAAGGGGCAACCTGGAGTCAGCTAACTAAAGTGCTGATAGTGCAATAGAGGAATTAAATAAAACTTAAAACGGGCTAAGAGTTTAATATTATTATAAATTGTGGGTTCAAAATCAGCCCTTCCCCTGTGCAGAGACCCTCCTGCAGGCACAATAATGTAGGTGAAACAGAAGGAGGGAAAACTCACATGGTGGGCCGCCGCAGAACTGCAACATCGTCTTATCAAGAATCATTGATCGCTGAGGGGCCCAAGGGTTGCTTTCCTTCTATTCCCCAAAGACCTCCTAATCTTTGTTACGACTCTGAGATAGGACTAAATAGTTGCAATAATTTCATCAGAGGCTAATCATTGAAGAAAATAAAGTGCCTGCGTGCAAAGTCTTAAGGAGAATTCGTTCAAGAGAATTTTGGCAGTACATGCCCTAAGTTTAGAGTCAAGTCTGCAAGAAACATTACATGTAAAGTGCTTTGTGGAGAGGTCGGATCACAGGGAAATGGATCAAGCTTACAATCCCAGTTATTACAGTGACGCAATTACACTAGTCAATGGAATAGATTAAGAGGCTTATTATGAGTTTGTGCGGTCTTGATACCACCGAACCCATTGTGGCACTCCGACCCCGGTAACCTAGGCAGTCCGACCGCCTGATTATGAGTCTGGCAGTCAGACAGCCACCAGCCCGCCACAACACCACCTGCACCATCAGGATCCTGGGGGTGTGCAGAGTGGGGAGGAATGGAGGTGGTGCTGAGCCAGGCACGACTTGCCCTTCCGCAAGCCTTTTCATGATGGTGATACCGCCATGAAAAAGATGGCAGAACATGTTGTGCCCCCCTATGCCTGCACTGTGTGGCATGCATGACATGGTGCATGCCAGCAGTGCATGCACGACATAGCAGGCCTTCTGGGCTACTGCATTGGCTTTAGGCTCACTCCATGAGCAGAAGCATGCAGAGAGCCAAGGCTGCGGCTGACACACAGCTGGCCTGGCGGTCCAGACATAATGGGGTGGCCTTGTGGTAGATGCAGCTTTGGCAGTCTTGCGGTACGGCGGTCGGACCACGGAAGTTGTAATAAGGCCCTAAGTCTGAACCTCGAAAGGAGGCAATTCTGATGATCATGGGCATTAAATAGAAAATAAGGCTGCATACCTTCCGGAGGGGCCACCAAAGTATAAGATATGACAGAGGGCATGTTCTTGACTTTGATTAGCACAGATCCTGCAAAGACCTTTTTCTGAGTCAGAGAAGGGTTGAGGGGTTTCCGAATAGCTTTGGTCTAAACAAGGTCAAAGTCAAGTCCCTAATCTCCCTAAGCCCAAGAATATCAAGGCCCAGTACTGTGAAGTCATGTTCACAACCAGCAACAGCTGTTGCCTGAGCTGAGCAAGCACTCTGTCACCAAGGGCCGTGGGAAAGAAGCTGTCCTCCAGAGCCGGCGTGAAAAGGAAGTGTGTGTGTCTACGGACAAAACACCTCTGGGTGCGCAGAGTCACTCACGCTACAGCACAAGTCATTGGCATGTTGGGAATGCCTGAGATGCTCACCAGAAAAGCTCCAGGCTCGAACTGTCCGCCCGCAGGAATTGTTCAAGAATTTTATGTGCAGTTAAATGGCTGTACAAAAGGATGACCGTCAAACACTAATGACTGCACAAGTAAAATTTGTGAATCAAACAGTGGCGGAGAAGCAGACTTCTTCATGGGTACCACTTAGATGGACCAGTACCTCAATTGACTGGTATCACACAACAGTACACTGGCTCGTGGAAATGGTATCACCGCTCTGTCTTGAAGACATTGAGCTGGTAGTACACAGCCCTACCATGGAGACACAGCTGATAAACACAGTACAACAACTGAGAAATGGACATGATTGAAAACAACACTGCCATTGAGAATTG
This sequence comes from Calotriton arnoldi, assembly GCA_963921515.1. NCBI lineage: Eukaryota > Metazoa > Chordata > Amphibia > Caudata > Salamandridae > Calotriton > Calotriton arnoldi. The sequence continues at coordinate 466,136 of CAWUFW010001920.1, forward strand.
ATGTACCAGGTGGCATCCCAAGCACAAGCTCTCTAATTTTCCATCTCCACAATGCAGCCAGTGCCGAACAAAGCCAGTGAGCTTTGAGCAGCCGGAAAAGACGCTTTTTGTTTCCGAAGGATTTGAGCACGAGCTCACTCAGCAAAGCAACAGTCTTTATAAATGCAGTGGAAGTGGCAGCATCAAAGAAGACCAGAGAGGTCAGCGAAAGGAGGTAGCAAGTGGCCCATAATGGATGGCATGGTGCAAAGAAGAAAAAAAGCTCCCCTAGGCTCCACACCCCGTGCTGCTCACTCATACCTCCAAAATCCGCAGGGGCAGTGGGGTGGCTTGATAGTCCAGGTGGTTTGTTGCGCTCACTGCTGGTATTGATCATGGTTGGGAACTCAGGGAAGGATGGTGGCTCAGAGGCCTCTGGGGCGAATGGAGGCTGCCACTAGTGCCCTGTTGCCGCTGGTGTCCTGTCCTGCTGTGCAGCCTGCTGCTCCCGGTGCTGCGGCTGCTCTCCGAGGATAGGGAAGGCGCTGGGTCCCAGACAGCACAGCCCCAACAGTCCTGGATTCAGAGCACTGCCACTGCATGCCGCCAGCGGGGGAAAGGAGTATACCAGTGAGTGGGCACAGGGAGAGAGGTCAATACAGGCATGCACAGCGGGGCGTGTCCAGCTCTGTATTCTCCCACTAGGACTACTATGCACCCTCCACCATGGCGAAGCAAACGAGAGGATCAGGAGAATAGTGAAAGGCTCTGCGCTGGTAGCATCTTTCACCCACATCAGTCTCCTCCCCCTTTTTCAACCATGGTACAGTCCGAATTTCGGGTGAGCGTGCTGGTGAACTCCACACCACGGTAGTTGGAGAAGATTTTGCTGAACTCCGTGCTTCCAGCTGAGTGTGTGGTGGGAAAAACTCTGCAAACTCCACCAGTGGAGCGGAGTTCACCACCCACCCCTAGTTTCGAATGCAGAAAGAATTTTGGTTTGACTTCACGTTTAGTATAACAGGACCCTATGAGTCACTCAGTCAGGCTGAGATGAAGGGAGCAGTCCAAATCTTCCTTCTCTAAAAACAGGACAGCCCTCAAGCAGCAGGACAGTCCTCTGGGGAGCAAGCCAGGCTTCAAGCAGCAGGACAGTCCTCTGGGGTACAAGGCAATCCTTCTGTAATGCCCCCAGGTCTTACAGTGTATTGAAGAGTGGATCTGCAGGTCCAAAATTTATACCTGGAGCCTTTTAAATAGGAGGACTCCCTTTCTACCCCCACATCTGGTTCTAGAAATTTCTTCCCTTCCCCAGTCAAGGCTCCAAGAAGTCTAGGGTGACAAAAGACAAGAGTCAAGTTAATTTGTGTGTGCTGGATGCGAGCTTGTTAATGTGTAAGTAGGGTAAGGCACAGCTCCGCTGCCAGCAGTTAGAACTGGGGTTTCTGGTTGACAAAGGTATGCACCTTGTCCAAGCAGCAACCACAACTCTAATAAGGGTGAGCTATATACACACTAAAAGATAACCTGTGCTCACCCTATGGTAGTTTGGCACAGAGCAGTAAGCCTTATCTAAAGAGCCAACTTGTAAAGTATTTGTGCAGCACACACACACACAAAGTAACACAATGAAAACACCACAAAAATACTCCACACAGGGTTAGAAAAATAGATTATGTTTATTTTATTTTTTATATTAAAACAAGACCAAAACAACAAAAATCAAATAAGTAGAACTGGAGTTATGATTTTTTTTAAAGATTAATTGAAAATATAGTGCTTTGAGTCATGAAGAGCCAACCGGGAACATCTGGTCACGTTATACTGGGGTAAATCAAAAGTTCAGGCCGACTGCGATGGAGGGCAGGCCAGCTACAGGACTCATGCAGGTCCCGCTGAAAAAATACCTTGGATGAAGGAAGCGTCGATGTCGAAGTCTCATTGCGCTGAGGTGCTGCGTATTCATCGATTCTGTGGAATGAGGCGATGTGTCGGTTCAGATCCACGCAGTCAGCAAGATCTCGTCGATGATCCCCTTGGTGATGAAGGCAATGAGTCATTGTCAAGCCATGCAGTCCATCGTTGTCGAGCTCCGCAGACCGTCAAAGTGATGTCATAGGGCAGACGCTGCGTCAAGGTTGAAAGGAAATTCGTCGTTTCCGATCGGCGCAAAGTCGGTGATGCATGGGTTCTGCTAGATCTGCACAGAAAAAGGCTCTTTCAAGGGTCCAGGACTGGACTGGCACCACTTGGTAAAGCAGGACTCACAGATGACAGCGTCCAGGTGCTGTTGCAGAGTTGGAGTAAGTCTTTGATGGCCCTAAGACTTCAGAATAGGGGGCAAGCCAACAAGCCAGTGGAGTCTGGGTTCAAGTGAGATGGCTCCAGTCCTTTTTCTCATCAAGAAAGAGGGCAGCAGCAGCAGGCAACAGGCAGCAAAGCAGAGCAGAAAAGCAGTTCTTCAAGAGCAGCAGTCACACAGAGTAGCAGTCCTTGTACCAGCACAGCAGACCTTCTTCACAGGTGCAGCAGTGGACTGACTTGGTAGGGTCAGAGGCCCAGTTGTGCCTTTGAAGGGGGGCATGACTTCAAAGAAAGGTCTTTAAAGTGCACACAGGCCCTTTCTTCCCAGCTCTATCAGTAGGGGGTAATTGGTCCTTTGTGTGGGGACAGGGCACTGTCTATTCAGGTGTAAGTTTCAGTGCCTTCCTCCCTTCCTGCCCAGAAAGAGCCACCAAAATGCAGATAAGTGCTCAAACACACCTTCCCTTCATGTGTTTCTGGATGTCTAGAGGGCATGCAGAAAGTGAAGTTGTCACCCACCCCAGGTGTGTATTGGAGACAGGCTGCAGGCACACACAGCAGTAAGAGCAGACAAATGCCCACTTAGTAAAAGTGGCATTTCTAAAATATTAATGTCAAATCCAACTTTACCAGTAAAGAGGAACTATCATTACCATTCCAAAGATATCAAACATGACTCAGCTACTCCTTACTAATCAGGAATTACAGTTTAAAAGTGTATTAAGAAATTCCTAACGCTAGCCTATGAGAGGAGGAGGCTTCACAGTAGTGAAAAACGAATTTGGGTGTTTGTCACTACCAGGACATGCAAAACTTAAAAGTACATGCCATGCCTTTTACTTACACAATGCCCTGGCCTATCTTAGGGATGACGTATATGTAATAAAAGGCGAGTTACAGTTTGGCAAAGGATTTAAATGCCAAGTCAAAGTGGCAGTAAACTGCACACACAGGCCCTGCAGTGGCTGGTCAGAGACCGGTTTGAAGGGCTACTTGTGTGGCTGGCACAATCAGTGCTGCAGGCCCACTAGTAGCATTTAATTTACCGGCCCTGGATATATGATATAACACTTTACAAGGGAGTTACTAGTATATCAAATATGCCAACTGCGTATACACCAATTTCACCATGTGCAAGGAGAGAGCACATGCACTTTAGCGCTGGTCAGCAGTAGTAAAGTGCGCAGAGTCCTAAAACCAACAAAATAAAGGCCAGAAAAATGGAAGGAGGAAGGCAAAAACATTTGGGTTGACCCTTCAGAGAGGGCCATTTTCCAACACCAGCCATCCTAGCGGGATGACTCATCCTGTCTGAACCTAGTCCTCTTTTGCGTTAGTGTCTGGGAAGAATATACAAATCCCAACAGCAGAGCCATTCCCAGTCATGTGGCCCAGGACACTGGCAGATGGCACAAATGGTTAGAACAAGAAAATACCAACTTTCTAAAAGGTAATTTTCAAAATCATGACTTAAAATCCAACTTTACCATTAAAGAGGATTTTAAATTACATTTAATTTGAGTCTAAACATCATATCCTTATCTGCTCCCAATCAAGAGTTAGCATTTATTAAATGTAATAAGGTAACTCCATGTTCATCGATGGGAGAGATAGGCCTTCCAGTAGTAAAAAAGACTTTTTGAGTTTTTCACTACTAGGACACGTAAAACTTAAGTTTATAAGTCCTAGTTTTTAAATACAGTGCACCCAGCCTCATCAGCCTTCACGGCCTACTGTAGGGGTGGTTTATATGTAATAGAAAGGTTTATTCCTGCAAAAGGTTTATTTTACCTGGTTGAAGTGGCAGTTTAAAACTGCACTACAGGCTGCAGTGGCAGGCATCAGACATGTTTTAAAAGGCTACTCTAGTGGGTCGCACAATAAGTGCTGCAGGTCCACCAGTTGCATTTAATGTACAGGCCTTGGGTACATATATAGCCATTTACTAGGGACTTACATATAAATTACATGTGCCAATCTGTGATTGGTCATTGTACCATGTTTTAGGAAGACAGCGCTTTGCCACTGGTTAGCAGGGAGAAAATGCACAGAGTTCTAAAGCCAATAGAATTCAGCAAAACTGAAGTGAAGACAAATAATCTGGGGGAGACCCTGCAAAAAGGACCCGGTCCAACAGTTCCTTAGTGTCTCCAGCCCTGTTTTATTTTGCAAATATAACATAAAAACAGTGGTCAAATCGTATAATACCACCAGGTTTCAGACCATAGTTGGAAGAGGAGATTCACATGGCTTAAGATCAAAGTGGGCGGCACAACACAAAATTCCACCTAAACCGAGGGTGAATCCGGCAAGACTCCTCTGAGGCTCTGCAAGGCTTTTAGCCTTTAGCCTCCACTGTCTGGTTCTCGAGCAGACATGATGTTCTTGCCCTTGTGCCCCCATAGCAGACAAGTTATTTCAGACAGACAACAGACCTTTTTGTCCGAAACCAGGTATATATGCACCTGATATGCACACTACCTCTGATACGCAGAGTACAGGCTTATTCTGTATTGATTCTGCTAGACCTAAAATAGCCTCTACAGATAGCATTGTGACGGTGTTAGGACTACAAAATTCAGTGACCATGTTACAACTTTTTCCTGTTCTTTCACTGTTCATTAAATGCTTCATGAACTTTGCCACGGCTTTAATTTTTATCTTCTGTATTATTACCATTCAATTTTGTGTGCACTAAATTCCACTGCTGTCCCTGAATTCATCTAACAAAATAGAAACATTTCCATAAAACACTTCCTTTGCAGTATTGAGCATTGGGTTGTGTCTGGGCTGCACTCCAACTGGATTGCTAGTTTGAGTTGGTGCATTGAACTAAGTCCTTGCAACTGGGTGGTAGAGATCTGACCCTTGTGGCTCTGGTGGGAGTCGGGAGGATTGTGGTACCTAAGAACTTACAGTGCCTCCTAAGACAACAGTGATGATGGGATTGGAGCAAAAGGAGACTTCAGTCCATTTTCAAACTGGGTGCTGGCTTGGTGTCGAGGGGACAGGAGTGAGGGTGGTGCTGATGATAGTGGCAGTGGAGCCCAGAGGTGCAGATGTTGCTGGCCAGAAATTTCTGCTGCTCCTCCTTCTGAGTGTGGCTAGCATCTACCTCACTTGCTCCGGGGGAAGCTGAAAGAAGACATTTGCACACCGTAGTTACACAGTACAGAGAAAAATATTAAAATGCACACACAACTAAGATGTCCTATCTCATTTCAATAAATGTGAATATTCTGAAGAAAGGGTACCTAATGTGGCGTCCCAAAATACGTAAAGCCACAAAAAACGATGTTAAGCTAATAATGACAATTTTAGCAGACGTTTTTTGTACCCCAAAAAAATGAAGGATCGGATGCTCTTTCACAAATGTGGCATAATTCCTGTCTGCCACAGTACAAATGCAATAGACTATAATGCATTTGTAATATGCTGGATGAGAAATTTTCCACGTTTGTGGAGAAGTATCGATCTCCGAATTTCAAATTCTGGCTCATAAGCCATAATGTTACATTAAAATGTTATGGTTTATTAACAGGAACGTGTCCTGCATGGTGTAGATTCCTAGCCCATGCCCTGCATTCATCGTTGTATGGATCTGCTATCACACTTTTTGGACCATGTGGGCCAACCATCAAACAAAACCCGTGCGTCTATGAATGCCAAGGCACGCATTATTAGTCTGGTCATGCACTTGCCCAGGACATCAATGTCCACAACTGGCATGCCCACAAGTAATAGCCACTGGATCCTGTCCATCTCACAGAGTGCTGTCTTTTACATGATAGTGCCAACGCTTCATGTTTTGAAGAGATATACCCAAACACATACCCAATACTTTTTCTTTTCATCAAGGAGTGTAAGCCGCCTAAACCACTTGATAAAAGCCTTCTAGTTTGGATGATCATGAGACTCCATCACTAGTGTGGTAAATATACCATGCAGGTCTGGAAAGCACTTGTTAAGTTTAAGAAGGTAACCCCATGTTAGTCAATGGGAGAGACAGTCGTGAAAAATTACTTTAGGAGTTTTTCACTACCAGGACATGTAAAACTTAAGTGAACATTTCGTACTTTTTAAATACAACGTACCCAGTCATATGAGCCTTTAGGGCCTACTGTAGGGTGTTTGGACAAAATATCGGAAAAATATATTGTGATACAAAAATATTGTGTCGAGAATATCGGGATGTCAAAAATATCGTCGACTGGACTATCAAAGGGAAAACTATTGTGTTAAGTGTTGTTTTTAATACTATTGCAAAACATATTGATTTAGAAAACATTGTTTTATTTGTGTTTTAGTAAGATAACTTATCAGTCATGATACTGCTGAATCTTGTATCTTTAGTTGAATTAATGTATAAAAATAATGAATTTCTCATTTTATTTTAGTAGTAGAATATTGAGTTTTTATGGGATGTGTTAGGCGATTTTGCTAAAGTTTATATTTTATGTTGATTATTCCAATGCTTTGCAAAATGTTAAAATGTATTTAGTTACATTCATATTTTAATACATTATAATTAATTAAAATATATATTAATGGTATTAATTGTTTTAAAATATAACTGTTAAAAAAATAATTTATATAAAAAATTGAAAACCATATACACATTAATTTGAATAAAGTAAAATAATTAGAACATTTTTATATAAAAGTTTTGCATTTTATAATTTTTGTGAAAACATGTTTTTCATTCTGCAAATATTAACTTTTATACAAAGAATATTTTTGTAATTTCTTTTAATTTAAAAATAGTTTTTATAATTTTTTTGATTTTATGATTGTTAATTTTGGATTATGCTTGTATTTTTTATTATATGGCTTAAAGTTTAGGAATGGTGGTAAATATTTTTTTCAATATATTAATTATTAATAGTAATATTTTATTTTAGGTGTTATGTGTAATTATAAATATATAGGCTTGTAGTTTTGTTTAGTGCGTTTTTCTGATAAATTTCAGTTTCTTTCACCTCGTTAGTGTCCAACACCTTCTTCAAATTGGTATAGATTAGAGTGGGAATAGTAAATGTTACTCTTTTAGTATCCAACACCTACCCCAAGTTGGATAGATTGGAGTGGAAATAGTAAATGTCACCCCTTTAGAGTCCCATGCCATCCCCGAATTGGTTTAGATTGGAGTGGTAATAATAAATATCACCACTTCAGTGTCCAACACGTTCTTAAAAATGGTTTATGTTGGAGCGTGATTATTTAATTTTTCAATTTTATTCTGAAATCCTTTGTTTTAATTGTATTTGTATGTAGTAGAAATAGTCTGTGTTATTTAATTATTAAAAAATAATTGTATGTTTGTAATCAATAATAATATTAATTAAATGTGTTTTTTAGAAGAAAGACATGTAACATATTTAACACATGTTTTTGGCGACTGGATCCTGTCCATGTCACAGAGTACTGTCTTTTTTAACGGTAGTGCCAATACATCATGTTTTGCAGAGATATGAGCATGCCCAACACTTTTTCTCTTCACCAAGGAGTTTAAGCCTACTAAACCACTTGAAGAAATCCTTATAGTTTGGATAGACAAGATACTCCATCACTAGCGTGGCAAATATCCTATGACATGTTATAAGTGCAGTTGTGCCTATTGCACTTGTAATACAGCAGATATCCATCATGACTGTAATAGAGTATCCATCCCCCCAAAAAAACTATATACAATAATTTCTTTAACATTCATACTTGTTAGCTAGCCTTAGCATTCACCTATTAGTACACATATTAATTTGCATACAAATTGACATGCTAACCTACATGCACATAATGAGTAAACCATTATTAGAACTGACACATAAACCATTATCTAGACACATAGGGCCTAATTTACAGTTTGGTGGCTGGGCTGCTCTGTGACAAAGTTGACGGATATCACATCCACTGAGTTACAAGTGCATTATACCCTATGGGACTTTTAATATGGAGGAGGTATACCGGTCACATTTGTGATACAGTATTTCATCCATCAGACTGCAAAGGAGGGTTTTAAGCATCATCAATGTTTTCAAAGATGATGAAACTTACCTAAATGTTACTGCTCTATGGTCTTCAGCTCCACATCCAAATCGAGCTATGCCACTCCAAAAGTGTGCTGCTTCATGGGGGTCAACAACCGCCGCACCCACTCTTTCTGCTGGGAGGACCTTCCCAGGTGGTTTAATGTGATGAACCAGGCGCACCGTCGAAAGTCCTCCGCCTGTTTTCTGCAGGGGATACTGTGATGCCTTTAGGCACTCTGTTAGTGGACCCTCCGAAAAATGGCCTGCCAGATCTTCTTCTTATGTGGGTGCTGACCAACACAGAGGGAGTTAAGAACAGAAACCTAAATGCTATTAATAAACATGCAATGGCAAACAGCACAAATGTATGCAAAACATTATAGAAATGTGATGTGAATGCAACTTAACATACATTTTAGATTATTTGCCATGAGTTTGAACTTTTTAAGAAGGACATCATTCGGTGTTGTGTGGTGGCATTAACCATCATCCTCTGTCATTTATTTGTATACAATTAACAATGAGAATATAAATACTTCTATATCACTCTGCTGGTATTAACATTTGTGAATTTGTTTTTATTCCTGTTTAAAGTCCAGTAAAGCCTTAGCATTAATGCACATTTTAAATGCACTGCCATTTTACTATCTTATGTTGTACACTGCACATTATGCTCAACTGTTCTGAGTATGTGTATCCTCAGTCTGAAATTGGCACAGCAAAGCAAGAACTGCAGAAATTAGTGAAGTCAGCCATTTGACTTGAGAAAATCTAACTCTTAAGGTCTTCTTGCATTCTACCCACAAGTAGAACCTGGCACCTACTCGTAAGTGGCTACCTGTAGCTGGTGTACATCACTGTGAGAAATTGGGTTGCTTGTTCAATGGGGGGTGACCCCTGTTCAAGCAACAGCCACCATCCCTGTCAGGGTGAACCACAAAAGTCGCTAAATTAACCCGTGCTCAACCCTCTGGTAGCTTTGCACAAAAGCAGCCAGGCTTCCTTGGAGGCAATGTGTAAAGTATTTGTGCAGCACACAAACAGTAATAAATTGAAAACACATCACAAGAAAAATCCCACACAAATTTAGCAAAATAGAGGTAATGTTAATACATTGTTTGACACCAAAATGACACTAATCCACTCAGTAGAACAGGAGTTGTGAATTTGTGAAGTTTAAAGTAAAAACTAGCACCTAAAAGATCAAAGCGTCAACCGCAGTCATCTAGTCACGTGAGACTGGGTTAAAGTCGAAAAATATGGCCAACAGCGATGGAGCACGGGTCGGATACAAAAAGTGGATTGGGTCCGGTAGGCGCTTACCTTTGGACCTTGGAGAAATTTAGAAGAAAAATATATGAGAAGGTAAAGTTTAGTGGGGCAAGGCTGGAGGGGAAGTCCAAGGAGGAGGCGTCATTGTTGTGGAGCCGCTGGATTAAGTTGCAGTAAAGATTTCCACGAGGCCTGATACCGTTTACCGAAGGACCGCTGAACAGGATTTGATGCTGTGGAGAAGAATGTAGAGGGAGCTGCCATGAAGTCAGGCCGACTGGCGATGCACCTTGGGCAGATAGACGACCAGTTTGGTTACAGTCTTCTCTCAGTTCTCAGAGCAGTTTTTCGGCCAAAAATGTCTAAGTCACAAGTTTTGGCTTTTGCCTATCTGGGCACCTTTATCACCACCACCAAGGGTCCAAGACTGAAGGGGTACAACTTAGGGGGTTAGGACTAATCAGGCTGGGCCCAGGTGCGGATTCAAGATGGCTGGAGCCTTTTCTGTCCCTGAGACTCTGATCAGGAGGCCAGTTCACAGGCCCTTGGAGTCACTCTGGTAGTCCTGTATTCAAGTGATGAATCAGAGATCAAGCAGCAAAGCAGGCTTTAGAGGGTTCAAGGCAGGATCCAGACAGCAAAGCAGTCCTTCCAAGTGAAGTAATTGAGTCTTGCGGAGTACACAGAAGGCCACAGCAGTAGTAGTCCTTCTGCAGTTCTAGGAAGCATACTGAAGAGTGGTTCTGATGGTCCTATTTTTAAACCTGGTTTCTTCTTTGAAGTAGGAGAAGTTTCTAGAGAATTCCCTTTGAAGATTTTGAAGTTTCCTGACTCACCTACCTTGGCTCCAAGCTGGCTACATGGACAATGCCGGGGTGGCAAGTCCTTTGTGTGAAAGCAGAGCACAGCCTGTTCAAATTCAAGTGGGGCTGGGCCCAGTTCCTCCTCCCCCATCCTACCTTTGATTGCCCATCCAGGCACACCTAATCCCTCGATTGTGTGGCTGTCTGGAAAGGAATGAACAAATTTCAACTGCCAATTACACCCAATCATGTGACCCTAGAACAGGCTGCAGGTTAGGGCAGGAAAACAGCAACTTTCTACAAGTGCCATTTTCAAAATTGTAACCTAAAATCCAAATTTACCATTAAAGAGGACTTTTAGTTACAATTTCTCAGACACTAAACATGAAATGCTTACCTGTTCGTAATCAAACGTTAGCACTTGTTAAATGTAATAAGGCAACTGTTCCATTTCTTTATCGGCTTTACAACATAGAACAATGGCAACGACCGGACTGGGGCCCAGCCAGGCTCACAAAACATACACAGTGGAGCTACAATAGCACACTTGACTCCCCACTTTAGCTTGATATTCAGCAATACAGTTAATATGCAAATCACTAACTCATAAACATATGTCACCATATATATATATAGTCGAAACGACTTACAGGGGGTGTTTGAACCAGGGGGGACAACTACTGCACAGCTGCCAGCTTACCATGTTTAGAGGCTGCTAATGGAAGTGCAACATACTGGGATGACCCCCAACGGGACTCATTTAAAAATGTACCGTCCTGTTATCAATAGCCCCTGTATTGCGCCATAGTAAATGATTTAGTAGGGGTTGTGCAGCGGATGTCTAAGGTGGTCGCATTTCATTCTTTGCCTCCAGGTTCCTAATGTAAAGGTCCCAGACCAAAACCCCACGGCCGGTTCCACCACGTCTATGGGTCTCTGCAAGGACATCCGATTCAGCTTTCGTCCACTTTAGCAAAAGCAGAGCCAGCACTGCACATCAGAGGCTGCTAGGGATTTCCAAGACATTGCAATCTTTTGCTTGAACAGTATAAATGCCAATTCAATAAATTTAAGCAGGTATTTATCACCCTTGACCCTGGGTTAAATGCTCAACAGGCAGGATTCTAGCATGGCCAAACTGTGCATTCAGCCAATATGAAGGTAGTCCCTGCAACTCCATCCAAACCCGTCCAATCACCGAGCATTCCCACACCATGTGCAAAAAGCCCATTGCCAATACCCCACACCTGGGGTACCTGGAGGGGCAGCTGGGTACATGCGTACTATGTGGCATGGGGTGAGATACGTTCGATGCAGGTAATTAAATTGCGTGAAGTGAAAGCATGAGTTGCATGAGACCCCTTTAACCTGCTCCAGGGTTTGGGATGTGTCCGAGAAGTGCGTATGAAGTTCCAAAGTCCAACGTTCGCGGACCTTAGAGTCCAGCATGTGATGATGGGTCAGCAAGGCATTGTAGAGGGTTGTTACAACTTTTCTCGTACCTCTGAGGGATAGTGTCATGTGTAGTGGCAGTGCAGTGGGTGGTTCAGTGAGCCCGTGCCCCCAGTATGTGGTGACCGCATGATGTACAGCATTGTACATTAGAAAATGACCTATGGGTACACCGCAGGTGTGCATAAGCTCCTGAAAGGACTGAAAGATACCCTCAGCAAAGATATCCCCTGTGCGCTCTATTCCTGCTACCCTCCAGCTCGGCATATCATGATGATTACTAACTCCCTGCAGAGCTGTCACATGCCAAACAGAAATCAAGGGCAAGTACAAGGGGTGGGTTGTTTTACTGTGTATATATTTATGACAGCAGTGCCAGGATATCCTTATCTGGTGTGTCTTGTGTGGAAAGTGGAGCCCCGGAGGTCGACGACCAGGTACACATGTGTGACCCAACAAGGGGACGCTGGATGTCTGCCCGTTTCGAGCATGAGACCGTATCGAGCAAGCGCACTGGCCACTGCAGTTGAGCAGCAGGGTAGTATAGCTCGCAATACGTTTCACCCAGTCCCCCCTCGTGCAACAGCCAGAAAAGTTTATTAGGAGCCACTTGCTGCCTGCCCGGGGCACATATAAGTTTCAATAAGAGGTTGTTCAAGTCAGCGAAGATGTGTGTGGGAAGAGCGAGTGGTAGGGTTGCAAAAAAGTACAATAGTCGAGACAGGATGAGCATCTTGTACCCAATGTTATCACATGGGAGAGGTAGGCCTCACAGTAGTGAAAAACAAATGTAGGAGTTTTTCACTGCCAGGACATGTAAAACTTAAAAGTAAATGGCCAACCTTTTGATTAAAATGCACCCTGTCCTATGCACTACCTAGGGCCTACCCTTGGAGTGACATATATGCAGTAAGAGGGAATTTAAGGCTTGGCAAGGGGTATATATTGCCAAGTTAAACTGGCAGTTTAAAACTGCATTCAAGCTGCAAGGGCAGACCTGGGTCATGTTTAAGGCCTACTTAAGTGGTTGGCACAATAAGTGCTGCAGGCCAACTTGGTGCATTTAATTTACAGGCACTGGGTAGATGGTAAACCACTCTACAAGGGATTTATCAGTAAATTAAAGATGCGAATCATGTGCAAACCAATTTTACCATACTTAAAGGAAAGAGCACAAGCACTTTAGCACTGGTTAGCAGTGGTAAAGTGCATTGAGTCCAAGAGCCAACAAAAAGGAATTCAGTAAAAATCGGAGGGGTGAGGCAAAAAGTTCAGGTGTGCTCCTGCTTACATTGATTGCATGGAGAGAAAGTGCAGAATTGTAGCATTGAAATATATGGACTGAAGCATATCATGCTAAAATTGACCAGGAGGAAGTTCTGGACCGATGATGCAGTGTTTGCCCTTTGATTATTTTTTGTATGCTTAAACATGTGTTAGACTGCCATGAACTACCCCTAGTGTCTGTTTTCTTTTACAGAACCTGGTACATTGGGTGCCAGGAAATGTCTTTGCTAAACAAGGAAAAGACAGTTGCTCGACCAGACTAAATACAATCATCTGAGGAACCGGATGTAAGGGAGAATTTTCTCAAGAGGAACTGGGGTGCAGCACAGCCCAAAGTAGATCTGGTTATTCAGCAGTATTAGGTCTTCAAACTAACGTGAAGTTTAACTGTGTTTATCACTTGTTTGTTTTGCTTTGCATGTATTGTTTCATTTTGGTGTGTGTAATGGAGTCAGAAAACAGACTTGTGGCCTTATTTATACCTCTGTGTTGCCCTACATTTGTGTTTTTCCGCCTGTGTTGATGGGCTGATCGCTCTGCTTTAAATTTGTTACTTTAAAAAAAAAAATTGTCTTGTAAATTTGTATGCTAGAAGCCCTTGGGTGAATGATGTGATTCGTCATGTGATCAGTGATGACACCAATGATGTGAATTGAGATGTCATCAGTGATGTCATCAATGTCATTGACCATGTCATGACTGATGTAATATGTGAGGTCGTAAGCACTGCATGGTGAGCTTGCAAGTTATACTTTGGGTAGATGAACTGTAACTGGCAAATTTCAGTGCTGTTTTTTTGCATTCAGAACGAAAGAGTTTTGATTCAAAGAGATATCCTAACTTTAACGTTACTTTAACCTTTGTTTTTTTCAGTAAATGCCAAAGGTTTTGTTTTTAAACTGTGAAATAAGGTATTATTACTATACCTAATTATAATGTCACTTTAATTTTTGTTTTTTTAAGGGAATGTCTAGGGTTTTTTAAAGGTAAAGTTAGATGTGAATCACCATGCACGGTCCATAGCTAAGCCCTGCACCTAAGTCCCTACAGGTGCCCAACTCTCCGATGTCACATCCTACATGAAAACGTTTTGTATTACAATTACTGTTCTAGCAATTGTAAAAAAATGGTTCAATCTACAAAGAAAAGAAAATTCATATATTTTTTAAGGAGGGTAGTATAAGATTTTTTTGTGTGCTTTTTATTGGATCTGTCGAGCCACTAGGAGGCCGAACGCTTGACCATGATGTCTCCATGTGGTGGAACTTATGCTTCTGCGGTACTACATCGGGACTTGTGCAATTTTTTTCAAGTTGAGTTGTACATATAGGACACTTTAATAGTGTATATAGAATCAAATGTTTACTAAAAAGGCCTTGAAACGAAGATACTTTGACTCATTTCATGGTAACAACGTTTCTTTGGGACGTTTGTCTGAATATGTGGTGGCGCCGAGGTGGCTCTGCAATGGAATGGCGAATCCGATGACACAAGCAAAGAACAATCCTGATTAGTTAAAACACCTGACCACCATCTTCTGCGGGATGTCCCTACCCTTCATTTCATCTTTGGGTGTGTCGGGAACCTCTCCACACCACTCCTTTCCCTGCTACATTTTTGTGTTTTTTTTTTATTGATATTTAAAAATATCACCAATGGGTTTTGTTGAGGAACGGAAGTAGCAGGAGCCAGAGGAAGAACAGGAGGAGATTTTCAGTATCTCATCAGGAGAAAAGAAAGTAGTTGCTAAGTTTGTAAAATGCTGCTGCTTCTTAGAAGTATTTGAATCGTACCTCTAGTATGCTTAAGCATCTGAGGACTAACCATTCAAGGCAGCCCGAAATAGCAGAAATAGCAAGGGATGCAGTCCAAGCATCCATATCATCAGCACAACCTCTGCTGGCTGCTGCAGACCCAGTGCCAACCTCAATTGATGACAGTCTTCCTGCCAACATGACTATGTTGCAAATTGACTGCAACTTACTGTGCAAGAAGACAAGATCAATAGGAAAGCAGTCCATGGCTGCTTTTATAAAAGCAATGGTTGACAACAAATGTTAACTTCCATTTACTCTTTTGGGCTTCACTCTAGAACTTTCAAGTTCCAAAATCCTTTTTCCCAAAGCTTTTTTTGTTTTTAAAAATCAATAAAAAAACACCCAAAAAGTACAAAATTAAAACCGCCTATTTTGGTTCAAAGATTGAAAAACTATATTTTTTGTTAGTCTGTTGAAGTCTGTGAGTGTGTCTCATAGTGTATGGTTGTTTATCTGTGTATATGTGTGAATGAGTGAGTGGGGGGTGAGTGTAAGTGTATGTGTGACGGTGCAAGAAATGGGTTAATGGTTGAGTGAGGTGAAACCCTAAGTCAAGCAGCAACCACAACCCTTGTCAGGGAGAAGTTATAAGCAATTTTCAAAGGAGAGCCCCCTCCTGTGTTGGCTACAGAGATCCAGGCTCACTCCTTTGTTCAGTGGGCTTGGGCAGGCCCATCCTGGTAAAGTATAGCACCGGATTGATTGATGTAGATCATTCAGCCTCACCCCTATCCTCCTCAGGAGCTGGATGAAGTACTGTTCATTGCTCCCTTTATTTGGGGAGGCCTTTGTTCCTGCTGCTGAAGAGAAATGTAATTAACTTGGCACAGCAGTGCGACAAAAGGCTTGGGCTCTGATCCTGAGCTGAGCGAGTGAAATTCGCCATTTCTGGATGGCCCATAAGTTGTAGAGATATATTTTGAACTTGCAGATTTTATTTTCTTGCACTTGTTACACCCCAATTCGAGACATCACTGGTCTCTGTAGGCCAAAGGGAAGCAAAACTGCACTCTAAGTCAGTTTTCTCCCTATGTGTATGAGAGTGTCACTTACAGACAAAACAGTAACTCACACTGACTTCTCTATTAATGCATACTTACATTATAAGGTCTACCACAGGTCATTTTCTAATCCTGCTCAGTCCCCTCTGAACCAGGCTATCTGTGCGCAGTTACCAGGCCGCACACGACATTAGTCTCCCACTCACAGCCCACACACGTTTGCACACACATGCGTACGCATGTTCACGTGTAACCAGCCAAATGCCCCTAACCCTTGCTCTGTCACAGCGGCTTTATCTTAGAAGGCGGACACTCGTGGTGAACATGTGCAATCCATTTGCTGTGCAATAACTGTGGGTGAGACACATGTAGTGAGACTCACACACAGTTAAAAGTCCAAAACAGGGTGAATGAAAAAGCAAAACATCTGGGCCAACTCAATGGTGGGTCCCAATTGCAACAGATATGCATGAGAACCACAACATTAGGAATATGAATCAATTCATTATAAGGGAAATCCAGTGGAGTACCTTAGTCAGTTTTGGGCTTACCGGTGTCTTAAATAGTTGAAGAGGTGGAGCAGTAATATTACCACCTTATTTACTGGTAAATGGTTGTTAGAACTTTAAAGTAGTGTGTCACTTTTGGCTGGAAATGCAGCAACTAAAGTAACTGCAGAGCACAACAAAATTACAACACAAAGCAAAATAGCAAAGCAACAAAACCACAGCAGGGCACACAAAAAAATCAATAAAGTAGGACGAAGGTATAACCACAATCAATGGAGCTGCCATCAAACACAATCAAAGACAATCAGGCACTGCATGAACCCCATGCCTAACCCTCCTATTCATACTTCACAAACAAGTGCAGTTCCACTTTCCTTCCCTTCATTTAAAAAATGCAAGGTATCTAACAGCACATTGAAAACACCAAGACTTTTACCAATCCTATACCTATTTCTCTGTGCTGCGTCCCATAAAAGTCACCCTTAACACCTCTGTCCCTCTCACACCTCAATGCAATCAAATGCCTTACCATTGTCATATTTTCACTATTGCTAAAAGTTCTCTTGGGAGAAACTCTGCTACTCCTAGTCAATTCTGTCAATGCCACATCTAATTAAGGCATCTTCCCAGAACACCTCAAGACAACCAACATTACCCACTACTTTAGAATTCCAATCTAGACCCTGCTGTCCTCACCAGCTACCGACCAATCACTTACCTACCTTTCATCTTCAAGACCAGTAAAAAAGCAATTCTGCTTGTAACTCCCAATATCACACAGATGACAACCATCTCCTGCATAACTACCAATTAGGCTTCATCTCACACTTCAACGAAGTGACGCCTAAATAACAAATCATAGGTAATTCTTTCCTGACCACAGGTAATGTGACCTCTGCCTTCTGCAAGTGCTATTGCTAAATGTCTTAGCCTCCTTTGACACCATCAACCATTCCATCCTCATCCACACCTTGCCTTCAATAGGGTTCATTTACACTGGCTCTCCTTCTCCCTATTCAGCTAACACAAGTTAATTCACACAGGCACATTGAGGTCCCACCATAAGATTGGTATCACCTGTGGAGTCTGCTACGGTTTCAACCAGTCCTTTGTCATCTTCAACTTCTCCAGGAACACCAACAAAATTTGTTGATACACTAGCGACATAAAATCCTGCTTGAAAGTCACACACACTCCAGACATCCAAAGCCACAGATGCTGCCTGCACCTCATCCATACCTGAACACACCTACCCGAAGCTAAACCACACCAAATCAAAGTTCATGCTATTCGGCCAAGAACACCATGCAACAACTAGATCAAACCAAGCCAGGATTTGATCCTGGATGGATTCAAACCCCAATTTCACCTACTGTAAAGTCACTCAGATCCACCACCCTGTCTCTCAAGGAACACATCACAGGAATACTAAGGAGGTCTGGTACCAACTACCTCTCCTAAAGAATGTGAGACCCTTCCTCATAGAAAGTGGCATGAGAAATGCTGTTGAAGCCCTCGTACTCTCACATCTGTGTGGTGGCAACACCCTGCTCTAGGGCCTCCCGTTGAGGACATCCTACTGGGCATAGCATGCATCATCAATTGCCTGAAGCAATATGACAACATCATGCCTACCTAGGTGGAACTCCACTGGCATCCCTTGCCAAGCAACACTATCTCCACATCTGGCTGTATCATCTAAAAATCCATCATGACCATGATGGAGCAGGGGAAACAAAATATTTTTGTACCCCTTGAAAATGAATGACCTCATAACATTAATGATACTAACCGTTTGAAAAGCATGAATTAACCAACAAATACACCCTTTATTAAACAGTACACGCGGGCAACATGCTGATTTGTGCAAAATCTAATTTATTTACAAATGCGAAGCTAATTAACATAAGTGTTGTGATTTACGTGGTAAATAAAGTGGATTGCATGATTTGTATTGCGTAGTAAAATTGTGTTGTGGCAAAGAATGCAGATGGTAAGTAAAATGGC
This sequence comes from Calotriton arnoldi, assembly GCA_963921515.1. Classification (NCBI taxonomy): domain Eukaryota; kingdom Metazoa; phylum Chordata; class Amphibia; order Caudata; family Salamandridae; genus Calotriton; species Calotriton arnoldi. Next base: position 484,593 of record CAWUFW010001920.1, read on the forward strand.
TTTAAATGTCGCTTCTGCTAGGTAATATCTAACACGGGTCTTTAGAATGGCGAGTGGTAAACAGAAAGGCTTATTTTCCATATTTTAATTTTCGTTGTGTTTGTTTTATATTAGTTTCATTCGGGCCTGCTAGGCCGTGCTTCTAAAATGGCCGCTGGTAAGGACGAGATCGTGTGCATGGAACAAGATGGCCCCTGCGCAGGCGCAGCAATGAAAGCTCCAGTCACGTGTATGCGGCCTGTGCTCAGAGAGATGTCAAGGCCAGTCTGACCTGCAACAAGGAGTTTGCCAACTATTCAGCATATATTCTTGGGAACGGATGGGAAAGAGCTGAGTGACAATGGATGGACTAACGTGTGACCATCGAATATCGTTACAAAATGAATTAACGAATTGGACCACTTTTGACATTTTCGATCATGATACTTATTGTGTGCTATATTGTCCCCAAACCGGTTCGAACAAGGAGGACGATGAGGTGACCATCACCACCCCTCCAATGGACCAACCCGTGTGATTCTTGCCCCTAAAAATTGGAACTTTTGAGTGTAGAGAGCCAGAAAATAGGGTATAAGAGAGTCTGCTCTGACGTTGTGATTTTGGAATGCTCTTCTTGACTTAACCTTATTATTGCTATGCTATGCTACATTGATTTTCATTTTTCCACCGCGAGAGACTCTGTCATTTTTGGACTTTGAACTTTGACTGGGGAAGGAACGAGATCGTTGCGGGAATTTACCCTGGAGGTGCGTCCGAAGGAGGTTAGCGGGACAGTCAGTCAGTTTGGGAGTCCTATCCTGTGATCTGCCGTTCATCTTCCTTTGGTGAACTATTCTTGTCATTGCCCCATGGCCGAGGGTAATGCATAATTTCTCACTTTTTCTAAAAAGCTTTCTTAAAATGTTTATTGATACTTCTAAATGTTTGCATAATAAAGAAGTTCACTTATTTGCTTGAAGAATTCTAGATAAACTATATTCTAACTCTAGAATGAGTCTGTGGTTCATTAAATAAAATTGTGAATTATAAAATGTTAAAGGATTTAATTGTGATTGAGCTGGTCTTAATCACCATCAACTAATTCTACTAGTTGGTCAATCGACCGAATAGCGGAGTGCCTTGATGTTTAGAACCAACAAGTTCCGAAGGTTATGTATATAATGTATAGGTTATAATTCTGTCATTTTCAATAAGGTATCCCCGCTTGTCCAGCAACTCATTTTCTCCTTAGGTGTATAATCCAGAGATTGAATGAATGTATGCATGCGGTGTCATGGGCCCCACCGACATAAGTGTTTATCTGGATTAGGGGTCTTAAGGAGAAATTTATATTAGCAGCGCTGGATCAGATTTCTTGGTAGCAGAGTTATGGTTTCTATAGATTAGTTTGGTGACTATTGATTTATGATTTGTTCATGTCTAACACTCTATGTTGAGTTTGTATTGTATTGTATAAGTCAGAAGTTTGAAGCTTCCGGGAAGTAGGAAGTGGACACGTGTGGCAAGAGAAGTCACACAGAATTGTGCATTGTCTGATTTCAAAATTGGTGATAACACAGGACTGTGTTATGATAGGGAAATTTCACATATGAGTTGTATTTGAATGAAATAGCAACAGGTTTTCTTGTGAAACTTTGGCCTTAATTCTCAGGATCAGTGTAGTCTCCACATGTGTTTTATCCCCAGAGAAACGGGTTTACCTCTTGCTTGAAAGAAGGGAAAGGTAGAGGGAAGTGCTACACTTATCGAACGAAACAGTATTCTTGTGAGTCAGAATAAACTCTCTCTTTTGTTTAGGGAAACAGACAATGGAAATGTATTTTACGTTGTAACTAATCGATTTTGTAGAAAAGAAAAGTCAAAGAAAAGTGCCGATAATTTTTGTAAAGGAGGGGTCAGCAAAAACAGGAGTAGAGCTCACGTCAACAAAAACCGTGCTGGTATTGGCCAGTTGTGGAAGAACTAAGAGCTTCCTGATTGGTGCGTTAGTGTGAAGACGCGCTGGTATTGGTTAGTGTGAAAGTGACGTAAAGCTTTCGGATTGGTGCGTTGGTGTGAGACGCGCTGGGATAGGTCCGAATAAGCCGAGCAATAGAAAGAACAGAATAATTGCGTGAATTTGTTTTGGGAAAAAGAACAGTGAAATATGGCTTATTATGAGTATGGTAGAGAGAAACCGTCATGGTTTGCAAAGATTAAAAACTTTTTCAAGAAAGACAAGAAGGTTGTGACTAGGGAAGGAGAAGTACTTCCTCCACCGAAAACGCCAGCATCTCATATGATGTTGAAATATGGCTATCATACTTGCATTTGGTTGGAAAATTGGGCGAAATATACCCAAGGCGATGGAGTATTGGCATTTCCAGAAAATGGTTCGTTTAGCACAGCGGTGCTTCGAAATTTGAGAGAAAAGATGATGAAACTTGAACCGAGACCTAGACCAACACAGTTTGAAGCTTTAGGTGAATGGGAAGATGAGATGTATGAAAGGGAAAGACACAGAGGTGCAAAGAATTATAGTTTAGTTCATGGAAGAGTATGGGGTTTGAATCATGAAGACAGGATGAGACGTTGGCGGTATGCTAACATGACGGATGGCATGTTTCCCGTCAGAACAGTTGAAGAACTTGCAGGGAAAAAGTGTACGGAGAAAAAGAAGCATGCAGTCACAGAGAGGTATGGGTATGGAGTTAGCGACACAGAGGATGAGTTGCTGGAGGACATTTTGAATAAAAGACCCCCTCCATATCAACAGGATTCTGCGGTGGTGACACCAAATGCACCGCCAATGAGAACTGTAATAAATCAAAGCCCCGAACAAATGTCTGAAATGAATAGTCCATTTAATAGACTAGAAACACCACAGACTGTGAAACATGATAATGGTAATACAGCTGAATTAGCCAGAACCACAAGAGAATTGACTGAAAAAATAAGAGAACTGACAAAGAATATGGAAGCCGTGACTGTGCCAGTAACTATAGGGCCAGTAATCCCGGTATTTGAAAATCAAAAGATAGATGAACACTCCTTAACAATTCCATTAAATTCCAATATGCAAAGAGTAAGAGAAGGGATGATTCCAGAAAATAGGGAGAAAGAAGGTTCTGTTGGTCCTTTTAGGTCAAGTCCACCAGTAAATTTGACAATTAATGAGAATCAGATAAATACAATTCCTATGGGAACTGAGTTAGCAACTGAAATCCCAGAGAGAAGTGCAAGTTGGGCAGAAATAAATAAAACCCCTGTGGGTCCGGCTGCAGAAGAATTAAATGATTGGATGAGGAGCTTGCAGAAAAAGGATGCTGAACCACAACTGTTGGATGTGGTCAGATTAAAAATAGATATGGAAGAATTGATTTTAGGGACTATTGGTACAGATCGATTGAAATCCTATCAAGATGAGGAATTAATGTTTATGTGTAAAAGCGTCACTTGGAGAGCTAGGAATTTGCATGAAAAATTGGAAGAAACAGCGAACGAACTAGGAGTAGAGTTTGGAAAAACCATACAGGGTAGATTTTAGTGAAAAGGACATAGAAAATCTGAACACTTCAGGACGACTGACCCAGATAAAAGAATTGATTGTGTTTTTGAGAAAATGGGGAGACGTAGACAAGTGGAGAAGAAGGTGGATAAGAAGAAAAGAGGGAACAACGGATAAAGCATCTTTGGCTTTTCCAGTAAAAGAGAAAGAACCGATAATAATGGAGTGTCCAATGAGGGAAACTCCAGGAGGAAGTTATGTACATGTCCCATGGTCCAGACAAGATATATTGTCGTTTACAAATAATTTCCCAAGATTGAGAGAGAAACCTGTAGAATGGTATAGACAGGTAGAAAGGTTTGTAAAAGTTTCAAAAGTGTTGTGGGAAGATTTGGATGGATTGTTTGAGATTGTTGTTCCAGCAGATTTATGGACAGAGTGTAAAATCACAATTGACTGGCCAAAGGAAGAATATCCGAGAGATGCAAAAACAGGAGCCCCAGGTTCAGAAGTAATGAGAAAATATGAACAGGCAATCACGTTTCTGAAAAATAAAATCCCACCAAAAGAAAGGGACTGGGTGAAGATTGATAGAACGACTCAGGAGAGTAAGGAATCTGTACATGCCTATTACGAAAGACTACTCTTGGTTTTTAAACAGTATAGTGGTTACGAGAACTTGAGCGAAAAAGACATGAGTCATTTTGTGTATAGATTTGTATATCGTCTGAGACCTGAGATAAGTGAAATGATTAAGCAGCATATGATGTGTTGGCAGAATAGCACAGTAGATGAGGTACTACGGTATGCAAAATATTGCAGTGACGATATTGAGTGTAGACAGCGTAAACTCAAGGAAAAGGCAATGTGGGCACAAGTAAAGGTTGCAGAAAAACAAGAAGCTCAGTTGGATAATCAGTCTAATGACGCAGGACAGACCAAGTCCAAACGAATATTGGTAAGGGAAAAGGTCAGATGAGTATAGAAGAGGCTAAAAAGAAATGGCCATGTCATAATTGCGGAAAATTAGGGCACAGGAGAAACAAGTGTAAATTTCCTCCGAAAGTTAATGCAGAAAATCAATCATTGAATCCACAGGTGCAGAATGAGGTGAGTTACCAACAGCTGCAACAACCGCAGGTAGTTACTCAACAGTGTCAGGTGCCGCAACCACCTCTTCCAAAGAGTGTAAATCCTCAAAGATACAGTGCAGAGGCAGGATTCTACAGCGCAGCTGCAGTTTCGCAGTATTGGTTACGGCACGATGGAGATGAATCGGATGAAAGCTTATGACGGTGCCTAGGAGAGGAAGAGGAGTGCGTGCTTGGCGCAACTCTAGAGGTAGATCAGTCAGGACCATTTGTGGATGGAAAAGTAAATGGTGTAAATGTTACATTCCTTGTGGACACTGGTGCTACCCGTTCTACTGTTAGATCAGTGGAAGTTCCAAACCTTCCTCTCTCAGGAGAATACATCCAAGTTGTAGGTGTTTCGAACAGGCAGATTAAAACCCCTCTTACAAAACCAATAGAGGTGGAGATTGGACCATTCAAAGAGATGCATTGCTTTGTGGTGTGTGGTTGTAGTCCGGTAAATTTGTTTGGACGCGATCTACTTTGCAAAATGAATTGTACCATCTACTGTACTCCAGATGGTATTGCTTTCCAGACACCAGATGAGGATGTTCTGTATAAAATGACAATGGCAGAACTAGAACCAGGAGTGAATGATATGTTTCCTGTGTTTGATGCGGAGAAAATCCCTATTGAATTGAAAGGAATAGTCAGGTCTGATGTATGGGATTTCACAGGCGAAGATATTGGACTAATGAGAGGAGTTGATCCTGTAAAAATCACTGTAAGAAAAGGAACAAATTACCCAAATACCCCGCAGTATAAATTAACGCCAGAAATTATTGAAGGAATAACACCTGTAATTAATAAGATGATTGAACAAGGGATTTTGAGAGAAATAATGAGCAGTCCATGTAATTCTCCTATAATGGGATTGAAAAAGCCGAATGGAACATATATGATAGTACAAGATTTGAGGAAGGTGAGCAAAATTGTTATTCCTTGCTGTCCAATTGTGCCAAACCCTGCTGTAATACTGTATCAAATTCCACATGATGCAGAATGGTACACAGTTATTGATTTGTGCCATGTATTCTTTTCTATTCCATTGCACCCTGACAGCCAGCCATTATTTGCGTTCCGGTTCAGAGAGCGTATTTTGGCATGGTGCCGAATTCTTCAAGGGTATACAGAAGGTCCTTCAATCTTTAATCAGATTCTAAAGAAATCCTTAGAAGATTTAAAAATGCCTGAAAAATCTGTGATGGTCCAATATATTGATGACCTATTAGTGGCATCAAAGACCAGAGAAGCATGTGTTAAGGACACAATTGCTTTACTAAATCATTTGGCAGAAGGAGGACACAAGGTGTCCCCATCAAAACTGCAATTTTGTCAACAAGAAGTACAATACCTAGGTCATAAAATTGAGAAAGGGATGCGAAAAGTGACAACAGAAAGGATAAGGATTATCAAAGGGATGAGAGCCCCGATGACACAGAGAGAGTGAGAATGTTCCTTGGAATGGTTGGTTATTGCCGACAGTGGATAAGTGGATTTTCATTGATTGCAAAACCTTTACAGCGATTGACAAAGAGGGATGTCAAAGATCCGATTAAATTGGATGAGGAGGAAATGAAGGCTTTTGAAGAACTGAAAACAAGTTTGTGTGAGGCATCGGCATTGGGAATGCCTGATTATGAAAAAGAATTTGAACTGTATTGCAGCGAGAGAGATGGATGTGCACTTTCAGTATTAGTGCAAAGGCATGGAAAAATGAAACGACCAATAGCCTATTTTTCAGCTGTTTTAGACCCGGTAGCAAAAGCGTTGCCTGGATGTCTGAAAGCAGTAGCTGCTACTTGTGTGAGTCTGGAACAGAGTGAAGGCATTGTGATGGGATATCCTTTGAGAGTGTATGTGCCACATTCTGTTGAAATCCTTCTGACCCGAACAAAAACCCAATTCATGACACATAGTCGGCTGACTAGGTATGAAAAAGTGATTTAGGGTGCAGACAATGTAACCATTGTAAGATGCACGAGTGTGAATCCTTCAACTTCACTGCCAGATGAAGTGAATGCAGAAGTCAAAGATGAAGTTGATCATAAATGTTTGGATGTGCTTGAATTTTGCACAAAGCCTCGCCCTGATATCAGGGATGAACCTTTAAAAGAGTCAGATTATGTGATGTTTGTGGACGGGTCATGCCTGAGAACAAGTGAAGGAGTTTTAAGTGCTGCTGTTAGAAATGGGGGTCTCTAGTTGGCAAGGGCTTGCACCTTTGTCCAAGTAGGGACCCTTCTTCCTAGTCAGGATAAGGGAGTTACACTCCTAAAATAACCCTTGCTCACCCCCTTGGTAGCTTGGCACGAGCAGTCAGGCTTATTCTAGAGGCAGTGTGTAAAGCATTTGCACAAAACCAACAGTAATACAATGTAAGCACTACAAACGGACACCACACCAGTTTAGAAAAATATCCAATATTTTTATATACTTAAAGCAAGACCAAATACGATAAAAATCCACTATACAGTACTTCAAAAATAGTTACTTCTCAAAATGTCTTTAAGTTGCAAAATACGTTGAAAAACACAGTTCGTACGAGTTGGTAGCTCGGTCCGAGCCTACCGCGATGCTGAAAACAACAGAGTCTTGCAGTTCCCGCTGACCGCGTCGGTACGGGCCAGCAACAGCGGGACAGATTCGTTCACAGTACCTTTCTTAGTGCGGCTCACGCAGGCGTGCGAGTCGGTCTTGGCATCCGTCGTGGTCGCGATGCAAAATGGAAGCAGTGCAAGGTGCGGTGTCCCTCGATGCGGTGCGAGCAGCGGCTCGGTGACGATCGTGCAGACGGCGTCGGTGAGACCAAGGCTGGCGGTGCAGGACGAGTCGGTGCTCGATGCGGTGCTGGCAAGTTGCGATGCGAGCGACAGAGCCGGTTGGCGGGAATTGGCGCTGACCGAGCCGGATAGCTGTGCGTGACGAGTCGGTCACGGGTGTCGAGCCAGCAGCGACCGTGTCGGTGAGCCCAGGCCAGCGAGGTGAAGCGAGGCGATTCAGGTCGCGGTGTCTCTCGATGCGGTGCAGGCAGCGGCTCGGTGACGGAGTCGGTGAGACCAAGGCTTACGGTGCAGGGCGATTCGGTGCGGCTTGCGGTGCCTTCGGGACACAAGGCCAGCGACGGAGTCAGTTGACAGAGTCGGTCGCGGTTCCCTCTTCTCTGTGGCAACTGAAACAGCAGTTCCAGGAGCGGTACCCAGAGGTTGGTGAAGTCTTTGCAGTCCCTGAGACTTCTTAACAGGAGGCCAGCTCGGTTCAGGCCCTTGGAGATACTCAGCACAAGTAGAGAAAGTTCAGTCCAGTCCTTTCACTGCCCAAGGCAGAAGCAGCAGCTGCAGGCCAACCCAACAAAGCAACAGCACAGCAAAGGGGCAGTACTCCTCCTGGCAGCTCTTCCAGCTCTTCGTCTTGGCAGGTTCCTTGATTCCAGCGAGATCTTTGAAGTCTTTTCTATCCCTGAGACTTCCAACAGGAGGCAAGCTCTACTTCAAGCCCTTGGAGAAAACTCTAACAGCAGGATGATGAAAGCACAGTCCAGTCCTTTCCCTACCCAAGACAGAAGCAACCACTGCAGGCCAACCCCACAAAACGCAGCATAGGGGCAGTACTCCTCCTCCAGCTTTCCCGGTCCTTCTTCCTGGCAGGTTCCTTAGTTCAGAAGTAATCTAAAATTCTGGGGTTTGGGTCCCCCTTTTTATCCTCAATTTCTCTTTGTTCTCTGAAGGCAGAGAGGCCTTTGCCTAGTCCAAACCAGTTCTGGTCAGTCCTGGAGCACTTTGTTGACAAGTCTCCTTCCTTCCTTTCAGAGAGTAGGCCAGGGACATCAGACGCACCACAGGAGGTGGAGCCAGCATTGTGGAGGGAAGGCACAGCCCTATTCAGGTCCCAGGTGCAACTCCTCCCACCCATCTACATGTAGATCTTGCTATTCAGCCCTGTGCTGACTCACCCTGTCTCCTGGAATCCCCCAGCCCCTGTCACTCACACTCCAGACAAGGAATACACAACCTAGCAGAGGCAGGCTTGGATGGTTAGACAAGAAAATACCTACTTTCTAAAAGTGGTATTTTCAAACACAGAATGTTAAAACCAACTTCACTAAAAGATGCATTTTATCATTCTGAGTTCAGGCATACTAAACTCGAATTTCTACCATGTTCCCTGGGTCAGTTAGGATCATAGGATGTAATAATCAAAACTGCCCATTCTGGCCTATGGGGAACAGGTAGCCTTGCAATAGTGAAAAACGAAGTAGGCTGTAATTCACTATCAGGACATGCCACACACACCAGGGCATGTCCTACCTTTCACATACAATGCACCCGGCCCACAGGGGTACCTTGGGCCTACCTTAGGGGTGACTAACATGTAGAAAAGGGAAGGTTTAGGGACTTGCAAGTGTGTGCACTTGCCAAGTCAACATGGCAGCCCCAGGCTGCGCACAGGCTCTGCAATGGCAGGCCAGAGTTACACTTTACGGGCTGTTTGCGTGGGTGGCACAATCCAGTGCTGCAGCCCACCAACTGCATTTGATCTATAGGCCCTGGCACTCGTAGTGCACTTTACTAGGGACTGACACATAGATCAAATAGGCCAATCATGGAAACACCAATCCATAACACAATTTACACAGAGAGCATATGCACTTTAGCACTGATTAGCAGTGGTAAAGTGCCCCGAGTCCTAAAATCAACACACACAGGGTCAAAAACAGGAGGCCAAAAAGCAAAAAGTCTGGGGGTAAACCCGCTGAAAAAGCCAAGTCTAACAGCTGCGTATGCTGTATGTACGGTGGCAACCATAATGGAAGCATCCTGTTTGAGAGGAATACGTTCAGCCCAAGTTGCAGAACTGATTGCTCTGATTCGAGCATGCAAACTGGGAAAGAACTTCCGAATTACTGTGATCACAGATAGCCAGTATGGCTTTGGAGTGGTTCACGATTTTGGACAGATCTGGTCCCAGAGGGGATTCCTGACTTCTGCAGGGTCTCCTATTAGGAATGGTGAGTTTGTGAAGAAGTTGCTTGAGGCGATACAGCTGCCTAAACAGATTGCAGTGGTAAAATGCGCTGCTCACAAAAACGGAACCGACTACATTGCAGGGGGTAACACATTTGCTGACGAATTAGCTCAATATTGTGCCCGAAATATGACCTCAATGAATCGAAGAAGGGAAAAAGAAAATGTTTCATGTCCCTTGCTGTTTACTAACACAGTTGAAACCTGGGATGAGGTAAAACAATTGCAAGAAGAAGCAGGTGATGAGGAAAAAGATGTTTGGATAAAAGCAGGTTGCAGACAAAGAGAGGAAGATGAAGTGTGGGTTTACAGAGATGAAAGACCAGTTATGCCTGATAGCATGATCTCTAACATGGCACGGATGTACCATGGACAGGCACACATTGGTAGGGATGCCATGATCAGACTTTTCAGACAGACCTGGTACAACCCAAAATTTAGGGCTATAGCTGAAAGCCTTTGTCAAAGATGTCTTATATGTCAACAGATAAATCCTGGGAGGAAGACAGTAGTGAGTTTAGGAACAATAGGACGTGAAGGAGGTCCTTTTACCAGAATGCAACTAGATTTTATTGAAATGCCCCCAAGCAACAGATTGAGGTATGTCCTAGTGGTCGTCTGTTTGTTTTCTCGTTGGGTGGAAGCCTATCCGACAAGAAGGAATGATGGAGTTACTGTAGCTAAGCTCCTTCTCAGAGAATTCATTCCTAGATATGGCTTTCCAGTAACAATAGAAACAGATAGAGGAACGCATTTTCAGAATGAAATCATCCAACTGATATGTGAAGCACTGGACATTTAACAAAAGCTGCACTGTGCCTACAGACCAGAGGCTTCTGGAGTTGTAGAGCAAGTAAATGGTACAATAAAGAATAGGCTAGGGAAAATGTGTCAAGCCACAGGACTCAAATGGCCCGACGCCTTGCCATTGGTGCTGATGAGCAGACAGAAAAACAGGTCTGAGTCCTCATGAAATAATCATGGGACGAGCAATGAGACAAGCACACGTACCTGTCAACAAACTGCTGACTATAACTGATGATCTCGTATTGGACTATTGCAAAGGATTGGCTGATGTGGTACATTCTGTGTTTCATCAGGTTGGACCGGATGCGACCACTCTTGAAAGAAAACCAGCTCATGATTTGAGTCCAGGAGACTGGGTCAGCATAAAAGTCCACAGAAGAAGAAACTGCTTGGTTCCACGCTGGGATAAGCCACGTCAAGTGATACTGGTAACAACAACTGCAGTAAAGTGTGCAGGTGTGAAAAATTGGATTCATGCCAGTCATACCATCAGAGTTCCAGATCCTGAAGCTCGACCTGTTAGTCGACATCTGGAAATATCAGACACCAGTTCCGCATCTGAAGCAGAGACTGAAACAACCAGAGTTCCAGATCTTGAAGCTCGACCTGTAAGTCGACATCTGGAAGTATCAGGTACCAGTTTGACAACTGAAGAAGAAACTGAAACAATCGGAGTTCCAGATCTTGAAGCTCGACCTGTAAGTCGACATCTGGAAATATCAGATACCAGTTCGGCATCTGAAACAGACCAATCTGAATCCAGTGAAAAACAAAAGGAAGAATCCGAAAACGAGAGAACTGATATTGAAACAGGAGAAACAGAACTAATAAACAGTGACAATGAACAGCCAAGTACAAGTTTTGGGGAAATTCCTCCCGAAATTGTAGAAGTAACTCAAGAAAATTTAGAATCAGATAGAGAGATTTGGGAAATTGCGGAAGAAACACGAGGAGGGTCAGATTCAGAATTACAAGCAAAAGAAAAACAGGGAAAGTTGGATTCAGATAGAGAGATTGGGGAAATTGCGGAAGAAACACGAGGAGGATTAGACTCAGAATTTCAAGCAGAAGAAACACCAGAAGATTCAGTTTCGGACAAAGAAACTGAAATAATAAAGTTCAAAGTCAGAGGAAGTGAAGTGAGATCTGAGACAGAATCTGAAGAAAGTGAAGAAGAAAGAAAGCAAAGAATAGGACCAAGAAAGAGAACTTGGAGAACAGAACGAGAAGAAAAAGAAAGTGAGCTGAAAAGGCCAAGAAAAGGAGACAATTGGCCCAACGAAATTAAAAGACTGAGATATAAAATAATAAACTTGAACAAACACAATGCAGAACAAGTAAATGAAATAACAAGTCAGAAAGGACAAAGAAAGACAAGTGAAAAGCAGTTACAGAGATCAAAAAGAGTGAAAAGACCTAACTTGAAATAAATTCACCTGAATGGTTATACATAGCACTTACTGATATTAAAGAAGTGGATAGCAGTCACGAGAACACAGAGAAAGACTGTGAACAAGAGGGTGAGAGTGAACTGTGCAAATCCTGAAAAGGCAAAGAAAGAAAAACCGGAATAGACACACAAACTGATAAAGTCAAAGAAAAATTTCTGAGAAACAGAAAGGTGCACTAAAAAGCAGTTGATCCTAGTCAACGCTAAGTCATCTGAGGTGTGGAAACACATTTTCTGTACATATAATTAGATAATATTTCAACATGGTAGACACTGAGAATAGAAGATCTAGATGTGAGTTTTTCCGTAGATGGTGTAGGATGTGTTTTTATTGTACAGGTTTACTGATGCTTATTTGGCTCATTTTGATACAAAAGGGGATGATGAACGGAACGTTTGAGCCAATCAAACACTCACCCCCAGTCAACTGATCTGGGTTTAATCCATCATCATTCTTTAGCTCACTCCACCACCCCAGTTCAGACATGGCCATATGCAAATCAGTCTGACCCTGTGCCTCATGGGAACAGTCCAGCCCGAACTGCCAAGCCATGTCTTCCCTGGACCGGAAACAAGCATCCTAGGACCGGTTTCTGGCATTCCAGCCGTCATCAGCCAGGCTTGCTTGAATCCAGTGGCAAAGTGAGCAAGGGACCCACGTCTGGGCATACCCCCGCCAACTTAGGGCGAACAAAGCGATACAAAAGGGGATGATGGACGGAACGTTTGAGCCAATCAAACACTCACCCCCAGTCAACTGATCTGGGTTTAATCCATCATCATTGACGGCTGGAATGCCAGAAACCGGTCCTAGGATGCTTGTTTCCGGTCCAGGGAAGACATGGCTTGGCAGTTCGGGCTGGACTGTTCCCATGAGGCACAGGGTCAGACTGATTTGCATATGGCCATGTCTGAACTGGGGTGGTGGAGTGAGCTAAAGAATGATGATGGATTAAACCCAGATCAGTTGACTGGGGGTGAGTGTTTGATTGGCTCAAACGTTCCGTCCATCATCCCCTTTGTATCGCTTTGTTCGCCCTAAGTTGGCGGGGTATGCCCAGACGTGGGTCCCTTGCTCACTTTGCCACTGGATTCAAGCAAGCCTGGCTGATGACGGCTGGAATGCCAGAAACCGGTCCTAGGATGCTTGTTTCCGGTCCAGGGAAGACATGGCTTGGCAGTTCGGGCTGGACTGTTCCCATGAGGCACAGGGTCAGACTGATTTGCATATGGCCATGTCTGAACTGGGGTGGTGGAGTGAGCTAAAGAATGATGATGGATTAAACCCAGATCAGTTGACTGGGGGTGAGTGTTTGATTGGCTCAAACGTTCCGTCCATCATCCCCTTTTGTATCGCTTTGTTCGCCCTAAGTTGGCGGGGATGCCCAGACGTGGGTCCCTTGCTCACTTTGCCACTGGATTCAAGCAAGCCTGGCTGATGACGGCTGGAATGCCAGAAACCGGTCCTAGGATGCTTGTTTCCGGTCCAGGGAAGACATGGCTTGGCAGTTCGGGCTGGACTGTTCCCATGAGGCACAGGGTCAGACTGATTTGCATATGGCCATGTCTGAACTGGGGTGCTGGAGTGAGCTAAAGAATGATGATGGATTAAACCCAGATCAGTTGACTGGGGGTGAGTGTTTGATTGGCTCAAACGATCCGTCCATCATCCCCTTTTGTATCGTATTTGGCTCATTTTAGCAATAATAATTCCACTTAGATTAGCTGTAGAAGATACATTTGCAATTAAGAATGACACGAATAGTGACAAGAAATCTAACATAAAGAACACTGCAACATTAATAGATAGTACTGATTTTCATAGGGATAAGTCAATAACTGATTTCTCCAAGAATGTCTTCACAAAACATTTGTACGTATTTGTGGAGACAATGGATGTAAGAGATTGCTATGTCTGTATGCAGTTACCTGCGTCTGTAACAGAAGGTGTGACATATCATCACCTTCCTTTGACGTATGGAATAACTTGTAGTGTTTTAGCTAGTTTATTTTACAAAACAGGTAAATTAGAATATTATTACACTGAGACAGATGCTATCTTTGCTAAAGTTCCCGTAGTTTCTGAGCTAAATAAAGTGAAGGTTGCAAAGACCTTTGGAGAATTTTTCTTAGAAACCAGAGAATTAACATTGGAATATGCATTTAGACATAATCTTACTTGTGGGTTGAGAAAGTAAGAAAAGGTTTTCTTAGACATGGTAGAAGACAGAAGGTCTAAGTTTCAAAGAAAGGTAGCAGGAGAAAAGACAAAAACACCACCTTGGGCGTTTGAAGAGGGAAATTATGACAAAGGTGAAACAAATGCAGCTATGGTTCTAGATTGGCCCCAACATGGAAAATTGTGTATTAGTAGAGATAACACTATGTATGATAACTATTTCGTGGGTTCTAGTGAGTGCTGAGATACATATAAAATTCTAGGGGGATGGGGATTCAAAGGAGGAAAAGATCCAGTATTTCCAGGGATCTATTATATTTGCGTAAATAGAGCTTATTATAGGTTGCCGGACCACTGGTACGGAACATGCTATCTAGGCCTGGTCTTTCCAAAGATTTTTCATGTGGAAAGAGGAACGAAAGGAATTCACGAGATAGGTAAACCATTAACACGTAGGCAGAGGGAAAGCTTCTCAGAAATAATAGGTGACATTTTTGGAGCATTGATACCAGCAGTGGGTATATCTTTGAATGCATACAAGATTCGGAAATTGTCTACAGTAGTAGATCGTTTATCAACGAATACTGCTGGAGGGTTCTTGATGGTAAATACCGAAATGATTGCCATGAGAGCTATGGTAATGCAAAATCGACTTGCCCTTGACACTCTTTTGGTAAAAGAGGGAGGAGTCTGTGGAATGCTGAAGGTACAACATTGTTGCACTTACATTCCAGACAAAAGTGAGAATATACAGAAGTATATAAAGAACATTACTGATTTGCATAAAGAAATTGCCCCACTGGAGGTTGAAGGTGCTTGGGAGAGACTTGGTAAGAATTTTTCCTCAATGAAGAAATGGTTCACCGAAATAGGTAGTTCTCTTATTGGGAAAATATTAATTCCAGTAACCTTAGCAATAGTGATAATATTATTGTTAAGATTAGCATATGTGTGTGTTAAAAGAAGAAAAAGACAAAATAAGGCAAAAAGAGAAAATGAGAAAAACAAAGAAAGAGAACGAGAAATGGGAGAGATCGAATTGGAAGAGTTTAAAGAGAACATGTACAAAAGGTCTAAAAGCCAAGATGAAAAGAACACGATTGTCTAAACTAACAAATGCAAGTGGATAAGAAACATTTACCTGATAAATTTGGTAGGGATAGGTTTTGGTGGTGATATTAAAAATCACCAAAGGGGGAATTGATGGAGCAGGGGAAACAAAATATTTTTGTACCCCTTGAAAATTAATGACCTCATAACATTAATGATACTAACCGTTTGAAAAGCATGAATTAACCAACAAATACACCCTTTATTAAAAAGTACAGGCGGGCAACACGCTGATTTGTGCAAAATCTAATTTATTTACAAATGCGAAGCTAATTACCATAAGTGTTGTGATTTACGTAGTAAATAAAGTGGATTGCATGATTTGTATTGCATAGTAAAATTGTATTGTGGCAAAGAATGCAGATGGTAAGTAAAATGGCTTTAAATGTCGCTTCTGCTTGGTAATATCTAACACGGGTCTTTAGAATGGCGGGTGGTAAACAGAAAGGCTTATTTTCCATATTTTAATTTTCGTTGTGTTTGTTTTATATTAGTTTCATTCGGGCCTGCTAGGCCGTGCTTCTAAAATGGCCGCTGGTAAGGACGAGATCGTGTGCATGGAACAAGATGGCCCCTGCGCAGGCGTAGATATGAAAGCTCCAGTCACGTGTATGCGGCATGTGCTCAGAGTGAGAGATGTCAAGGCCAGTCTGACCTGCAACAAGGAGTGTGCCAACTATTCAGCATATATTTTTGGGAACGGATGGGAAAGAGCCGAGTGACAATGGATGGACTAACGTGTGACCATCGAAGATCGTTACAAAATGAATTAACGAATTGGACCACTTTTGACATTTTCGATCATGAGACTTATTGTGTGCTATATTGTCCCCAAACCGGTTCGAACAAGGAGGGCGAAGAGGTGACCATCACCACCCCTCCAATGGACCAATGAGTGTGATTCTTGCCCCTAAAGATTGCAACTTTTGAGTGTAGAGAGCCAGAAAATAGGGTATAAGAGAGTCTGCTCTGACGTTGTGATTTTGGAATACTCTTCTTGACTTAACCTTATTATTGCTATGCTATGCTACATTGATTTTCATTTTTCCACCTGGATGCTGCGAGTGACTCTGTCATTTTTGGACTTTGAACTTTGACTGGGGAAGGAACGAGATCGTTGCGGGAATTTACCCGGGAGGTGCGTCCGAGGAGGTTAGCGGGACAGTCAGTCAGTTTGGGAGTCCTATCCTGTGATCTGCAGTTCATCTTCCTTTGGTGAACTATTCTTGTCATCGCCCCATGGCCGAGGGTAATGCATAATTTCTCACTTTTTCTAAAAAGCTTTCTTAAAATGTTTATTGATATTTCTAAATGTTTGCATAATAAAGAAGTTCACTTATTTGCTTGAAGAATTCTAGATAAACTATATTCTAACTCTAGAATGAGTCTGTGGTTCATTAAATAAAATTGTGAATTATAAAATGTTAAAGGTTTTAATTGTGATTGAGCTGGTCTTAATCACCATCAACTAATTCTACTAGTTTGTCCATCGACCGAATAGCGGAGTGCCTTGATGTTTAGAACCGACAGGATCCGAAGGTTATGTATATAATGTATAGGTTATAATTCTGTAGTTTTCAATAATGTATCCCCGCTTGTCCAGCAACTCATTTTCTCCTTAGGTGTATAATCCAGAGATTGAATGAATGTATGCATGCGGTGTCATGGGCCCCACCGACATGAGTGTTTATCTGGATTAGGAGTCTTAAGGAGAAATTTATATTAGCTGCGCTGGAGCAACCAGCACCTATGCCCATCTGGCTGACATGCTCATAACATACTGTTGCTCTCGTCTCGCCGAGAGCCAGGACACCACCAGGCTGGAGACAAAGACGTGTAAAAAAGAAAAATAAGCAAAGCAACAAGTCTTCTTCATCTATGTAGTCAGGTCTGGAACAACATGTCCATATCCAACAAGACTACTAAATTGCTGCTCCGCTTAGGATATAGCTGAAGAAACATTTCTTTGAACAAAATTATATCAGCCCACTACCATTCTCAGAACCCAACTACCATCCTACCACTGGTTGACCTTTGACGCTGTACAGGCCTCTTGGCTTGGTTTCCACTATACACGTCTCACATACATATTTTATTTTATTTATTTATTTAATGAGTAGTATATAGCGTAAACTAGACCCCCCAGGGCATCAGAGCGCTTTACAATAATTACATATGCCTCAATTACAGGAGCTATGACCATAGAATAAGACTTTACAAGAGTTACATGTGCATCATTTAAAATCATTTACAGGAGGCATAGCTGAAGTGGGAGGGAAATAAAGTTCATACAATTGAAAGCAGGAATGCAGGTAAACAGGGCTAATTTACAGGAGATAGATGCAAGCGGGGAGCATTTATTAATACAGCATATGGCGTGGGTGGGGCATCAAGAGGGGGCTTGGGATCAAGGTCAGAGTTAGCAGTGAGTTTGTTAGATGTGGTATTTGGTAGGTCAAGCAAAGTAATTTAGGTGGATGAGTTTAGGAATTTATTGAGAAAGACAGTTTTAGGTTTTTCTTGAAGTGAAGAAAGGACTGGTTGTCTCGCAGTTCCTTAGCAAGGGCGTTACAATGTCTCAGGCTGTTTCCCAAGAAGAATCGAGTGAGGGATTTGGTTGTCTTGAATTTAAGAGCAATAAGTAGAAGGGTGTTGGAGCTTCGTAGAGGTCTTTTTGGCCTGCTTTTGTGAGTTCGTTTGTGAGGTAGGTAGGATTTCCAGAGTAGAGAGCTTTGTGTGTTAAGCAGGCTGTTTTGAATATTCTCCTTAATTCTCTTGGTAACCAGTTGTGTTTCTTGAGAGTGGGATTGATGTGGTCAAATCGTCTCTCTCCAGAGATCAGTCTAGCCGCTGCGTTGAATGTGAATTTCATTGGCAGCTGGAGAATTTATGGGGTGCCAGTAATCGTTGTGTTGCCGTAGTCCAGGTTAGATAGGACAAGGATTGGATTATGGTCTTCAAGTGTTCAAAGAGAATAAATAATATGATTTCTTTTATGTGTTTTAAGGGGGTAGAAGGCATTTTTTTGCAGAGGCATTGAAATGTTGTTTCATAATCAGGCTTTTGTTAAGAGTGATCCCAAAAGATTTGACAGAGTTAGATGTGGATATTTTACAGTTTAGTGCAGTTAGACTGCAGAGCCAGTGGTGAATGGGGAAGAGATTGTTTTAGGCTGGATGAGGAGTTCGGTTTTATTGGGGTTACATTTTTGGTGGTTGTTGTTGAGCCAAGTGTGTATCAGGGTGACAGTGTTGTTGAGGTGTTGGAGGCCTTTGAGTGAAAGTTTTTATGTAGATTTGGGTTTCTTTTGCATAGAGATGGTGGGCTATTCTGGCTTGTTTCAGGGTCAGTGAAACAGGGTCCATGTAGAGGTTAAAGAGGGTAGAGGATAGTATTGATCCTTGGGGGACTCCTTGGTTGACTATTGTTACTGTCGATGTGGACAGTACTACTGATGCCTGCCCATTGTGAAAGGGGGTTGCGAAGAGTGTAGTGGTTGATGGTATCATAGGCCGCTGAGAGGTCCAGGAGGATAAGGAGACAAGCATCACCATCATCGAGGGATCTGTGTAGGTCATCAGTGATTTTCAGGATTGCAGTGTCTGTATTGCAGCCTTTCCTAAATCCCGATTGGAATTTGTCATGTAAGTTAAATTTCTCAATGTGATTGTTTTATTGGGAGAGGACACATTTTTCAATGGTTTTAGCAAGTAGGGGGTTTTGCTAGGTCTGTAATTATTGAGGTCATAGTGGTCAGTGTCAGGCTTCTTGATGAGGGGGGTGATTTGGCCAAGTTTAAGGGAGGCCGGCATGGAGCCACCAGATAGGGAGGTGTTGATGATATTCGGCAAGGTTGGAGTGATGATTTGTCTGAGTTTTTGACAAGGGAGGAGGGAAGTGGGTCAGAGAAGTGGGAGGTCAACTTTATGGACGATAGAATTTCCCTGACTTCCTTTTCAGATATATTTGCAAATGCGGACCAGATTGCATTATTATTTGGATGGACGTGGTTGACGCTTTAGTTCTGGTATTCTGAAGTGGTGTGATTGTAGAGATCGACATTATACGTTTTGTGATCCAGGCCATGGTGTCCTGATAATATGGATCTCGTGGCAACCCATGGGAGGCCTTAGTTCCAACGTGGAACAAACAGAATTCCCACATTTTCCAGTTCTTGTGAGACTACTTATAAGTCTTTTAAAAACGGGATTTTTTGAACAGCAATGATGCGGCAAATGAAGTATTTTGCATATCTGCAGAAAGCAGGTCCAGGCAGCAAAATAAAAGTGGGCCCATTCCTAAATTAATAGCTAAATAAGTGGCCATGTTTGCAAATTGGGGCAGTTTTGAACCTGTAAAGACACGATGTAAAATGTTATGGGAGACTGCAAGATTTGAGCTAGCTGTTCAGGCAATGTTTTCTTTCCATTTCAGGGAAACCAATAGTGAACACACCAGCCAAGCAGCCAAAAAACACAGCACACACACTGCCATTCCATCCCATCGGGCACTACCTGGTTGTTTGCCCATTATGCCAGTCCAACCACGTGTCTCCGAGTTTACGTCCTCACGATTTCTTATCAGGAAACTGAGTAGGATACAAAGCTGGAGACATTATAAAGCAATTAAACCAGTGTACAAAATGTAACAAAGGTTCCTCTGTGATGCTGCCAGACCCTCCTTACTCTTGTGCGTCATTTTGTGTGTAAATAATCCGCTTCCTGTTGCTGTCCTCTTTGAACAAGAGAACAAGGAAGACACTGTGATGAGTACATTATTGCATTAATAAATGTAGTATTTACCGACAGCTCAACACTGAAAAATTGTCGCTTTCAATTGCATCACTTTCAGCATGATAGTTTCCAATAAAAAACGTTATTCTATTTAACCAGTAAAACTTATGAATACGTGCAGAGGGAGGGGAAAAGTAAAATAGGGGAAATAGAATAAATAGGAATTGAGGGAAGCGAAAAATTGAACTACGGAGGGTACTCCTGTATGGAAAGAAATAGTTGAAAATAAAACAAATTGAGTTTTTTTTTAACAGAAGAGAGGAAAACAAGGCGACAGTGCAAACAAAATACAAAAGAGGGGAAAAGGCCAAATAGGTTATCCCCAGAAGGAAACTAGATGGAAAAATGAAATTATACAAAGGGTAAAGGATATGGGGCTACAAGAAAAACATCAAAGAACCACATTAAATAATGCACACTGCGAAAAGTAAAAGTTTAAAGTAAAGAAGAAAACAAACTGTGGCATCCTTGTCAGCTGTGTAGTGCGTGACACTGAGAATGTGGAATGTAGAATGTCTAAGTGAGGCCCTGCTGTGGAATGTTCCAGCAGAGGCAGCTAGTCAGAAACATACCAATGGATGGAACTATTTTTATCATCTTCCGCCATTTGGATAATTTTTCTTTCAGAAGAACGCAATTTACACAAAGTTAAAAAAGAAGCAAAAATTGGGAATTAAAACAAAGTTCAAGTAAAGAATAGAAAATTCCTCTATCATTGTTACGGACATGTAACATTGTAAGAGAACGTTTATGCTTGGAAATACCATGCAGCCACGATAGAAGAATGTTTGGGGAAAGTCATGAGGATAATTAAAAACAGATTTAGAAATTCCAGAACTAAACCTTCTCTGCGTTCTTTTTGAGAATGCATTTTTAGAGTTTAAAGCCATTGTCTGGGCCCATTGGAAAGAAACTGAGATTTGTTGGTTTCTTAAACTTTAAAAATCTTCACCGAGGTGAGGACTTTTTCAGCATGTATAAAGAAGGTTTGTTTGGAGATTAGGTCCTCTGGAATAGATACTTGCAAAAATTGAATTTAAGCAAGATTATCCAAGGGTAAGGACACTCCATGTGAGCATAGAGCCAACACTACAGCCTTAAGCTCCTTTATGAAGTAGCAATCAGTGGCGGCTGGCATGACCGCAGGATGGGGGCGGGTGCGGAGGGGGGGTAGTGAGAGAGAGGGGGGGCACGGGGTTGCACAAAGGGAAAACAAATATTACATTAACAAGAGGGCCGACCAAACATTCTTTGCGCACTTTAGGAGTGGGCAAACCCCTCCTCCCCTGGCCTGCTCTGTGAGCAGAGCAGCCCCGCCCACCAGTTATTATCATTTTATATTTCCTTTCTTTTACACTGATCAAAGACAGTGGGGCAACTCTCTCTTCTGCCATAGCGGAGGAGCCACCACTGGTCGCAATAAAAAACTTTAGTTTCCCACAGTTGCTATGTCATAACAGAAAATGTAGCAAACACAAGAAGATGGTGGACAGAGCGCTGAAACTTTTCAACCACTCACCCCCAGTCTGGTTTTCTGCTCCAGGAAAGACCTGGCCTGGCAGTTTGGGCTGGACTGTTCCCATGCTGAGCACGGCCAAGACTAGTTTGCCTATGGTTGGGCCCAAACTGGGGTGGCATAGTGAGCAAATGAATGATGGACTAAACCCAGATCTCTCGACTGGGGGTGAGTGATTGTAAGGTTTCATTATTCCGTCCATCATCTTGTTGTGTTAGCTATAACAGTAAATAACCACATTTAGAATCCTGTGTTGTGTGTTTCCTTCATGGCCCATTGTCGTTTTCCCTATGCTAGCCTAACTGTGCATGATGTAGGCTGCCTTTCTTTTGCACACATTTCTATATAAGCATGCACACTCGCTTTTGTGCCAAAGTCAAACAACGATGCCCCTTGCTAGTCTCTCTGGTCAGAACATTATCACCTAGACATAACATGAGACTGCAGATGGTGTTTGTGAGCAAACATATCTTGTCATATAACTGAGAACAGGAGTTCTAAAAAAGATTTTATTGAGCGAAAGTCCTGAGGCAAGATTACTGCATTGGCTGAGATGTAGAACGTCCATCTATGTATGCTAAAGTACGTGGTCTGCCACTAATCCCAGAGATCTATGATATATAATCATTTGACTTCAGTAGGAGGGGGGCTGGTGGTTGAGGCTGATCTGTCTTATAATACGACAGGGCTTTCAATTGTGTATGGTTTATTAGCCAAGCTAATCGAATTGTAGCTAGAATTCTGCATTTTAGAGCACAATAGTTTAAATAAAAATGTAAACTTCCTTCGTGTCTCTTGTTTTTCTTATTGTGGACAAGTACGAATGAGAGAACAAAAGGGTGTCTCCTGTAACATCGATCCCTGAGTGAGTGTAGTGGGCTGGCCCCACATGTTCAAGAGACATAGTAGACGTAGCCGAGTTGAGTTTGATGTAGTTTATTAAGTCCATAAGTAGAAGTTACAGCAAGCCCCACCAGGAGCAGCCTACTAGCTGCTCAGCCCATCTTACAACTGACAACACTCACACCAGGCACCCAAGCATTCCACTCATGTCAATCACACTAACATTCTACACGGAACACTTGCACTGGCTGAGCAGCTAGTTACAAGGTAAAGACATAACCTGAGGATACTACAGAGAGTTGAGAGTGTTATGTTCTAGGTTGCCAACTCACTCATTTCTCTGTAAAGGTTAGGAGGGCAAGTGAGGCACTATCGCTAGTCAGACTCAAGCTCATAGATACTGAAGTAGTATGGTGACTCATTCCCTACATGCCGATGTTCTGTGGTCGTAAGCATAGTTCTGTTCCTGAGCACAACCGCTGCTACATGGCACTGCCAGCGTTTTGGTCAGCTGCTTACTTTTGGGAACCCTGAGTAGTGCTTGTGCTTGTCCACAATATCATCGCACCTTTTACCGGAGATGTCCACAGTTTTTTGGAAACACCTAGGGGCATATCAGCAACGGACGGCGATAAATAACGCAAAGCACGCTTAGCGCTTTTGTATTTATCGACGTCTATAGCTGGAATTTATCGCCCTGTTAGCACGTTATTAACAATGCGTTTCTCCAGGGTGATGTAAATTCCAGCGATAGCGGGGAAATCGCCGTTTTGCAGGGAACATCGCTGGTTTTCCAGCGATGTTCCCTGCAAAACGGTGATATGCTTGATGATACGACCCTGTGGTCGTAACACAAGAATCCACCCCCCATGTTAAACATACATGAGTCAGGATTTTAGCAGACGTTAGTTTTTGGCGAAAACAGCGGTTTTCGCCCAAAACTAACGTCTGCTAAAATGCGTGGGCCGCCTTGTAAATATCGCGATGTGCACATCAGCGATATTTTACAGGTTGTACTGCCCAGTGACGCCCACTTTGCATCTCATTAGAGATGCAAAGCGAGGCGTCGGGAAAACGGGTGCTAACATGCGCTAATGCACGTTAGCATCCCCTTGTAGATAGGGCGATAATATTATCTCCGCTTTTTTGGCTTTTAAAGCCAAAAAAGCGGAGATAAGGCCCTTGTTAATATGCCCCCTAGTTCTGTTGGTTTTTCAAGCATGAATATTAAAAGGATTACACCCTGTTTATGCTATGCTTTGAGTCCATTATAAATTAATTATGGCGCAGCCAGTGGCTATCGCTGCAAAATGCTGTCCGGCAGTCTATGCGCATTTGAGACAACACGGAGTCCTTAATGCGGGAGCTCCAGTAATTTTTGTAGTTGAAGTGGACTCAGCTTTCTGCTTTGTAAAGAATTGGAGCGGTGCACTACCAGACGTGTCTTTATCAATGACAGAAACTAGTCAGTTCCTTCGTATGAATCAATTCTTTATTTTAGATTTCCAGCAAAAACACATGAGCTCCAGCCAACGCGTTTCGTTCAACAGATTGAACTTCGTCAGGGCTGAAAAATGATAACATAAATAACATGAATAAACATATAAATGTACAATGACACAAAATATGAACAATGACACATACCAAAGATCACATATAAAACAAAACCCCAAACATAACAGAAATCACATCAATGACAACCAGAGCACTTGATTAAAACTTTTTTTGTAAAAATACAGCACAGATCCCTGGACATAAACACTTGAAAAGCACACAGAACTAACACATTAAAAACACATTCTACACTGGACTAGGGAAACAACACTAAAAGAGGACAGCTCTAACACCCAGTATATGGCTGCTGGGTTTGTATTCTTCCATTCATTGTAAGGCAGGACATATGCTAGTTGATATCTGCCTTGTGTAGTGGGAATCTAATTTAAGAAAATCCTCATGCCAGAACTGTGCAGTAATGCACATGCACATATGGGATGTCTCGTGTTCCCGATGTGTGGCGACCAGTTAAAAAAAGTTCCGATTATATAGAAAACTGTAAGGGTTAGATGCCGAAAGTACAGAATTAGAGGTTTTCAGAAAGATAACAGGATATTGAAGAGAAAAAAAGGAAGATAAACAAAGGGAGGGGGGGAGAGGCGAAGGGAGGGGTATAGGAAAGCACTAAATGTCACATAAGTATGTGAATCCACACGTATGCGGGCGAACCAGGAAAATTTAGTGAACTATACAGTTGGCGCGAAAAAAATCAATATGCGAATGCGTACATACCATGAAAATATAATGGGAGCTATTGGAGATCCGAGGTGAATGGTTACCCAATTTCTTTGTAGACGGTAATATGTATCCGAAATACCACGGCTCAAACTGTGAATCAAAATTATGCATGGGCCTCCTTGATAAGGGCCCAGTGTGTGCGCCTAGGTAAAAAAGAAAAATGTTCCAACATGAATAAGGTGACAGAACGCAGCCATGTTACAAGGTACCTATATTACAAACAACCCCGGGACTATGGGCACAGAGTGAAATATCACTATTGCAAATGAATCATAACTACACCAACCAAATGGCAGTCGCAAGACAATGTTGATGGGATTCTATAAAAGTATATCTATAAAGCACACAGTGTGTGGCCTCGACATCACAGTAACTTATGCAACTTCGTGTATGCATAAATTCAGAAGTAACTCCCAATGCGGAAGCCCTGCGCAGATACAGTCAAACTGATAGCTGTGACCAAGCGCAGTCTCAAAATACAAGGGGCCAAGTGAGTAAGCTCAAACTAACACATGACCCTCTCACCTAACCCTGGGCAAAGCACTACGCTACGCTCGCGTAGTTTGCGAAGTTTGCGCTACTTCGCACAACGCAAATTGCACGTAGCACAGTGCAAACACGCGTAGCGTAGCGTAGCGGTCATTTTTTGCTTGCTCGCGGTCCTCAACGTCAAGTTGGCGACCGCGAGCAAGCAAAATGACATCCCGGCGAGACTTTTTCCTCGTTCGCGATCAGCAACATCAAGTTGCCGATCGCGAGCGTGGAAAATAAACCTCCCGGCGAGATTCTCAACGCGGGGAGGTCAGGTTTCTCATTGCGAGTGGTCGCGTATGCTCGCGTCCGCTCGCGATGAGAAACTACCAGTCTGCGTTGAGAAAGCTGCCGCTCGAGTAAAAATCTACTCGAGCGGCAGTAAAAGACAGCTCGCACTGTGCAAGATGCCGTTTCAATGATTGCACAGTGCGGACAAGCATCCGGCACTGTGCAATCATCGCGAACAGCGCACTACGCAGTTCGCGTAGTGCTACGCGTAGCTCGCGTAGTGCGAACTGCACTTTGCGTAGCTTCGCGTAGCGCTACTTCGCGAACTACGCCCAGGGTTACTCTCACCCAACACGGGAAACCTGGATATCGCCTCAGAAGTAAGGACAGATACACCCCATAACATACATATATTCTGTATAAACAAATACTCGTGATTACGCTAAATTGCACACCTAATGTTCCCTACTAATTATAGCGTAAGCGATCGATCTTTTATTTACCTACTAAAAGTGGTTGAGGGGAGGAAACAACTCAGACCGACATCAGCAAAGTCGTCATGCCTGAAAAGACCACCAACTCCAAATTGCAGTTTGATTATTTATTATAAGGCCAAAAACAATTGGATGTAAATACATCTCAATAGCAAAGTATAGAGGTACAGAAAAATTAATACAGAGCCAAGCTTACGAATATAAGTAATTCGGCCCAAAAGACAGATGATTATAAATTCCAAAATCACAACGCAGCACAGAATAGATGCGATATTCAGTTCTCGGCTCATTGAAAGAAATCAAAATCTTTCCCTACACTGCTCTACATGAGGGCCCTTCCTGTCTCTCTTCTATCATTCCCCAACGGTGTCAGCACGTGTTGACTTCCTAAGAAGTACTCACGATAAATGGGTCGTTTTAGCTTATGGCTAATGGAGCTTGCTCCTCCGAAAGCTAGCAGAAGTCTGGTCTCGCTGTCCCTGCGCATCATACAAAAGATGGGATTCAACCCACAATATGTCATTCTTCCTAAAACTTTCCATTGCACCTCTATGCAGTAGCTTTTTTCATGACACAAATTTAATTAGTGATATCTTCTTTCCATTGCCCTTGGCTTTCAGACAGACCAGATACGCAAGGCAAGATCCTCCCTTCTCGCTTCCCAGCCATCTTCAAAGACATTCCGGGTCTCTCCTTAACTCTGAAAATAATGATGTGTATTCTTTCACCTGCAGTAGGATGAGAACATTCTAACTTCGAACACAACAACATTCAATTATTTATTTTTCAAGAGCAAGGAGAATCAAAACTTATGACTTTGGGCCTATAATTCAGGCAACTTAAACTAACCACAATTATGGTGTATAGAAATAATATCGTCCTGTACATTATGCATGAAGGAATCGTAATACATACAAAGTTCTACTTAAATACGTTCACTAGTTTTCAACATCAAATGATTCAAACAAATGTTTCTTAATAGTCGTAAAACACTGCAAACAATATGAATACATGAGAGTGCGTTTAAACCATGAGTATAGTGCACTCATACAAAATAGAGTGCTATCAGCGCTCTATCAGTTCCCCCCTCTCATGACTAGTGTCATAACACCAACTTTCTATTCTTCTGTAGTTTTTCTCCTTGTAGAAGAGACCGACCTAAACAGAAGCTGTAGCTTGCCGTCCCTGTCTGAATCGTTCTAACCCTTTAAGGTGCTGGTAATGACTGTCCTGCAATCATTCAAGTTGGTGCTCTCGCTTTCTCGAAAGAGTCTCCTGATGTCGTGCCCTTTGCCATATGTAAGCCTTGATGGCTCCTAGTAGGACAATTATACAAATGACAGCTATTATAATAGGCTTCAAGATATATCCCATTATTCCTTGTCCCAAACTTCGAAACCAACTGCCTATCTTGCCAAATCCTTTCCCCACTTGTTCCCAGAGCCCTTCGGCAGCCATCTCACGTAATTCTTGGTGTATATCTGAAATATTGTTGATATATTTCCTTATATCCCGACTGTTGTCAGGAATATAAGTACATCACTGTTGAACTTTCAATAATTTGCAGACTAC
This sequence comes from Calotriton arnoldi, assembly GCA_963921515.1. Classification (NCBI taxonomy): domain Eukaryota; kingdom Metazoa; phylum Chordata; class Amphibia; order Caudata; family Salamandridae; genus Calotriton; species Calotriton arnoldi. The sequence goes on from CAWUFW010001920.1 coordinate 512,055, forward strand.
TCCGGCTTTTGCTAGCAGCACATCTAGGGCAAGACGGTTTTGCAAATCCATAGCCCTTATCGAAACCATCCCCCCATCTACAAGTAATAAAATCTGAGCTGTATTTATTGAGAGCTTATCCACTAATGTTGCCAGCTTTCTGATTTTCAAATCATTCAGAATCACCCCCATACTCTGTATCATAGCCCCAAATATGTCTCCAATCACTTCTCCTGCACTCACACCACGTTTTCCTCTGTGAGGTCTTTTTCTTTCCAGGGGCCATAAATCATTCACATGAAAAATCTTGGGAAATACCACAGCCAAATAACAAGTGCCATACCAATTTTTGGGCAACTTCACATTGGCATTCTTTCCACACACAAAATACACATTGGGCACTATTGTTATTTTGTCCAATAATGCTTTTCTAATTGATTCTTCGATCAAGAAGACGTGCTCACAATCACTTTCACCCACAAATATCTTATCGTAGTATGTGGTCGGGTGTCTAATACACAACTTCCCCTTCTGCTGGAAATCTAATGCTATGGGTCCAAAACTCCCCTTTGCTTTATGATCTAATTCTTCTTTAGTCCATGGGGTAACCTTGTGCTTTGGATCTGGTCTAAATAGAGTCTGTCTATGCCGATCTTCTATCTGATCTATACATTTCTTTTCAATGTCAGTTAACATACAGGTTAAATTGTGTCTATGGGCATAGGACGTATCTAAAGTAATGGTAGGCACGAAATACTTTGACATTCGCTCTACTACCTTATAATAATCATATTTATTCATGTATTTAAGAACTGGGACTTCCGAGAGTACCACATCATAATTTAAGAAATAGTACTCGAAGTGTGCCTTGCTATAAAACATGCTCAACAGCACACTACATGTAATGCCATAGGTCAAAGGCAAATGATGGTATCGAATGCCTTCTTCTACTGAGGCTGGTAATTGCATACACACATAACAATCCTTCGCTTCCATTGTATCCACATACTCATACAATAATCGAGCATACACATTCAAAGTGAAATCACCCTTTGACAAATCAACATGTAATCTACGACTGGTTTCCTTAATTATTTCTAGATCCCTTGCGGATGCATCCTCATCTGGTGTAGTGAGTGTTGCCTGTACCCTATTCTGTCCAACATCCTGAGATCCAACTAGAGATGTAACGATCACCACATTTATAACAATAAGCACCACTACAATGAGGGTGCCAATGATGCACTTCTGTTTGCGTGTTGATTTTTCGGACACCATGGTTTCTACTGATCCGTTCCGGAGCACAAAAGGGGAAAACACACTCTTTCTGTTTTCTTTGTTTTAACAATGTCTTTCTCACTTCTCTCCTCCCATGCAATTAATGTCAAAGTTCCTTCGATTGATACTAAACCTATTGAAGAGATGTAGTCAGCCCTATTCCTCACTCCATCATCTACTAGAAAGTTCCTAATTTTAAATCTTCTCAAGCTGGGGTCTACGTTATCTTCTTTCTAAGGCCTAATGCTTTCTTTGGTTATAATTCAAGCTTCATCGTTAATGATATTTGATCCAAGTATTTCGAGGACAAGTTGCAGAATCTCCGCACAAATGTCTCTTAATTCTTGCGCTGTGAGCTGTCGGCCGAATGAAGGGAAGATAACCTGATTGAGGATCAGGTAACGCAATCCACTCAGCCTTGGAGGATTTGGAACTTGCAGAGTTAGTGTTCCAAACGCTTCTACGCCTGGGACCAGCAACTGTATTTCAATCGAGAGGGTGTCCCCTCCGTAGCTCATCGTACCAGCTCCCAACCTCCCGGACTTCGCTGGGCTCTGCATCTGCAGCCAGGTACGTCCACTCAGGAGATGCGTATCTTCGAGACGCTATTCTTTCTCTTCTGGAGTGTCTCAGACCATCCGGTCTTTCTTCAGCGTCACTTTGATCTGATTCAGATGTTTCAGGAATCGGAGCGAGATTTTTCTCGGATGCAAGCCTTATATTCAACCTTTCTTTTCTTGCTGGCCACTTTTCCGCTCTCGCATCTGCTCTCCTCTCTTCCTCTTGATCTGATCCTTCTGCAATAGACTGCTCACCTTGATCTGGTGCAAAGTTCACATCTGCAATTTCATCTATTTCAGGATCAGGGCTCAGCTCTCGTCTCTCGTGCTCACTTGGCTGTTCCGTTTCATCCGAAACTCTTACAGCTGGGCCTGTGCCTTCATCGTTGTCTGTGGAAGGTCCACACACGCTTCTCGGAACCAGGGGACTCTCTTCCTCCGCAGGCGCTTGAACTCGGCGAGTGTGGGAAGCGTGTATCCAGTTCCGCAATCCTCCACACTTCACAGCGGTACTTGTGACCAATATCACTTGATATGGTCCTCGCCAGCGAGCGTCAAGACAACTCTTCCTCACGTGCTTGCGAACTAGTACCCAATCACCTGGATTAAGATCATGCAGCAGGTCTCTCGAGGTGGATGCAGCTCGACCTGGTGGGATACAGAAGTAACCACATCAGCCAGTCCCTTACAATAATCCAACACTAAATCATCAGTGATGTTTATTAATGCTGGAGCTGGCACCTTAGGCAAACGCATAGCTCTTCCGGTCAAAATTTCGTGGGGAGAAAGCCCTGTTCTCCTATCAGGGGTGCTACGCAGACTCATGGGCACCAGAGGCAGCGCATCTGGCCATTTCAATGAAGTTGACGAACACACCTTTGCCACTCTTGACTTGATGGTGCCATTAACCTGCTCAACAAGACCTGAAGCCTCCAGCCTGTAGCTACAATGCAGTCTCTGATCATTGTTCAAAGCAGAGCACAACAATTTCATGATTTCACTGTGGAAATGATTTCCTCTATCTGTCTCCACTGATGTCGGAAATCCATATCTCGGGATCAATTCTCTTAACAACAACTTAGCTACTGTGAGACTGTCACATCGTCTAGTTGGATATGCTTCCACCCAACGCGAAAAGATACACACCACCACCAAAACGTATCTCAACCTATTGCACCTCGGCATCTCAATAAAGTCCAATTGTATCCTATTGAAGGGACCTCCAGATCTTCCAATGTGACTCATTGCAACCACAGTTCTCTTTCCAACATTCATTTGTTGACAAGTAACACACCTGTGACATACCGCTTCAGCCCACACACGAAAGCGTGGATTAAACCACGTCTGCCTAAACACTCGCACCATAGCATCTCTTCCCAGATGAACTGCTCCGTGGATTTGCCTTGCCATTGGGCTCAGTAGACAATTGGGTAATACTGCTCTCTCATCTGTGGACACCCAAATGCCATCGTCTCTTTTTGTACACCCTGCTCTGACCCATGAAGCAGCTTCCTCTTCTGGGACTTCATCCTGCAACCGCTTCACCTCATCCCAAGTATCGGCTATAGCTAACATCATGCTGAGCTCGGTCTCTTCTGTGCTCTTGCCTATATATTCTCCATTGAAAATACAAGCATGTTCAGCGCAAAATTGTGCTACTTCATCTGCATAGTTGTTGCTCTGCTGCACATTTAACGATGGCTATCTCTTTGGGCTTCTGCAAAGTTTCCAATAGTTGGCGCACATACTCGCCGTTACGTATAGGTGACCCTGAGGACGTTAGAAACCCCCTCTTTGACCATAACTGCCCAAAGTCATGAACTACACCAAATCCGTATTGACTGTCAGTATACACAGTCACTCGAATATCAGCTGCAATGATACAGGCACGTGTCAAAGCGACAATTTCGGCCACCTGAGCAGGAAATACTCTATTTAAACAGGCAGCTTCCACTACTCCCATGATGGTGCACACAGCAAACGCTGCTCTCAAATACCCTTCATTGTCTCTTAAACATGAACCATCAACAAAAAGGATCAAATCAGATTGGGGCAAAGGTTCATCGACAATGCCAGGTCTGGGTTTGGTAGATAGGTCAGTAATATCTAGGCAGTCATGCTCTTCACAATCCTCATCTCCTTCCTCTTCCGGAACAGGTAACAATGAAGCAGGGTTCAGGGTGGTACAACGTCTCAGGGTAACATTTTCAGCGGCTAAGATAACCTGCTCATACTTGGTAAGTCTGTTGTTGGTCAGATACTGTGTTTTCGTTCAGGTAATCAACAATTCTACTGAATGGGGCACATAAACAATGAGCGGATAACCCATCACTATGCTTTCACATCTTTCAATGCTGACACCGGTTGCAGCAACGGATTTCAGACATCCGGGCAACGCAGAAGCTACAGGATCTAATGTAGCTGAGAAGTAAGCTACTGTTCAACAGGCACCCCCATGTGTCTGTAAAAGGACTGCTAACGCACATCCCTCCTTTTCACAGCAATAGAGCGAAAACGCTTTGTTATAATCTGGCATTCCGAGAGCTGGAGCACGACAGATACTTTCCTTCAGCTCACGGAAGGCTTTCAAGCACTCGTCATCCCATGGTACCGGATCACTAACATCCTTTCGGGTCAGTTTCAACAGAGGCTTTGCTTGCAAGGAACAATTTGGGATCCACTGTCGACAATAGCCGACCATTCCCAAAAACATGTGGACTTCTTTTTGTGTTTTCGGAGTTCCCATTTGCAGAATCGTCTCTATGCGATCTGGTGACACCCTTCGTTTTCCTTTCTCAATCCGGTGACCTAGGTACTGAACTTCAGACAAACAATACTGCAATTTGTTTGGAGACACTTTGTGTCCATTCTCTGTCAAATGATTCAGCAAGCCACAGTGTCAATCCTGCAAGCATCCTCAGTCTCTGAGGCGACCAAAAGGTCGTCTATATATTGCACTAAGACTGAGTCTTGGGGCATCACCAGTCCTTCAAGATTCTTTTTCAGACTTTGACTAAAAATGCAGGGGCTTTCTGTATACCCCTGAGGAATTCTTTCCCATGTTAACACACGATCGTCCATCCTAAACGCAAATAAAAACTGACTTTCTTCATGCAATGGTATGGAGAAAAATGCATGACACAAATCTATCACTGTAAACCATTCTGCCTTGCATGGTATCTGGAATAGAATAATAGCTGGATTCGGTACCACAGGACAACATGGGATCACAATTTCATTAACCCGACGCAGATCCTGCACTATTCTGTACTTGCCACTTGGCTTCTGCAGTCCCATGATAGGTGAGTTGCAGGGACTTCCTCTTATCTCCTTAAGAATACCTTGTGCAATCATAGTCTCAATCACAGGTCTTATTCCGGCCACAGTTTCCGGAGTCAATTTATATTGTGGCGTTCGTGGGAATTCAGCATTGGGTTTGACCTGTATCTTAACTGGCTCAACCCCTCTCAACAGCCCGTAAAATCCCACACTTTCGGATCAACTGAGTCTCTCAAGTCATGTGGCAATTCTGCTATTGTGAGTACCACAAACATTTCTGCACACAGACTCATGTTAGCCAATTTTAAAATCAGCATCGTCATCATATGTTTGCAATTCCACACCTCTCGGAGTGCACGATATAGTACAATTGAGCTTGCACAGAAGGTCTCGTCCCAAAAGACAGACCGGACTTGAATTGCACACTACAAATTGGTGTTTATCTCGAAATGGTCCTATTCTCACGGGTAATTCGTTTGTCAATGGATTGATCATTTTCTGATTACTAACCCCCACTACTTGAATCGATTGTCCCGAAAGAGTTAAATTTGGGACTACTTCAGTTCTCACCGTGGAGTGAGCAGCTCCAGTGTCTAATAAGAAAGTAACAGGATATCCATTCACATCTGCATCTACAAACGGCCCACTCTGATCTACTTCTAGGATCGCATCTAAGGTGCATTCCTCGTGCACCCCCCTCTGACACTCTTGTAAATCTTGATTTAGATCAAATCTATCTTGTATTTCAAAATAAGGCATCTGATGGTATAACTGATTATGCATGGGTATCCTAGGAGGTTGAGGTACTTGCACTTGCGGCTCATATACTCCTCCATACATAGACCTGGGTCTTATCACAGTATTGACAGTCTTGGACAGCTGTCCCTCTCCTGCCATCTGTATCTGATTTGCTGGATTCGATCTACACTCGCGCTTCCGATGCCTGATTTTGTGACAATAGTGGCAGGCAGTGACCCTTTTCGGTTGGGCCACCCATTCCCTTGCACCTGGATCCATTCCTCTTCCTCTACCCTGACCAGGTTGGGTCACCATCTGTTGTCCCATTCCTCTTCCACCTCCTCTACCTCTACCTATTGCTCCTCCAATCCCTTGCGTCATATCAGCGTTTCTCAACTGCACCAACATCAACTTGTCCTTCAATTTCTTCTGTGTCGACTCCACTTGATCACTGCAATATTTAGCATAACACAGAATCTCATCCACCGACTTATTCTGCCAACATATCAAGTGATGCTGTATCATCACACTAATATAAGATTTCAGTCCCAACACAAACTTCGAGACAAATTGTCCCATATCTTTCTGATCAATTGTATCCAATCCACTATGCTGCTTAAAAGCTAACAACAATCTTTCGTAATAATCATGTACTGATTCTTTAGAGTCTTGAGTGGTGCGATCAATCTTCAACCAATCAACAATCTGAGGAGCTACCTTCTATTGCAACCATGTAATCACTTGTTCGTATTTTCTCATTACTTCAGGTGAAGGACCATGAGTCACTGAATCTCTAGGTGGCTCTGCAGTAGGCCACTCAATGGCAATCTTACATGCCACCCACAAATCCGCCATCACTACTATATCAAACAAGGTGTTTAAATCAATCCACAATACTTTCAAAATCTTTACAAACCGATCTATTTGCTTGTACCACTCAGCAAGTTTTTCCCTCAGCCGAGGAAAATCATTCGTAAATGCTGCTAAATCACCCCTGCTCCATGGCACGTGTACATACCCTCCATTCTGTACCTCCCTGAGGGGAAATTTCCTGCAGCTCCCGTCCCTCCACCCGGAGGCGGAGTATTTCCTATTCCAGTCTTGAAGCTTTTCTTTTTGGCCCATCTTTCTTTCCATCTGTCTAATTATTTCCATGTCCGCATCCCTATCACTAGTTCTCTAATTTGTGCTTTTAATCCAATCGTTCGCTTCTCTTCCAAATCCTTATCTGTGTCATTTAATCTGCAAGAACCCTGTATCAGCTTGGTCTTTGACAAATCAACCTCATACCTTTGTGCCAAAAGCAACAATGCATCATAAGCTCGTTTGGCCTTTCTTGTCATGTCCTTTGCTACGAACAGTAGTTCGCTCGAGTCATACGTCTCAATTCTGTTCAGAGGTAGATTACCTTCAATCACCTCGTCTAGTTCTGCCTTCAATCGTACCACATCTATCATTGGCACTTTTATTGCACTTTTTAACACTTTCTGAATTTCCTCGTTTCTTGTATCTTCCCTGTCACAACTTTGGGTTCTCTTAGGAACTGCACCCTCTTCTATCTTCGAAGCTGGGCGTCTATCTCTTTCCCAGCTCCGACTTCTCCAATGGTCACCTGCACAAACAACCTGTGGCCCAAACAGTACCCTAGGCGCTTTTTGTCTCTTGCTTGTCTCTTCCCTCGGCATCATTGACTCTCTCACTGGTTGAACCCACATTCGAAGGTCAGACCTAGAATTCGCTAGAGCTCCTGTCCGCACTCGTTCTGACCCACTATCCATTCTTGATGGATCAGCTGTAGCTGGCAGTGGAGTACTAGATTCCACTGGTATCCGACTTAACCCAGTCCCACTCATTGCAAGGCTCCCTCCAGACATTGTCTCCTCCCCTTCACTTATTTGCTGTTGGCTGTCATCGGTTCTTTCTCTAGGATTATATATCGGAACCACCTGCCCTATTGTGACTGGTACCGACAAAGCATCTGGTAACTGCGTGTTTCCTGTAGGTTGTACTGGCTCAGGGTTTGGATACCTCATTCCTCCAGACCCTCCCGGAATGTGTACCATTGTAATCTTGCCTCTCACTCCTGCCGATTGTTCCTCTGAACCCAGTTGTCCCACACCTAAAAGCTCTTCTGATGGGTGCAACCTCTCTATCTCTGATCTAGAGTCGCACGGTGGAGGACGTTCCGCTAGCAATCTATCAAGGAAGCTGTCATCTGTATCACTGTCCTCCTCTGTCGTCTTTTTCCCTTCAGCCCCCTCTTTTAACATACGAAATGGGTACAAGCGTTCTCCCTCTATGGTATCTACTCTCCATCTTTTCAACTGGGCATCCCATCTAGCATCCTGATATGCCTTCATTGCTTTCCTCATTCTTCCTTGTGAAGCCTCTCTCCTTTTTGCTAGAGCAGCTCTCATCCATGCATCTAATGCCTCAAATTGTGTGGGTCTAGGGGGAGGTTTCAGTGCATTCATCACCCCCCTCAGCTAGGTCAGCACTTCCATACAAAAAGACCCATAACGAGGGAAAGCCAATTCACCCTCTTTCTCTGTAAGTTTATGCCAATTCTGAAGCCACACTATAGTATGAAGTCCTACATTCGTTGCCATGTAATGTGCCGGTGTGTCTTCTGGTGGAGCTTCTTCTCCTACCCGAGTCTCTACCCCTGTGTCGCCTCTACACAAATCTCGCAGTACCCTAAAGCATCTCATTGTAAAATTGATCAATTGCAAGCCCAAAATACGCTGTTCCACAGGAAACGAACTTCCACCAATACCAGGATGGCGTTACACCAACCAACCTATCACAGCGCGGCGCACCCTGACGCCACTTCTCACTCCTTGCAGCGGCTCACCCGCCTTTACAATTTCACCGCAAACTTGCTTACACACATTTGTACCACAAGTAATTAAACCAAGTAACTGTTCCTACACAATTACAGTAACTTACAGTCACATAAAACAAGTAATTGTCTGTCTCTAAAGATCGATAGAACACTCTCACAAGAACATTCAGCCGTTGTGACCCCCCGACCTGCGTTGGTCACTCAATCGCCATAGTCCACCCCCGGTACCTGAGGCTTTCTACCGTGACCTATTCCTCATTCACACACAGTTCCCTAATACAAGTGGATCATCAATAGCGCTTCACAACACCCACATTTGATCAGACAATTAAAAATACAAAATTATCCCGGGATTTTGGACTTCTCTTGAGTCCGCTCACCAAAACTTCCTGCTCCGCACGTGTCCGGACCAGTAAACCAAAAACCACATTCACTCAACATACATCCGAACTCCGCAAGACATCACCCACTTACTCATCACCACAATTTAACACCACAATTCCTTTCATACTCACGCCACCACTGTTTCCGCCGCACCATCAACGTCCGCCGGTCTCCGCCGTCTTCCACTCCACTTCAGGGCTCTTCGACCTTTAGCCCTACCCCTGATTACTCCCTCACCTTAGAGATAAACCACTTTAGAGGTAAACCATCCTCTGCTACCATTTGATTACGCTAAATTGCACACCTAATGTTCCCTACTAATTATAGCGTAAGCGATCGATCTTTTATTTACCTACTAAAAGTAGTTGAGGGGAGGAAACAACTCAGACAGATATCAGCAAAGTCGTCATGCCTGAAAAGACCACCAACTCCAAATTGCAGTTTGATTATTTATTATAAGGCCAAAAACAATTGGATGTAAATACATCTCAATAGCAAAGTATAGAGGTACAGAAAAATTAATACAGAGCCAAGCTTACGAATATAAGTAATTCAGCCCAAAAGACAGATGATTATAAATTCCAAAATCACAACGCAGCACAGAATAGATGCGATATTCGGTTCTCGGCTCATTGAAAGAAATCAAAATCTTTCCCTACACTGCTCTACATGAGGGCCCTTCCTGTCTCTCTTCTATCATTCCCCAACGGTGTCAGCACGTGTTGACTTCCTAAGAAGTACTCACGATAAATGGGTCGTTTTAGCTTATGGCTAATGGAGCTTGCTCCTCGATGCTCCTTCTCCTCCGAAAGCTAGCAGATGTCTGGTCTCGCTGTCCCTGCGCATCATACAAAAGATGGGATTCAACCCACAATACGTCATTCTTCTTAAAACTTTCCATTGCACCTCTATGCAGTAGCTTTTTTCATGACACAAATTTAATTAGTGATATCTTCTTTCCAGTGGCCTTGGCTTTCAGACAGACCAGATACGCAAGGCATCCTCCCTTCTAGCTTCCCAGCCATCTTCAAAGACATTCCGGGTCTCTCCTTAACTCTGAAAATAACGATGTGTATTCTTTCACCTGCAGTAGGATGAGAACATTCTAACTTCGAACACAACAACATTTAATTATTTATTTCTCAAGAGCAAGGAGAATCGAAACTTATGACTTTGGGCCTATAATTCAGGCAACTTAAACTAACCACAATTACGGTGTATAGAAATAATATCGTCCTGCACATTATGCATGAAGGAATCGTAATACATACAAAGTTCTACTTAAATACGTTCACTAGTTTTCAACATCAAATGATTCAAACAAATGTTTATTAGTAGTCGTAAAACACTGCAAACAATGCGAATACATGAGAGTGCGTTTAAACCATGAGTATAGTGCACTCATACATAATAGAGTGCTATCAGCGCTCTATCACTCGCCTTGGGGATAAAGTCAGACGGGTGGTTGTGACCAGGCGCGGTCTTAAAGTTCAAGGGGTCAGATAAAGAAGCACAAAATGACACATGACCCGATCACCTAACAAGAGAGACCCAGATACCGCATCAGAGGTAAAGGCTGATTTACCCAATATCATACATACATTCCGTACAAACAAATATTCGCTTTAGGGATGATGGGCCCTTAGACTAATGTGGGCATCGTAAAACTGACGAGAAAATGGGGACCTTAACCCCTCAGCATATCTGCTCAATCACTGCGACCTATCCAATAGGGAACCGCATGCCCATTGACACCGATGTTGGCAGACAAGTCAAGGCGCTTACCTAATGCCGGCGGTCAAGAAGGCTCCTTCCTCACTTCAGGATACAGACGAAGTGGCGGAAGGTGGAAGCCACTTAAGTACGTTTACAAACCGCGCGGAAAAGTGATTGAAAGTAATAAACGGGAAAAAAGACTAGCCCTGACACGTATCGGATGAGCCGATGTCTCTGCTTGTCACTCTTTCCACTTTGAAGTTTTTTATTCTTGGGTTACATTCCCGGCTGTGGACGCTAACACTAACACTTTTCATACATACGCAACACCACAAGCAGCTGCCACATATAAACCTTATGCACTTACTGAAATTCCTCTTACAGACTGGAAACACCAGACCAGTTTAATGGCACCCTTCCCAATGTTCCTGGGCCACTTTGAATGTGTCCTCTCAGTAATGAGGGGGCTACCTGGCTGGAATTACCGGGGTATAACCCATGCCCTGATTTACCCAATTTAAATCTCGTGCAAACCCAGGATTTGTACAATGTTCTCAGCGTCTTATACAGACGGCTCACCCAATTCATTTTGCGTACCTTGTTAGCTGGTCCAATTAGGCTTGGCATGCAAGCGCAAGCTCAATTTCTTGCAGCACCTGTAATTAGTCCTGTAATTGTTCATTCAGTTATGGGCAAACAACCCACAAATCATGAAGAAATACCCATTTATAGCCTAAAAAATCAATCAACTTGAAGCTGTGTTTTCCCTTACAAGACCACATGACAAGCACAGAATCCTAACTATGTGCTTACCTACTGGACTGGTTCCCACTTTAGCTGACTGCAATACCTGGGGGGGACTATTTTTGGTACTCTATACAATCTTTGTCATGGCACTCCCTCGATGGCGGTTCTACCGAACGTCCTCAAACAAATACAGAATGAGCATGGGCCAGGTCCTGCCCTAGATTTGGGGATGAAACCCATGGATAATTTTCCTGTTGATTCCGAAATGATTCTTTCTAATGTTAAAGGTGAAGCAGCATCTTTAGCTATATGCCTGCGACTTGCCGGTGGCAGTAGCTGACCGGGAACGTTGGTTACCTGCCATTATTGTTAAAGTGTATACATCTTTACAACGCAATAGTTTGGGAACCAGCCCTTCTGTGCCACCACTTGGCAAGCCTACAGCAGAGAAGGATGCCAGACCAGTCTGTGACTTTGCTAAAACCGTTGTGATAAATCTAAACAACAGCAACTGAAAGGTGGACAATGTGGAGTTCTCCACCCCGGAGTCCTCTGAAAGACTATACGATTTTCGTGATTGCACTACAATAAAGACTCCAGACAGGTATCAGGTTCCAGATACACATGCTCCTCGTTCTTTTCAGGAATTGTCTGACCAGCAGTACGACAGATGAGGGTGATCTGACCTCAGACAAGAAGAGTACGTGAAATCAAAAAGGGAGACACAAAACTCGTCTGATGTGAACATAAAAAAGGAGGATATACCTCCTCCATATAACCCCCCTTTTCAGAAAAAGAAAGTTGCAGCATTAACTGCTAAATATGCCACAGATGGTGAGAACTCTCCTCCTGAACAGGAGTTGGGCGGTGACTCTCCTCAACAGCGCAACAGAGGTCACCATAGTGTGCCGGACTCTCCACCAATTTCTGGTAGCGAAAGCAACTGAAACATTTATTACAGTTGAAACCGCAGACACCCGTGTTGCCCCTCCAAACAGACTTTATCATTTGGATATTCAAATTGAAGGTGACGTTAAACTCACCATTCAAGCCATATTCTGGGGCAACTTAACTACATCTTATGACATTCTGCTGGTGGAGGTCGATTGGCCCTCTTCATTTGTACTTCCATACTCCCAAGGTGAGGATGTAATTCTCTCTTCTTTTTCACATCTTGTCCCTAGCGAAGTCAAACACACTTATGCATCTGAATGGGCCCTTGCACTTTATCGAAATCATACTTGTTGGGATAAGGATTCCTATACGGTTCACACCACAGGTACAACCACAATATCCAATTAAACGGGATGCTAATTATTATTATTATTATTATTAGCAGATTTATACAGCGCATAGCTGCCCCAGCAACGGGGCATCCCAGCGCTACCCCTACAATGCACGTGAGTAATAACAGCCTGGGAGAAGGGAAGAAAGTTATGCTGGGAAAAGCCAGGTCTTTATGGCTTTCCGAAAAGCCAGGTGATCTTGAAGCCCTCTAATAGCAGTCGGGAGGGAGTTCCAGAGTCTGGCAGCCAGGACTTTGAAGGAACGACCACCATCCCTGGCTCTTAGAGCTCTGGGGGTGCATGCCAGCCCTTGAACAGCTGACCGCAGGCAGCGACTCGGAACATACGGTGTTAACAGGTCAGATAGAACCGGGGGGGCTTGTTGAGTCAGGATTTTATGAGCGACGCATAACGTCTTGAACTGAATTCTTTTCTCTACCGGTAACTAGTGTAGTTTAGGTAGAGACCTGGACACAGAGCATGTTTTCGGAAGCGCCAATAGAGTGCGGGCTGCTGCGTTTTGTATTCTCTGCAGGCGCTGAATACAGGATTTGTTGGCACCTAGGTAAAGGGAATTGCCATAGTCCAATCTAGATAGGATTGTGGCCTGTATTATAATCTGCCGGACTTTAGGCTCAAAGAAGCCAAGAAGGGGTTTTAGTCCTCTTAAGAGCCCAAAGCAAGTCCCTGCAACTACTTTGGATTGGGCATCAAAAGAGAGCCCTCTATCAATCCAAAATCCCAGGTTCTTAACCGCCTCCTTTGGTGTTGGTGCTGGTTTTAGTTGGTCTGGCCACCATTGTTCTGACCACATATCACTGTCTCTTCCAAACAGCAAGATTTCCGACTTACTGGCATTTAGCTGTAAACAGTTTGTTGTCAGCCAATTGGCGACTGCCATCAAGTCCTCCTTAAATTTAATAAGATTGTTTTTGCAATTCTTGGAAAAGGCGATGACTAGTTGGGTGTTGTCGGCATAAGAAACCAACGATAGCCCTCTGCTTTTTGCCATCCCTGCCAGGGGTTATACATAGATGTTAAAGAGCACGGGGCTCAGTATCGATCCTTGTGGAACCCCGTGTCTGATCACCAATTCCTGGAAGTGATATGGTGGCACTAAGACCTGGAAAGTTCTGCCCTCTAAGAAGGAGCGAAACCAGGCCAAGGCCAAACCCTCAATCCCTATCTCCTGTAGCCTGCACAGTAATATCTTGTGCGAGACAGTGTCGAAAGCGGCACTTAAATCTAACAGAATTAAGGCCGCAGACTTTCCGTCATCTAAGCTATTACGAATTTCCTCCGTCACTGCCAACAGAGCCAATTCCGTACTATGGCGGGCTCTGAAGCCATTTTGAGAGGAATCCAGGATGGTATGTTCCTCTATAAACTTTGTCAGAGTCGTATTGACATGGGATTCAGTGACCTTGGCTAAAAAAGGGAGCTGAGAAATGGGGCGATAGTTACCCGGTTCAGATGGATCTGAACCGGGAGTACCAGGGAGTAATTGAACCCTGCGTCTTTCAAATGAATAATAATCTTTTTCCTTTCCTGAAACCAGATCATTCCTAAAACATTGTCTTAGATTATAGACATATGAACAGTTATACACACACATTTGCAGTGTAAAAAATACACTCAGTAGAGCACTTATTAATAATGTTGTCCAGAAAAAATACAAAACCACTTTGAACATTCCCAACTGTTTTTTCAGTCACACTGGGTTGCCTTTAATGCCCTGGGTTTTCAAATGCCCTATGCATGGCTTCCTATGGTCTATAAGAACAGCCCAGGAGTTTATGCAGCACAAATTGTGTCAATTCTTCATGATATCGACCCTGACGCTCTGTCCTAGGTAGATGGCATCTACCTGATGGATGATGAATTAAACCCCCGCTTGGCGAGAGGGGATCGAATAATATTGTCGGTTTGCTGAGCTTGGTTACAAATTCAAAATCTACCATAGCATTTCTGAGTGTCCTTTTCTTGGGAAATGACCGACTTACAAATGAGGGAAAAGGTCTTGCCCCTCATTCTTTGGAGAAATGTGCAACCTCCAAATACACTGAAAATATTGCAGTCCCTGCTAGGATTTCAAAATTTTGGAAGAACATACATTCCTGATTATGCACAGCACATAAAACCTCTTTATGCATTAATACGCCCTGATTTTTCCACTGCATGCTGGATGTCAGACCACACAGATACACTCAGATCATTACAATCAGACTTGCTTGAAACATGTCACTTACATAAATGTGTCACAAACCTGGTCTTCCGAATTTTACTGGGTGCAAGTGCAGAAATGCATTTCGCTTCACTAAAAAAAATATTGACTGCCGTTTAGATGGCCATCCTAAAAAGAACGGCCGCTTGCTCAAGGTAAATGCATTATTGTTGTTACACCTGTGCCTGCCTAGGAGGCTGTCACACAAGCTGGCATTCCTAACACTAAAGCACTCCATCCTCGATGGATATAATGAGCTACAACCGTAGATGTAGACTTTGTCTTCGACCCTTCTTTGCAAAAACAAGAATTTCTACTGTTCTGCCTCTTGATCAGTATAAACATATTAATTACACGGACGGTTTAGCTCAACCTGCCATAGGTTCTTAGCAGCAGAACTCTGCCGCATGCGCCATTGTTATTGGCATTATTTTGGATGGCGCTTCTCACCCCCATACAACTCGCACACAGACTCTAGTACAATGTACTGTGCAATTGGCTGAACTGAAGACTTTGCTACTTGCACATGAAAATACAGATCCTAGCTTCCCCACACTTAATATGTGTGATTCGAATTACTGTGTACAGTCCATTAATGACAATTTACATTTTTGGTAGCAAAAAGAATTCAGGGATTCAAAGGATAGCACAATTAAACACAAATTGCTGTGGGTTAAAGTAGCAGATCACAAGGATGGGTTGCCACAGACTCATGTAATACGTACATTGAGTCATCAACGTATGGGAGCGCATGCAGTCAGGAATTCTCTGGCTGATGAAGCAGCCAAATCTGAAATAACCACAGCTAAAATAGAAGCAGTCACACGCTCTAAAACCCATTTTGATAATGATATCTTGGCTGCCGTGAATGCTTTTAAAAATGGCACCCCTTTACCAAAGGGCTCTCCTTCTAAACACCAAAAGATCTCTGGGTGGGCGGACCACATACAAAGGTCTTTTTGGCATCAAGATGCATGTTCCAGACCTTGGCGGTCCAGACACTGTGGCGGCTGTTGCATCCTTTGATGTAGAAAACCATTGTGCTGTCTTAAAGGACCTACGAAAGATTTGTGACGTACAGTCTCGCAAAAATTTGCCTTCACCCCTCTCTTAGAGTACTGAAAAACAAGCTCCGGTTTCCAGGTGACTTCCAAAAGTTGGAGATCTGGTTTGCGAGAAGGTGGCAATTAAAAAGGAATTCTGCCCAATGAACTGTGCTCCTGTGCCAGTCCTTGGCATACAAGGTACACGAACTGCCATCTTACCATCGCTTCAGGTTCTAAAAACGAATGCTTTGTCTCTATTGAACATGTTAATCTACATCATGTAGCTGATTCTCCATAGTATGCCATGGAATGTTCATACACTTCTGCAAGACTTTCCATTGCAGCCCCTGAGCACCACCAATGCTGATTCTCCCTGGCTGGGGTTTGGGGGGGACTGAGTCCTCTGCTGACAATTTGAGAGACACAATACCTTTTTCTACTATTATGTCTTCTACAGCGGATTTCATTTTTATGGTTCCACCATTGGCAAATCCTTCCTATTTGAATTTTCTGAATCCTGCTGCTGTTTCACAGCCTCCAGTTTTCCAGCTGAGTACCTCCAGGTACTGTATGGATCAAGATGATTTTTCTTCAGACAGTTCTTCTGTTTTGCATCCTCCTCTAGTGCACGGATTTGTTTTTATTTTGTGGTTGAAGTGCACTTATCTAGTCCCACCTTGGATATATGTCTGGATCATACTCTCCTTGGTTTTTCTGTTCATGTGGATTGAATTTGTGAATGTTTTTTTCTTGTTAAACAATGGCCATTACCTCCAGGAACGTTCTGCTGCAGAACTGGTCGATGAGGAGTTGGCCCCCCCACTCTTTATCGCATAAACTGAAAAGAGACTTGTTCCTCGTCAACATTTCAGCTGTTACAGTGACTGATGGAATCGTTTTGGATAAAGTTCCTTTCGCCGTATTCGGCCCTATGGAGATCCTGCAGATACCATGTTTGTTCAAAGTTTCTATGGGTACAGTAATAGTACCTGGGTTACATTCAGACGAGTGGGATGTTGATACTGTAAATTCTATGCTTTCAGAAATAGAGTATTATACTGTTTTTGAATCATAGGACAAATATCTTACTTCTGTCAACTATGCCGATATGTTCTGTTAGTATCATTATGGACATCATTTTCTGCACAGAGCCAGTGATCAACGTCCCCATTTCAATTATACACAATGGGGACATTGTCCAACACCCCACAAGGCAGTTCCAAAAGGCAAGAAAACAAGTTCACATATTTTACAGGATATGACACTTCAGACCCCGTGTAATATTAATTTAAATTGGTTCCTACCCCACCAAAAAAAATATATATATTACCCAAACCAAGCTCATCTATAAAGCTGCGTTTGTTAACCAATTGGCCCTTGAAGGCTATGATTACTGGAAAGACACAATCGATTTGAAATCAATTTGGGGAACAAAATCTTGGCAAGTTCAGAGAACAGAAAGCTTATTTCAAGCCTGTTTAATTCCCACACAAATGATTTTCTTGAATGAAATGATCCAGCAGACTAACTGTCTGGGATTGGCAAAAAATTAAAGAAATGAATGCCCCGAGAATACCTCTATTGCCCGCTTTTATAATTTGCAAAGTTTCACAAATTACACAGAAGAACAATTAAATAGTATGGTGCAGAATGGTACATTAAATTCCCCATTTTCGAGTCCTGGTGGTTGGGTGCTGTGGTCAGTAGACACTAATGGTTGCCTCGATCGTTTTCTTAATTCCACACCTGGGTTTAAATCAAACAGACCTGATCCCTGATGCTCTCAGTCGACACATTCCAGTATTATTACCATCTATTAAGGGTAAAGTTATGTCAACAATGGTTGGAACATTCAATCAATCAATCAGGGGTTTGTTAAAGCGCGACTACTCACCCGTAAGGGTCTCAAGGCGCTAGGGGTGGGGGGGGAGCAGGTTCCATCCATCAAGGAGGGGGTCTGTCGAAGAGCCAGGTTTTGAGGTTTCTTGCAAAGATGGGGAGCGATGTTGTCTGTCTGAGGTGGAGCGGAAGGGCGTTCCATGCTTTGGCCGCGAGGAAGGAGAAGGAGGGGCATCCCGATCTGGTCTTTCTGGTGCGGGGGACCACAGCGTAGGAGAGCTGGGCTGATCGTAGGGTCCTTTGGGGTGCGTGGAATTTGAGTCGGCTGTTCAGGTATGCTGGTCCGGTGCCGTGGAGGGCCTTGTGTGCGTGGGTGAGCATCTTGAAGGTGATTCTCGCCTCGACAGGGAGCCAGTGGAGTGTGCGCAGGTGCTGGGAGATGTGGCAGTGTTTTGGCAGGTTGAGGACCAGTCTTGCGGCGGCGTTCTGGATGTTCTGTAGCTTGCGGGTGAGGATTTTGTTTATTCCGGCGTAGAGTGCGTTGCCGTAGTCGAGTCTGCTGGTGACCAGGGCGTGAGTGACGGTCTTTCGGTGTTCGAGGGGGATCCATTTGAAGGTCTTACGAAGGAGGCGGAGGGTGTGGAAGCAGGAAGACGAGACAGAGTTGATCTGGCGGTCCATTTTGAGCTCGGAGTCCAGGATGATTCCCAGGTTGCGTGCGTGGTCCGTGGGGGTTGGCGGGTTTCCGAGGGCGGGGGGCCACCAGGTGTCGCTCCAGGCATCGGGGTTTGGGCCCATGATGAGTACTTCTGTTTTGTTGGTGTTTAGTTGTAGGCAGCTGTTTTTCATCCATTTGGCGACGGCTTCCATGCCTTCTCGAAAGTTGCGTCTGGCGGTGTTGGGCTCGTTGGATAGGAGAGGATGAGCTGGGTGTCGTCTGCGTATGACACGATGTTGAGTCCGTAGGTTCTGACGATGGGGGCGAGTGGAGCCATGTAGACGTTGAAGAGCGTTGGGCTGAGGGAGGAGCCCTGGGGGACTCCGCAGGTGGTAGGTGTGGGGTCCGAGAGGAAAGGGGGGAGTCTGACCCGCTGCGTCCTGCCGGAGAGGAAGGAGCGGATCCAGTCGAGGGCCTTGTCCTGGATTCCTGCGTCGTGGAGTCTGCGTATTAGGGTGCGGTGGGAGACTGTGTTGAACGCCGCTGATAGGTCGAGGAGGATGAGGGCTACTGTTTCTCCTTTGTCCAGTACGGTGCGGATGTCGTCTGTTGCGGCGAGGAGGGCGGTTTCCGTACTGTGGTTTTTCTGAAGCCGGATTGGGAGGAGTCGAGGATGTTGTGTTCTTCAATGAATGTGGCGAGTTGGCTGTTGATGGCTTTCTCGATGACTTTCGCTGGGAACGGGAGCAGGGAGATGGGTCTGTAGTTTTTGAGGTCGGTGGGGTCCGCTGAGGGTTTCTTTAGGAGGGGTTGACCTCGGCGTGTTTCCAGTCGTCGGGGAACGAGGTGGTCGCCAGGGAGCGGTTGATGGTGTGGCGGAGCATTGGTGCGATGGTGTCGGCGGCTCTGTTGAAGATGTGGTGGGGGCAGGGGTCCGTGGGGGCCCCTGAGTGGATTGACTTCATTGTCTTCAGTGTGTCTTCGGTGGTGAGGGCTGTCCAGTCGTCAATCACTGGTTTCCGGGTGTCGGGGGTGGTTGGTGAGGGTTCAGTGTGTTGGTTGTCTTCGTCGAAGTTGTCGTAGATGCTCTTGATTTTGTGGTGGAAAAAGGTGCTGAGTTTGTCGCAGAGGTCTTGTGAGGGAGGGATGTCGGTAGACTCGCTAGTGGGTTGGGCGAACTCCTTGATGATGCTGAAGAGTTCCTTGCTGTTGTGCGCGTGGGTGGAGATTCTGTCTTCAATCGCTTTTTCCTCGTTTCTCTGATGAGTTGATGGTGGGCGTTGGTGGCGGCTCTGAAGTTGTCGTGGGCTTCTGTGGATTTGGTGTTCCTCCAGGCCTTTTCGAGGCGGCGGCATGTTCTTCTGGACTCTCGAGTTCGGTGGTAAACCATCTGGCTTTCTTGGCGCGGGTATTGTTGTTTTTCTTGAGGGGGCTATGGTGTTGGTGCTGTCCGAGATCCATCTATGCAGGGTTCGGGCTGCGGTGTTGGGGTCGTCGTTTTCTGCGATGGTTGGGGTGGAGTTGTTGAGTGAGGAGGTGAGCTGGTCGTCGGTGATTTTGGTCCAGTTTCTTCGTGGAAGCAGGTGCTGGTGTCTGTGGATGGTGGGTGTTCTGAAGGTGAAGTGGACGCAACGATGGTCGGTCCATGGGAGTTCGGTGGTGTGGCTGAAGGTGATGGAGTTTCCTGTAGTGAAGAGGGGTCGAGGGTGTGTCCTGCTGAGTGCGTGGGCTCGGTCACGATCTGGCGCAGTCCAATGTTGTGGAGGTTGTCCAGGAGGGATGTGGTGTTGGGGTCCAGTTGGTTGTCGAGGTGGAAGTTGAGGTCTCCCAGTAGGGTGTGGTTGGTGGATGCGATGGCCTGCGGGGAGATAATGTCCGTGATGGAGTTGGCGAAGGGTCCGCGGGGTCCAGGGGGTTGGTAGATGAGGGTTCCTCGGAGGGTGGCGGTGGGGCTGGCCAGTATCTTGAAGTGAAGGTGTTCCATCAGTTCTGTGGGCTCGTCAGGGAGTGTGCTCAGGCAGAGGCTGGATTTGTGGACGATGGCGATTCCTCCTCCTGGGCGGGTGGGCGGTCCTTCCTGGAGATCTTGTATCCTTGGGGGATGGCGATGGCGATGTCCGGTCCCGAAGTGGTGTTGGACCAGGTTTCTGTGAAGAACGCTACGTCCGGGGTGGTGCTGTCGAGGAGGTCCCAGATTTCTGTGCCGTGTTTGTGGAGGGATCGGACGTTGAGGAGGATGCATTGCAGGGTCTTCGGTTCGGTTGTGTTCTTGTGGGCGGGTTGTGCTGGATCCGTGTTCTTGGCGGTGCTGCAGGTGTGCCGGCAGCGGTGACAGCTGAAGGGTCTGTGGGAGTCGGCTGGTGATGCTAGCTTGCAGTTGTTGTTGCGGCCTGGGTTGAGTGCGTGGAGTGCTGCTGGGTCGTAGCGTTGGCGGGGTGGAGGTCCAGGGTTCCTGGTGCTGGTCACGGTCGGGTCAGCGGCGCGCCCGCGGCCGCGCAGTGGCCGCCATTAAGTAGGGGTCGGGGAGGGCTGGACAGCTGGGAGGCGGGAGCGGGGAGGGGAGCTGGATTGGGCCGGTCGCGCTGGGGGGGTGGGGCCGCGGGGGCAGCAGCAGCGGGGAACGGTAAAGGGAGGAAATAAGGGATAAAGAAAAAAGGGAAAATAGGCAGAAATAAGGCACAAAAGAGCAGAGATGCAGAAAGGTGAAAGATAAAAGAGGGTAGAAAAACGAGTGAAAACTAGTGAAAGGGCAGAGCGAGAGGAAGGGAAAATGAGCAGAAATAAGGCACAAAAGTGCAGAGATGCAGAAAAGTGCAGACAGGTGAAAGATAAAAGAGGGTAGAAAAACGAGTGAAAACAAGTGAAAGGGCAGAGCGGGAGGAAGGGAAAATGAGCAGAAATAAGGCACAAAAGAGCAGAGATGCAGAAAAGTGGTGAAAGATAAAAAAAGGGTAGAAAAACGAGTGAAGGAGCAGAGTTAGAGGAAGGAGACAGAGGTCCACTGGACCACCAGGGATGAGGCGCAGGGAAAGCTGCGGGTGGAGGAGGGCCTCGATCACCAACACTCGAGAGTGCAGGGGCAGGCCTCACTTAATGGTGGAGCTGCGAGGGTGGGAGAGCAATTTCACTGACAATGAGTCAGTGGTCTTGCTCGCCTGTCCCCGCAGTGGCCGCCATTAAGTAGGGGTCGGGAGGGCTGGACAGCTGGGAGGCGGGAGCGGGGAGGGGAGCTGGATTGGGCCGGTCGCGCTGGGGGGAGGGGCCGCGGGGCAGCAGCGGCGGGGAAAGGTAAAGGGAGGAAATAAGGGATAAAGAAAAAAGGGAAAATAGGCAGAAATAAGGCACAAAAGAGCAGAGATGCAGAAAAGTGGTGAAAGATAAAAAAAGGGTAGAAAAACGAATGAAGGAGCAGAGTTAGAGGAAGGAGACAGAGGTCCACTGGACCACCAGGGATGAGGCGCAGGGAAACCTGCGGGTGGAGGAGGGCCTCGATCACCAACACTCGAGAGTGCAGGGGCAGGGGCAGGCCTCACTTAATGGTGGAGCTGCAAGGGTGGGAGAGCAATTTCACTGACAATGAGTCAGTGGTCTTGCTCGCCTGTCCCCGCAGTGGCCGCCATTAAGTAGGGGTCGGGAGGGCTGGACAGCTGGGAGCGGGGAGGGAGCTGGATTGGGCCGGTCGCGCTGGGGGAGAGGGGCCGCGGGGCAGCAGCGGCGGGGAAAGGTAAAGGGAGGAAATAAGGGATAAAGAAAAAAGGGAAAATAGGCACAAATAAGGCACAAAAGAGCAGAGATGCAGAAAGGTGAAAGATAAAAGAGGGTAGAAAAACTAGTGAAAACTAGTGAAAGGGCAGAGCGAGAGGAAGGGAAAATGAGCAGAAATAAGGCACAAAAGAGCAGAGATGCAGAAAAGTGCAGACAGGTGAAAGATAAAAGAGGGTAGAAAAACGAGTGAAAACTAGTGAAAGGGCAGAGCGAGAGGAAGGGAAAATGAGCAGAAATAAGGCACAAAAGAGCAGAGATGCAGAAAAGTGGTGAAAAATAAAAAAAGGGTAGAAAAACGAGTGAAGGAGCAGAGTTAGAGGAAGGAGACAGAGGTCCACTGGACCACCAGGGATGAGGCGCAGGGAAACCTGCGGGTGGAGGAGGGCCTCGATCACCAACACTCGAGAGTGCAGGGGCAGGGGCAGGCCTCACTTAATGGTGGAGCTGCGAGGGTGGGAGAGCAATTTCACTGACAATGAGTCAGTGGTCTTGCTCACTGTCCACACTGTCTGCAGTAAAACAACATCTTTCTTTCCTGTCCGAAGACATTAATTTTTTGTATTGCCTTTTGGGTCCCAAATCTCCACGTTCAAAAAGATTTATGTGTGCTACATATAATGAAATTTGGAAATTATCAGAAATGGAAGCTGCTGCATATTTAAGACACATTGATCAAGATAATTTGGATGAAGTGCTTGCTGTTGTTGATAATAGTATTGATATGTTGTCATCCCGTATTTACAATTTAAACAACATTGTGTCATCTGTTATTGATATTGTGCAGAGTGACATGTCAAAGCTGTATCATGGGCAAAGTCAGCTTAGATCTATTAAGCAGTTTAGCTGGACGCTTCAAACACTCAAAAATAGGAGCGTTCCATGGTATTACCTAAATTGCAGCGATTAATATTTGCCTTTTAATTTAACACGGAGACAACAACTAATGGCCATGAAAGACGCAACCTACACAATGCTGCATTTAAAAAATTAGAACAACTCCCATTCATTATAGCCAAAACGCCTTTTGCTGTGTGGTTAATACATGGTGTTGTTTCACTGCCTATCTCAACATTTCAATTTACAGCCTGCATGAAACATTTCCCTGTAGGTAGACATGAACCCCTTGGAACTAGCTTCATTCATGAATTATGGTCACTTCCCTTTACCTTTTGTTGTGAATGTACTAATAAGGATGTTTTTATTACTGGAGAAGAATGCAACTATAATGTCGGACATTCACTTGTTTGTAAACATGTTAAAATCCACAGTGCATGTAATACGTCAGTCCCTAATTTGGTCTGTTATTTAAAAGGAATTCTGGTTCCCGCAGTTCTCCCTTGCATTACGTTATTTTTTAACAGGAGTTATTTAATGCTAAGCGATCAAGATTGTTGCAGCATGTGAGCTGGAGTTCCATATAGTTTGTCACTTTTAGTGAAGTACAGTCACTGTTAAATAAAACCTTCCTCTCGTTTCGGAGAATCAGTGCATCAAATGTTTTTTTTTTTGATAATCAATTTTATTGATTTTATGAAGAGACAATAATAAAACCTGAATACAAACAGCACAGCGTTTTCAGCAGCATAATTACATATGACATAAGGCGAGTAAAACATTCTTATGTTGGCATACACTGTCGTATCTCCACCCTCCGCATGATACATAGGAATGGACCTAGAGAGTACGGGAAAACTTACTAACCCACCATTCCCAACCATTTCCCCCAAATCTTCTGATGTTTGGCCGGACATCCCATGGCCTCGTACAGTGACAGTTCTTGTGTGGCGCACCAGTCTACTCCTTTGCGCCATTTGGTTATGTTAGGCGGGACAGGATTCTTCCACGCCATTGCAATGTCTTGCTTGGCCAGTACAAGGGCGGTGCCTAAGAATAATTTGTCTGCTCTAGACCCATCCTGTCTGTGACACCCAGCAGTATGTTCAAGGGGTTGTGAGGTACCTCCCATTCCAGCACCTCCGTAAGCTCTGTTTCCAGTGACTCCCGATAGGAAGCTATCCGTGGGCAAGGCCATAACATACGGAAAAAATCTGCGGACTCAGCCCCACATCGTGCACATGATGGGTGTGGCATTAGGCCCGCCCTATGTAAGCAGACAGGGGTGA
This sequence comes from Calotriton arnoldi, assembly GCA_963921515.1. Lineage (NCBI taxonomy): Eukaryota > Metazoa > Chordata > Amphibia > Caudata > Salamandridae > Calotriton > Calotriton arnoldi. The sequence continues at coordinate 536,522 of CAWUFW010001920.1, forward strand.
GATAGGGGGTATGTAGGTAGTATAGTTGGACCAAGCGGAGTCTGGCTGAGACAGTGATGGTCTTGGGGGCCATCAGGGCATCCCTCCAGTCATCGTCTTCCAAAGCACCTAGCCAGGCCTCCCATCTATTTCTCAGTGGGTCAAGGGAGGTGGGACCATTGTTAGTTAAGGAGCGATAAATGCGTGATACCCCCCCCTCCCCAAGTCGCCCATTGTGATTTGAGCTTCTAAGGGGCTGTGCTCTGGAAGCGACGTGCCTGTTGCTATATGTACGCTAAGGGCGTGGCGGAGTTGCAAATATTTATAAAACTGTGACGGGTGGAGTGAGTGACTGGTCTGAAGGTCCGAGAAGGAATGGATATGGTCACCGACCCAAATATCACCGAGCTGCGAGATACCAATAAGATCCCAGCCCCTGAAACCCTCCAGGCCCCCCACCACTCGTACCCATGTGCCTTGCCAGAGGGGTGTTTGTTGGGTCAGCTTACTCCCCCATTGGGTGTGACGCAGGGAGGCACGCCAGGCTAGCAGAACTCCGCGGGTTACTGTGGGTAAGGTCTTGGGGATGGGTCCCCCGTACATCATAGTCTGGACTTGAGAGAGTCCCAGATCCCTCAACTCGGTCCTATATGCAGGGTCAGACCAGCCCCCATTGAACTAATCGTGCAGTGCTAGGAGGCGGGTCGCTAGGTAATATAAATACAAGTTTGTCATACCCATGCCTCTATCGAAGGGTGGAATTTGGCAGCGAGAGAGGGCCATGAGTGGCCGTAAACCACTCCAGAGGAACCTCGCCATCAAACTGTCCAACCCCCTGAACCAGGCCCGGGGAACATGGAATGGGGTGTTTTGAATGACGTAGAGAAATCGGGGAAGAATCATCATTTTAAAAAGTGCTACTGTAACTAATGGGTTGAGCGGCAGAGTTTGCCACTTCTGGAGGTCCTTTTTGGTTTTTGTGACTAGGTGGGGTGATATTAAGCGCCCAGGCCAGCTCAGGGAGCAGGGTGGCCCAGATTCCCAAATACTTAAACGATTGTCGTCTGATGGGGATGGTAGACTGCCAATCAAAGCTCTCTCTAGATAGATGCAGGGGCACCAGGGTTGATTTTGCGGAGTTCAAGCGTAAGCCAGAGGCTAGCCCGAATATATGGAGTATCTGTAGGCATCTGGGGCCGGATTGGGCCGGCTCTGCGAGGAAGAGTAGGACGTCGTCTGCGAAAAAGGCGATTTTGTCCTCATTAGAGCCTGCCCACTTCCAGCCCTGGACCCGGTCACCAGCACAAATGAGGCTGGCCAGGGGCTCCATCGCCAAGGCAAAAAGGAGGGGCGAGAGGGGACACCCCTGTCTCGTCCCTCTCCTGATTGGGAACATGTCTGAGAGCGCTCCATTGACAAGCACCCTTGCGGTCAGTTTGTAGTACAGGATTTGAACCAGACGCCAGAAGTCGGGGCATATGCCCATAGCGGCCAGGACATCATCCAGGTATCCCCAGTCGACCGAGTCAAAAGCTTTCTCAAAGTCGACTAGGAGAAGTGCCAAATAGGGGGTTAGTGACTGGCGGTTGGCCAAGGCCAGGTGGAGGCATCTAAGGCAGTGCCTGGTACTCCATGCTGGCATGAAGCCACACTGGTCGGGGTGGACCAGCTTGTTGAGGTCTGGCCTGAGACGCTGGGCCAGGACTGTGGCGTAAATTTTGACCTCTGTATTAATTAGGGATATGGGGTAGTAGTCGGAGCAGGCTGGTGAGGGCGGCTGTGTTTTGGGAATAATGACTATCGTGGCCACATCGGTCTCTAAAGGGAATGAGCCCCTTTCTACGGCTTTTGCATAGAGGGCCGCGAGGTGTGGGACAAGTATGTCACGGTAGGCGGAGTAGTACTCCTGCGAGTAGCCGTCAGGGCCAGGAGTCTTACCGGCTGCGACCTGCGAGAGGGCGTCTTGTATTTCTTCGTGTGTGATGGGGCCCTCCATTCCGGCCGATTCGACTGCATTAAGTTTAGGAAGGAGGTGGTTTTCTAGGGTGATCAGTTCAGGCCTCTGGGCTGAGTAAAGATCGGAATAGTAGTCAGCGAAGGATTGGGCCATCGCTTTGGGAGAACGGTGGGTAATCCCTTCCGAATCTCGGAATTCTGGAATTATCTGGTTCGCCAAGGGGTATTTTTATTAAAAACTTTTTACAGAGCTTTATATAGCGCAAACTTGACCCGAATCGGGTATCAGAGCGCTTTACATAGCACCAGTTGCATTACATGAGGACACATTCATTTTTGTTAGGCACGGGGAGATTAAGTGATTTGCCCAGAATCACAGGATGTTCAGCGTCATTGCCGAGACTAGAACCCAGTTCCCCAGATTCGAGGTCGACCGCCCTAGCCATTAGGCCAACTCCTCTCCCCAATGACAGTAACCTATGCAGTATTCTCCCATTTTTATCACCCCACCCATATACCCGCGCGATGGAGGACCTCCATAGGAGCTTTGCCGAATCCAGTGAGATCTGTTTAATTTCATCTCTCACCAGCGCAACTGGGACTCGTTTGTTGTTCCGGATGAACTCCTTTCGAGACGGGTCGCTTGGGCCTCAAGGAGGGCAAGCCTGCTATCCTGGGCTGCTCGTTGGACTTTAAGATGGCCTTTGGCGAATCCGCGGATGGTGGCCTTACTTGCCTCCCACAGGGTACCCGGAGAGGAGACAGAGTCTTGATTAGTGAAAAAATATTGCTTAAGTTCTGTTCCGATTGCTTCTTTGAATTTCCCGTCTTGGAGAAACCACGCATTCATCCTCCACAACGGGCGGAGTGTATCAAGGTGGTCACTTAGGGTTAGGAGCAGAGGTGAGTGATCCGAGATGCCTCGGGGAAGGATACGTATTTCTCTGACTTTGCGACATTCGGGGGCTGGCATAAACATCATGTTGATGCAGGCCTGAGAGTGGTGCGCTGCTGAGGTGTGGGTGTACTGGGTTTCTTGTGGGTTCCACGACCTCCACACATCACAGATACCCATGGCCTCGGTCCAGCTTGCCAATTGCTTGGCTTGTAAGACGCGTGAGGCAGAGGGGGTCCCTGTGGTATCAAGCCTGTGTTGCATGACGGCGTTGAAGTCTCCTCCCACCACCGTTGTTTCCGGCGGGAAGGAGCTAAGCAACTCCCCAATGCGGACTAAAGTCTGTGTATGCATGGCACCGGGAATATAGATGGAGAGGACGTTGAGGGCATTATCACCCAATGTTCCGGAGAGGGCAACAAAGCGACCGTGGGGATCTCTGGTGATTTGAGTTGGTACGAAGGGCAAGTTATGCTTCAGGAGGATCGCCACCCCGCGTGAACCCTGTGTGAAGCCTGAATGCCAGGATCTGTCGAACCCATATCTTGCGAGGAAGGGACAGAGATTACCGATGAGATGGGTTTCCTGGAGCAGGAGTATGTCGGGGGGGTGTCTATGGGCATGCCGCAGAACAGCGGTTTGCTTGATTCTGTCCAACAGGCCGTTGACATTCCATGACATTACCCGGAGAGAGTCTCCTCTATGTATCACCTTTGTCATGGTCGATGTGAGAAGCCCACGGAATCCTGGGAGCCCGCCATGCGGTGGGAGTGTTAGGGTGATGGTTAGTGTTGGCTGAATGCCTCACCTGTTGGTATGTGGTTGGAGTGTACTGTCGTGCTGGTGCAAGGCTGAAGTGTTGCAAACTTTGAATTGCTGAACTAAATGTGAATCCGGGACAACGGTCCCACCCCCCCTGACACCGCACCCTATACTTCAAAAATAGAAGCATCTGTTGCCCTATAACTGTAGAAGGAAAAGGCTAAACTATAATGTTTAGAGTCAAGGTAGCGTGGAGGACCCCTCTTGTTACAGGATAAGATCGTACATCAAAAATATCTGATTGGCATGGTGTATTGTGTCTCTACACAAAGAGATCACCCTGGCCCACAGGGCGCCGATTGTGAATCTCCGCGGGGTCCGTCAGCCGAGAAGTGCCGGGGTGCGGTAGAGGTCTGAGTCCGTGCAGTCGATGCCCAGAGTCTTAGGAGAGTTGCTTCGTGCGGGTGAGTGGTCTCGAGAGCTGGACTGCGGTGGAGGGCAGGATCCAGAAGACAGTTCTCGGCATTGGGGGGCCGGGGGGCCAGCTGCCAGTGAGCCCGATCCGGCGCTGCGTGTTTTTCGACCCTTGCTGGAATGTGTTCGCCTCCCTCTTGGAGTAGGGTTGGTGGTGGAGGCGACGCGTTCATTTGGGGGCAGGGCCGTGGTTTTAAGTTGAAGAGGGCGTTCTTCAGTCAACCAGGACCAGGCTGATTCTGGGGTGTCAAAGAAATATGTTTTGTCCATGAAGACCACACGTAGCCGAGCTGGGAAGAGCAATCTATACTGCAGGTTAAGGGTGCGTAATTTTTGCTTGACTTCTATGTACGAACGCATTTGGGTCTGGACTTCCCTGGCATAGTCCGTGAATATCAGAATAGTGTGGTTATGGTAGGATAGGGTTTTCTGAATGCTGGCCTGCCATAGGATCAAGTCTCTGTCCCTGAAATTGAGGATCCTAGCTATAATGGGTCGGTGTGGGGCACCCGGGGGGAGGTTTTGGTGCCAGAGAGTGGTGGGCCTGCTCCACCGCAAACCAAGCAGATAATGTGTACTTGGGCATCCATGAGTGATCCAGTGTTCGATAAAGGACTCCATCGGGCCCTGCTCTGGGCCCTCCGGAAATCCTACCAGGCGCAGATTATTGCGTCTAGATATGTTCTCGGCATCTTCAGCCCTTTTGTGTAGTTCCTTGGCTTGGGTTTGCAGGGGGTGTCATTTGTTCTTTCAAACTCAGGACATCATCTTCGACAGAGGAGATGCGGGACTCAGTTTCAGTAAAGCAGGCCAATGCATTGCGGAGATCCTGTTGAAGCAGGGCCATATCGACCAGGACCTCCCCGATGTTGTTTTCAACCGAGGCCTGTGAGGCGCTAATGGCTTGTAGGATCGTATTAAGGTCGCTTCCCTCCGGAGCGGGTCCCCCCGCGGTCCAGAACGGGGCCCCAGCATCGCTGACAGTGTACTGATCAATTCTGGTCTGTATTGCAGGCGGTTTTGGGCCATGGTCTTTTCCCATGTTTAGCGGAGTTGAAGGGTAGGCAGTGGATGTCGGTAGTGCTATTGAGTGTCAGGCAGCTTTACCGTGATTTCGTGATTGGTTTTATCCAGACGTTGTGCGGGTTCACGTGGGTCTTTGCTGATCAACCGGGGTGACGGGGTCTCGGTACCCTTACGGCCAGGTCGCTTGGTTGTGTCAAGGTAGGTCTCAACTGCAGGCTGAGGAGGGTACCACCATACATGTGTCAGGGCCGAAATGTGGACAGGGGTTGGCATGTCCCTGGGACACGGCCACTACAGCCCGAAGTTCGTTCGACTCCCCAATACATCGTGTGCAGGACCGATCTGGTTGGTAGGGTAGAGGGGTCAAGGCAGGCGATCACCCTCAAGTCCGTTTGCGGTTTTTCGGTGGAGTAATTGGGTAGGATAGCGAGTGCACCCCGCAGTTCAGCAAGAAGGCCTGAGCGCAGAGTCTCGGGGGCCCAGCGGGAGAGGGAAGGGGGACAGAAACCCACCGCTGCGCGAATTCGCAGCCAATCTCCCTACCTGTAGGCACTCAGGTGCCGTCCCGCATTGCTGCACAATAGGATGGTGAATTGACTCCCTTCCTTCAGTGGAATCTAATCACTGCTCTCCCCTCCCAGGTCTCACCTGTCTTCCAGTCTCAGGGTGAGCTTCTCTGCATCCGGGGCTCCCGTGATCCAGGAAGCGGGGCCCTCACCAGTCTCCAAAACCCCCAGGAGCAGGGGGCGGCAGCAGGGGAGACCCAAGGAGGCTCAACAGTCAGGAGGGAGAGAGGGGGCTGAAGCCTTCGTTGGGTGTGAGGTAGGCACGCCCGAGACCCACTCTCTTTCAGGATCTGCCCCAGTGCTCGAGCAGGCAACCAGGGCCCAGATGAAGGCTGGTCCGCACAGGCCTTCAGATGCGTTCGCCCCAGACACAAGAGAGGCGGGGCCAGTCAGGACGGAGAACGAGTCCAGGGCAATTATTGTTTTATGTGCTGGAGGCACCCCGGGGATCCAGAGTGCTGCCGCAATATGTCGCGGGATTCACAGGAGTGTGGCGGGCCACCGCAACGTTGTCGTGAGGCAGAAGGGTAAGATCAGGCCCCTATGCTCCGATGTGATGCGTGTGGGCTGCCATTTTGTCTGACCCTCAGTCGGGAGGCCCAGGTCGACCGGGGAAGGGAGGGGGGACCGAGGCCCATTGTTGCACGAATTCGCAGCCGAACTCCCCCCCCGTGGTCAGTCAGGTGCCTTCCTGAGTCGCAGATTCGCAGGGCGACAAGGCCAGCTCCTCTCCCTCGGCGGTGTTAGAGCTCTGGCTCCCCCTCTCAAGACTCGCCAGTCCACCAGGTCCAAGGCGGGCACCCCCGCCCCAGAGGTTCCTGCGATCCCAGAAGGGTCTGTCCCCGGGATCCGAACCCCCCCTGAGCAAGAGGCGGCCACACAAGAGTCCCGCAGAGACTTACCAATCAGGAGAGAAGGGAGGGAGGGGGGAGAACTCCACCGGAGGCCCCCGCTGTGCGACCACCGCAGCCGATCCCCACCGGCATGGGTCTTGATTGTCATCAGGGCAGGATGGGCATGTCCTCGGTCCCACCCTCTCTCAGGGACAGCTCCGGTGCTTGAGTCCACACGTTCATACCAGGCCCGGGAGGTGTCGGTCGGAGGGCCCCCCCCCCTCTGGGTGCGTACAAGTACCTGTCACTCACCTGTCCGTGGGGGAGATGGCACCAGGCGGGTGGCTTCTGTGCCACCTCAGATCAGGACCAGGACACCGGGTAAGGCTGGAGGCCGGAGTGTGTTTACAGGGCCAGCCAGCCGCCGCGTCTTCACGCTTATGATCCACCTGGGGCCTCAGGTTACCGGTTTAACTTGATGTAAGGGCTTTAGGAATGCAGCGGGCCGCCTTTACTCCATCACCAGGCGGGAGGATGATCTCTGGCTCTTATGCTGTTCTGTGGCAAGTGCAGGCCATCATTTTGCCTTAGGTGTATTCGGGAGGCCCGGAGCGGATCTGACCGCTGCACTTCGCGTCTCGCGGTTCTGCTCCACGCCAATGTCCGCTCCTGGCTGAAGTTGGGTGTTTGTCACTGCTGGAGGGTAAGGATAGCTGCTGATGGTGGTGGATACTCAGAGCGGATGGCGGAGGGGTCAGGAGCACTCTCAGAGTGCGACTGCCATCTTGACCCTCCAAGCCACGCCCATCGCATCAAATCTTTAATGCCTCTAGTGTGGCTGGCCTCACCCACTTTTCTAAAGTTGTAGGCTTTGGCCTTGTTAGTTTGTTCCAAACTATCTTGGAGTTTATTAACTCAATTTTTTCTAGTGTATCCGGAGGAATCCCATTGCTGCTATTCCTCATTTGCGGCATTCTCAACATGTTCCTGCTTCTCTGCAATGAATGTTCCTTTTGCGGGCCATCTGGAACTAAGAGAGCTCCAACTTTATTGTGAGCACATGCTTCAGATCTTTGGAATATTTGTACTGCAGGAACTGGATCTTGATTGGTCCTTAAAATTCTGTCCTGCCTGGATTACCTGCATGCAGTCCGTTTCTCTGTCTCTGGTGCCCCTTTAAATGGGCACTGGATATTTGCCTGGCTTCGCAGACGTCCGCTGCTTTAGACATTGGACTGCTGATGAGTCCCTAGCGACCCATTTTCAGGATTGTCTTCTAGGTTTGCAACTTCTCCACAATGTGAAGTTTGAGCCACTCACCTTCGAAGAACCATGAGCATCGGCGCATGAATCACAGAATTCAGGCTCTACTAACACAGTTGCAAGTTGCCCGGTGACTGTCTCGGCATCGGCTGAGACCGGAGATCTTGTTAGTTCTTTGGAACTTGTGACTTAGACTGTTGATCAGTCTTCATTTGCGGAGTTTGACTCCTTCAAGGAGTCCTTGGCCCTATTGGCGAGTGACACAATGGATTTAATTATTTTTCTAAATTAACAATTCCATCATTAATTTTCAGTATATCCTATTCTCTAATTGTTCCTTGAGTTCTATCTTCTAATTACATTTACATCATTTAGTATTTTCTTTCGTGCTATTATTCTGACCAATGGGTGTTGTGTGTTTCTTGCATGGCCCATTGTCGGTTTCCCTATGTTAGCCTAACTATACACGCTGTAGGCCGCATTTCTTTTTGCCACATTGTAGTTTCACACAGAACCTGCATATGTTTTCGTGTTCTGTTCTTTTCCTGGGATTTATCTGAACACCATAGACAAGGTCAAACAACAATCCCCCTTGTTATACACTCTGGTCAGTACACTAGCTCCTAGACATAACATGAGAATGCAGCTGCTATTTGTGAGCAAACATGTCTTGTCATATAACTGAGGACAGGAGTTCTAATAACTCCCATTTAGCGCAGGTCCTGAGGCAAGATTACCGTGTCAGCTGAGATGTAGAATGTCCATCTATGTATGCTAAGGTACAGTGTTTGCTACTAATCCCAGAAACCTTTGATATATAATCATTTAGCTCAGTGGGAGGTTAGGCTGATCTGTCTTATAATATGACAGGGCTTTTTTATGGTATATTGTTTATTAACCATGCTAATGGTATTTTTAGGATGCATCTAGTTTCTAATTGTGGTGCAAATATTGCATCTTAGAGCATAATAGTTTAAATAAATATTCCAAACTTCCTTTTTTTTAAAATTATAATTTGTTTTATTTTTGCATGGGAGGCAAGGCAAAACAAAAGCAAATACATCAACATATTGTATTTTCAATACAAATACAGTCTTCTCACCAGGGGAGTAGAGCAAAAAAAATACATAATAAAATGACGCAGAATTTAACAATCAATCTTGGCTCATTCCATGCCACACAGCGTTAAATCTCTGCATCGAATTTAGGCCTCTAACTTTAGCCAGGACCTTCTCCCTCTCAAAAACCTCCATAACAATAGCCCACCATTCTGCTGCATGGTCTTGGAGAAATCCAGGTTCTAGAAATAGCTAGTCTAGCAGTAACTATATTTATAGATAATAATGTGCAATATGCCTGATTAGCATCCCCCTTGTAACCCAGCATAATCTCCTCATTAGAAAAAGTCAGATCTAATCTTAGGCGATTTTTACAGACCAGTATAACCTCCTGCCAAAAAGCCCTTAACTGTGGGCATGTGAAAAACATATGAACAATATTAGCCCCATATTCTCCACACTTAGGACAGTTCATCCTATTACTTGAGTAATGAGTTCTTGATTGCCCCCACCTAGCTATCTCATTGGGAGTATAATACAGCATACATACTGTTTTAAATTGTTGTAATCTCAAGTTAGTAGAACAAACAGCATCTTTTAGTGTAAAAAGTGCCTCATCCAGTATTGTAGGAGTTATTTCAATCACAAGGGTTGAGCTCCATTTTAAAGCTAGCTGTAAACAAGGATCAGGTCTACCCTGGCAAAGAAGCTTATATGCTGCACCTATTGTCTTCTTCCGAGAAGATTCATGTAAAAACATCAATAGATCCTGAGTCTCTATCGATTTAAGAGACTGTGATCTCAAAAAAAATCTCTAAGTTGTAAATATTTATAATGATGTTGTCATGGTATCAGAAAAGTATTCTGCAGATTTTGAAAAGTTCGAAAGCCATCACAATCATAAAGATCTTCCAGCTTATCCACACCAAGTCTAGCCCACTGTTTCGCTATCCCATCATGAAAAATGTCTGGAGGAGTGGATTATCCCACAGAGGGAATTTATTAAAGGATATCGGTAAAGAATACCTAGCAACAATTTCTCGCCAGATAGAAACTAGCCCCTTGAGGGTCTTGAAGCGTACCCTCTTAAAGTAGTTCGGATCATGGATCCGGTAAAGAAACCTACTGCTATCCTGGCCTAGTAAATGTTTATGGTTGAAATCCTGGCCCCTGTTGGAGAGAAGGCTACGTAGCCTATTCATGAAAGAGGCCCAATAAAATGATTTGAAATCAGGGAGTAAAAGGCCGCCTTTAAATGGATACTTTAAACATTTAATTGCACGATGAGCATGCTTATACCCCCATATAAAGCTGCTCACTGCCCCATCTAGCTTTTTAAAAAATAAATTAGAAACTCTCAAAGGAATTGAACGATATAAGTACAAACATTTTGGGAGAATCGCCATCTTTATAATATTACACCTACCTATTGTACTTATGGGTAGTTTATGCCAATTCCTAAATTTTTTAATGACGTTGCCCAGTAAAACGTCAGAGTTTAGTTTAATTATACTTTCAATCTGGGATGTGATAAAAATGCCAAGATAAGTAGCTTCAGAGCATGTCCCCATAACAGGATTATCCGGTTTAAAATTCAATAAGACCTGAGTTTTGTTGGTATTCAATTTATATCCAGAGAAAGCCCCAAATGTTCCTGCTTCTTGGATGATTAATTCTAAAGATTGGCCCGGATCCATCGTGAAGATAGCATCGTCATCTGCGTAAGCATTGACTTTTAATTCATTGGGTCCTGGAGATAATGGTAAAATATTTTTATTGGCAAGCAAAACCCGGATGAAAGGTTCAAGATATAAAGCAAACAATAATGGGGAAAGAGGCATCCCTGGCGCGTACCCCTATTTATATAGAAAAGCCTAGACTGTGAGCCAGCATAGCTTAATTTAGCCTGTGGTGTACAATAGAGCGCCTTTACCCACTCCAAAAATTGGTCTGAGATTCCAAATGCAGTAAGAGTAGACCATAGACAGCCCCATGCCACACGGTCGAAAGCTTTCTCTGCATCCAATAATATCATACCCAAATACACAACGGATTGTTTAGCTAAATCAAATGCCATTATAGCAGTGTTAGTATGTGCCGAAGTAGCTTGACCTGCTATAAAGCCATGCTGTTGGCTGGAAACCAGTTTAGACATCAAAGGAGTGAGGCGATTAGCAAAAATGTTAGTGTATATTTTAGCATCAGCATTGATAAGTGATATCGGGCGATAGGATCCACGATCTTCAGGTGGCTTTCTCTTCTTCAAGAAAAAAACTATATTGGTAGTATCCCAAGTTGGTGGTACAATGCCCGATTCACCTATTTCTATAATAACCTTAATGAAGAGTGGAGTTATTATATTCTTAACATTTTTATAGAATTCAACAGGTATCTGATCTTCACCCGAAGCTTTACCAGAAGGAAGTGAGGCTAAAGCCGTCCAGATGTCTTCTGACGATATCTCTGAGCAGAGTTGTGTAACATCCTCAGCTAATAATAAAGGAAGTTCTGCCCTAGCTAGATAACTAGAAACCTACTCTATTATTATTGGATCTGATGGGGCATAAAGATCTTCATAAAAAGATACAAATTGTGCGAGTATCATATGAGTTTCTGTATGAAGAACATTATCCGCACCTTTAATTGTAGTAATTAAACTCTTAGCCTTATTATCAGCTATTTTATAAGCTAATATCCTGCCCACCTGTTCACTGTATTCTGGTTCTGTACTTTGGTAAGACATTGGACCGCAATGTCTTACCAAAGTACAGAATCAGAGCTATCTTATGATTATTTTTGTATGAGTTTATGTTATACATGTTATTAATGTCTGTTATAATGTTATTGTGTTTCTATGGTGTACACAGTTGAGAATAATAAGGTTGTTTTCAACTAATGATGATCACAATGGTGAGAATGTAAAAAGGAAAAAAATGGTCATGAAAATACATGATTAAGTACTAAAAAGCAAAATAAAAATTAAACAATTGGTCATATAAAAGGTGTGGTGTGATCCTGAAGTAAGTGCGTAAAGAGATATCAGTATTGGCATGTATTTTGTTGTTTGCTGTTAGAAAATTGGCATTTACCTGCCTCAGCCATTTAGTTCCTGAAGCCTGTCTCTGGTCAAATGGCTGGGTGTAGCTAACGGTTGAAGTTTTTGTATTCCTCCTAGGCAGCCACACACAACAGACAGCTTGATGGTGCATGGAATGGCCAGCACTGGCAGGGTGGGAGGGAGCAGTTGGGCACAGCCCCACTTACACTTGAATAGGCTGTGCCTGCCTCCACGCAAAGGGCTGCATAACCCCTGTAGTTAGTCTGGAGCCAGGACAGGGAAGGCAGGATGCCTGGGGACCTCAAAGGGAAACCTCTAGAAGCTTCTCTCCCACTTCAAATGCACAACTGGGTATAAATACTGGACCTCAGACACCAACTTCTCAGTATACTTCTGCACCTGTGGATACTCTGCCAGGAAGAAGGACTGCTGTGCTGCTACAAGGACTGCCACTCTAAAGGAACTGCTGCCCTACTGTGCTGACCTGATGCCTGCTGGCCTCCTACCTCAGGAAGAAGAACTGGACCTACAACTTCATCTTGAACCCAGGACCCCATAGTGACTCCAAGGACTAGTCCGTTGGTCTCCTGATCTGAGCCTCAGAGATATTAAAGGCTCCCCAAACAGATCCTGGAGCCAGCTGCAGCGAGTTCCTGACACCCAAGTGGCGCCTCTCAGGTCCTGGATCCTTGGTTTGGCTCACGGGTGCTGAAATCAAGCTTTTGGGCTCTTCACGAGTGCAGACAGGCCTGTTCTTACCGAGACTGCTCCGCTTGCACCAGAAATCAGCGCAAACCACCACCAGCCCATCTCTTCACAATGCAGCATCGACTGCTTGCGGGGAAACACCAATGCAAAGCACCAGCCTACCTGTCCATGACGCATGGCCTGCTCTTTGTGTCTTGCCGGCAACTTCACGTAATGCTCTCCTTGCTTCTTGTGACCGTTTCCAATGTGAACAGGACTCCTGGAACAAAACTTGAGAAGGTAAAACTTCAGTGTGACTAATCTGGGACTTTATACGACCCGCGCTCCATCGCGGTCTGCCTGAATTATTGACTTTGACCCAATCCAGTGCGACCAGATAGCTGCGGTTAGCACTTTGTGCTTTTAGGCATGATTGTACACTTTAGTGTTTAAAAATTCCTAACTCCGGATCCACTGAATGGATTTTTGTCATTTTGGTCTTCTTTTCTTTATTCAGCTCTAATTTTCTAACTTGGTGTGGGATCGTTTTGGTGTGGGGTTACACTGTTTTACTGTTCGGAGTGTTGCACAAATACTTTACACATTGCCTCTAAGTTAAGCGTGACTGCTCTGTGCCAAGTTACCAGGGGGCTGAGCACAGGTTAATTTGCGGTTTGCTTGTGCCTTACATTGAAAAGGATTGTTATTGCTGCTTGACCAGGGCTCACACTGAAGTCAACCAGTGACCCAATTTCTTACACTGGTGTTCAACAGTGAGGATTGGACTTGTATTTGTGCAGTGCATACAGTGATTTGGTGTACACTACCATCGCATATCTAAGACCAATTTGAGCTTAATTTCTCCCTGATTGGCCTTTTTAAGTTTTCAAAATGTTCTCTCTGTGCGTTGTGCCTGAATCCACCTCTATAAGTATGGAGTTTGAGCTGGCAAATTTAGAGTCCTACACTGTCACCACTGTCACTGTCAAGGAGTTCTGTAAGGAGGGGGGCCTTCCAGCCAAGAGCACAATCAGGAAAGTGGAACTGCAAAAGATGCAGAGGGCCTGGGAAGAAGTCCACCAATCACTTGCTACAGAAACTGAAGGAGATGATGAGTTGGACAGGCAAGGAGAGGATTTGGATTTCAATCCTGAGAGGCAGCAGCCTGCAGAAGGCGATGACTTGAGCCCTGATTTTGAGCTTCATGCCAGACCAGGGAGCAGTGCATCTTCCCGCAGTTTGTCTGAAGAGGAGTTGGCGGAAAGGAGGAAGGAGAGAGAGTTCAGGCAGGAAATGGCCACGCTCAGGATGAAGGAAAAGAAACTGGTCACGGAGGCAGTCAAGAAGAAGGCTGAGACTGAGAGGTCCATGGAGGAAAGGAAACTGGCCATGCAAGAAACTTGCTGGCTCAAGACCTGAGTCTTGGAACTGCACATCAAGGCCAGATAGGTAGAGTACTGCAGTGGTGGTAGCAGCATACCTGCAGGGTTTGAAGGAGACAAAAAGATCTTCATCTCCAAAGATCAGGTGCCCAGTTATGTGGTGGGAGATGGCACCAATAAATGGTTTTCTGCCTACAAGGTAGCCCTAAGGGTTCATAACATCCCAGAAGAGCACTGGGAGGTGGTTTTGTGGAAACACATGCCTACAGTAAGGTGGGACACAATTCTCAGAGGTTGGGGACCAAACCATGTACACTTCAGTGAAAGCTGTCTTGATCACTAAGTTTGGGCTTATCTCTGGGATGTACCACCAGAAGGTAAGGGACAGTCAAATGCTCCCAACCAGCACTGGGTAGATTTTGTGGACTACTCTAGCAAGGCACTGAGAGGTTGGGTGTGGGGAAGCAAAGTTAACGATTACAATGGGTTGTACAATCTAATCTTGAGAGAGCACATGCTCCATATTTGATACCCAGAGCAGTGCCAGCACCAAGTTGACAGCAAGCTCACTGACCCCGGGGCGGACGGCGGGGGCATACCACAAGGGTGGTCCCACCAGAATAAAGAGGGGGGAGAAAAATGTAAAAATAAGAAATTCTCACAAGACCCCCAAAATAATTCCCAAGAAACAGTGGTAATAAGTTACAGTCTGAGCCTAAAAATAAGGGGTTCTTTGATAAGCATACAGGGAGCATTGTACCCCAATGCACAGAGTGCTACCAGTATGGCACTACCAGGGCGACTCTAAATGTCCCAAGAGGGCACAGCACCACCACCAGTGGGCAGACACCTGGGTTAGTGAGTGTAGCGCTCGGGGAGGAAATACTCCCAGTTAGTTTTGGGGAGCAGATAGGGGTGACCCTAGTTTCCCTGTGGGATAAGGAGATGGTGCCAAAAGTCCATATGCCTGCCAATGCTTCTAAGTACAGGTAGTGGGTCACCATCAACGGGCAATAGGTGGAGGCTCTGAGGGACATAGGAGTCAGCATGGCTTTTGAAAGGTGTCTGCTGGTGTCCACAGAGCAGGCCCTCCCAAACACATTTCCCAAGCCTCATTCGCCAACAATCATGAGAGTGAGAGTCATCTATCGGTGGCTCTGGTTATCTTTGAGCACTCTAACAGTAGCTGTGAGCCCTGCCATGCCTGTTGAATATCTGTTGGGCAATGACCTGGAGCATGCTATCTGGAGGGAGGAAAAAATAAGGGCTGGCTGAGCTCGGCCCAAAATCTGGGGGCACCTATACTTGAAAAAAATTCAGTTTTCAGTTGGAACATGTGAAACACCCATGTTGTGTTTTGGCCTGTTTCCTGGTGCTGGGACTAGGCCTACTCACACAAGTGAGGTACAATTTTTATGGGGAGACATGTAGGAGCATAGATTAGTAGAACATGTGTTATTACCAGGTGGATTTTACTGCATTTGTGCCTTCCAAACATAAACCACTGTGTAAGATATTAGACATTTTGAAAAATACACTCTAAATCATATGCTAGTATGGGTACACACAAATTCAAAGATGTGCAAATAACCACTGCTCCTAAACTCCATATCTAGTGCCCATCATAGATACACATAGGTTACCTTGATACTCATTTTTCATTCTATATATTTTACCATAATAATTGGTCTATACTCGGTACACAATGAAAAACCAGCTCAGTCATTAGCTCTGGGTACCTCAGGTTCTTGGAGAACCTACAAACCCTATATATCCCCACAACAAAATGCTGTAGCAAACATAATGATATATTGCTTTTGTAAATTGGCCATTATGACAAAAAGTTACAGATGAAAATGTTGTCACAAATGGCAATTTTTTCCTGCTCATTTCTTTAGATAAACCTTGAGGGATCAACACATTTCATCCCTGGATGAATTCAGAATTGTGTCTACTTTTCATATATATATATAGCTTCCCTTGATTACCCATGGGTTTCACATTGGTTTCTACCCGAATTGGAAGTAGATTGAAAGCACAAAAAATAGGAAAAATGGGCTACTTCTTTGAAAAATGCTAAAACTGTGGCAAAAGATTAGGATTATTGAACATGGAGTGTTGTGGTACATCCAGATGCGGCCGCTAAGTGCTGTGTGCACATCCAAACCTCAATTCACTGCCAATTGTATAATCTCTTCCATTATGTGATTGGCTCTTTCAACTACTCCATTGTCTTTTGAGCTATACAATACCACAGTTAAGTGCTCGATACCCATTGGTTCAAAACATTTTCCCACCTGATGAGATCTGAGCTGGACACTATTCATTACCAAAAACTTGGGTGACCCCTGAGTGCCTTCATGAACGTATAATACTCCTATTTATATGGTAACTGTGGTATAAAAAAATAGTACTCTTACTGGCAGTTTGGGTTTTGTATATGGATCTCCAAACACAGATTTAGATTACATTATTATATTTAGAGGTGCAATGTTCAACAATCTACTACCAATCAGGTGTAACGTAGATTGAAATGATGGAATAATACTCTAGGGATGCACATTGTATTTTTACATCATGTTGGGAAATGTTAAGTCTTTGGTGTGTGTGTCTATTTTAAAACAATGGACATAAATGATGATGGGACGCATACATGAGCTGCATGTCGGGCACCTCTCTTTTATCGTCCACCGGGTATCCAATCGGTACATCAGTGTATGTTTACAAATTCATTCCATCTATCTTACGTCACTGGTGTGCACGTATGTCTTTGCATCGGAGGATCATTTATGGTATCTTATCTTTGGCTTTTGTGGCCATATAAATAGTGCAAATAGTGTAATGTTTTTTAGAAAATGATATATACATTGCGATTGATATTTTTTTGTATATATTGCAGCCTTGATAAAGTCTTGAAATAGAAGAAAAAACGTGTCAGCTTCCAGATGTGTTTTATGATCAAGATTATCAACAGCAGTTGAAGTGGTGAAACAAAAGTACCTAAACAACAAACATATGGACTGCTTCTGAAACTATTGTTGTAAGAAACAGAATTCTGAGTACTCCAGTGTTATACAATAATTAAGCATAATACACTTGGGGGCCTATTAGGATGGCGGGCGGACTTTAGTCTGCCCGCCATCCTCGCGGTGCTGGGACCAGCCGCCAGACGTGCGGCGGTCCCGCACCGCTGATTAGGATGCAACCGCCACCCTGGCGGTCGCAATCTGCATATTTGACATTGCGGCGGGT
The DNA here is from genome assembly GCA_963921515.1 of Calotriton arnoldi. Taxonomy (NCBI): domain Eukaryota; kingdom Metazoa; phylum Chordata; class Amphibia; order Caudata; family Salamandridae; genus Calotriton; species Calotriton arnoldi. The sequence continues at coordinate 553,713 of CAWUFW010001920.1, forward strand.
GCTGCTTACAGCAGCACCCGCCACAATGCCAAATGAGCATGTTGTGCATTCCCATGCACAACGTGGCAGGCACCGTGTGGTGCCTGCCACCTTGTACATGTAACTGCAGGGGAGTACCATGGGTACCCCCCAAGTGCACCTCCCACCCCCCACCCCCATCTGGGGGCCCGCAACGGGCCCCCAAAGCACATCTCTGCCAGCCTTTCCATGGCGGCATCACCACCATGGAAAGGCCTTTTGAAACACACATTCTAATATGGATGGCGGTGCCTGCCAGGCACGGCCACCATATTAAGGCCCAATTCTGCCCGGCCGGCAATCGGAACCATTGCCGACCGTCAGAAAAGCGGCGGATGGACTTTCCGTCCGCCGCGATACCCCGCCATAATAATATGGCGGGGGTAATTCAGGTTGGGATGGCGGGCGGATCGCCATCCTAATGACCCCCTTAGTTGGAAAGATGTCATCTATGACCAAAAAGTAAGTCAGCTCCATACTCAGATGGATCATTGGTCCCAAAAAATGCATTCATCACATTTCCTATAGATCAGTTTGAAAGTTTACTGGATACAAACATGTATATCCAATAATGTGAGACTTGCCTGTTTCTTTAAACACCATACACAATGCTACGTATGTGTCAATAGCATATTCCATAACAGTCCACTAACTGTATATTCTAAACCTTTTTTCATGCCCGATACACCCAACTGCCCCTGAGGTGCCAAAATGATCAGCTATATTCTCACATGTAGTCTCAGAACTGGATTGTCTACTCTAACCACCAACTCCTCCACTAAACTTAGTTCATCTCACACCTTGAAGTACTCACCGACCTCCTTCTGAACTCGATCTTCTCTGAGCCACCCTTTGACTATGTATGCCTGAAACACTGAACACACATAAGTATGCTGTCAGTTTTGCTCTACTTCATCTATAACCCAAAGCTTACAGCATCCTGAGATATCAGTATAAATATTCCTCCTGATCACTTTCCATGGGACATCTGGACAGGAAATCTCTCCTGGTATTCCTGCAACACCGTATATGTTTTATTTCAAAATTTTAAAAATAAAACTCTTGCATGTTTGAAAGCAGTCTAACTTGCCTTAGAAGTGTCCTATCCATACCACTGTCATAACTATCTAGGAAAACATATTTGACTGCACTCTGAGACATTAGTGTTAAATGTAGAACCTCAAGCTAACAACTGTTATTTGTTTTAGACTGGTACATCACACACAAACAAGCCACTTCTATGATGAGCCTAAATGTCATATGCGTATAAAATGTCACACATGAAGATATCTGAATTTTATTGATTTATTTCTTAATAGTTTGTTATTAAGGGAATCAAGAAGCACTCCAGCACTGACAGACAAAAACTTGAGGACCCACAAAAAGGAAAACTAGAGGAAAGAATTAGGTAACTGACTGACTAACAAATTACCAGTTTAATGATTTTGTAAACTGCAAATGAGATGTTTCTGCTCTAAGAGTGGTTGGCAGTAGATTGCAGGTCTTACTTGTTTGAACCGAGAAAGTCTTTCCCCTGGTTGTATTTTTGAACCTAGAATTTTGTATATATTTGCATTAGACAATCTAACAGTTCCTGAAGGCAGATACCTTTTAAGTTTAGATTGAAGAAACGTTGGCACATGATGATGTACTGCTTTGTGACAAATACATAAACATTTAATCCAGACCATTTGTTTGCCGCAGCTATCCAGTGGAGGCTTGCAAATGTGAAGATACAGAGTCATTAGACCCAAAAATCAGTCTAGCAGCCTCATAGTCTATCACTAGCAATTTCCTGGTCAGGTATCTGGGGAAACCTACATATACTGAATTCCAGTAGCCCAGAATCAGATGTGATAGCAGTATGAGCACTGCCTACCTGTTCACAGCAGATCAACTGTGTTTATCAGGTGTCAGTGGGGAACAGAGTGTTTTATTAGAAGGAAAACACAATATCAGTTAGGCTCAGCTCCTCCCATCACTGGATCCACTCTACACATAAGAGAGGTTGTTCCGGCATTTTGGTGGGACCCTTAGATAACCTGGTGTGGTGTGAAGGCCGGTCCTCCTTAATGGTCGATTCCTGGGGTTTATATAGGGTATTGAACATTGCCTTTCAGCCTGCATTGCAAAATCAAGTGGGGAGTTTCTAAAATCTGAGATGCAACCGGCCTAAACCAGCAAATTTAAAAAACGTCAACTAGAACTACATGTTTACTTTTCATATCTACTGTTAAACCTTGATAAGCAGATATTTACAAGTTTGTGTCAGACTTGTGTAGCCTAATGTAATAACAAATCAGTGTTTAGATAAAAATTACACTTTCACAAGTTCTAAGAAAGATAACGGTGTGCTGACTGTGGACCGAAGTCAGACAGGCTAACCTAATGTTTTAAAAATGGAGTATGACTTAATGGCTCACCACACTAACATGCATTTTGGGAACTCTTTCGGGCTATTTTTGTATCCTCATCAACATATATTACAAGCAGCACAGCTGAAATCAGAGATTCTTAAAAGGTGGGCCAGTGGACACACATAGTTATTAAACAGAGGACTAATCAATGAGTCTTCAGGCACCCCACACATCACCGTTTTTGGCAGCTGGCCTACTACACAACCAGTACTGTTTGATTTATGTCTTCTAGGAAGGACGTTAGCCAGGCCAAGATGCTTTGTGTTACCCCCATCTTTGTTAAACTAGGTTAGGAGACATTATCAAGTATGGGTGGCTGTGGATTTTGGGCCCTAGCTCAGCCGGCACCTGTTTTTATCTCCCTCCAGATAGCATGCTCCAGGTAATTGCACAACAGACATTCAACAGGCATGGCAGGGCTCACAGCTACTTTTAGAGCGCTCAAAGGTAACCAGAGCCACCGGTAGATGACTCTTACTCTCATGATTGCTGGTGAATATGACTTGGTGGAATGTGTTTGGGAGGAGCTGCTCTGAGGACACCAGCTGACACCTTACAGTAGTTATGCTGGCTCCTGTGTCCCTCGGAGCCTCCATCTATTGCCTGTTGATGGTGACCCACTACCTGTGCTTCAAAGCATTGGCAGGCGTATGGGCTTTTGGCGCCATCTCCTTATCCCCCAGGGAAACTAGGGTCACCCCTATCTGCTCCCCAAAGCTAACTGGGAATACTTCCTCCCAAGGGCTACACTCGCCACCCCGTACATGGACAACCATAACTATCCTTTATAAAGTGACTACACATTAAGAGCACTTTATGCTCACATAGTCCAAATACTAGAAAAGTAAATAAGGCATATAAGAAGGTATTCAATAACAGCATTTTCAAACCTTCATAAAGTGCAACGTGAGTGGTGCAATATGCAAAGCGCAAACAATGCATAAAATGGTCTCATAAATATAACCTTAAACAATAGCAGCATACAACAATAACTATCCTTTATAAAATGACAATGTGTATATCGCCAATATATCATCATTTTTTTAACTCACGTCACATTAAAGGCAATTTATGCTCACTTATTGCCAAACACTAGAGAAGCAGATAAGGCATATAAAGTGCTTATTCAATAACTACATATTCAAACCTTTGTAAAAAGCAATGTGCAAGGTGCAATACACAAAATACAGGCAATGCGTAAAGCAATCTTATAAATACACCATTAAGAGATAGCAGCATATACAGAGATTTAAAATGTGAGTGTCAAGATCCGAGAATAGAAGTTAAAGCCCTAATAAATATTCAAAAAGGGTTTAAAGACTTGGGAAATCTTATTAGAAATCATTTCTTTCCGAAGGGACAGAATACATTTACGGGCCTCCTAGATAGAATGGATGTTAAATATAGTAAACATAGGCCTTAAAAAATAACATTGAGCATTCTGTAGCACAGGCACAAAAACAATACGTGGTTAAGATCCTGAATATATAGCTAGCACAGCTCACATCTTCTGTCCCCTTTTCAGGGTTTTATCCAAAATGCCCATAATCAGATGTAGAGGAGCAAATTCAATCTCAGCAATAGGATCGACCTTCTGATCCCATGGGGCAAATTCCATACTAAGGCTTATCCCCCAGATTTCTCCCTCACACCACCTGATTAAGCTGATTTGACTGGCTTAGGGCAATATCTATGGCCAAGCTCATTTTGAACACTGAGCCCATTGTAAGAATTTTCAGAGCGGACTTGGGCATAAAAGAATCAATATTTAAGTTAAGCCCAAACATTTCATTGGCCCGCTCAAAAGACCTAAAGAACGCGGAACGTTCTTTCAATGGCTAAGCACCATTGTTTTAATGTTTCAACACTTAAACTCATTAAATACTGGGTTTTTGATTTATTGTAAACAAGGGAATCCCTCGCGATTGTGGATCAGGATATTTGGGTACTTTTTAATTAAACCTTCAGAGGCTTAAAGGGGCGTGTTCCAGGAACTATTAATACCTCTGGATTACATGACGTTTGATTGCCTAGGATTACTGCTATCCGGTAACTAGAAGTCCTTATTTGACAAACCTACGTTTTTTTGCAGCTTTGATTGTGTGTTACCATTTCCTGGAGTATGAAAGGTGTTCAATTTGCCTCATTTGAAATGTGACTAGCTAATTCATAAGAGATCTATTAATTATCTAAAAAACACTGGTGTGGCATGCTTTGGCCAGTATAAGCAGAATGCTTGCTATTAAACCTATATGAATTTATTTAATATTGCTACATCTTTGGCCAACATATTCGAATTTCTTATCCAAGAAGGACACAACACTGATACAAAACGGTGTGACAGAGGCATGAGGAAGGTGGCAACCATAGTAGACTCTGATAAACACCATCTCCAGTAAGACTCCTTCTCATAGTAGCAAGTGATCTGCCTCTTAAAAACAAAGGCCACATTATCTATTCCTACTAATAGAGTGTATTGGGAACTCATCTACTCATTTTTACTATTCACAGACCAATGAGAGTCCTGTAAGATAGTAAAAAATAGTTAAAAACAATATACATTTTTTATCTTCACAGTAGTTACCCTCAGGCACCTCCTCTCAAAATTTAATTTCTCAAAAACTACTAAACGGATTCACACCAAATCAGAAAATGCACAATCTGCGGGCCAAGATCTAGCTTCCTGAGAAATTATATGTAATTACGTTCAGCAGTTTTTGCTAAAACCTGTCTTAAAAAAGTCTATGGAAAATTAATGGAGATTTTGCGTTATAGGACCCCTGCTTTTTTTCCAGTCCCCACTTGATGGATCACCCCAAAGATGTCCAGGATTGAGCTAAAGTGGATGGAATTTAAAAAAAAAAATTTTGTGAACATTCGTCAAACTGGGACAAAGATATTAGTAAATCAAAAGCCGCTCTGTTAATGGAAAAGCAGACCTAATGGTAACTACCAAATGGAGACAGCCATTGGGTAATTTATATATATATTCTCCCCCAGCCTTTCCTGTGTTTGTGAAAAGAGGTGCTAGCAGTCTCCTATTTTGTGCAAAGTGTATTCACCAGACACCATCAGAAAGCTCAACATGTTTCAGCTACTATGTTGCTTTGCTCACTATAGCGAGTGCCCTCTTTGGATTACTTCTAAAACACCACATGTTACTACAAACAACAAACATAGAAAAATACTTTGACCTACATATGGACATTGAGCTTCCAATCCATGCTGAAACAATGATAATCACTGCGGTGAAACTGAATATTGCAAATGTACTATAGTTAAAATTTTGTACAATTAATAGTTCATTCATGACAATAGTAGTCCTGAATATAAAGTGATTAGAGCATACTAAAATCATATACTATTGGCTCATAATCCAAATTGCGCCCAGGTAGGCAATGTCAGTTAATAATTATCAGTTAAAATTATATATGAATCTATTTTATGCAGATGCACAACAACCATTAGTATAAAAACCATAAAGATCAAATGTCCATGATCAAATTTTTTTTGCACTTGATCAAAATCCACTGGTGCCTTGGTTAAGATTGTAATGTCACCTGCACATTTCAAAGCAAACACAAGAAGATAATGGACGGAGCGCTGAAACTTTTCAGACACTCACCCCCAGTCACAGATCTGGGTTGAATCCATCATCGTTTTTTATCTCACTTCGCCACCCCAGTTCAGACACAGCTATATGCAAATCAGTCTTGACCCTGTGCCTCCTGGGAACAGACCACCCCGAACTGCCAAGCCATATCTTCCCTGGACCGAAAACAAGCATTCAGGGACCGGTTTTGAGCTAACAGCCCTCTTCAGCCTGGCTAGCTTGAATCCAGTGGCAAAGTGAGCAAGGGACCCACGTCTGGGCATACCCTGCCAACGTAGGGCGAACAAAGCAAACACAGGGAGATAATGGATGGAGCGCTGAAACTTTTCAGACACTCACCCCCAGTCACAGATCTGGGTTGAATCCATCATCGTTCTTTAGCTCACTTCACCACCCCAGTTCAGACACAACTATATGCAAATCAGTCTTGACCCTGTGCCTCATGGGAACAGTCCAGCCCGAACTGCCAAGCCATGTCTTCCCTGGACCGGAAGCAAGCATCCTGGGACCGGTTTTGGGCTGACAGTCCTCTTCACCCAGGCTAGCTTGAATCCAGTGGCAAGGTGAGCAAGGGACCCAAGTCTGGGCATACCCTGCCAACTTAGGGCGAACAAAGCAAACACAAGGAGATAATGGACGGAGCACTGAAACTTTTCAGACACTCACCCCCAGTCACAGATCTGGTTTGAATCCATCATCGTTCTTTAGCTCACTTCGCCACCCCAGTTCAGACACAGCTATATGCAAATCAGTCTTGTCCTTGTGCCTCATGGGAACAGTCCAGCCTGAACTGCCAAGCCATGTCTTCCCTGGACTGGAAACAATCATCCTGGGACCGGTTTCGGGCTAACTGAACTGGGGTGGTAAAGTGAGCTAAAGAATGATGATGGATTCATCCCAGATCTGTGACTGGGGGTGAATGTCTGAAAAATTTCAGCGCTCCGTCCATCATCTCCTTGTGTTTGCATTGTTTGCCCTAAGTTGCGATCCGCCCGCCATCCTAATGACGCCCTTAGTTGGAAAGATGTCATCTATGACCAAAAAGTAGGTCAGCTCCATACTAAGATGGATCATTGGTCCCAAAAGATGCATTCATCACATTTCCTATCGATCAGCTTGAAAGTTTACTGGATACAAACATGTGTATCCAATAATGTGAGAATTGCCTGTTTCTTTACACACCATACACAATGCTATGTATGTGTCAATACCATATTCCGTACCAGTCCACTAACTGTATATTCTAAACCATTTTTCATGCCAGATACACCCAACAGCCCCTGAGGTGCCAAAATGATCAGCTATATTCTCAGATATAGTCTCAGAACTGGATTGTCTACTCTAACCACCAACTCCTCCACTAAACTTAGTTCATCTCACACCTTGAAGTACTCACCGACCTCCTTCTGAACTTCGATCTTCTCTGAGCCACCCTTTGACTATGTATGCCTGAAACACTGAACACACATAAGTATGCTGTCAGTTTTGCTCTACTTCATCTATAACCCAAAGCTTACAGCATCCTGAGATATCAGTATAAATATTCCTCCTGATCACTTTCCATTGGACATCTGGACAGGAAATCTCTCCTGGTATTCCTGCAACACCGTATATGTTTTATTTCAAAATTTTCAAAATATAACTCTTGCATCTTTAAAAGCAGTCTAACTTGCCTTAGAAGTGTCCTGTCCATACCACTGTCATACCTGTCTAGGAAAACATATTTGACTGCACTCTGAGACATTAGTGTTAAATGTAGAACCTCAAGCTAACAACTGTTATTTGTTTTAGACTGGTACATCACACACAAACAAGCCACTTCTATGATGAGCCTAAATGTCATATGCGTATAAAATGTCACACATGAAGATATCTGAATTTTATTGATTTATTTCTTAATAGTTTGTTATTAAAGGAATCAAGAAGCACTCCAGCACTGACAGACAAAAACTTGAGGACCCACAAAAAGGAAAACTAGAGGAAAGAATTAGGTAACTGCCTGACTAACAAATTACCAGTTTAATGATTTTGTAAACTGCAAATGAGATGTTTCTGCTCTAAGAGTGGTTGGTAGTAGATTGCAGGTCTTACCTGTTTGAACCGAGAAAGTCTTTCCCCTGGTTGTGTTTTTGAACCTAGAACTTTGTATATATTTGCATTAGATAATCTAACAGTTCTTGAAGGCAGATACCTTGTAAGTTTAGATTGAAGAAACGTTGGCACATGATGATGTACTGCTTTGTGACAAATACATAAACATTTAATCCAGACCATTTGTTTGCCGCAGCTATCCAGTGGAGGCTTGCAAATGTGAAGATACAGAGTCATTAGACCCAAAAATCAGTCTAGCAGCCTCATACTCTATCACTAGCAATTTCCTGGTCAGGTATCTGGGGAAACCTACATATACTGAATTCCAGTAGCCCAGAATCAGATGTGATAGCAGTATGAGCACTGCCTACCTGTTCACAGCAGATCCACTGTGTTTATCAGGTGTCAGTGGGGAACAGAGTGTTTAATTAGAAGGAAAACACAATATCAGTTAGGCTCAGCTCCTCCCATCACTGGATCCACTCTACACATAAGCGAGGCTGTTCCGGCATTTTGGTGGGACCCTTAGATAACCTGGTGTGGTGTGAAGGCCTGTCCTCCTTAATGGTCGATTCCTGGGGTTTATATAGGGTATTGAACACTGCCTTTTAGCCTGCATTGCAAAATCAAGTGGGGTGTTTCTAAAATCTGAGATGCAACCGGCCTAAACCAGCAAATTCAAAAAACGTCAACTAGAACTACATGTTTACTTTTCATATCTACTGTTAAACCTTGATATGCAGATATTTACAAGTTTGTGTCAGACTTGTGTATCCTAATGTAATAACAAATCAGTGTTTAGATAAAAATTACACTTTCACAAGTTCTAAGAAAGATAACGGTGTGCTGACTGTGGACCGAAGTCAGACAGGCTAACCTAATGTTTTAAAAATGGAGTATGACTTAATGGCTCTCCACACTAGCATGCATTTTGGGAACTCTTTCGGGCTATTTTTGTATCCTCATCAACATATATTACAAGCAGCACAGCTGAAATCAGAGATTCTTAAAAGGTGGGCCAGTGGACACACATAGTTATTAAACAGAGGACTAATCAATGAGTCTTCAGGCACCCCACACATCACCGTTTTTGGCAGCTGACCTACTACAGAGCCAGTACTGTTTGATTTATGTCTTCTAGGAAGGACGTTAGCCAGGCCAAGATGCTTTGTGTTACCCCATCTTTGTTAAACTAGGTTAGGAGACATTATCAAGTATGGGTGGCTGTGGATTTTGGGCCCTAGCTCAGCCGGCACCTGTTTTTATCTCCCTCCAGATAGCATGCTCCAGGTAATTGCACAACAGACATTCAACAGGCATGGCAGGGCTCACAGCTACTTTTAGAGCGCTCAAAGGTAACCAGAGCCACCGGTAGATGACTCTTACTCTCATGATTGCTGGTGAATATGACTTGGTGGAATGTGTTTGGGAGGAGCTGCTCTGAGGACACCAGCTGATACCTTACAGTAGTTATGCTGGCTCTTGTGTCCCTCGGAGCCTCCATCTATTGCCTGTTGATGGTGACCCACTACCTGTGCTTCAAAGCATTGGCAGGCGTATGGGCTTTTGGCGCCATCTCCTTATCCCCCAGGGAAACTAGGGTCACCCCTATCTGCTCCCCAAAGCTAACTGGGAATACTTCCTCCCAAGGGCTACACTCGCCACCCCGTACATGGACAACCATAAATATCCTTTATAAAGTGACTACACATTAAGAGCACTTTATGCTCACATAGTCCAAATACTAGAGAAGTAAATAAGGCATATAAGAAGGTATTCAATAACAGCATTTTCAAACCTTCATAAAGTGCAACGTGAGTGGTGCAATAAGCAAAGCGCAAACAATGCATAAAATGGTCTCATAAATATAACCTTAAACAATAGCAGCATACAACAATAACTATCCTTTATAAAATGACAATGTGTATATCGCCAATATATCATCATTTTTTTAACTCACGTCACATTAAAGGCAATTTATGCTCAGTTATTGCCAAACACTAGAGAAGCAGATAAGGCATATAAAGTGCTTATTCAATAATTACATATTCAAACCTTTGTAAAAAGCAATGTGCAGGGTGCAATACACAAAATACAGGCAATGCGCACGGCAATCTTATAAATACACCATTAAGAGATAGCACGATATACAGAGATTTAAAATGTGAGTGTCAAGATCCGAGAATAGAAGTTAAAGCCCTAATAAATATTCAAAAAGGGTTTAAAGACTTGGGAAATCTTATTAGAAATCATTTCTTTCCGAGGGGACAGAATACATTTACGGGCCTCCTAGATAGAATGGATGTTAAATATAGTAAACATTGGCCTTAAAAAATAACATTGAGCATTCTGTAGCACAGGCACAAAAACAATACGTGGTTAAGATCCTGAATATATAGCTAGCACAGCTCACATCTTCTGCCCCCTTTTCAGGGTTTTATCCAAAATGCCCATAATCAGATGTAGAGGAGCAAATTCAATCTCAGCAATAGGATCGACCTTCTGATCCCATGGGGCAAATTCCATACTAAGGCTTATCCCCCAGATTTCTCCCTCACACCACCTGATTAAGCTGATTTGACTGGCTTAGGGCAATATCTATGGCCAAGCTCATTTTCAACACTGAGCCCATTGTAAGAATTTTCAGAGCGGACTTGGGCATAAAAGAATCAATATTTAAGTTAAGCCCAAACATTTTATTGGCCCGCTCAAAAGACCTAAAGAACGCGGAACGTTCTTTCAATGGCTAAGCACCATTGTTTTAATGTTTCAACACTTAAACTCGTTAAATACTGGGTTTTTGATTTATTGCAAACAAGGGAATCCCTCGCGATTGTGGATCAGGATATTTGGGTACTTTTTAATTAAACCTTCAGAGGCTTAAAGGGGCGTGTTCCAGGAACTATTAATACCTCTGGATTAAATGACGTTTTATTGCCTAGGATTACTGCTATCCGGTAACTAGAAGTCCTTATTTGACAAACCTACTAAAGGTGTTCAATTTGCCTCATTTGAAATGTGACTAGCTAATTCATAAGAGATCTATCAATTATCTAAAAAACACTGGTGTGGCATGCTTTGGCCAGTATAAGCAGAATGCTTGCTATTAAACCTGTATAAATGTATTTACTATTGCTACATCTTTGGCCAACATATTCGAATTTCTTATCCAAGAAGGACACAACACTGATACAAAACGGTGTGACAGAGGCATGAGGAAGGTGGCAACCATAGTAGACTCTGATAAACACCATCTCCAGTAAGACTCCTTCTCATAGTAGCAAGTGATCTGCCTCTTAAAAACAAAGACCACATTATCTATTCCTACTAATAGAGGTAATTGGGAACTCATCTACTCATTTTTACTAATCACAGACCAATGAGAGTCCTGTAAGATAGTAAAAAATAGTTAAAAACAATATAAATTTTTTATCTTCACAGTAGTTACCCTCAGGCACCTCCTCTCAAAATTAAATCTCTCAAAAACTACTAAACGGATTCACACCAAATCAGAAAAAGCACAATCTGCGGGCCAAGATCTAGCTTCCTGAGGAATTTTATATAATTACGTTCAGCAGTTTTTGCTAAAACCTGTCTTAAAAAAGTCTAAGGAAAATTCATGGAGATTTTGCGTTATAGGACCCCTGCTTTTTTTTCAGTCCCCACTTGATGGATCACCCCAAAGATGTCCAGGAATGAGCTGAAGTGGATGGAATTTAAAAAAAAATATTTTGTGAAGATTCGTCAAACTGGGACAAAGATATTAGTAAATCAAAAGCCGCTCTGTTAATGGAAAAGCAGACCTAATGGTAACTACCAAATGGAGACAGCCATTGGGTAATTTATATATATATTCTCCCCCAGCCTTTCCTGTGTTTGTGAAAAGAGGTGCTAGCAGTCTCCTGTTTTGTGCAAAGTGTATTCACCAGACACCATCAGAAAGCTCAACATGTTTCAGCTACTATGTTGCTTTGTTCACTATAGCGAGTGCCCTCTTTGGATTACTTCTAAAACACCACATGTTACTACAAACAACAAACATAGAAAAATACTTTGACCTACATATGGACATTGAGCTTCCAATCCATGCTGAAACAATGATAATCACTGCGGTGAAACTGAATATTGCAAATGTACTATAGTTAAAATTTTGTACAATTAATAGTTCATTAATGACAATAGTAGTCCTGAATATAAAGTGCTTAGAGCATACTAAAATCATATACTATTGGCTCATAATCCAAATTGCGCCGAGGTAGGCAATGTCAGTTAATAATTATCAGTTAAAAAATCTATTTTATGCAGATGCACAACAACCGTTACTATAAAAACCATAAAGATCAAATGTCCATGATCAACATTTTTTTGCACTTGATCAAAATCCACTGGTGCCTTGGTTAAGATGGTAATGTCACCTGCACAGTTCAAAGCAAACACAAGAAGATAATGGACGGAGCGCTGAAACTTTTCAGACACTCACACCCATCACAGATCTGGTTTGAATCCATCATCGTTCTTTAGCTCACTTCGCCACCCCAGTTCAGACACAGCTATACGCAAATCAGTCTTGTCCTTGTGCCTCATGGGAACAGTCCAGCCCGAACTGCAAAACCATGTCTTCCCTGGACTGGAAACAAGCATCCTGGGACCGGTTTCGGGCTAACTGAACTGGGGTGGTAAAGTGAGCTAAAGAATGATGATGGATTCAACCCAGATCTGTGACTGGGGGTGAATGTCTGAAAAATATCAGTGCTCCGTCCATCATCTCCTTGTGTTTGCTTTGTTTGCCCTAAGTTGGCAGGGTATGCCGAGACGTGGGTCCCTTGCTCACTTTGCCACTGGATTCAAGCTAGCCTAGCTGATGAGGGGTGTTATCTCGAAACCGGTCCCAGGCTGCTTGTTTCTGGTCCAGGGAAGACATGGCTTGGCAGTTCGGGCTGGACTGTTCCCAGGGCCGGACTGGAAACGCAAACCAGCCCTGGCAATTGACTCGGGCCAGCCGCAAGGGGAGGGCTGGGGGGGGGTGCACGTGAAAAACAACGCAGCTGCTTTTGTTACGCGGGGCAGATATTGCAGCTAGCTGCAAAACCGGCCTCCAGTAACAAAAAGAGCCCCCCAGGGGTCGAAAACCGGCCCCCACCCTGGTGGCCCACTGGGGAAGCACCCGGTGCCCGCTACGGCCAGTCCGGCCCTGACTGTTCCCTGGGAGGCACAGGGTCAAGACTGATTTGCATATGGCTATGTCTGAACTGGGGTGGCGAAGTGAGCTAAAGAATGATGATGGATTCAACTCAGATCTGTGACTAGGGGTGAGTGTCTGAAAAGTTTCAGCGCTCCGTCCATCATCTCCTTGTGTTTGCTTTGTTCGCCCTAAGATGGCAGGGTATGCCCAGACGTGGGTCCCTTGCTCACTTTCCCACTGGATTTAAGCTAGCCTGGCTGACGAGGGGTGTTATCCCAAAACCGGTCCCAGGATGCTTGTTTCCGGTCCAGGGAAAACATGGCTTGGCAGTTCGGGCTGGACTGTTCCCATGAGGCACAGGGTCAAGACTGATTTGCATATGGCTATGTCTGAACTGGGGTGGCGAAGTGAGATAAAGAATAATGATGGATTCAACCCAGATCTGTGACTGGGGGTGAGTGTCTGAAACGTTTCAGCGCTCCGTCCATCATCTCCTTGTGTTTGCTCTGTTCGCCCTAAGTTGGCAATGTATGCCCAGACGTGGGGCCCTTGCTCACTTTGCCACTGCATTCAAACAAGCCTGGCTGATGAGGGGTGTTATCCTGAAACTGGTTCCAGGATGCTTGTTTCCGGTCCAGGGAAGACATGGCTTGGCAGTTCGGGCTGAGCTGTTCCCATGAGGCACAGGGTCAAGACTGATTGCATATGGCTATGTCTGAACTGGGGTGGCGAAGTGAGCTAAGGAATGATGAAGGATTCAACCCAGATCTGTGACTGGGGGTGAGTGTCTGAAAAGTTTCAGCGCTCCGTCCATCATCTCCTTGTGTTTGCTCTGTTCGCCCTAAGTTGGCAATGTATGCCCAGACGTGGGGCCCTTGCTCACTTTGCCACTGGATTCAAGCTAGCCTGGCTGATGAGGGGTGTTATCCTGAAACCGGTCCCAGGATGCTTGTTTCCGGTCCAGGGAAGATATGGCTTGGCAGTTCGGGCTGGACTGTTCCCAAGAGGCACAGGGTCAAGACTGATTTGCATATGTCTATGTCTGAACTGGGGTGGTGAAGTGAGTTAAAGAATTATGATGGATTTAACCCAGATCTGTGACTGGGGGTGAGTGTCTGAAAAGTTTCAGCACTCCGTCCATCATCTCCTTGTGTTTGACCTGCACAGTTCATTCATAATTCTTAGTCCTTCCAGCTATATGTGCAGCTAAATGCAGAAACTTAGCACATAGTATTGTACAACTGTAGATCCAAAAGACTAATTAAGGACAAGTGGTGAAATTTAATTTATGTAACATTTCATAATCATCATCATCATAAAAACTTTATTTCGGCCTGTATGGCTATAAAAGCACAAATAAAAATACAATATATTACATACAGCTCGTACAAGATATCCATTGAGCTTTGTGAGGCCGAATAGTACATTAAGAAAATGAAATTCCAGTCTGGTTTTTGGTTAGCGAGATCGACTACCCCTCTCACTAGCCTTACCACAATTTTAAGAGGCGTAAGATGCTTGTACAATATACGTACAACATGTGGCCGTTACATCAACCAAACGATAGAGATCAGTAAAATGCATGTGCATAGACAGTGGGGTTGCTTTAGCAAAAAGTCATCTTCGTTCGAATATGAATCTCATTAAAAAGTGCATGTGCAAACCTTTAAACAGCATGGTGACGGTTGCAATATTTAAAAAGGCAATGTCAATAAAGTGCATAAGCCGTATCTCGGCAGGAAGATAACCATTATAATAATCCTATATAATTCAATGGAACCTCTAACTTGGCTTACAGTTCCTGAAGAAAAGAAAGTGCACGTGCAAAGCTTCAGCAGTGCGGAAGTTTTTGCTTTAAATTTAGGCCACACATTCTAAAATGCATATACAAAACTTGGGTGGTGCAGAGATCAATGCAATCACGGAGAGGAACCAAGATATTTTAAAACTGTGAAGGTAACCCACACCTGCCAGCATTCTCAACACAGACAACTAGTTAAAAACAACGATTGATGGAACACTTGTCAGATAAAATAATAATTCAACATGAAAATCATCAATTGGTTTCATTCAATTTAAAAAGAGAAAGAATGGGGCCCAATTTACGTGATGGATGAAAATGAGCTGGGCAGACCTACGAGTTCTTCTTTAGGATAGCTCTGCGAGTAGCCCACATGGAGAATAAAAAGCGTGAGATAGAGAACACAATGGGCATATCAATATCATATTTAAATAGCCTAAAAACCTCACTACAATGTCTGGACCCCAAGTTTCTACATAGCTGTAACAATCAATGGATCCTTGCCCTCCTATAACCTTGACAGAAAAATAACACATGTCTTTCTATCTCATCTGCATTCTCACAAGCTGGACAAGCCGGACTGGGAGAACCCGCCCACTTTTTAGTAAATGTACGCAGCGGGATCACCCGGTGTCTGAATTCCAGATATAGCTTCTTGGCGAGGAGCGGCTGGATGTCATCCAGAACCAATTCTAACCTGTATTGGTCTTTTACTTCCAGACACCAAAGGGTCAGTCGACCAGATGTCGACCTCCTCTGTGGCTGGGCGAGTTGATGTTCTCTATAACTCTCCATCAGGACCTTTCTAGTGGTTGCGTGGCAGGTTTCTTCTGCATTGTTCCACAGGTTACCCCTCCCCATGGCCTCACAGATATTCCTAATATATGCCAACCATGGCAGTTTTCCCACACCTAGAAGGCTCATAACTTCGCTCAGCTCTTCCCTGTATGGAACCAATTCAGGAGTGCTCCACAGGCATCGCCAAAATAAAAGAGGTCTGAGAGCTACTTCTTCGGCGATAGGTCTGATTCTGAGGTCCATTCTAAGAGGAGTTAATGGGGAGCTAGAGGGAAGACCCATAAGTTGCCTAGCGAAGGAATTCTCAGTATGCGATAGAGGGCCTGGTGAGCAATGGCCCCAGATTTCAGCTCCATATAACACAGCGCCCCCAGCCTGTACTTTATAAATTTCCACCGCCAGGCCAACCAATTTATGGGTACAGCTTCTATATACCTTTGAGATGCCCCTGCTGTCTGGGCCAACTTCAAACTTGCTTTCTTTATTTGTGCACCCCAGTCCCTTTTCTCAGTAAGCGTGATCCCCAAGTACTCAAAAATGGATACCCTCTCTAATGGCCTCCCATCTAAGTGGGGATTTGGGCGGGTGCTATTATTCACATTAAATATCATACACTTTGTTTTTTGGAGATTGATCTCCAAACCCCGATTTCTAAAGAAAACACTAAAGATGTCACGGGCCCTCTGAATTCCCATAGGGGATTTTGAGAGCAAGAGGGTGTAATCTGCGAACATCATGGCTGGTATTTTACGGTTTGCTAGCCTGGAGGCATCAATGTCCTTCCCAGCAATCAATGACTCAATTAGGCCGTTGATGAAAAGGGAGAAAAGGGTCGGGCCAAGACGCAGCCTTGGCAAACACCTCTCTCTACTAACAAAGGGGCTGAAAGTTCACCATTTTTGCCACACCTAATTTGTGCGAAATTGCCTTCATGTAAGTGTTTCAACTGATGACAAAGATACTCAGGTACTCCCATATCCAACAAAATTGCCCATAGTTTATCCCTCGGAACCAGATCAAATGCAGATTTAAGGTCCACAAATATTAAATAGAGGCTGCCACCCTCTATACACACAGTTTTCCAATATAATTGCAGCCTAAAGATTTGATCGGTTGTGGAGATCTTCGCTCTAAACCCGGCTTGGAGGGGGGTAAGAACATTATGCTCCTCCATCCAGGTCTGCAGTCGCCCCATTAGCACATGGGCACATATTTTCTGGCTTACATCTATGAGGCTAATAAGGCGATAGATGGCAGGGATGAGCGGGGAGCCCTTTTTAAAAATTTGAATAATTTCGGCCCCAGCCCAGGTGGTAGGAAACGCTATGCCCTGTAAGATGGCATTAAACAAGGACCACAAAAAGGGGGCCCAGACGGTGGGCTCAGAATGAAAGAGGTCCCCAGGGATCTTATCCAGCCCTGGCGCCTTAACTGGTGTTATCTTGCCCAATGCATCAGTGATCTCCTTAAGGGAGAACAAAGGGATGACTAAGGAAGTTGGCTCTGGGGGGCGGGGGTAGGAGTGTTAGGCACTGGCCCATCATCATCCTCTGCCCTTAGGTGTAAGGATTAAAAATCTGCTCTCCAGACATCCTCCCCAATGTTGGGTTTAATAGCCGATTTACCTTCTAGGGATCCTGAGTTAATCACATTCCAAAATGCCCTCATGTCATGATTGTTTAGGGCACTTCTAAGAGAATCCCATTTTTGGCACTCCCAGCTACTTTTTGCCTTTGCAATGGCATTTTTGTAGACTGCCCTTGCCACCTTAATTAATGACCTGCCATTGGCTTTAATGGCGGCTATAAGAGCAGACTTAGCTGCACCACAGCATTCATTGTACCATGGGTGACGAGGTTTTCTAGTCAACCTAGGACTTTTATTAGGGTGAAAAATAGTTGCCATAGTGGAAAGTAAATCTTGATGGTTATTAAAGATTTTAGTTTGAGAAATAAGGGTGCCATTGGTCACTGCGAGTTGGTCCGCAACCTCAAGAAATGGGGTGATTGCTTGGTATAGGGAGGCCAGTTTTTCTTGCGATTGGGAAAGTTCCCCCAACTAACTCTCCTCCCTCCATCAGACAGTGTTAATCTAGGGTCAGGTGGTGATGATGTTTTGGATACGTTCTCGGCACATGGCAAAATTACCTCTAGAACAAGAGCATTATGATCGCTGTCGTGATGGGGGATTATCTTAAAATCTAATACCCTATGCCAGGATTTGGTGTCTACCAAGATGTAATCTATAATCGAGGCATGCCCTGGTATATTGAAGGTGTACTTCCCTGGGGTATCAGATATTGTACGGCCATTGCATGCTCTTAGTGAGAGATTCAATGTGAGGGTATTCATCTGCAACACCAGCGGAGTCCATGCCCGTATAGGCAAAATGTTGGGCTCTGGAATAGCGCAGTATGAGTCCTCCTCACTGGGGATGCCTGTAGCCAATCCATTCAAGGGTTCAAACTGGCAATTAAAGTCCCCACCTATGATTACCCAAAAATTGTCAGGGATTGTTAAGAGAAAGGTGGTCAATTGGTCAAGGGTAGTTGATTCTTGGCCATAACAGGCTGGCCGTGAGTAGACATTAATCAGGGCAATTCTGACCTTTGTGGAAAAGGTCAGGAAAATACAGAGGATATCTCGTTATGAGGTCTGTATCTGTTTTGCCACACAGCCCTGGTGCACACCAACCCAGATGCACAGTCCCCCAGGTGCCCTTCCCCTGCCCCCATGGGTAGCTAAAATGCTAAATGACGCATAGCCCAGTCTGTGTGTGTCCACCCTAGCCCAGGTTTCCTGGAACATGCAGATCTCGTGTTGTTCTATAAATAGCCCCCACTCTGGGTTATCGAATTTGGAGGTGAGTCCAGCTATGTTCCAGGAAAGAAACTGCAGGCTAGATGGGCCCACACCATTAGCTGGACTATGGGACTGAATGTGACAGTCCTTTGTGTGGCCCAGGGGTAGTTGTTTGATCCCCTCCGGACCCAACGTCCTTGGGCCAGTGCTGGATTTGTGGTGGCCAACTTGGGTAGGTAGGAGCTTTACAGCTACCGGCTGATCAAATTTGGTTGCCTGTAGACCCTATCGGGATAGCTGAGGCAATGGAGAACTAATGGATGCCTTCTTCTGTTTTCCACTTTCAACTCCTCTCTATCCACCCAAGTGTGCCATCACCTGTGCCCCTTTATGTTTCCAGATCCCTCTCCCCTGTGCGGACTCCCCCTGCTGGTGTGTGCCCCCAACAATCTCCTTTTGGCGGGTCCGTGTATTGGACCCTCCTCAAGTGGGGGTCCAATACACGGAAGTCAATCTACTGACTCTAGGGGACTGTATCTGTTTGATACTGGTAGATTGTAAAATAATGGTCTTGGTTTGTCCTAACCCAGAGTAGCATATTGCTTATTCTGAATCCACACCCCCCTCTCATGACCATCTCTTCTATTGTGGGGCATAAACCCTGGTTGAAAAAGGTAACCCAGGGGAAAGGATCCAATGCCCCCCTTCTCCCTTTGGTGGCTGCGATCTAGGAGAGTTTCCACAACCATTGTGTTTCTGAAGTTTATCACTACACAATCCCCAGGGACATCTTTTGGCCTCCAACCCACCCAACCCACCCTGCGCGTCAGGAGAATTTCATTTGCATCTTTGTAGCAAAATTGCATATGTTTAGCTAACCAAAAGATGAATTTGTTTTTTAGATCAAAGTGGGATTCCCTACACCCTTTTTTCAGCTCAGGGACTCCTGTTAGTACGATTACCTAGGGTGTTGAGGCCGGGGGAAGATTAATGCATGGCAGGACTGACCCAGTTTCAAGGGTCAGTCCAGCCACGCGCCGCCCCTGTGATTGGACTCTTGTTGGGGGAGATCATATACTTGCGGCCTTACTATAGGAGGCCTAATAATGTTTCCTATCTCTGCCCCTTGGGTAGGCCCCTGACAGTAGGTGCTGTCATCTGTTCCTGGTGTCACTGGGTTACTCGAGCGTTTACCTGCGCCCTCCTGGTTGATATGATTAAACCTAGTGGTGATCGTTTTGTTTGTTGCTAGGGGTTCCGACCTAATGGTGAAAGGGGCTGGTTGTGGATTCGCAAGCTGTGCTGACCCAGCCCCCCTTAAAATTACCTCTGACTTGCCAACCCACAAATCAACCAATGTCGAAAGCTTGTCTACCTGCTCCAACTTATTATCATGTTCATCCTTCACAATGGTCCTTATTTGGACCTCTAAGTCCACCACCAGATTAGTCTCCCATACTGGCTGCTCCACGCCTGCTTGAGATAGAGCCCCTGGCCTGTCCTCACCAGAGTCACCAATCATTACGTGGTCCACGGGTTGTTTTTTGCGTTTGGATCCCTCGGTTGCAGCGGGTTTGTGTTTCCCTTTTTTAGGATGGGCACCCTCCTGGTGCGATTCAGCAGTATGTGTCACACAACCCATTGCAAGTGTCCTTGGATTGAATGTTGGAGAATCCTGGGCCAAAGCAGATGGGTAACTTGCAGGATCATGGTTGGTGTGGGGTAGGGCTAAATCCGGAGTTAGTGATCGGCGCCTTTCGGTCAGTTCAATTTCCGTGGCAACTACGCCAATTGCCCTCTGGAGCATTCTATCGATTGAAGTTGGTTGAAGGGAAGATACAGATTGCAAGGATGCCATTTGAATTTTCCCCACGCAATTGCGCTTTCCCATATTTGCAGGTGGCGTATGAGAACAACCCAGTCCTTTTTAATGGCTATGGCCGCGGTTGGGCTTCTTAATAATTCGTGTTGGCGGTGATTACCCAGTGCAAAAGTCAAAATATGGTTTAAAAAAACAAACAAAAAAAACGGACAACAACGTGGGCAGCCGCAGGGAAATAAAGCTGCTTACTAATACTGGGGCAGCAGAACGGTCAAACAAAATGATAAAATCACTGACCTTATCTCTACTGCCAAATTAGAACCTTATGCCCAGGGATCTCCGATGTCAGGGCTCAGAGAGGTGGCTCAACCCGGCCTCCTCCGGGATCTGATGGGCGCAGACGGGCCCGCCCTTGGTCCGGGCTTCGCCCGGGTGCGGCCCAGGCACAGTATGGGTGCGCGTCAGTATTTGGGCGCCTGGAGGGAAACGTCACCTCCAGCGCCTTGCGCAGAGGCTGCTGGGGGACTGAGTCCCACCCCAGCTGTGTGAGGCACTGAAGGGTCTTGGTGCAGGGCAAGGGTTTCAGACGGCCCGCATTGTGTCCTTCCTGCTCCTCTCCTCAAAGAAGGCGGAAGGCAGCGTTGGGGCTTAGACAGCCCTTGTGGTAAGTGAAAGGCAGCGTTGGGGCTTAGACAGCCCTGGTGGTATCCCACGCTGCAGGGGTGCGCGTCAGAATTTGGGCACCTGGAGGGAAACGTCACCTCCCGTGCCGTTCGCAAAGGCTGCTGGGGGCCCGAGTCACACCTCAGCTGTGCGAGGCACTGAAGGGTCTTGGTGCAGGGCAAGGGCTTTGACGGCCCGCGTTGAGTCCTCCCTGCTCCTGTCCTCAAAGAAGGCGGAAGGCAGCATTGGGGCTTAGACAGCCCTTGTGGTAAGCATAATTGGACATGCATTTCCGCATCTATATTCAGACCCTTAGTTTCCTGTGTATTGAATTCAATGATGTACCTACTTTCCAACCTACTCATTGCTCTCTTTTTATCTCCTCCTTCCTTGGCTTGGATATACTATCTATGACACTATATCGGAGAAGTTCTCTGTTTCCCTGGTGTGGCTGCTAGAATTGCCTTGCAACATGATATGTACTGTCTTGGTTTTCAGTGGCTCTCAAATGCTGTAATATTCTTTTATGCACCAGCAGTTTTGTACTGCCTATGTATCACTTTAGATAGGGACACTCAAGTATAAGGACTACTAAGTCACCTCGACAACTATTACGATTTCTAAGGTATTTCTTGGTGTCAATCAAAGGATTATGAAATGACTTTCTATTTACTCCATGTTTATCTACTTTGCATCTCATACATTCAAAGAAGCCCTTCCCTTCCTTCAACCAGCCACCTGTTTCCTTCCCTCAGATGTCACAGTGCACTAATGTATCTCGCATAGAGAGTGGTTTGCGAAAAGTCGCTGCCGATTTATTCATAATTTTGTCCCCTTTCACTGGATCGCTCTTCAAAACCGGCCAGTATTTGTGTAAAATATTTCTTACATGCTTGTGTACCTCACTATATGTGGTTATAAACCTGTATGTATTTATATCAGTTCCAGATGTGATTTTTTTCTTCCTCCCTTTGTCTGTCTTGAAGAGTATATCCTCTATTTTCAGGATTTTTAACCCTGTCAGCAGCCCTATACAGGGTTGTTTCTTTGCAGCCATGGTCCTCTGCAATGCCTCTTCCCTAGCTGCAGCTGACAGTGCCTCATTACTGCTATTTCTTTTGACTCGTTGGAGCTTAACGTATGGTATGCTGTCTTTTAGGATGAAAGCTGTCTGCATGTAATAGGCTGTTTCCACGCATGGTTGTCCTATACTGCTTTGCACACGCTCTCTGGTTATTATCATTACTTCAAAATTTAGGAAGACCACTGATGTATGACTAATGTTAGCTGTAAACTGGAGGTTTAGACAGTTCCTGTTAGAACTGAGATTTCTGGTTGTCAGAGTATGCACCCTGTACAAGCAGAAACCCCCACCCTAGTCAGAGTACACACACTAAAAGATAACATGTGCTCACCCCCTGGTAGCTTGCACAGAACAGGCAGGATTATCTAAAGAGGCAATGTGTAAAGTATTTGTGTAACACACACAGTAACATAATGAAAACCCCACAAAAATCCTCCAGGTTTAGACAAATAGATTACGTTTTTATGAGTAACACAGGAGCAAAATGACAAAAATCCAATAAGTAGAACAGGAGTTATGAATTTCTAAAGAATACATTAAAATGTAGTGCTTAGAAACAAATAATGCTCAGGGGTTACTTGAGGTCACACTGGAATGGGGTAGATCCAAATTTCAGGCCGACTGCAATGGAGGGCAGGCCTGCTAAAGGTCTCATGCAGGTCCCGCTGAAAAAGTACTTTGGATGGAGGAAGCATTGACTTCCAATACTCAATGCATCGGTTCTGATCCCTGCAGGTGATGAAGGCTTCGTCGATGAACCCCTTTACGATGCAGGCGATGCGTCGTCGTCAAGCCCCACTGTCTGTCGTCGTCAAGCCCTGCAGTCTGTTGAAGCAATGTCGTCAATCAGCTCCTGCTTCGGCATCGAAGGGCAATGCATCAGTTACGGTTGGCACAAGTTCATCACTGCGTCGATTTTTATGGTTTTGCACAGAAGAAGCTCTCTTTGCGGGCCCAGGACTGGATTGGCACCACTTGGCAGGGCAGGACTCACAGATGGCAGAGTACAGGTGCTGTTGCAGTGTTGAAGGAAGTCTTTGGTGGCCCTGAGACTTCGGAACAGGGGGCAAGGCAGCAACCCCTCAGAGTCACTCTGGGTTCACGTGAGATGGGCCCAGTTCTTTTCCTCAGCAGGGCAGAGATCAGCAGGCAGGAGGGCAGCACAGCAGAGCAGGAAAACAGTTCTTCCAGAGCAGCAGTCAGGCAGAGTGGCAATGCTTGCAGGATAGCACTCTTTACTCCTGGTTCTTCACAGGTCCAGCAGTGTACTGTCTTGGAAGGGTCGGCCCCAGTAATTATACCCTGTTGTACCTTTAAAGCAGGGGACTTTGAAGTGCACACAGGTCCTTTCTTCCCAGCGCTGGCTCCAGTTTATCAGTAGAGGTAATCAGCCCTTTGTGTGGGAAACAGGACACTGCCTATTCAGGTGTAAGTGTCAGCACCCCCCTCTCTTCCTGCCCAGGAAAAGCTATCAGAATGCAGATAAATGCAGATGAGTTATCTGTCACACCCACCCTTCCTGTGTTTATGGCTGTCTAGAGGGAATGTACAAAGTGTAGCTGTCACCCACCCCAGATGTGTATTGGACACAGGCTGCAGGCTCACAGAGCAGTAAGAGCAGAGAAATGCCCACTAAAAGTGGCATTTTCTAAAATAGTAATGTTAAATCCAACTTTACCATTAAAGTGGATTAATCATTAGCATTCCAAAGAAATAAAACATGATGCAACTACTCCTTTCTGATCAGGAATTACAACCTAGAATTGTTTTAAGGAATTCCCAATGCTAACCTATGAGAAGAATAGGTATCACAGTAGTGAAGAATGAATTTGGGTGTTTGTCACTACTAGGACATGTAAAACCCAACAGTGCATGTCCTACCTTTTACCAACACAGCACCTTGCCCCATGGGCCACCTGGGGCCTACCTTAGGAGTGACTTATGTGTAATTAAAGGGGGGTTTAAAGCTAAGCAAGTAATTTTAAATGTCAAGTCAAAGTGGCAATCAACTGCACACACAAGTCCTGCAAAGGCAGGCCTGAGACAGGTTTGAAAGGCTACTTGTGTAGGTGGCACAATCAGTGCTGCAAGACCACTAGTATCATTTTGGTTACAGGCCCTGGATATATGGTATACCACTTTACAAGGGACTTACGGGTAAACTACATATGCCAATTGTGTGTACACCAATGTTACCATGTTTAGGAGAGAAGTACATGCACTTTAGCACTGGTCAGCAGCGGTAAAGTGCTCAGAGTCCTAAAGCCCAAAAAAATAAGGCCATGAAAAGAGGATAAAGAAGGTAAAAGGTTTGGGGTGACCCTTCAGAGAGAGCCATTTTCAATAAGTTCCTATTGATAGTAGTTACAAATTCCTCAGCTGTTTTCTGAGTGTCTTTCCATACCACAAACAAGGCATCTATATTTCGCAACTACAGTATAATGTGGTGAGACTTTTTTTCAATTTGGGTGCCATGGGTCACCTATTCCTCACATGAGCCTATATGCAAATTACCATAGCTGGGTGTGAAACAGGCTCCCATAGTAGCACCTCTTTTCTGTTTAAACCATTTGTTGTTAAATATTAAAAATATTCTAGTTCTGTCAGAATCCCACCATTTCTAGCAACATGGCACAAATGCTGCAGGGGTTGTGACCTCAGATAGTGTCTTTTTGCACGAAGACTATCATTGTGTTTTATAGTGGTGTAAAGGGAACATACATCTAATGTCAAGAGAAAGACATCCTCCACACTGATGTCAAAGATGTGTCTAAGGAAATCAGATGTGTCCTGTAAATAGGGTGGAAAATTCTCTATTGGGAATGTAGCTGTCAATATACTTAGATGTGTTATCAAGTAAGAGTCCTATTGCTGATATAATGGGTCAGTCAGTCAGTCAAACCACTTTATTCGGTTAATAAAAACCATAAAAGTACACAACATATATCACATTATACAACACCATATAATATATAAAAACATTTAAAATCCGAATACTCAGTACATGTGGCGATATAAAAAGATATACAGTCACAAAAACAAATTTCCTAAAAATACTTAAAAAACACTAACAGGCAATAATTCATATATAGCAGTGTAAAATCTATAAACATCAATAATATATTAATAACTCATTCAATATTTGATGTGCTATAACGTTTTCCTAAGGCGTACAGCTGCAACTAAAAAACTTGCAATGTTAAAAATCTCCCATGGGTCATTGAACAGTTGCAAATAAAAAAGAGCGGGTCTGACCTGTATAAAACCTTTTCTCCTCGGAATTGGAACTAGGAACCTCCTGCGAATGACACTAAAATGCTCACAGAACATTATAAAATACATAGTGTCCTGGATTGAAAAATTTTCGCATGTACAAGGACCTAAATCACACGCCATACTCCAACCTTGAGAATTTCCTAAAAGAATATGAATTAAGTTAAAATGAAACCTTGTTAAAAGCTGGCGGTGGTAGGGCTTTGTGACAATTTTCAAATATGGCTCAATCACGGGTGAGGTTCTTAGCAAGAAATAGGCTTTTACTGAGGATTTCTTTAACTCCTTCTCCTCCCTCTCAGCCACCATCAAGTTCAGGAATTGTGTTCTGACCCATGTCACATCCTCTTTTCTTATTTGATCTGGGAGGGTAAATAAGTCAAGGTGCCCTAGTTTGCTTAAAATGTTCTTTACATAGTGTAACCATGGGATGCTGCTCGCTTTGTCCAGGGCCACACAGTCCCTGATAATCTGATGATTAAGAGTTAACTCGGGGTTAAGCCAGGTATTTAACCAGCAACTCACTGGGGCCAACCTCAACAAATCTGACACGTAACTAGCCCCAATCTCTTGATGTATTATAAATGTGGAAGTGGACTGTGGAACAGACAGGAGGGAGCGTAAACATTTATTTTCAACTATCTGTACCCCTTCTCCTGACTTATAGCCCCAGAGATCAGAACCATACAGAGCGATAGCCATGCATTTGGACCTGTAAATGTTAAGCATGACTGCGATTGGCTTGGCCCCCAGCCGTTGAGCAAAGCCATGAACAGCAGCCATCAAATTCTTTTTCACTATTTGTTGGGGGGCCCATGTCCCCTTCTCATCAAATAAAACCCCCAGGTAGTTAAAAAAGGGCACCCTAGATAGCTCAACACCTTCACAGTAAAAGGATTTTACTTTTTTGTTTTTCTGACCCATAGACATCGTTTGGGATTTCGCTATATTCACTACAAGATCCAGAGATTTCATGTAAGCCCCAAATGAATCCAATAACCTCCGAAGCCCTATTGGTGTGCGGGCTAATAAGACAGCGTCATCCGCGTATAGGAGCATGGGAACTACCATGCCCCCTATTCGTGGAATATCCTGGCTGGCAGTTTCAAGGGATTTGGCTAAGTTATTAATATATAATGTAAAAAGTAGGGGCGCTAAAATGCAGCCCTGTCGCACCCCTCTGCTAGATTTAAAGTGCCTTGTGCATTTTCCTTCTTGATTAACCCTTATATTGACATGGAGGTCCTTGTGCAAATCAGCCAGAAGGTAAACCAGACTTGGTTCAATTCCCATGTCTAGCAGGATCAACCACAGCTTCGACCTATTGACCAGGTCAAAGGCCGAGCTGAGATCCATGAACGCCAGGTGTAATGACCCCATTTTGGCTAATGTATATTTCCCAGCTAATATGTGTAAATTTAAACACTGATCCAGGGTGTTCCTCCCTTTTCTAAAACCGTATTAAAAATTAGTTAAAACCTCATTTTCATTCAGCCAATCCATTAATTTAGTTAAAATAACCCTCCCTAAGACTTTTACTGCTGATATAATGGGTCTTCCTCGGAGGCTAGATATTAGGAGAGTCTGTGCGCCACCCTCGTTCAGAAGCTTGGGAGCATTTCACCGGGAAGGATTAGCACATAAATATATATCAGAGAGTGACTGCATCCACTGTGTTTGTTTCAAAGGAACAGGCATGTAATATGTTAGGATGTCTCTATACACTTTAGGGAATACTGGTGAAGTGAACCTGCCAGAGGATGTTGATTTTGCATCACAGGCAACTAGACTACAATAAAACAGAGAGACTGAGACAATCATGGTAACGCAACAACTAGCAAGTAACAAATGTTTTTATTTAAGTAAGCATTATGAACTGCTCAAGTTTCATTAGCCAGGGCTCAGTTAAAAAATTGCTACGTTTAGGAAAAGGAAAATGATACTGTATACAAATGGACTGTGCTTCTGCATACTCTGACATTGTTTGCCTTGGGTGCAGGGTTGAACCACAGAGCAGGGCCATGGAATTTTTTTGCTGAACTGAAAACCTGTAGAATGCAAAAAAATAAGATATTGGAGAGTCACAGTAAGCATGGTGCTTGAGGAGCCAGAGGGCAGAGCATAGAGTGATGGAGTAGTGGCACTATTAGAATCAATCTTGTACCAATCCAAGAGACAACCAGGCAACTAGTTACATGAATTGGGCTGATCACTCAAAAAATAACAGCATTCAGCTGTGTTGAGCATGAGGCAGGTCCACCAGACCTTATTCTGGCTGTTGTCGATGTTACATTAAGATATAATTTCACCCAAAAGAGATGGACCTGTTGAACAAGAAAATGAAAATGGAATGGAATTGAGTATTACTTTAGTCTAGTTAAACTTAATGGTCTCAAAAGAATGTAGTGATAATGAACTTAGTTTGATGAAAGAACAATCAGGTGAGGTTAAGTAGCTATCCCAGTGGCACGTGGTTATGATAACCCAAACATTACATTTCAAGTGTAGTTTAAAAGATGCTTCCAGGCATCACATGAATTGTCATCATTTGATATTCATTGATACAAGTTACCTGTTCCAAGTGTGGTGTCCATCACATGAATTGTCATCATTTGATATTCATTGGTGCAAGTTACCTGTTCCAAGTGTGGTGTCCATTTACCTTTATGTCTCTCTTTGCCATGGAGGTGATATAGCAAACAGTGCAGTCTTTTATAGCTTCACAAATAAACGATGGGGATGAGAGACACCATTGCTCATTTGAAAGTCTATGGTTGTACCAAAGGTTGAATTAGTCTTACTCAGCTTTCACTGCTAAATCAGACCTGGCAGAACAATTGCTGTGTCCTCTTTGATAGACTATCTGTGCCATACATGCTGGTTCATTCCATTTAAGTTTATTTTCAACTCAAATGGAGTAGATCAGTGTGCATGCCGCACAACAAATACAAAAATAAATGTTGTCCTCATCATCCATGGTTGTGTATTGAGTAGAACCATAATTATTTTGGATGAAATGTTTGTTCATTTTAGTCATCGTTATGCTTTTCATGTTTTGAGGTGAGAGACTGATCCTTCTGACTGTGACAACTGTGCCAGCTGTTCTGAAAACATGCTCCAGATACACACTGGCTACCTGAAATTACTGGGCACTCTTCCTTCTTCCCATCTATGACTCTTGTTCTAGGAACACCTCTACTGTATCATCCAGATAGTCTTGGACCATCTTATGAATTTTCATTGGTGCTTTCACATGCTGAGGCTGTGCTGCCTGCACCTCTGCACTTGACCATGTGAAAGCAACCCATTGCAGATATTGGCAGTGAACTTGTAGAGGTTGTTGCTGTGGGATTGGTGGACGCTGATGGTACTGGTTGCTGCTACAGAGACTGTGAGCCAAAAGCAATGCCCTCCATGGAGGTTGATGGCTGAACTTCAGTTCTGCTCTCGCCATAATTCTAAGTCATTCTTCTTCTAGATTGTTAAGGTATTGAGGCAGTCTTTTACCTTAAGAGGAGCGTCAGCCTTGCACAGATGATATGGAAACAAATCCTTCCGCCTGACCGTACCTACCAGTTATATGTAGTTGCACAACTAGAGGCTGGATCAAAAGAGGGGTGATGTACCCTTGAATTTTGGTGCATTGGTCCACTGGCAAGTCTTTGGAAGTTGTTGCATAATAAGAGCTTAATATTTCCTCACATCAAGTATCTTCCAGTCTTTGTAACACCCCTGTGTCAACCTATGTTGCTGTTATCGATTAAATTAAATGTGAAGAAATTATGCTGCAGCAGACACCAGTAGAAAACGATATACAAGGTGGAAGAGCAGTACAGGCCCAAATCTCATGCTGATGCAAGAGAGGTGAAGAGTTCACTTGAACATAGAGCCCATGACATGCAAGTAAAGGAAAATCTGTGTTTGTAAGCTTGAAGGAATTAATGGTCTCAGCACAAGTATGTATTCTGTTGTCCCAGTAAATTGAAAACATGATTGAAGAATAGAAGCAGGAGATTGAATTAGCCAAGAGTACACAGAATCTCATAAGAGGTCCTGGGAGCAGAATGATAAAGCACACATGCAAATACACATGCATTTAAATGAAGCAAATGAATGGGTTGTAAAGCATTGTTGAAATTGCAATATAGAATGTATCGGAAATAGTTTAAGAGGTTAGGGACACAGGTGAAGTGATGTTTTCTGTAACCAACATGTAATTTCTAAGTAACTTATTGTTTGACTTTTTGTAACACGCATTGTCTGACTAAGTATAAAAGTGGCTGCCTGTGAAGTAGCATATTGAGATCAGCTGTTTACCTGTGTGGAGATAGCTACTCCCCCTGCCGCTACAGTAAAAAGCTGAGAATGCCTTGCCAAGAGGAGTCTTGTCTTGTTTCCTTTATTTTAAGTTACCCTACAATATTGTCTTTGTTCTTCTTATGAAGTTTAAACAATCTACGAGTTTAAAAATGCACAACAGTGCACTCTAAACAACAAGATCAAGTTAGTTCTTTATTTTGCGTTAAAAAACAAAGTTATGCTGTACCTTTTGTCTCTTTTAATGTTCTCTGATTTGTTGCAGGTACCTGTGATGCGGTCAGGAAACAGACGGTGCGAAAATGAGGCCCAGAAAACAGATCAGGTACGTGTTTTTTGATTACCCTTTTTTATTCTAGGTGCTGCGCGATGCTGCTGCGCATTGTAATACTTGAGAGTTCTCTTGCCTGCAAGCGCAATGATCCCAATGAAGCGGGGACCGCACACGAACATCTTCGTTGCTGCAGGCTGGAAACTGCTGTCAACACGGAGGAATTCTTGAGGCAATGCAAGACCCTCAGTGTCAGGCACGGTTTAAAAAGAGAACAGCTGACCGCATTCAGACTCGTTGAAGGAGGCCTCCGTGTGTGCTCAGCACGTGGCTCTTCGGCAGGAGACCTGATCATGCATTTCAATCACGCAGCCCTCACAGTGTCTGATTTTACAGTTGGCACGTACATCACATAACAGATGCTCAGCCATTGTATATTACAGGCATTCTGTCACATGTTAAATGAGTGATACAGGGCAAAATAAAAGATAATAAACAGAAAGTGATTACATTGGTGATATCAGGCACAACAGTGAATACAGCTATGAACACAGAACACACTTTGGACAAGCAAACACGCAGAAGCCCAGGTTTCAGCAACAACTGCAAGCCTATTTTTTTTAATATAAAACCAATCCCTGCTTCTGCATTCGCAGAACAATATGTGTGACAGGATGTGTGAATAGTAAGTTTTGCCGATCTCTCGATTTCCCAACAATCTAAGTCTTGCAAACTAAGATATCCACCTCTGTTAAAGAATGAATGTGCCCAGCACTATTTTGGACCGTGGATCCTGTATCATCACACAGATGTACTCTCGGCAGGACAAAATCCCTTTTTGCAGACTTTAATTAGTGTTCAAGTGAAGGATGAAGCTACTAACCAAAGAAGCTGCTTGTTCATTGACATAGGTAAATGCTTGTTCCACATTTTTGCAAATGATCCTGCAGCAAATGCAACAATGGGACTGCTTGGCTCCCCCTTACTGATTTCCTGTTTCATAATCTCGAAACAAATTAGCATTTATAACAGGTAATCCACTAGCCCCTATGTTTCCACTTCCATGTTCATGGTCTTAGCAGTTGCTTCACCTCTACTTTGAATTACATACTCATTGATAGGCTTGATCTGCTCATGCAGTTGTTGCAGTACATAGTAGATTCAATTCCAATGTGTTGGTGTCTCCTGTATTAGGGCTTTCACAGATATTGTTTGTGCATGCTGAATAATCCTCAAATGCTTCAGTGCTTTATTTGAATGACTAAAATCACTGCAAAGTTTTCAGTAGGTGACCAGTATGTTGCTGAAAATGTCTTCTTCTTTGAGAAAGTCCTGCACAATTAGGTTCATGCAACGTACTACACACAGGACTCTAAAATATCCTCTGTTAGCCACGGCTTTGACAATATGCCATTGTCAGTGCCAACGAATCCAGTGCGAAGATCTCTGGGTTGAAGCATTCACATACTTTAGTATCAAATTTGGCCAAGATTTAGGCAGCTATGCGCAGTTTTTCCATGGCAAACATCACAACTATTGCATGCAGCCGAATGTCCCAAAAACCATCATTAAGGTGAGATTAGCAGTTAGCCTTTACTTCACTCTTTTGAGTGAGATCCAAAGAGCTCTGGTGCACAAGTAATCTGTTTCTTAACTAGTGGTCCACATATCTGTCGTGAGGTAGATTGACTGAACAGCACTCACATTCATAGCAAAGCCAACCAATCTCTTCATGGTGCAGCGCTGGCACAGCAACAGTGGAAAAATAGGTTTGTCTTAGAACCGTACATTTTGGACAAAGAGTCTCCAATAATTCAAGAAACCCTTCTCCTTCCACAAAATAAAAAGGGGGGGCGTGGCCAGGACGCAAATAGAGTGAGACGTGTAAATCTGGGTCTTTGCTCCACCGTGTCCCGTTACTGCTGTTGCTCCCTGCCGCCGGGCCGGCTAACCGGGCGGAGTACTTTGCCTGGAGCTGTGAAGCTGTGGAGACCCCCTGGTCGGCGGAGAGTGGCCCTGCAGTGCCTGGGAACTCGGGTCATCTGACAGCCTCTTTGGTGATCTTCCCGGCCGCCATCTTGAGGGGCGGACCTTGCTGTAGCGGAGCCGCTGGGCAGTGACTCCAGGCCCGAGAAACGAGAGTGTGGGGTGTGTGCATCAGGGAGGCCCCCATGTCGGCGCTTATCCCCTGAGCATGCGTGACGCCGGAAAGAGCGAAGAGGGTCCCCGCGCTCCTACGCCACCCTAAGACGACGCATCGTGGCTCGGCCGCTCTGCCCCTGGGGGTAAGACGGCGACAGCTGAGCCAGGGAGCTGCAGTGAGCGCGGCGGTGCGCCTTGCCTGAGGAGGCTGCACAGAGCGGTGGAGGCGATTGGGGCGGGGTGCCCTGCCTGAACTGAGACGCTGCGGAGGCCCGCCGGCCTGCAGAGAGTGGCCCTGCAGTGCCTGGGTGCTCGGGTTCTCTGGCGGCCTCTTCGACAATCTTCCCTGCTGCCATCTTGAGGGGCGGACCTTGCTGTAGCAGAGCCGCTGGGCAGCAACTTCAGGCCTGGGGATCGTGAGTGCTGGGGGTGCGCATAGGGGAGGCCCCCGTGTTGGCACTTGCCCCCTGAGACCTGCCTGATGCCGTAAAGGGTGATGAGACGCCCAGCACTCCTACACAAACCCAGAGAGGACGCACCTTGACTTGGCCTCTCGGCCCTGGGAGGTGAGGCGGAGACAGCTGGGTCAGAGAGACGCAGTAAGTTGGGAGCTGCGCTTTGCTTGTGGAGGCTGCATAGAGCGGTGGAGGGACCCCGTGTTACTCCATGGATCTGATGCACTGGGAGCACTTTGAGGCGCGACCCCCTGCCGCCATCTTGAAGTGACTGAAACACACAGATCACCACTTGCTTCCAGGAGGGGGGGTGGCTCCCTTCCTGGCACCTGGATTCAGTCCCCCCCCATTTGGTGGCCTGCTAGCTGGGCATCATCTATCCGCCAGGATGCGCATTGGGTTCTTGGTCCCATGGCACAGCGGTGGATGGGGGAGCACCTGAATTGACCACCACCCGTGCCGGGCGGGGAGAACAGGGGAGGATCGACCTCCTGCAGTGAGATTTGTGCGCTTGAGGTGCTGTTCCTCTCTCTGCTGGAAGAGCCCTACAGTTGGTGCAGTCCTGTACTGATCTCCCTTTCTATTGCTTAGGAGCTGCTCTGCTCTGTGGTGCTCTGGGTGAAGCTGGGAACCCTGCTTGACCGCAAGTGCACTCGCCCCCCCCCGATCGTAGTGAGTGCCCTCCCTTTTATTTTTCTTCTTTTTTTGTGTTTTTTGGGCCTTACACTGTGGACTACAGCGGGAGAGAGATCCGCATTTATCTTTCGCTGATTGGCCTGACTGTGGAGCAAGGGGGCTTTCACCTGCGCATTCCTGATATGGACCAGTCGACTAGGGGTGAGTAACGCGACGCCCTTGTCAGGCATCTGTCGCCCCTCTGACCAAGCCTCAGGTTGAGTGGATCATTCGGTGGGGTGACTGCCAAACTTACCCTACTCACCGCTTCTTCACTCCACCTTCAAGGTTGGGCTTCTTTCTATCGCTGGTGTCCCATTCATCCTTAGGCACTCCGCTATGCCTCCTAAAAATAAAGCCAATAAAGACGCTGACTCTGGCACGACACATGACAACCCGGTAACGTCCCTCTGGTCCAAAACGAATGTTCAGATACAGGAAGATCCTAACTCTTCAATTGCGGCATCACGGAAATCTGGCTCAGATGTGCCAATCACTCAGGCATTCATGGCGTCCTTTCTCAAGGAAATTAAAGATGAAATCAGATCTCTTAAGCAGGACATCAAGGCTGGGCTGCAGGACATCCATCGGGAGGTCACAGAGATCGGTGGAAGGGTGGACGACCTTGAGCGCACCATGGACATTAGAGCAGAGGACCACGAAAACCTATGGAAGAAGATGGCGGAAATAGAAGAGCAAAATATTTCCCTACAGCAGAAGCAAGAAGATCTTGAAAATCGCAGTAGGCGAAACAACCTGCGCATCAGGGGGGTTCCACTGGGAGCGGAGGGAAAAGATATTCTGGCATTCATGGCAGACCTTCTACAAGCCATGAGAGAGAACGAGGAAGCATCGCCGCCTATGCTTGATAGAGCCCATCGTGTTCTTGGCCCTCGTAATCGGCCAGACTTCATTCCAGACATCCTTACTAGAGTCCATTACTTTGCCGACAAGGAAGCCATCTTGAAAAAGGTTCAAGGGATTAAGGTAGTTTCGTACAATGGTCTCTCGATTCACATTTTTCAGGACTTGGCACCAGCTACGCTCCGATGGAGAAAAGACTTCAAGCCCGTCACGGATAAGCTGAGGGACCTCAATATTAAATATCAGTGGGGCCACCCCTTCACCTTGATGTTTACCTGGGAGGGTAAACGGCGAGTCCTTCGTTCACTGAGGGAAGCGAAACATCTCTTGCAGCTCCCTCTGGAGCCTGAGGGAGAGGACTTGTCGTCATCACGAGAGCGCCAAGATGAGCCTCTTTGCCTGATATGGTCCACAGTTATGCCACCTAGATCTAAACGCCGCATGCAGGAACTTGAATCTTCCCAGGTTAAGCAGGACATCATTAGCCACATTCGCTCTCTGAGTGGCTCCTCTTCTTCAGCTCGTTCGCCGGACCATAAGCAGTAAAGTGTTCTGGGTGTGCCAGATTTTGGGCTTTCTTTGGTGATCCGAACATCTAGACTATTAAAGTGTCCGGCTCAAAATCTTTGGTATAAAGTCCTGATCCAGCCTGTTTCTCGGCGAGGGCTGAAGCAATGCATATATCCGAAGGTAACACATTGATCTCCCACAGGGCGCAGCTGTAGCTCACGACACTACCCTCACCAATACTGCCGCAGGTACCCTTGGAGATGACCCACTGGATGGAGCAACTATTGCCTTTTTCTTGTACTGCCACTGGCAGGTGGTTGCGGAGGCCCACAAACTCTTTGTGCCTGCCACCCCCCTCCTCAGAGTCTCCTAGGAGAGTGACTTTTCCTGAATGGCCCGTCTGAGTGGCATTGGGCTATTCTTGATTGACTCTGCTATCGTCTGGCCCAGTTGGCCTCTTGCTGTTGTATTTTTTATTTTTATTTTCTTCCTAACCGATTGTTTCTTCTTCTTGGGTGCGCTGTTTCTGGGGGTTTGGGGGATGAGGGTCGCTGGGTGTGCTTCTTTGGAGACTGTCCGGAGGTGTCCTACTGATTCGGGACTCTCTGATGGCCCTCCGGGCCTACGGGTTTGTTGTGGGGCTCAGGGGGGGAAGGTGGGTGCTCCTACTACTAATGTGAGTACTGCGATGGATAACTCTCTGCTTTGGAAGTATTATGACTAGCTCTCTTAAGTTTCTCTCCCTAAATGTAAAAGGGTTGAACTCCCCTAACAAGAGGCATCAGGTGTGGCGCTCCCTACTTCAGCAGGACCCCGATGTCATCTGTATACAAGAGACTCACTTGCTTCCCTCTGATACCCGCCTTATGTCCCACCCCAAATATCCTCTTCAATATTGGGCCTGCTCCTCAACTAAAACTGGGGGGTGTTGCCATTTTCTTTAAATCCGGCTAGCATGCGATGAATCCCAAGGTTACGGCAGATGGAGGTGGGAGGTTTATTAAAGCAAACATGGCTTGGGGTAGGTGGTCACTAACCCTGGTCAACATATATGCCCCTAATCACAACCAGGATGCTTTTCTATGTCTACACCTTAGGGACCTCTTGAAGGCAGTCACAACACCAATTATTCTCGGGGGGACTTTAACATGGTTGGGAACCCTGATTGGGATCGTACTGCGCAAGCACATCAAAGTGCTGGGGCGATGTCGGCAACATTAAGAAACACCATCACAGACTTAGGCTTAGTAGATGCCTATAGACATTTACATCCGGACTCTAAAGACTATTCCTTCTTCTCCCATGCACACCGGTCATATTCTCATATTGATTATTACTTTCTTTCTCTCTCCTTGATATATGCATTGTGTGGTGCAGAGATATCCGATATATCCTTATCGGAACATGCGCATGTCCTGGTATCTCTCCAACCCCCCAACTCACGTAGGGAGCCCTTACCTAGATGGAAATTGCCCCCCCCCAGGTTCTACGGGATCCTGTGGATGTGGCGGAAATTCGGAAGGAGATAGCGGTCTTCTTTCTTGCTAATAATCTCGCGGACACTTCTGAAGCCACTCAATGGGATGCGTTTAAGGCTAACATTTGGGGGGTCATTACATCTATATCTGTCGCCAGAACCCGAGAAGCTAGGCTAGTAGAAACCACTCTCTCTAGGGATATTAAAACCCTAGAATGTAAGGACCACTTGCAACCGTCCCTCCGCAATAAACGGCTCCTTGCTGAGCTACGGGGCCAACTGCGCCTGCACCGCACCAACAAGGCAGAGAGACTCCTGCTCGCCCTCAAGCAGAAATTCTACACAGGGGGGATAAGGTTGGGGCGTGTTAGGCACGACGACTCCGAGCTCAGACTTCGAGAGCCTATATCGCTAAACTTAAATGTCCTGACGGAACATGGTCTATTTCGGAGGCTGATAAAGGTACGGAGGTAGAGAATTTCTATAGGGACCTCTATGCCAATGCACCCTGTTCCCCTGAAGCTGTCACTGACTTTCTAAATACTTGCCCTTGGGACCCTATTGATGCTCACTATGCGAAAGTGATGGAAGACCCCATTACTCATGAAGAAATCGCAAGGGCTCTGAAACAACTTTCTATAGGTAAAACGCCGGGCCCGGATGGCTTGCCAGTCACTTTCTACTGGGCCTTCTACCCACAGCTACGGGATCAATTGTTACATCTTTTTTAATAGTTTCACAGATGTTTCGGGTCTTACTTCAACAATGTCTGAAGCGGAGGTGGTACTTATTCCTAAGCCAGGTAAAGACCATTCCCTACCTACGTCATACCGCCCTATTGCTCTCTTAAACACAGATGCAAAGATTTACACGAAAATCCTAGCAAATCGCCTGGAGCCTCACCTTCCGGGTCTCATTGATCCCGATCAAGTGGGGTTCATCCGCCATCGCCAGGGAGCAGATAACATCTGCCGGATAGCCCACCTGGTGGAAAAAGCACGCTACAGGAATATTCCTGCCTGTCTGGTGTCCCTCGACGCGGAGAAAGCCTTCGATCGAGTGGACTGGGGATTCCTTAAAGAAGTTTTACGGAAGGTGGGGTTGGGTCCAGGGATGGTCTCTAAATTGATGGCGCCTTATGCGCGACCCACTACTCGCATTCGCTTTAATGGGCACCTCACTGCACCTGTCCCCATTTATCGCGGCACCAGACAGGGATGCCCCTCTATCCCCTTTATTATTCACCCAGTGGTTGAACCCCCGGCCATCGCCATTCGTCGCAACCAGACTATACGGTGTATCCCCATGGGCAGATACGAACATAAAGCCTTCCTTTTTGCTGACGACCTCCTTCTCTCACTTTCCTCCCCATCTACTTCTCTCCCTGCAGTGGCTACTCTCTTGCGGTCCTTTGAAGAAGCGTCGGGTTACCGAATTAATCTTACTAA
Organism: Calotriton arnoldi; assembly: GCA_963921515.1. Classification (NCBI taxonomy): domain Eukaryota; kingdom Metazoa; phylum Chordata; class Amphibia; order Caudata; family Salamandridae; genus Calotriton; species Calotriton arnoldi. The sequence continues at coordinate 591,435 of CAWUFW010001920.1, forward strand.
GTCTCATGCCCTGAACCTTACTCTCCAGGCCTCGGAGGTCCAGGAATTGCAAGGCCTGATTCCGGTACAGTGGACTGATGAATCGATTTGGTACTTGGGCCTAGATCTGACTCCCACACGTTCGACATGGACCTCGTCCAACTGGCCTAGATACAGGAGCGCCATTCGAGAGGAACTGCACAGATGGAAGGGCCTTCCTCTCGCATGGCTAGGCCGCATCAATACCATTAAAATGTCTCTTTTCCCTAAAATCTTGTACCTCTTTCAATCCCTTCCCACTCCAATACCGCATGCTGGTATCCTTGCTCTATAACGCAACTTTACCAAATTTATATGGGGGAAATCCCGACCTCGCTTCTCTAATAGGATCTTGATGCTACCACGCGACCGAGGTGGGCTAGCGTGCCCCAATCTTCTGGAATACTGCTGGGCATGTCACCTCCGGTACATATCGGAGTGGGTGGTTCATGAGAGCGAAAAACATTGGTTCCACTTAGATCGAGCGGTATCCTGTAGACCTTTGTGGGACTTGGCGTGGCTTCCTCATGGGGCTCGCCCCCGTAGCGCTTACATAGCCACCCCCACGAGGACAGAATTAGAGATCTGGGATAAGCTGGCGATACCCCGAGGGCTGACTACATTTCCCTCCCCCAATATGCCTATAGCTCGTAACCCCATGTTTCCCACTGCAATGCAATATCAGGCATTTAAGGCATGGACAGACGGTGAATGCCGGGTTATTCAGGACCTCTTTCAGGGCGATACATTTTTTACATTTGACCAATGTAGGCAAACTTTTCACCTCACGGAGGGGGGACGGATACGGCACTGGCTCTGATCCCTGATTTACACCCACGGAGCTACCAGACAACTTACTGCCTTTGAATCGCTGGTTCGTAAATTTGAGGGATAGAAGGGCCTGATTTCTCATAAATACACTGCCTTACAGCACTACCAGCGACCCATGCCCCATGGGTATCAGACGTGGTGGGCTTCAGGCCTGGAAGAAGATATACCTCCAGAAAGGTGGGACCGATTATGGCGGGATATCCCGAAGGTATACCATAGCACGCTGCAACATGAGTCAGCATATAAGTTAATGACACCGTGGTATTACACCCCAACCCGCTTGCACCCAATGTTCCCAAATTCCCCCCCGAAGTGCTGGAGGTGCCAGGGAGATAGAACAGACTTCATCCATATATGGTGGTCATGCCTGAGTCTTACAATGCTCTGGAAGGAGGTCCTTAGTCACATCAAAGAGGTAGTGGGGTTCCCTATTCCTTCTTCTCCGACAGTCACCCTATTGGGTATTAAGCCTTTAACACTAACTGCTATAATGTACACGGACTGGCACCTGATTCTCCACATGCTAGGAGCTGCTAGGCAGTCCATAGCCCTATTTTGGAAAAAGCCGCACCCTCCCCCATAGCCACTTGGTTTCTTTGCTTGTGGAATGTTTTAGCCCTTGAATTACTAACTGCCCGTATTAACCACACAGATACTAGATTTACCCCCATCTGACAGCCACTTATACACTATTTTACCCTGACCAGACACTCCCGGTTGTCCCCCCCCCCGATTACGAGCCTTGCAGTTGTTTGATGATTCACTTGAACCATACTTTAGGGGTCGGAAACCGGAATCTCCAGAGCGGCCTACTTAAGTTAGGAGGCCTACTCTCTTATCCCCCGATGACTGCTGCTTCCCTTCTGGCAAAAGACACACAATTGATGGACGGACTGCAGAACAAATAAAAACATTCACCCCCAGTCAAGAGATCTGGGTTAAATCCATCATTCTTTTGCTCACCATGCCACCCCAGTTTAGACCTGGCCATATGCAAATCAGTCTTGACCCTGTGCCTCATGAGAACAGTCCAGCCCGAACTGCCAAGCCAGGTCCTCCCTGGACCGGAAACAAGCATCCTAGGACCAGTTTTGGGGTTTCACCCCTCTTCAGCCAGGATAGCTTGATTCCAGTGGCACAGTGAGCCCAGGACCCACGTCTGGGCATACCTGGCGCACTTAGGGTGAGAAAGCAAAAGACACACAATTGATGGACGGAATGCAGAACAAATCAAAACATTCACCCCCAGTCAAGAGATCTGGGTTAAATCCATCATTCTTTTGCTCACCATGCCACCCCAGTTTAGACCTGGCCATATGCAAATCAGTGTTGACCCTGTGCCTCATGGGAACAGTCCAGCCCGAACTGCCAAGCCAGGTCCTCCCTGGACCGGAAACAAGCATCCTAGGACCGGTTTTGGGGTTTCACCCCTCTTCAGCCAGGATAGCTTGATTCCAGTGGCACAGTGAGCCCTGGACCCACGTCTGGGCATACCTGGCGCACTTAGGGCGAGAAAGCAAAAGACACACAATTGATGGACGGAATGCAGAACAAATCAAAACATTCACCCCCAGTCAAGAGATCTGGGTTAAATCCATCATTCTTTTGCTCACCATGCCACCCCAGTTTAGACCTGGCCATATGCAAATCAGTCTTGACCCTGTGCCTCATGGGAACAGTCCAGCCCGAACTGCCAAGCCAGGTCCTCCCTGGACGGGAAACAAGCATCCTAGGACCAGTTTCGGGGTTTCACCCCTCTTCAGCCAGGATAGCTTGATTCCAGTGGCACAGTGAGCTCAGGACCCACGTCTGGGCATACCTGGCGCACTTAGTGCGAGAAAGCAAAAGACACACAATTGATGGACGGAATGCAGAACAAATCAAAACATTCACCCCCAGTCAAGAGATCTGGGTTAAATCCATCATTCTTTTGCTCACCATGCCACCCCAGTTTAGACCTGGCCATATGCAAATCAGTCTTGACCCTGTGCCTCATGGGAACAGTCCAGCCCGAACTGCCAAGCCAGGTCCTCCCTGGACCGGAAACAAGCATCCTAGGGCCGGTTTCGGGGTTTCACCCCTCTTCAGCCAGGATAGCTTGATTCCAGTGGCACAGCGAGCCCAGGATATGGCCATGTCTGAACTGGGGTGGTGGAGTGAGCTAAAGAATGATGATGGATTAAACCCAGATCAGTTGACTGGGGGTGAGTGTTTGATTTGCTCTAACGCTCCGTCCATCATCCCCTTTGGTATTGCTTCCCTTCTGGGGCCTAGATTCTCTCAGCGCACCCTCCCTTTTCTCCCCTTTCCCTGGAGAGAACTTCTCCCCCTATTTTGTTTTATTTTACATACAATTGACGACAATGCCCATAGCTCCCCTAGACTAAAAGGTCCCCATGCCTAGAAGACAGAACCTATATATTGGGATGTCATGCATAGCAAGATACTACTGGTCCATCGATTTGTCAACAATACAATCGCATACAACACTTGGAATATTGTGAGCTCTCTTTAGTCTATCCCTGAGATGTGAACTTTGTTAAGACAATTTATGGTGGGATAAAATCACGTATTGTCTTTCTCTACCCTAGCATATTCCACAAAGAAAGTCCTGGCAATATATTGAATGGGATTGACTCTGCCATGTATGTCCTTATCATAATGTTCTGCTTTGTAACATGGAGAAGGGGCTCAATTTGATGTTTTCTTCACAGGGGCATGGGTCCTCACTTTGTTTGGCCTTTGTTGTTTGTTATATATTCAATAAACAGAACTTACAAATAAAATAAAATTGAAAAAGGAACTGAGAACTAGTCATCAGTTTGATTGCCTTTTTAGCTCTCGTCTAAGATTCTCATGATACATATTGTTATTGTACAGTGGGCTTAGAGCCCACTCACTGATTACTACTGGCTGGCTTCATTGTCACTGTATGAATGCCCGTTATTAGTTGTGAAGGATGCAAGTCCTTCACACGTAATAATTTCACAAGTGTGTTTTCACTGGGGACCTAGTATCCCATTATAGCACTTACTCTCTCAGGGTAGCAAAACAGAGCTGTCCAAGGCCTACTCAGAGGAGGTGATGTGGGCTAATAACTGCAGTCTTTGGTATGTAAAAATAACACTAAATAAATCATTCTCCATCCACTGCTTTTTCTTTTTAAAAATCTAACAAGCCCGAAAGATAAACAGCTTCTCGACCTCCTCCTTGCAAGTGGTTGTAAAACCATACTCAGTAATTGGAACAGTTCAAACAAGATCTCCTTTCAAGCCAGGAAGGAACTCCTAATATTCAAGAGAGGAGCGGATAATATCACACTCAAACAATCTCCTTGGAGACACTGCACCAGACCGGTTTGGGGCAAACTAAACTCCTATCTTAATCAAGTCAAGCCTCCATAAATACTAAATATTTCTTTCATACTCTTGTATAGTGAAAACTGCTCAACCCTATTAACTCACTCTACAAAATTTCCTCCACTAGTTCACTCCTTTTCTCCCTTCTTTCTGTTATTATTTTTCTCTGTGGTGCTTTTCTAAGTGATTTTTGTACTGTTTATCCAGCTTCAATATCGAGGCTTATATGTGTTTGGAACCAGAGGTTAACATTTGTATCACTTTATTGTTCAGTTTTTAAAACCAATAAAATATTTTGAAACTAAATTTTTTTTTTTTTTAAATTAAAAAAAAGGGAGGAGGACAAGTGCTAACATTTTTGCCAGCTTCCCATTGCATGAATGGACTTGTTCATGTGGCGGTAGGCGGTTGTGTTAGCCTTTCTCTAAGCTGGGCTGTGTCTGCAGTAAGGGTGGTGGTTGCTTCAGGTTTTGGGAGTCTTCTAGAAATCTAGAAAGTTCTGGAATAGTCTAAAAAGAGCGCTCAGCCATATTCTTAATTTAACAAATGCAAAATGCAATAAAAGATTGCCAAACATTTGGTTTGTCACCCAATTTTAGTGAAACCCGACACATGAGACATTGAAGATGTCCTATCTAATGGATGCAAAATATTTTGCAATTGGTATGTGACTCATTAAAGTTTCACATATGAGGCCCCCAGACTTTCATCATTAGACTTTAATCAAGAGCAAGAGAGAGGGAGAGAAAGAAAAAAGAAAGAAAGAGTAGGAGAAGGAGAAGGATAGGAAAATGATGATAAAAGGAGAAAGCATGGATGAAAGTGAAACTGCAAGAGTCAGATAATTAAATTGGATATGTAGGGTAGTCAAGTCAGTAGGCATCAGGAATCAAGACTAGGCAGGCTGGGGATTCACCCATCCTGGCATTCAGCAGTGCTGACAACGGTCTCCTAATAAAAGCCTTGGGACCAGCACATATTTGGTCCTTACTAAATTAAGCACTGGAAAAGGAAGTATAGGGCGGAAAGGTGGATGAAGCAGGGCTGTGTCCTTTTCTGCTCCTCTTTACAGCCTGTATAGCTAGACTGGGAAAATACTTATGAAGGGCATAGTCTGGTAGCCCTAATGTTGAGGGACAAAGTGTATCAATTTTACTGTTTGCTGATAATGAAATCGACATGGCAAAGATTCCAAGGCTATTACAAAGCTCTTTTCTTGGCCTGATACTTGTTTTTAGAAATTAAAGTGTTCTTTAAAATAGGAGTAGACAAAGGCATATTATATGCACTTACAAGGTTAGTTGTTACAATCCAAAATGATGCTCGGGATGAAAAGGACGATATTAACTGCAAATTCAGAAATAGCTGATTAGAAATGTAAAATGCTAAGATTATCTGGTGATAAGATTTCCCTCTACACTAACTTGGGGAGATCATCATACAATGAGAAATTGGGTGCTCCCCTAGGTAAACAGTGGTATTCTTGCTTTTAACAGACACACAGTGTTAATAAAGGTTTAATGATTCGAAGCCCTGACCACTTCAAAGTGCCATATTTGGGCCTAAAAGTTTAAAATTCGGTAAAAGGTTGAATAAAATGTTTTTTTTAAATATAAAAACACATAGACGTCTTAGGAATTCCTCAACAACCCTGAAAGGGAATCCTTTCATGCATTGCTGAAAGAACACTAAATCAAACCATGATCTCACAGCTCCTGTGATTGGCAGCTATCCATGATCTTTCTGCTGACCCGGGGGGACATGTTTGGTTTCAGGGCACAGAGCAAGTGAGCACAACGAAGGGTGAGGACAAATTGTATGCATCTCAGGGAAACGACTACATAAATCCTTATTATAAGGCCTTCACTCACCATCTAATTTTTACCACATTAGAGAATTGTGAAATTTATTTACATTTGGTTTCTTCTCAAGATCCTGCTCTGCCAACAAATGCAAGGCTGAATAAACTGATCCTTATGAATAATAGTTCTGCATAGGACACAACCTCAGTTACAAGAGTATCTCATTAGAAAGACTCTCCAAATTAGGAATGGTGAAGCCAGTATATAATCTCTAGTGAAAAAAAGAAATGTGCAGTAGGGAGTACAGGTTTGTTAGGATTATTTAATGCAGGTTGTTTCAGATTTAAACCGGTTATTTCTATGAGTGTTTCACAGTTTTCAGCATTTCAGCTGTGGTGTCGCAGCCTAGTTGTCAGACATCCACGTGACTGGACGTGGTGCCTGACGGGAGAGCGCGGACTGACGCACGATCATGAACTCGGCATAGCGGAGAGCGCTCACGCCTCCCTCTCATGCAATAAAGAATAACTTCCCAAGTTGCAACGTTGTCCCTGCAGTTTATGTGGCGGGGACTAACGTTACAAACTGGAGACGAAGGGCAACGAATCCCGCTGCAACGGCCGCCCGACACGACACGTTGTCCCGGTCTGCGTTCACAATGGGAAGCGCGCCCTTTTGCACGGCGCTCGAGAGAGGGAGAGCAGTGTCCGGGCATCTACAGCCCCGCGTGTACCTGGCCACGACCTGGTCTTCACCAGCAGTCTACCGACCAGCGCACGTGAGGTGAGCACCCATAACCACAGCGCCAGCACGCTCCTGCGGCAGCTTTACGACATCAGCGCCTCCCATGTGGGGATTCCTGGTGTCCTGCATAACGTCCTGCCTGCGCCCGCCAAAGTGAGCCTCACCACGCGTCCTATGCACACACGTGGACCCTTGCAGCAACTGTGACTATCCTTCTCAGCCATTCGCTCCACTGCATACTGCCCAACCTTGCACCTGAACTTTCTGACTGACTGTGCAACGCACGTGCTCACATGCTCAAGGGCCCCTGCACGTGGTCAAACGCTGCGCATCGCTACATTGCATGTACCCTCGTCCAGCGTCCCAAGGACGTACATCAGAGCCGGTCTGCACAGCTCAGCACTGAATTCAGACGCTGCGCCTCCAGCACTGTGGTCCTGTCCGCAGCAGTCAAGGAGCTGGGTCCGGACGCAGTTCCCTTCTCGCAGGTGAGCCCCTACTACCACGATGTGTGCCCAGACCTTCTCCCTCACGAATCCAGTGTTCTTCCTCCCAAAACCTGGTGAACCGGCCATGAAGTGGGCCAATTGGAAGGGGTACTTCCTCAACTACTTGTCTGCCCTGGAAGATGAAGGGGAAGAAACGTTCTCCAGCAAGCGTAGGAAGAAAATGCTGCTGCACAACCTGGGACCTGAAGGGTTGAGGGTCTACGACAATATGGTTAAGAAACCGAGAGCCGCGACGGACGAAGACGTGTTCCAGCACGCATTGGAAGACTTAGACAGCCACTACCAGCCAGTCATATGTACGGCCATAGATAGATACAATTTTTTCCAGCAGAAACAAAGTGAGACGGAGACTGTAGAAGATTACGTTGCAGCACTCAATAAATTGGTGGTCAACTGCAAATTTGGCCATCTACATGACGAGATCAAATCATTATGCACACAGTCAACACCAGTGTTCAAGAAAAGTTGTGGGTGAGTGGAGACGCGCCCCTACAAGAGATCATTGCAATTGTCAAGAAAGCTGAACTGTCCAAACCGTGTGCAGTAGCAGCCAAGAAGGACACAGAGACAAAACCCACAGTCTGTAAAGTGAGTGACGCTAAAGTTTCCAGTGACAGACCCGCCACCTCCACAGGTTACAGAAATAGCAGGCGGCCCACATGGACCCCGACAGGACCCGCTAAACCTCTTCCAGACAAGAAGGGTTCCTGCTACAGGTGTGGCAGCCACACACACATGGCCAATGACAAACGTTGCCCTGCCTACCGGGTCAAATGCTTCTTCTGCGGGGTGGTGGGACATTTTGGAAAAGTCTGCAGGCAGAGACCCAGCAATGTTTCAGTGAAGTGCATCATGTATGATTCAGAACCCGAAACGGGGGGAGGGGGACGGGGATGAACATTGCATCTTGTGCATTGATGAACAAGTTTGGGGCATAGATTGTAATTCCAGAAAGAAACCATCCTGTTTGTTGACCATCGGGGGGGGTCCAGACTTCCATGGTAGCAGACTCAGGCTCCCCGTTTACAATCATACAACGAGAGATTTGGGACAGCGATTTTGCCAACACCGTAGGGAGCCAATTACACCCCACAGACGTACACCCAGTCACTTACAGGGGGGAGAGGATCCCCATGGTAGGGTTCAGACCACTCACATTTGAGTTCAAAGGTCGAGTGATGACAGGAAAACTGTACGTAGCAGAAAAAGGTCCTTCAGTTCTGGGATGGACTGACCAGGGTGCATTAGGCATACAACTCGGTGGAGATATTCAAGTCCTCATGGCAGACGATTCCCACAAACA